>CM038142.1:430217769-431417769 GCA_021437245.1 Aegilops speltoides | reverse complement strand
GTTATTTTTTTTTGTGAAAGACAAGTCATAATTTTAACGCCGCGTGGGAGCAAGTTTTGTTAACACCGCATCTTAACACTTATGCAACACTTTAAGTAACAAGGCATTCCGATTGAAAATTATCCACAAGAAACCAAGTGGGATGTAAATAATAGCTGATGGAAACCATACTCTGACCTTCAAAACTAAAACATTATAACTCACAGTTGGCAGTTGACATCGATAAATCTATCCACTGTAATCAGATGTGTATAATCAGGTCAGTGACCTTACAATAATGCAACTTTTGTGAAGCACATAATTTTCTCCTATCATTTCTTCCACTGCCTCTTCTTTTGGCGATGTATGGGGCATGATACTCACAACTCACAAATGATAAAGAAACAGCATGACAGCAAAATTGCAACTAAAAGAGGCCCTTCCTCATACTTTGGAGTACAAAAGAAATCAAGGGCCAAACTACATAGGAAAAGAAGGACCAATCAATCAGCTCGCGCGTCGACCACTCGACCTGGCCGGCTATACTAAATCCAGAAAGCAAGACAGATCGGTCCATGCATGCACCGACTGACTGGAGTGGAGGTACTGACGATCACGCGGCCGGGAAGCAAGCCGGGCCGGAGTCAAGTCATGGCGGGTGAGTACCTACGTAGAAAAGCAAAGCTTCCCCATGCACGCGTGTTCCGCTTTGCCTCGGCCGGTGGTCGTGGGACTCGCGGCGCGCGTGACACTTGTGGCGCTCCCCGGCGTTGCTGCTTCTGATGGGGTGGGGAGGTAGAAGAAAGCCGGATCTTTCGCCGTTTGGGATCTTAGCTCCATTTGCAGGAATCTGCCTTGTTCGTTCCTTACTTCGGTTGTTGATGTCAGGTGATAGTCACACGGATTTTGTTGGAGCTTGGATGCTTCGTTACTACTTTGACTTGGCTTCTTATATTGGTAAATCATAACTTTTGGACTGGCAGAAGCACATTGCGAATCATCGAGTCATTGTTTGCGCTGATTGCTAATTTTCTAAAGCAGAGCGATCTGTGGCCATTTCACACACACACAAAAGAAAGAATGATAAGTACCCACTGTCAGATGCGCCTTTTTTAGGGTTATAGTGACAAAGATGGGCCGAACAACAGTAAACCAAGCTTAGTGGTTAGTACGATGGGACTATATTGTATTCGCTTGTGGACCGCCGGGCTTTAGAGCAACAGGTCACAGGAATCAGACCATCTATGGCCGTATGCATCATTCTGATGCAGAGGCCGGGGAATTCCCCCTTTTCGAAAAAAAAAGAATCAGACCATCTTCTCTTATTCGACACATAACCAAGTGAGGACTGAGGCGTACATGTTCTTTCCCTACACATAAACAAAGGTAACATGTTCTTTAAAGAAGGGAACAGTGACAACATTATCGTCGCCTAAACTAAATAAAGTAACACCAATATCTCTCAGCGGTCTAGCGCTCTTTTTTTAGATGCTCTTTTTTCTCTTCCTAATGATAAGTAAGTCGCTCCTTTTTTTAGTTAACAAAAAGAATGTTCCTTTTATCTTGCAAACAGTAAAGAAATGAAGAAAGTTTATAGAAAACTCGATATGCTCTCTAATGAACAGTAAAATCAAACTAAATAGTAAATAAATTTTAAAAATTCTGATTTTTTACACGAGCATATTAGCGCTAGAAAAGTTCGTCTATTTGATGACAAAAACCCTAGCGACAAACAGAAAACGTAGCCTGAAATCATTTTCAGTGACGGGCCGTCATCACGAGGTGTTTTCCTCATGGGGCAGCACCCTAGCCAACATCATGACGTTCTGGCCTGCAATTGTGGGACGCTTTTGGGCGTCACTAGGCATGTCCATTTTTCTCGATGATTTGTAGTGTGACAGAAAATGTTTCGTGTCACAAACCATGTTAGGTGGGTTTAGAAATTGGTAACAGTAACAAAATGGCTTGTTGGTGTTCAGATCGTAGTACCTTATAAACTCTACCTTAGAAAACTTTATAACATATTAGAACAAAAATTTCAATGTTGTAGGGTTGAGATGCTCGTATCGAAATCCACTGAGTATTTCTTCATAGAATATACATGTTCATCATCATCACATCAGTACCAACACTAGCACAAAATATGACATACAGAGATGGACGGTCAGTTAGGGAACATGACAAAGAGTCGGGACTACTCCTCAGAGAAATGTCCTTGCACGTCCATGGTGTAGCACGAAGATCATCCTGTCTTCAATATCCATGTTGTACATGTCGACTACTTTGCTCCACCCAGTAAGCACGATTCTTCCATCTCCTTTTTCCTGAAGCCGAGTATGAATTGGAACTGATGATCACTCTAGGATGGAGAACAATGGTCAGTTCTCCACACAGAAGTATTTGGTGGCATAACACAATTTGAACACTTTAAGCAATCTAGATAAATATCTGGACTATCTGAATATGCTGAGAGTAGATACAGTTCTAACCATGATTATGTCGTCAATGTAGGTCTTGTTCAAAGTGTGCAGCACGGGCACGCAGGAATGCTCTCTTGGTCCAGCATTGTAACCGTCCGCGTGCATCCAAATTTCATCAACAAAGCCGACGACAAACCACATATCTTCCCAGGTTAGTCTGCTCCTTTCAATAACCTCCATGTTATCTATTAATTGTTTTATTTACAGTATCCACTCTGTAATAAGTTATGAAAATATTAATAAATAAGATTTGTTAAATATAGCAGCCGGATGAAATGTTGTTAGTTAAAATTGCTGGATATTTGCCAGAATACTTACACAGATGAGTTATTGGATCAGTGCTCAAACGTACCCGGAGGTGACGTTTAGGTTTTCCACCTAATCTGAGGGACATTTTCATATCTATTTCCAAATGGTACAATTTGGCAAAAAAAATCCAAGTACGTCCTGTGAAAAAGGTCCTATGTTCTTCATTGCTGATCCTGCATAGAAAACAAAGGCCCTCTCTTGTCTCCAGTTGGATATGTGCATTGGTCCTAATAGATCTGTTTATACTCGGCTTCTTCGAAAGTTCATCTCTTGCAAAGCAGGGGATGCACTGAGCAAAATTCAGTGATTGCTCAAAATTATTTAGGTTGTTTATGAAGCAGGCACTGTTTGTGCGAGGGGTAAATACAAACTCCAACAGTGCTTACTAAAATTTAGGAACATTGGATATCACAAATTAGGTTCTGAATTTGTTAGTTTCAAAATGATTGCTGCAATACAAAACTGGAATTTTCTATATCAAATAATCATAAAAGAAATTTTCAGATTACACATAGGTTATTTCTAACACCTAAAGAGCAGAATGTAGCAGCAAGTGGTACCAAGGGGGTACGATTGGCACTTTACCAAATTTAGTTAGATCTACATATTTTTAGATGCTTTCCATTAAAAGCATGGTTTCTGTTCAACTCATGAGAAGACTTTTCTACTTATAAACCAATCATGGAATCCATCAGCATTTGTGGTAAAATCCACATGTAGAGAATCTTCACAACTTAACCAAACACTTGAACAGCATGTATGTTTCATACACTTCAAATATGAGAACCATACTGTAATTTTTTTGAATCATTTTGAAAGCGTTGTGCGGAGATGCCTGTCCTTTTGAACATAGGGGAGACCGCAGAGATTCCTGGCGTCCAAACACTTCCCGCACTGCATATCGAAGCCGTCGATTATTTCAAAAATAGCATCTGGAGGGGTTTTATAGTGGATTAAGGTGATTTGCATCAGATAAGGAGATGTATATAAAGACTTACCTTCATTTCATCTGATTGAACCCGACGGCGTAGGGTTTTTATTTTTGGTATGGGAAGTCTTGAACCACTGCAAGCGTCGGCGACAGGCGGCTACTCTAGTCGGCATGTTTGATCAAGGGGGAAAGGTGGCAGCAATACTCGTCGGCGCACATGAAGCTACTGCCAAGTATGGCCGCGATACTCGCCGGCGACAGGGGGCGAGAGACTAGATTCTGGACTATACGCGGGTGAGTGGTAGTTTTCAGTGAAGGAGATGAACATAAACGACGAAGCGGGTGGGACTATATAGGGGCGTCCCTCTGTTTTTGGGCCCACTTGTTAGCTGTATCACAGAAGTATTAGGATAAAATTGCAACATAAATTCTGTAGTTAAGTGATAAGGAAAATACACGTAAAATAATAGATCATGTATGAAAAACGTTTTATTCTTTTTAACATTCACAATTGTAATAAAATCAAAATGGAGTAGACTTTGTGGGACATTTTCATAATTGTCATGGATGGAAAATCAATAAAATAAATTTTAAAAGATGTGATGGGCCTTTATAAACATTTAGACAATGTTTATAAACACTTATCACATCGATTAAATTAACCTCGATGTATAGTCATTTCCCAGTCGGTCACCCATCCTCAGTCTACTCCAGCCACAAAATACTGAGCCACAACATACTTAACGTTCAAGTTCTTTTCAGAATGAGGTACCGAAAGGGATGATGCACCTTGATGGTATTGGTTGCCAATTCGACATATAACACCTATTAGAATGCCACATACATTCTTCAAAAATTGACCAAACTCATATCACACTTTTGAAATCATGTCTTGAAGTAATGCCATAGACCTTCTAGAATCAAGTAAACATGTCTTGAAACACCAAAAATCATTGTCAAAATTGTGAAAAGAATGACTTCGAGGTAAGTTTGACTGACATGACTGAAAAGTTGACCAAAGAATCATTCTTAAAATTTAGAGAACAAGTACTTGGAGGTTAATTTGACAGACATAACTTATAAGCTGACCGAAGTCATATCACATTTTTAGAAATATGTCGTAAAGTATAACGTGATAGACCTTCCTCAAGCCAATTAACATGTGTACAAAAAAGAAAACAAAAATTGTCAAAATTTGCAAAACAAGGACCTCGAGGTTAATTTAAGTGATAGCTCGGAGCACTATATACATTTAAATGTGTACAGAACCATGTGAACAGAACTGGTTCTGTACACACTTAAATGTTTACGGTGACCCATCCGGTAGGGAAGCTGGTCTTTGCTGATATAGGATGCCTCTTCGCATCCTTTATGGTGTATCTGGATGACGGCCGATCGCCGGCTCGCCGGGAAGAGGAAGTGGCGGCCAAGAAAACTGGTAGCGCACCTAAGTAGTTGCAGAATCGAGGACTAGTATTACTGGGCGCGCGTATTGAGTAGAAGATAAATTCCTCTCAAATGTATTTACCTTTCATCTTCACATTTGTGCCCAGAAAAAGTTTGAAAATGAATGTGTAATCTCTTTGAGTGCATTATACTGAAAATATCATGCAAATGTGTTGCTAATTGATCCAAAATTTATGTGCCGACCACAGTGCGATCTTTTTGTTCTAAAGTAGGCATGTCCATCGACTGAAATCGAAACTGAACATTATGATGGAAGAACTGATCTTCCCATCTAGACTATAACTTATTCTATTCAATCATATGCACACCACAAAGCCATATGATCTCTACATATCAACAACCAATTGTAGCAGCGTTCCATATTTATCCAAAATTGACGTGGCGACCAACGTGTCATCTGTTTGTTCTGAAGAAGGCATGCCCACTCTCTGAAATGGCAACTGAATTTTCTGACAAAACAACAAGCAATCACAATGAATGTTAGATGTAGCTGACAAGTGGACATGGCCGATGTAACATGCATCTTACTTCTACTTGTGCACACCACACACATATGTTGGTCCATTCATGTACATGTTACGAAGCAAACCACACCCAGAGAGCCTACATTTTCTTCTCTGCATTCTATACATGTTTAGAAAGCCGATATTAATACCCCAAACAAAAAAAGAAAAAAAATGAATCATGATTACGAAGGAAACTGCTTTTGTCCATATAAAGTTTGCAACATCTAGTTGTTTTAATGAAGACATCACGTGTGCACTAGGGGTATGGACATAGTGTTACTAGGGGCAATAAAAGGAGAAAATGTATGCACAATGGGTATGGAAGTAGCGTTAGTACAAGGTACAAGAAGTCATACCATCTAAACTTTCAAATTGTTATGAGTACATGGAAATTGAAAAGGAAGTAGCACAATGGATGAGTAAACAAATCTACAATAAGTTGTTTGAATCGAGAACATGTGAGGACTAGGGGTATGGAGGTACTTTAAGTAGGAGGTACAAAAGGGCGTAGCTTCTTGATTTTCAAATGGTTATGAGTACATGGAAAATGAAAGGAAATGGCACAATGAATGAGAAAACAAATCTACAATAAGTTGTTTGAATCAAGGAGAACACGTGAGCACTAGGGGTATCGAGGTAGTATTAGTAGTAGGTACAAAAGGGCGTACCATCTTGATTTTCAAATGGTTATGAGTACATGGAAATTGAAAAGGAAGTACCACAATGAATGAGAAAACACATCTATAATAAGTTGTTTGAATCTAGGAAAACATGTTTGCACTAGGGGTATGGAAGTAGTGTCAGTAGGAGGTACAAAAGGGCGTGGCATCAAGACATGTCAAGTGGTAACTTTAGTTCAAATTTCACATGGACAAAGATGTATTACATGATCTAATATAAATTACTGCAGGTTTGTCATGTACAAGGAAAATAACATGATTCATTCAAAAAAATGTTCATTGGACCTTGGCACGACCAATAAACCTCTTCGAAAAAAATAAAAAGGTTCCATCTTCCTTTAATATTCTTATTGGACCCGAAATTTTGCACCCTCCGCCCTTTCGTTCCCTCTCTTTTTTGGTTCCCTCCAACTATTTTAAATGCCACACTCATTTCCCCGAACCCACTGTATAAAGCTTATTCCCAATTCACGAAATGAACCCACATCTTCATCACCGTCCCCTCATGTGTCTCCTCTTCTGCAGATCTAGTCCACTTGTGGTGGCCAAATGGATCCCTCCCCGGCGGCCGGCATGGATAGTGTTCTTTGAAACAGCAAACAACGTAAACTTCCCTCGTCGACTCTAAGACCTAATTCGACAGTACCAGGTAACAACTCTACCCCCGTGGAACAATTACTAGAACAAGGTAAAATAAACGTACCCGTGGGCAGGCTATATCATTAAAGCTTGATTATATAAATGAAGAAAATTGGCATAAACTTGTGGACCACTGGTGTGAGGATCACTCAAATGTATGTGATACACACTCTTGGCTTTTCAACTTGTCAGCCAATACTTATAGAAACTTTGTACTAAATTTGATCTTCATGTCATAGGAACTTTGTGCGAAGAAACAAGGAAAACCATCTACTCTGAAGCTCAGCCAGAACGCTGCACCTACAAAGTGTTATTCCCACTTCAAACATATGGTAAGTATTTGTACTGCCTTATTGCAAAAGCTTTATGTTGGATTACTACATTTCTTGCAGTATTAATGTTTAACAATTGATAGATACTCCCTCTGAATATAAGGTGTATTAATTTACATGCAAGTCAACCATTTGAATGTTCGACCAAGATTATAGAATAAAATAACAACATCTGCAATAATTATTAGAGAAGATATGAAACTACTTTTCACGATGGATCAAATGATATAAATTTCGTATTGTGAATGTTGATATATTTTTCTAAAAACTTGGTCAAACTTGTACTCAGTTGACTTTGAAAAAACAAATACACCTTATATAAAGGAACAGAGGGAGTATGATACACGCCTAAGGACAACATTGATAATCAATCTGGTGGAGACTTGCTTGAACCTAGATGCATTATAAACAAAGATCCTACATTAAGTCTGACAACAAAAAAGCAAATCGTAAGTACTGCCAAATTTGTAGGCTTATAGTCTGACAATAGTTATTCAAACTATCAAACACTGTTCTAACACTGCTATCAAATCATATTGCAAAATGAATTGAGGATCAATCATACACCATCAAGACTGCTTGATACGACAGCAATACTTGATGTATAAATCATTGACGAAAAGAGCTCCTCAAGCACCTTACTTTCGAGCATGGGCGTCTCATCCTCCTGGGGGAAGAATTCATCCTCTCTTGAACACATCTATGAGCTAGAATACATCATTGCAACTCAAGAGGAAGATGCAAAAAAAGCAATAGATATGTTTCATGAAGAGCTGAATGAAATACATTTTGCCCAGATAATAGAATTAAAGAACTTAAGAAGAAACAGCTACAAGAGATTGAAGATTTCAAAATGGATCACCAGAAGAAATCCACTGTCTTTGAAAAAAGGCAAAGCCATATGAAGGCAATGCTCAGTCACCTGTTAACGAAGTCCACGCAGTCAGCACAAGACAGCGTCTGAAAAACACCGATGGCCTCATGCTTATAGTCAACTTAATTTTACTTTGTTTCGAGAATGTGTCCTCTGCTTCTCCTTGTAAAATGCCAGGATTCACTTATAATGCAAGATCTGTTGCCTTTGAAATCTCATATTCTAGTGAATCAAATTTTCAATCTATTTTCCTAAAATTACGAATTAAATACAGATTTGCTGGCAAAATTAATAATAGATGAATTACAGTTTTTTCTATGAGCGATGGTAATTGTGACGTAAATGCATGTTGTCAACAATATCTGGTCCCACTTGTAAGCAACCACGTCAGCATCTTCTAGGCCCATATGTCAGCAGCTTTGTCCAGTCAAAAAATGACGCCCAGTTATTACTGACGGGACAGTCGGCGATAAAACCCACGCCGGACCCACATGGGAGAAGCCACCTCAGCAAATGCTGGCCTCACCTGTCTGAATCTTTGACCGGTCAACCCCCTCGGATCGATCACAGGTGACGCATTATCGTCACCAAAAAGATCTTACGTGATAGATTGGGCTATCATGGGTGACATTCTGGACCGTCATCGACAGCGATCGGTAACAATTTTAGGTTTGTCACCTAAAATGCGATCTTGCATGACGGAGAAAGTGGTACCGTCAAAATTTTATTTTCTATGATGGCGCTTCAGTGATGATGGGGGTGACAGTCGGAAAATGTCACGGGGGTATTTTCCACGACGAAAAAGGGTTATACGCGACGCAAGTGAAACGTCGCAAAATAGAGCAAAATTTGTAGTGTAGTGTAGCAAGTGTGCTTGGCAATTTTCATGTCATATGGGATAGCAATGCACTACTAGGGAAAATCCTAGCAGCAGCGTGGGTTTTTGGCCTATCAGTAGCGCGGGCACAAGCGCTACTGATAAGGCGCTACAGCTAATGCTTAGCAATAGCGCGGCTTGATGCACGCTACTGCTAAATTGACTTACTAGCAGCGGTTTTTTATAACATCGCTACTGTTAATTAGTAGTAGCGCTTCTCCTAACCCGCGCTACTACTACTTCATGTTGTATTCATACACCTTTACACAAGTTTTCATACAACAGGAATTTAGAGATTGTTTTTACATCATAATGAGTTATTACATCATGGGGTGAAAGAACCGTGGACTAGTTTCAAGTGGATGTCCATCCACTTGAAACTAATCATGTTCTTTCACCCAATGATATAATAATATCATCATCATCATCATATCATTAACAACTTAGCATCATAATACATCATTGTCATATAACACCTCCTCAATATCATCGTTTTCATCATTGACATCACATAACACCTCCTCAAGATCATCATTATCAACTCTAACACATTACCACATAATAAACATATTGTACCTCATAGGACCTATTACATTCGATTAAGACCTACTACATTTTCTAAGGTAAAATAACAAAAACAAGATAGCCCCGACTCTCCATTATGGAGAATGTAGATTAGCCTGTCTCCCATTCTTGCCTTTCGCTGAATGTTACTTCCAAGAACCTCCTTGCGAATGTCCATACATTTCTTCCATTCTCGATGATCATGTGTTCACGGTTTTAGAAACCGATATGCACAAGTGAGCTCCCTAGATTTACTCGGCAGTATGTTCAGAATCGAGAGGCGACCATGCAGACACATCAGATGAGGCACACAATCCATCGGGAGTTTCTGTTGAAAAACATAACAATAACTTTGTAGTTAGCAATGATGTACTAGTTTTAGAAGTATGCAAAAAATGCACGAATGTCGTAATAGTAAAAAATCTTACCAGGGTATCTCCAGAGAAGCTATCGTTGTTCAACACATGCACTAGTGGCACGTATTCACCATAATTTGGAGGAGTTCGATAATAGGCATTGTAATTCTCAAGAAGAGTACAAAATGCGATCGATGATTTTTCTCCTTATATGTTAATTGGGTGCCTTGATTGTAGTGGGTTTTATCTACCATCTTCCGCACAGTCTTTGAAGAATCAAAATAAGCTGTCAATGGAAATAAGCTATCAACTATTTTGAAATAAAGAATATAAATTAGTTAATAACTATGTTTGATAAACTCACATAGCGGTACAATCGGCAGCGTATCAACAAGGACCCAAATGTCCATATTGTCTTCCTCATTGTCGGGATCACCAAGATCCATGGTGATAATCATACCCTCATCAAAACCATACATTTTGCAAAGTCCTTCCCAATTTTGGCAACCAAAATGGGTTACGCTCTGAGCATTATACAGATTTACTTCAAAATCCATATCATGATGGGTCCTTAGGTGTATTTTCTTTGTTTCAAAATTTTCATGGTCTTCAAAACCCATCCTCTCCAAGACATAGTGTCTTGCATGGCATGGGATAAGCTAGTCGAATTGTAAAATATGAAAATTAGACGTTGAAATAGTTGAAGTCATGCTTAATGGAGAAAAAACTATTGTCGCTGAATTGCACCGTATGAACATCGCAGGTCTCCTCGAGCTTAATGCTGAAGCGGCGATCGTCGTCCAGCCGAACGAACTGTCACACATACCTCGATCGTCGTGGCACCAGCTACACTCCCCGGGAGACCGCCGCCGTCCGAGTACGACATTTCCTACAATCATAATTCAAAGATTAAACTTGTACATATTCTAGCACAAGTCATGTCAGAATTCACGACAAAATCCGCATGACCTTTGCTAAAAGGACATATCTAGCGCTGAAATTTGCGGAACGGAAATTAATCAACACTCCAACAAAACATAGGCCACTCGGAGATGTAAACTGAACATGAACGGCCACTTGGGCAACCACATATCCTATTTGAGCAACAACACAAAATATACAAGGATATTTGGCTGGTCTCACCTCGATGTCGGAGGGGGTACGTCGGTGACTGGGATGACGGCGGGGTTGTCGGAGGGGGTCGGTGACGGGGACGACGGAGGTCACCTGAAACCATATAAGTTATCACTAGCAACAAAACATGTTCAACTAGTTTTATTAATTCAACTAGTTCTTACAAAATATAAACTTACTAAATAAAGTAGTTCAACTAGTTATATTAATTATCTTACTAAAAATAGATTAGTTCTGTTAATTCAACTAGTTCAACTAGTTTATTAATTTACTTACTAAACTAGTTCAACTACAACTAAAGTAGTTCAACTACCACTACTACTACTAAAAATCTAGTACTACCTAAGCTAAATTAACATCTACTACTACTAAATTAACATCTAGTACTAGCTAACCCTAAATTAACATCTACTACTAAATCTAGTACTAACTAGTGGCAGGGGGTGGGGGCGGAGAGGTAGCTAGGGGCGGCGAGGTCGAGGGCGGTGGGAGGCGGCTGCGGCGGAGGAGGAGGAGGGCGGCCAGAGCGGATGGAGGAGGGCGGCAAGGAGGAGGGAGGGCGGCGGCAGAGGAGGGGAGGATGTGCGAGGAGGATGGAGGAGGGACGGAAGGAAGGAGTACCTCGGCGGCGGATTTAACGGCGGCGGCGAGACGACGACGACAGCGGTTGTTGAAGTGGCGAGTGTGAGAGTGTGAGTGAGGGCCGCTCCTCCCGTGGGGATAAGGTAGGGATAGTTGTAGCGTTTGGGCAAAGCGCTACAGCTAACGCAAGTAGTGAGAGCGCTCTACAAGACAACGCGCCATCGCTATAGCTAGCGGGGGCCAAGGTCATGGCAACTATAGCGAGCGCCAGATGCCTCAAGCGCGCCATCGCTACTTCTAAGTCGAAGAGCGTTTGGCGGAACGCTGCTGCTAAGTAGCAGTAGCGTGGTATTTTGAAGCGCGCTGCAGATAAGATTCTGTGTATAGGCTTTTCCCTAGTAGTGATGGTTTGTTAGTGAACAAAAAATTTAAGTGTAACATTTGGTGCTTGATTTTTTATTTTTTGCATAGGTCAAAATGCTTAAGTTCTTCCCCCAGAAATTTGCATGTACTATTTGGTGTGACAATGAACACATCAATTTTTTTAAAAAAATTGACATTTGTGAAATCAATTTTTGGCACGCAGGAGCATGTGCTCCCTAGAGCCAAAATGGATTTCCGCAAAAACTAACACTATATACAAGTTACTATTTACACTTTTCGTCCTAGAATTGGCTAGGAGTAGAGATGTAGGGAAAACGGGGAGGAGAAGAACGATAAGTATCCCTCTAGCAATGAATGGTGGGTGGGCTGAAGGTGGATCTTATTGGAGGCTACGAATACGTTCAGGTTGCCACTCATCTTCCACGTCAGTGTGCATTCACAAAGTTTAATGGAGATTTGAGAATAATCACTATAGTTGTTTGTTGTTTTGTGTCAATAGTATGTGTTAGTTTAACCCACTTTGTTAGATTGTAAATATGAAAATTTTCATCCTTATTGCAATGCACGGCGAAGGTGAGGTGGGCATCATCTGGTTTTAAAGGAGAGGGCTCTAGTGAGAAATGTCCCCTACGGCGGGAAACCGAGTGGGAAGGGGAGTTCCGACAGGAAAAGGGGATGGTGTATTGTGGGGTGGAGTTTTTGTCTTGGGCCCGCGTGTTGGAGAGAACATGGTGGATAGTCCATACAACCACACTTCTCTCCTATATATAGTCTGTATTTGGGGAGTCTAGCCAATTTAGACGTTGAATTCTGGAGAGCCATTGGGCGCCCGTTTGATGTATTATAATCCGTAGCAACGCACAGTCGTTCTACTAGTATTGTATGGTTCCATCTATGTGCAATTTTTTCTGATTGAAATCCAAATTTAATATAAATATTCAAAATACTTTCAGCAAAATATTCAATAGGAAACATTTCAGTGTAAATATTCAATTGAAAAGTAAGCCATGTTTGCGGTCAAAGTATAATCAAGGTCAATGCCACTAAAATTTTGAATAATATGTTTCTAGAAATACAAAGATTTTGTACTTTGTTCATATTGTATATATGCATATGAGAGGCAACCTCACCTTTCCTATGCAAGAGGTGAGTTGAACAAAATTCATTTCATTCTATTTCTCAAACCAAATGCTACTTAAGTCTAACCATTTAATTCGATATCCCAAACTGTGAGACAATAGGTTTTGGGGAACTGCTACGTCTTGAGCTTGCGTTGGTTTTCCTCGAAGAGGAGAGGGTGATGCATCAAGTGTAGCGTAAGTATTTCCCTCAGTTTTGAGAACCAAGGTATCAATCCAGTAGGAGGCTCCTCAAAAGTCCCACGCACATACACAAACAAAGTGAGAACTTGCAATCAACGCAGTAAAGGGGTTGTCAATCCCTTCACGGCCACTTGCGAAAGTGAGATATAATAAAGATAGTATGATAAGATAAATATATTTTTGGTATTTCATAATATGGATGCAAAAAGTAAAGATGCAAATAAAAGTAGATTGAAAGCAAATATGATAAGAGATAGACCCGGGGGCCATAGGTTTCACTAGAGGCTTCTCTCAAGATAGCATAAGTATTATGGTGGGTGAACAAATTACTATCGAGCAATTGATAGAAAAGCGCATAGTTATGAGATTATCTAGGCATGATCATGTATATAGGCATCACGTCCATAACAAGTAGATCGACTCCTGCCTGCATCTACTACTATTACTCCACACATCAACCGCTATCCAGCATGCATCTAGAGTATTAAGTTCATAAGAACAGAATAACGCATTAAGCAAGATGACATGATGTAGAGGGATAAACTCATGCAATATGATATAAACCACATCTTGTTATCCTCGATGGCAACAATACAATACGTACCTTGCAACCCTTTCTATCACTGTGTAAGGACACCACAAGATTGAACCCAAAGCTAAGCACTTCTCCCATGGCAAGAAAGACCAGTCTAGTAGGCCAAACCAAACTGATAATTCGAAGAGACTTGCAAAGATAACTCAATCATACATAAAAGAATTCAGAGAAGATTCAAATATTATTCATATATAAACTTGATCATAAACCCACAATTCATCGGATCTCGACAAACACGCCGCAAAAAGAGTTAACACCGAATAGATCTCCACAAGAGAGGGGGAGAACATTGTATTGAGATCCAAAAAGAGAGAAGAAGCCATCTAGCTAATAACTATGGACCCGTAGGTCTGTGGTAAACTACTCACAACTCATCGGAGGGGCAAGGATATTGATGTAGAAGCCCTCCGTGGTTGATTCCCCCTCCGGCAGAGTGCCGGCGAAGGCTCCAAGATGGGATCTCGCGGATATAGAAGGTTACGGCGGTGGAAATTGTGTTTCGTGGTGCTCCTGTATGTTTTAGGGGTACGTAGGTATATATAGGAGGAAGAAGTACATCGGTGGCCACCCGAGGGGCCCACGAGACAGGGGGCGTGGCCTACAGGGGGGCGTGGCCTCCTATCTCGTGGCTTCCTCGGCTGCTTCTTGACTTGCACTCCAAGCTCTCCGGATCACGTTTGTTCCAAAAATCACGCTCCCGAAGGTTTCATTCCATTTGGACTCCGTTTGATATTCCTTTTCTTCAAAATACTGAAATGGGCAAAAAAACAGCAATACGGGCTGGGCCTCCGGTTAGTAGGTTAGTCCCAAAAATGATATAAATGTGTAAAATAAAGCCCATAGACATCCAAAAGGGGTAATACAATAGCATGGAACAATAAAAAATTATAGATACGTTGGAGATGTATCAAGCATCCCCAAGCTTAATTCCTACTCGAGTAAATAATAAAAAAAGAAAAATTTGATGTGGAATGCTACCTAGCATAATTCTCAATGTAATTTTCTTGATTGTGGCATGAATGTTCAAATCCAAATGATACAAAACAAAAGTTCATATTGACATAAGAAATAGTAATACTTCAAGCATACTAATCAAAGTAATCATGTCTTCTCAAAATAACATGGCTAAAGAAAGTTATCCCTACAAAATCATATAGTCTGGCTGTTCATCTATATTCATCACACAAAGTATTTAATCATGCACAACCCCGATGACAAGCCAAGCAATTGTTTCATACTTTAATAATCTCAAACTTTATCAACTTTCATGTAATACATGAGCGTGAGCCATGGACATAGCACTATATGTGGAGTAGTATGGTGGTTGTGGAGAATATAAAAAGGAGAAGATAGTCTCACATCAACCAGGCGTATCAACGGGCTATGGAGATGCCCATTAATAGATATCAATGTGAGTGAGTAGGGATTGCCATGCAACGGATGCACTAGAGCTATAAATATATGAAAGCTCAACAAAAGAAACTAAGTGGGGTGCATCCAACTTGCTTGCTCACGAAGACCTAGGGCACTTTTGAGGAAGCCCATCATTGGAATATACAAGCCAAGTTCTATAATGAAAATTTCCCACTAGTATATGAAAGTGACAACATATGAGACTCTCTAACATGAAGATCATGGTGCTATTTTGAAGCACAAGTGTGGAAAAAGAGATAGTAGCATTGTCCCTTCTCTCTTTTTCTCTCATTTTATTTTTTCTTCTTTCTTTTTTTCTTTTCTTTGGCCTTCTTTCTTTTCTTTTCTTTTTGGCCTTTCTCTTTTTTTCTTTTTCTTTTTGGCCTTTCTCTTTCTTTTGTAAAGTCTGAAGTCTCATCCCAACTTGTGGGGGAATCATAGTCTTCGTCATCCTTTCCTCACTAGGACAATGCTCTAATAACGAAGATCATCATTGTCGTGGAATTAACACGTCAGATGTCCTCATGGAAGGACTTAGTCGTAGAGCCATCGTGACGGGTTAGCTTGAAGGGGTTAAACCGGACAAGGGACACGGGAGTTTTATACTAGTTCGGCCCCTTCGATGAAGGTAAAAGCCTACGTCTAGTTGTGATGGGATTGATTGGGTTTCGATGACCAGGGAGCAAATACGCTTTGTCTGAGTCTCGAGTTGTTGTTCTCTGTCCCTGAACCGCCACCGGGTCATCCCTTTATATACATAGGTTGACGCCCGGCCGGTCTACAGAGTCCCGAGGCCGACTCATACAAGTGTCCGGCTCGGTCTCTCCTTTCCTAACTTACAATACAAGTTACATAACCATGGCGATTTACCACTATGGGCCCTAATCCGCCTTTGGGCTTCAGGCTTCTAAGCTTCATTAGTAAAATGTCATCTTCTGGATCTTCGTGGGCTTCAATATAATTGAGGGTGAACCGGGCCCTCCAGGCCGGTTTACACTCAGTAGTTATATCCCCAACATTAGGCCCCAGATATATTTGAACCTGTTCATGTCAATCTTCAATACTTAAAGAAATTCTGTGATCATCTCCTTATGTTCTTGTAAACGTCCATGATGTCTTCTCTCGTAAACCTTGTTGAACCGCCATGACGTCATCCTCTGGACATAGCAATAGATCATCATGACATCATCTCTGTAAACAAGATTAAAAAGATTCCCTTCATTTAATGGTATCCCGAAGATCGAGGTGACAGGTGTGCCCTTCTTGCCGCTTCAGGCTCCTCGATTCTTGCGCCTACCACTTCTCCCTTTCTCCTTATAAATAAAGCTGGCGGGTCTTTCCATTCTTTTCCCCTTGCCTCTTCTTCTTCCTCTCGTGAACCCCTACCGCTCGAGCTCCTCCGCCCCCACAGAGCGCACCATTGTCTCCGTCCCCGGCCGTTGCATCACCCTGAATCGAACCAGAGCTTGCAAAATCCCTCCGCAGTAGATCTCTACTGGTAAGTTTTCCCTTTTCCGCATCTTTAGATCTATGCTAGGGTTAACGAGTTCATCTGTACATTTTCTCGTCCATCTCCGTTCTTCTTTTTTACTTCTGTCGTGGTTTCTTTGATCCAATTAGTAGCGTAGATCTCGTGCGGTAGTTGCTCCGTATTCATTTTCTGCACTTAGTAAATCTTCCTTCTTTGTATAGAATCCTCAGTAGAACGTAGGACCTTCTCTGCTCTGCTTAACGCCATTATAGGTCACAGAAATTTTTCTTTATTGAAACATGGTAGATCCAAATTAATTTCATCATTGTGTAAAACCTGTTTCTGTCAACACTTTAGCAGATTTTCATCTCTAGCTCCTCCACCTAAGGGCGGTTTAAATCTTTAGTAGTTGGTAATCCGCCGTATATCATTAGCCCTCACTTAAACCGCCACCTTATTTTGAGTAGAAAAACTTCGGTTTAACTCACATATATGCCTTCACCAAATTCCTCGGTTTAACACTAATCAACCACCTATCGTAAACCGGCCTTCACTTTTACTTTTATAGTTTGTTTCCAAGATGACCAAGCAATTCGCCGCTTGCAACTGGGTTCCGTCCCGGATTATGGAAACACAGATCAATGGCTACGTTGTAACCGGCGCTTTAGCCTCAAAAAATGTTCTTCACTGGCGAGTTCCTGGCCTTGAGTGCCCTCCTGAGCCTCAAGATGGAGAGGTTATTGTTTTTATGCAGCACCTAGACTGGGGCTTTAGTCCTCCAGGATCAAAAAAATTCCGGGATATCCTTGCAAGCTTTCAACTCCATCCACAAGATATTGGACCAAATTCCGTATCAAATATATGCAACTTTCAAGTATTTTGTGAAGTTTACCTTCAAGAGGAACCATCCGTTGAGCTCTTCCGGGACTTTTTCCATCTAAACCGCCGAACCGAGTTTTCTGATGGTCCTAACATGGAACTTGGTGGGGTATCAATCCAGAAGAGGAAGGAAGTTGATTTCCCACATGCATCACACCACAGTCATCCCAAAGACTGGAACCAAACTTGGTTCTATTGTCAGAACACTGCCCCTGCTGGAGAAAATCCCTTGCCAGGTTACCATCCTCACTGGCTTAGCAATGGCCACCCGTTACCTCGACGATTAACTGCCAAAGAATGGCAAACTTATGCCCCTAAACTCGCCAAGCTCCGGGCTCTCTTGGCCAACGGTTTGACTGGTGTTGATCTTGTTCGCTGTTGGGTTAAATGGCACATCCCGCCGTTAAGTCGCCGCTCCGGATTAATGCATGAGTATACCAGCGACGCCAAGGACCCTCAACGGTTTAATGAAATAGAAATGAAGATGTTAGACGAACGGTGAAGAAGATGTTAGACGAACCAATCGCTGCATGCAGCCAAATTGGGCTGGCCCCCTTCTACAGGGCCAACAAACCACCAGCGGTAAAGATTTTAATTTTGTGCTTTCTTGATCCGCCTCCGCTTTAACTTTGTTCTAATAAATCTTTGTTTAACTTTTACAGGCCAATAGCTCCTTTTGGAAAAGGAAGGCTTCAGATAAGCCGGCAAGGGCTCCTCGTCCCAAGATCAAAGTTATCAAGAGAGCAGCCAAGAAGAAGCCCGGCGAAACTGTTGATTCGCCCGAAGATGTTGAAGATTCGGATCAAGAGGTAGAACTTGACTCCCTTGGTTCCCTTTTCATATATCTTATTAACAATGACTATTATTAGGATGATGCGGAGGTCATCCGTGCGGACCATGTTGAGGTAATCTCTCTTTCCTCCGATTCAAATCTTGTGCCGGTTCAAAGATTTCGCCGTGCAGTTCGGAAAGTAAAATACTCTCACACTCTTGCTTATTTGGATCCAAAATTTCCTTTGAAGACACAGCAACCTGAAGGGCGTCGCAGAACCCGACACAGTGGCCAGCAAGTCACCTCTTCCGGTTTACCGGATACACCAACCTGGAAGCGTCGTCCAGAGGTTACTTGCTCTCCCGAAAAACTTTATCCTTTGAAGGGTTTCTTCCGATACCCACTTAATCCGTCTGATCCAAATTACCAGGCGTCTTCCAATTCATCTAGTGGTTCATCAACCACTCAACTGCCTCCCCTCAAGACCGTCGCTGGGTAAGTGCATTATTTTTCGGTTTTGTCTCTTCATGCATCGGTTTATCATACTAATCTTTATTTTGATGTTGTAGTGCCAAGGCCCGATTGAGCAAGAAAGCCAAGACCAGTGGCCCCACTGACGATGTTGAACCGGAGAAGACCCCAGAAACTGCTGGCGAAAATCCTGACATTGTCATAGATGACTCTTCCCTGCAAGACCCAGCTACTGATGCTAATCCGCCGGAGGCTAATCTGGCTACAATGTTGATACATCGAGTCCACATGCCACGCCTCCAAGTCCAGTTGTTGATCCACTGAGTTCAGCTGTTAATCCGCCAAGCCCTGCTGCCAATCCGCTAAGCCCAGCCAAAGATAATGTCAATCCACCGAGCCCAGCCAAAGATGATGATGATGTTATGTCACTGGCACTGCTTATACCGCCCCAGGCAATCCAGTTGTTTTATCAAAACATACTGCCAAGGACGAGTTTGCTGCTATGGGCAAGGGAAAAGGCAAAACCGACTTGTCAAGCTATGTCAACCATTCTGCTCAGGATCTTCATTCCGGATTCTTGAACGGCTTTACACCAGCCGAGATTATAAAGCCGGTTTGGTGAATCTGATGAAGGAACGCTATGAGGTAATCTTCAAAACACCTTCATCTTTATTCTGTACATTCATTGTATTGTAGCCCCCAAGGGCCGGTTTATCTCTTGAAGATAAACCGGGACTTTAAAGAGAAAGAACACTTCAACTTCATAGCCCCCAAGGGCCGGTTTATCTTGTAAAGACAAACCGGGACTTTTATATTCCATACTGTACTTTGTTGACTTTCCGTACTTGTATATTTTCCTGATCAAACACACATTAGCCCCCAAGTGCCAAGATTAAAACTTGTATTGATTCTTGGGACTTCAAACAACCAGTAGTAAAGAAGCAATCCGCATTAGCCCCCAAATGCCAAGTGTATAACTTGTTATATGCTTGGGACTTTTGATAAATTATTTACCTGCTCCTCATCTGATTGTGACAGGCTGATATAAATCACCAAGGCTCTCAAATTGCCGATCTTCAAGAAAACATCAAGTCCCAACAAGCAGAAACTTCCAAGGCCAAGGATGAGCTCAAAACCGCTTTGGCAGCCATGGAGCAACTCAAAGAAGGGTTCAAGACAGAGCGTGCCAACTGGGAGACTGAGAAGAATGCATTGCTGAAGCGGGCGGAAGACTCCGAGTCAGCTCTTAAACCGGTGGCGGAAGAGCTAACTGGGTTGAAGCGCCAAGTGAATGCCATGGCTTCTGCAGTATTTGGTAAGTACTCTTGCCAAGGCTTCTTGGATGACCATCTTTTTAAAGTGCCGGTTTAACATGAAATTCTTAAACCATTGTACGTGGCCGCATTGCTCATCTGGGCTCTGACATGCGGATGAAGCTAAAGGCAGCATATACGCTGATTGAACAACTGTATACCGGTGTCCAATGGGTTATCTGTGCAGCCTCGTACAACAATACGGCCCCAACATTGATCAAGGACACTCTAGCAAGGTTATCCATGACACTAGTACAGATAGAAGAGATGAAGCGATCCGCTGCCAGGGCTGGCGCTTTGCTAGCACTGACCCGAGCCAAAGCAGGATAGCTGACCTGGATTCGGTTGATATCGCCAAGGGCTTTCCTAGTGAACAAGAAAACGGGGCAGTGTTTGATAACGAAGCCCTCAAAAATGTGACAAGGAAGATGCGTCCTCTGGCGAGTCAATTGGCAGAAGAAGCTAACTTGACGGTTCACCGGTCCTTCTATGATGCCAACAACAAACGGATTGACACTGTCATGCCAGAAGTGCAAAATCTTATTCCGCCAATCCGTAAGCACACTTACGCCCCTGACGTTGATCCGACTGAACTTGTAGTGAAGAGGCTGTCTTTTAGGCTTTAACCCGGATTGATTGGACCACCACTGACTTCCAGCCACTGGATGAGGAGGAGGAGGCTGAACCGACGCCAGATGATCCATCAACATCACGTCAACATGGTGATGAGTCCTGATCCGACAATCTGATTGATGCGTCATAAACTTTGCTCTATGGAAAGAACAAGTCCGTATTTTGGGACGTAAAGCGCCTTGTAATAGGCTAGTTAAAATACTTTGATCTGCTGCCATTGTGCACTGGGATATACTTTGTTTGATCTGCCATGACAATTTTAGTGCTGGATTATATACCTTCATAATATTATGCAATCCCTATGTCTGCATAAAAAGATTTGTCCGTGCGGTTTACCGCTGGACGGGTCATAATGCCCAAGATAAAGCCTGGCTAATAACCAAAGCAGAATAAATATGAAATAACTCATACCTGTGATATGAAATTACTTAGTAAGGGTGAAAACCCAAATCTTTGAGCTGTTAAAACCCTTACCCTATAATGATGTTATGAATAAGTCATGTCGGGTTACGATGAACACCAGATGATTCACACTGGCGACATATAGTCAAAGCCAGGCCGGGTTAACAAACACCGGTTTGATAAGATGGTCTGTCAACTTATAGCTGAAAGCCAAGCCAGGTTAACAAACACCGGTTTTGATAAGATGGTCTGACAGCTTATAGCTGAAAACCAAGCCGGGTTAACAAACACCAGGTTAACATGATGTCTGAAAAACCACACCGGGTCAAAGGATACCAGTTCAAGATAAATTCATCAAAAAGGTGAAAACTTGGCAAGAAAGCAAACAAGAAATCATGTAGTCAAGGCTTTTCAAGGGCTGCCAGACCAAATTCGAGGCTTTTCATGGGCTGCCAGGCCACTGAGTTAAACCATTTTGCAAAGCCTTTTAAGATGGTCCTCCAACTAACCAATCGTCGTTTTAACTTTGACAAGTTCAGGGTCTGCATAAGATTGACTTGTCAAACGTCCGGCGGGTCATGCCAGGATTACCTGGATAGGAGTGGCTTACTTGATGAAGGCAGGTTAACCCGGTGTTTTAGGTGAATACACCAGGCTTCCAAGTCGTGGTTCGATACCCAATTACAAGGGTCCTTTCAAACTCTCTGTGGCTTTTGCACAAAAGAGCCCCCAAGTAACTTTGTGAGCTGTGCTCAATGGGTGCCTATGTTTGAGCTGTGCATAACATCCAGACTCTCTTTGGCCCCTTGGGTGTGAAGCTCCCAAGCTGTGTTGTGGCATGATAGCCGGTTTAACAGGTAGTACTTCACTATGTCAGCTGAAGCCCCCATGTAAACAAAGAGATTTGAAGAAAAAACGGCAGAGGCCCTGCTTATAGCAAGGATGCCGGTTTATTATATTGATCATAATATATACATTGTTGAAATATGTACATAAGAAAAGCCTACGGCTCAAGTGTAGTAAGGCCGAAGGAGAACTATGTTCCTTGGCCGCCGGGTCTCCTCCTCAGAAAGCGTGAGTCTTCTCGAACGTCAATGAGGTAGTATGATCCGTTGTGCAGACTTTTGCTAACCACAAAGGGTCCTTCCCAAGGTGTGGATAACTTGTGCATATCGGTCTGATCCTGGATGAGCCGGAGAACTAAGTCGCCTTCTTGAAAGGTTCGTGTCTTAACCCGGCGGCTGTGATAACGCCGCAGGTCTTGTTGATAAACCGCCGATCGAGCCAAAGCCATGTCCCGTTTCTCATCTAACAGGTCCAGCGCCTCTTGACGTGCTTGCTCATTGTCCGCTTCAACATAATTGGCAACCCGGGGTGAGTCATGACGAATATCACTTGGGAGGACGGCCTCAGCCCCGTAAACCATGAAGAAAGGTGTATAACCCATGGATTGGTTTGGGGTGGTGTTTATACATAACACAGATGGTAACTCTTCCACCCAACAACCCGGCTTCCACTTCAAAGGAACCATAAGCCTGGGCTTAATACCCTTCAGGATCTCTTGATTCGCCCTCTCAGCTTGACCATTGGACTGGGGATGAGCCACGGAGCCGGATGTGCTCTCGTTGACAAAATTCCTCCATCTCACCTTTAGAAAGGTTTGTGCCATTATCTGTGATGATGCTGTGTGGAAAACCAAAACGAAAAATGATTTTTTTGAGAAATTGAACCGCCGTGGCAGTATCACACTTGCTGACGGGCTCCGCTTCAACCCATTTAGTGAACTTGTCAACCGCCACCAACAGGTGGGTCTTCTTATCCTGGGAGTGCTTAAAAGGTCCCACCATATCAAGCCCCCAAGTGGCAAACGGCCAAGTTATAGGAATCATCCGTAGCTCCTGAGTCGGAACATGAGCTCGACGCAAAAATTTCTGACAAGCGTCACACCGCTTTACCAGATCCTCTGCATCAGCATGAGCTGTCAACCAATAGAACCCATGTCGAAAAGCTTTAGCCACCAGGGACTTTGAACCGGCATGGTGACCACAATCCCCTTCATGGATTTCACGTAGAATCTCTTGTCCTTCTTCAGGAGAAATACAACATTGGAATACGCCTAAAACACTGCAACGGTGTAACTCGCCATTGTGAATAACCATGGACTTGGACCACCGGATTATCTGTCTGGTGAAAACCTCATCATCTGGTAACTCGCCCCAGTTCAAATATGCCAAATATGGAACCGTCCAATCCGGAGTGGTATGTAAAGCGGCCACCAATTGAGCCTCCGGATCAGGAACAACTAAATCCTCCTCTGTAGGCAACTTAACAGACGGGTTATGTAAGATATCTAAAAAGGTATTGGGTGGTACCGGTTTACGCTGAGATCCCAGCCGGCTTAAAGCATCTGCTGCTTCGTTTTTGCGCCGGTCAATGTGCTCAACCTGATAACCCTTAAAGTGACCTGCCACAATATCCACCTCGCGTCTGTAAGCCGCCATGAGTGGTGTTGGGGAACGTTGCAGAAAATAAAAAATTTCCTACGGTTTCACCAAGATCCATCTATGAGTTCATCTAAGCAATGAGTGATAGGAGTGCATCTACATACACTTGTAGATCGCGAGCGGAAGCGTTCAAGAGAACGGGGATGATGGAGTCATACTCGCCGTGATCCAAATCACCGATGACCAAGTGCCGAACGGACAGCACCTCCGCGTTCAACACACGTACGGAGCAGATGACGTCTCCTCCTTATTGATCCAGCAACGGGGAAGGAGAGGTTGAGGAAGAAGGCTCCAGCAGCAGCACGACGGCGTGGTGGTGGTGGAGAGGCAAGATTTCAGCAGGCTTCGCCAAGCTCTTAACGGAGGAGGAGAGGTGTTGGGGAGGGGAGGGGCTGCGCCTTGGATGTTGTATGCAGCCCTCCCCTTGCCCCTCTACTTATAGGGTAAGGGGGAAAGGGACCGGCCCCCTCTAGATGAGATCTAGAGGGGGGGCGGCCAAGGGAGGGGGCTTGCCCCCCAAGCAAGGGGGGCGCCCCCACTAGGGTTTCCCCCCAACCCAAGGCACATGGGCCCAAGGGGGGGCACGTCCAGCCCTCCAGGGGCCGGTTCCCTGCCCACTACGGCCCATGAGGCCCTCCGAGAGAGGTGGCCCCTCCGGGTGGACCCCGGAACCCCTCCGGTGGCCCCGGTACATTACCGATATGCCCCCGAAACTTTCCGGTGACCGTATGACAACTTCCCATATATAAATCTTCACCTCCGGACCATTCCTGAACTCCTCGTGACGTCTGGGATATCACCCGGGACTCCGAACAACATTCGGAATCACATACAAGTCTTCCTAATAACCCTAGCGTCACCGAACCTTAAGTGTGTAGACCCTACGGGTTCGGGAATCATGCAGACATGACCGAGACAGCTCTCCGGCCAATAACCAACAGCGGGATCTGGATACCCATGTTGGCTCCCACATGCTCCACAATGATCTCATCGGATGAACCACGATGTCGAGGATTTAAGCAACCCCGTATACAATTCCCTTTGTCAATCGGTATGTTACTTGCCCGAGATTCGATCGTCGGTTTCCCAATACCTCGTTCAATCTCGTTACCGGCAAGTCACTTTACTCGTACCGTAATGCATGATCCCGTGACCAAACACTTGGTCACTTTGAGCTCATTATGATGATGCATTACCGAGTGGGCCCAGAGATACCTCTCCGTCATACGGAGTGACAAATCCCAGTCTCGATCCGTGTCAACCCAACAGACACTTTCGGAGATACCGTAGTGCACCTTTATAGTCACCCGCCACGTTGTGACGCTTGGTACACCCAAAGCACTCCTACGGTATCCGGGAGTTACACGATCTCATGGTCTGAGGAAAAGAAACTTGACATTGGAAAAGCTCTAGCAAAATGAACTACACGATCTTGTGCTATGCTTAGGATTGGGTCTTGTCCATCACATCATTCTCCTAATGATGTGATCCCGTTATCAATGACATCTAATGTCCATAGTCAGGAAACCATGACTATCTATTGATCAACGAGCTAGTCAACTAGAGGCTCACTAGGGACATATTGTGGTCTATGTATTCACACGTGTATTACGATTTCCGGATAATACAATTATAGCATGAATAAATAAAATTATCATGAACAAGGAAATATAATAATAATCCTTTTATTATTGCCTCTAGGGCATATTTCCAACAGTCTCCCACTTGCACTAGAGTCAATAATCTGGTTACATTGTGATGAATTGAACACCCATAGAGTTCTGGTGCTGATCATGTTTTGCTCGCGAAAGAGGTTTAGTCAACGGATCTGCGACATTGAGATCCGTATGTACTTTGCAAATATCTATGTCTCCATCTTGAACATTTTCACGGATGGAGTTGAAACGACGCTTGATGTGCCTGGTCTTCTTGTGAAACCTGGGCCCTTGGCAAGGGCAATAGCTCGGTGTTGTCAGAAGAGTTTGATCGCCCCGACGCATTGGGTATGACTCCTAGGTCGGTGATGAACTCCTTCACCCAAATTGCTTCATGCGCTGCCTCCGAGGCTGCCATGTACTCCGCTTCACATGTAGACCCGCCACGACGCGCTCGCTTGCGGTACTGCACTAGCCATCGCTTCCACCATTCAACATATACATGTATCCGGTTTGTCACTTATAGTCATCCAGATCTGTGTCGAAGCTAGCATCGATGTAACCCTTTACGCCGAGCTCTTCGTCACCTACATAAACGAGAAACATGTCCTTTGTCCTTTTCAGGTACTTCAGGATATTCTTGACCGCTGTCCAGTGTTCCTTGACGGGATTACTTTGGTACCTTCCTACCAAACTTACGGCAAGGTTTACATCAGGTCAGTACACAAAGATGGCATACATAATAGATCCTATGGTGAAGCCTAGGGAGGACACTCATCTCTTCTTTATCTTTTGCAGTGGTGGGCATTGAGCCGAGCTCAATCTCACACCTTGCAATCTGAGACAAGAACCCTTTCTTGGACTGATCCATTTTGAACTTCTTCAAAATCTTATCAAGGTATGTGCTTTGTGAAAGACCTATGAGGCGCCTCGATCTATCCCTATAGATCTTGATGCCTAATATGTAAGCAGTTCTCCAAGGTCCTTCATTGAAAAACACTTATTCAAGTAGGCCTTAATGTTGTCCAAAAGTTCTATATCATTTCCCATCAAGAGTATGTCATCTACATATAATATGAGAAATGCTACAGAGCTCCCACTCACTTTCTTGTAAACGCAGCTTCTCCATAAGTCTCAAGATAAACCCAAACGCTTTGATCATCTCATCAAAGCGAATGTTCCAACTCCAAGATGCTTGCACCAGCCCATAAATGGATCGCTGGAGCTTGCATACTTTGTTAGCATTCTTAGGATCGACAAAACCTTCCGGCTGCATCATATATAGTTATTACTTAAGATGTCCGTTAAGGAATGCCGTTTTGACGTCCATCTGCCATATCTCATAATCATAGTATGCGGCAATTGCTAACATGATTCGGACGGACTTCAGCTTTGCTACGGGAGAGAATGTATCATCGTAGTCAACCCCTTGAACTTGCCGATAACCCTTAGCGACAAGTCGAGCTGTATAGATGGTAACATTACCATCCGCGTTCGTCTTCTTCTTAAAGATCCATTTGTTTTCTATTGCTCGCCGATCATCGGGCAAGTCTGTCAAAGTCCATACTTTGTTTTCATACATGGATTCTATCTCGGATTGCATGGCTTCACGCCATTTGTTGGAATCTAGGCCCGCCATCGCTTCTTCATAGTTCGAAGGTTCACCGTTGTCTAACAATATTATTTCCAGGACAGGGTTGCCGTACCACTCTAGTGCGGAACGTGTCCTTGTGGACCTCGAAGTTCAAGAGCAACTTGATCCAAGTACCTTGATCATCATCATTAATTTCTCTCTCGATCGGTGTAGGCACCACAGAACATTTTCTGAGCTGCACTACTTTCCTGCTCAAGAGGTAGTACTTCATCGAAGTTCTACTTTCCTCCCACTTACTTCTTTTGAGAGAAACTCTTTTTCCGTAAAGGATCCATTCTTGGCAACAAAGATCTTGCCCTCGGATCTTAAGTAGAAGGTATACCCAATGGTTTCCTTAGGGTATCCTATGAAGACGCATTTTTCCGACTTGGGTTCAAGCTTTTGAGGTTGAAGTTTCTTGACATAAGCATCGCATCCCCAAACTTTTAGAAACGACAGCTTAAGTTTCTTCCCAAACCATAATTCATACGGTGTTGTCTCAACGGATTTAGACGGAGCCCTATTTAAAGTGAATGTAGCTGTCTCTAGAGCGTATCCCCAAAATGATTGCGGTAAATCGGTAAGAGACATCATAGATCGCACCATATCCAATAGAGTGCGATTACGATGTTCAGACACACTGTTACGCTGAGGTGTTCCAGGTGGCGTGAGTTGTGAAACGATTCCACATTTCCTTAAGTGCGTACCAAATTCGTGACTTAAATATTCTCCTCCACGATCTGATCGTAGGAACTTTATCTTTCGGTCATGTTGATTCTCTACCTCATTCTGAAATTCCTTGAACTTTTCGAAGGTCTCAGACTTGTGTTTCATTAAGTAGACATACCCATATCTACTCAAGTCATCAGTGAGAGTGAGAACATAACGATATCCTCCACGAGCCTCAACGCTCATTGGACCACACACATCAGTATGTATGATTTCCAACAAGTTGGTTGCTCGCTCCATTGTTCCGGAGAATGGAGTCTTGGTCATCTTGCCCATGAGGCATGGCTCGCATGTGTCAAACGATTCATAATCTAGAGACTCTAAAAGTCCATCAAGCATGGAGCTTCTTCATGCGCTTGACACCAATGTGACCAAGGCGCAAGTGCCACAAGTATGTGGGACTATCGTTATCAACTTTACATCTTTTGGTATTCACACTATGAATATGTGTAACATTACGCTCGGATTCATTAAGAATAAACCATTGACCATCGGGCATGACCATAAAACATATCTCTCATATAAATAGAACAACCATTATTCTCGGATTTAAATGAGTAGCCATCTCAGATCGAACGAGATCCAGATACAATGTTCATGCTCAAACTTGGCACTAAATAACAATTATTGAGGTTTAAAACTAATCTCAGAGGTAAATGTAGAGGTAGCATGCCGACAAAGTGATCACATCGACCTTGGAACCATTCCCGACGCCGCATCGTCACCTCGCCCTTTGCCGCCTCCGATATTCCGCAGCTCTGCTGTGAGTTACAAATATGAGCAACGGCACCAGTATCAAATACCCGTGAGTTACTACGAGTCATGGTAAGGTACACATCAATTACATGTATATCACATATACCTTTAGTGTTGCGGCCTTCTTGTGCGCTAAGTATTTGGGGCAGTTCCGCTTCAAAGGACCCTTCCTTTGCAATAAAAGCACTCGGTCTCAGGCTTGGGTCCATTCTTTGAATTCTTCCCGGCAACTGGTTTACCGGGCACGGCAACATACTTGCCGTCCTTCTTGAAGTTCTTCTTACCCTTGCCCTTCTTGAACTTGGTGGTTTTATTGACCATCAACACTTGATGTTCTTTCTTGATTTCTACCTCTGCCAACTTCAGCATTCAAAATACTTCAGGAATAGTTTTCACCATCCCCTGCATATTGTAGTTCATCACAAAGCTCTTGTAGCTTGGTGGGAGCGACTGAAGGATTCTGTCAATGACCGCCTCGTCAGGAGGTTAATGTCCAGTGGACAAAGCGGTTGTGCAACCTAGACATTTTGAGTATGTGCTCACCGTGTAACTATTTTCCTCCATCTTACAACTATAGAACTTGTCGGAGACTTCATATCTCTCGACCCGGGCATGAGCTTGGAAAACCATTTTCAGCTCCTCGAACATCGCATATGCTCCATGTTGCTCAAAACGCTTTTGGAGCCCCGGTTCTAGGCTGTAAAACATGCCGCACTGAACGAGGGAGTAATCATCAGCACGTGACTGCCAAGCGTTCATAACGTATTGGTTCTCTGGGATGGGTGCTTCACCTAGCGGTCCATCTAGGACATATGCTTTCTTGGCAGCTATGAGGATGATCCTCAGGTTTCGGACCCGGTCCGTATAGTTGCTGCCATCATCTTTCAGCTTGGTTTTCTCTAGGAACGTGTTGAAGTTCATGTTGACATGAGCGTTAGCCATTTGATCTACAAGACATATTTGCAAAGTTTTTAGACTAAGTTCATGATAATTAAGTTCATCTAATCAAATTATTTTAATGAACTCCCACTCAGATTAGACGTCCCTCTAGTCATCTAAGTGTTACACGATCCGAGTCGACTAGGCCGTGTCCGATCATCACGTGAGACGGACTAGTCATCATCGGTGAACATCTCCATGTTGATCGTATCTTCCATACGACTCATGTTCGACCTTTCGGCCTCTGTGTTCCGAGGCCATGTATGTACATGCTAGGCTCATCAAGTTAACCCTAAGTGTTTTTGCATGTGTAAAACTGTCTTACACCCGTTGTATGTGAACGTAAGAATCTATCACACCCGATCATCACGTGGTGCTTCGAAACGATGAACTTTAGCAACGGCGCTACGATTAGGGAGAACACTTTCTTGAAATTGTTATAAGGATCATCTTATTTACTACCGTCGTTCTAAGTAAACAAGATGCATAAACATAATAAACATCACATGCAATTATATAATAGTGACATGATATGGCCAATATCATATAGCTCCTTTGATCTCCATCTTCGGGGCTCCATGATCATCTTTGTCACCGGCATGACACCATGATCTCCATCATCATGATCTCCATCATCGTGACTTCATGAAGTTGTCACGCCAACGACTACTTCTACTTCTATGGCTAACGCGTTTAGCAATAAAGTAAAGTAATTTACATGGCATTCTTCAATGACGCGCAGGTCATACAAAAAATAAAGACAACTCCTATGGCTCCTGCCGGTTGTCATACTCATCGACATGCAAGTCGTGATTCCTATTACAAGAACATGATCTCATACATCACAATATATCATTCATCATTCATCACAACTTTTGGCCATATCACATCACAAGGCAATTGCTGCAAAAACAAGTTAGACATCCTCTAATTGTTGTTGCATCTTTTACGTGGCTGTAATAGGGTTCTAGCAAGAACGTTTTTTTACCTACGAAAAAGTCACAACGTGATTTGTCAACTTCTATTTACCCTTCATAAGGACCCTTTTCATCGAATCTGCTCCAACTAAAGTGGGAGAGACAGACACGCGCTAGCCACCTTATGCAACTAGTGCATGTCAGTCGGTGGAACCTGTCTCACGTAAGCGTACGTGTAAGGTCAGTCCGGGCCGCTTCATCCCACAATACCGCTGAAGCAAAATAAGACTAGTAATGGCAAGAAAGTTGACAACATCTACGCCCACAAGAAAATTGTGTTCTACTCATGCAATAGAGAACTACGCATAGACATAGCTCATGATGCCACTATTGGGGAACGTTGCAGAAAATAAAAAATTTCCTACAGTTTCACCAAGATCCATCTGTCACATCCCTAGCTTCTAGCAATGCACTAGGCTAGCTTCATGTGTGCATCATGTTTAAATTCTATGAAAATTTGAAATGGGGATTGATCAAACCCTAGCATCAATGCAACTCAAATAGGTTCAACCAAAATATTTTCAATGATCTCAAAATATCCTTTTAAAATGTTCATGATTTATGGAAAAAGCTGAAAGCCTCTACCAGAGATAATGCATATTTTTCTAGGACATTTTGGTCACTGAATTAAATCATTATGGTATTTGAGTTGGAGTTTAAAAGTTACCATTAGATATTGGTTGCTCCAAATATTCTGAAATTTATTGTGTGGTTTGAAAATAATTCAAATATTCCTCACAAAAATTTACAGAATTAACCAAAGTGTTTTGGTTAGTATTTTATTTGCAAAACAATTACAGAAAAATAGAAAACAGGAACAGAAACTTACCTGGAAGCTTACCTGGCCTGCACTGTGTTGGCCCAACACTGTTGGCCCAGCCCATCTCTCCCTTGTCTTCTTCCAGCTCACGCCAGAAGGACTGGAGCACGCGTGGCCACCGCGCGCGAGCACGCGCCCGGCCACCTCCTCCCTCCCTGCCTGCCTGGCTCCTCCCCGGAGCTCCTAGACGACGCCACGCTACCCCTCTGGAACCCCTCGCTCACTCTCTCGTCCCCATCCTCTCCTCTGCTCTCTCTCCCTATCTGCCCGAGCGGAACTCGTCGCCACCGACGCTGTTTGCCGCAGCCACAGCCACCCCCTCGCTCCTTCTCCGCATCCCTGAGCTCCGTCCCGACCCCGTGGAGCTACACACCCGACGCACGCGACCAGAGGAGGCCCCAGTCGACCGGAGCGTCGTCGTCTTCATCTCCGGTGCCCGGAGATCGCCGCCGTCAATTCGCCGTCTCAGAAGCTTCCCCGAGCTCGCCGACCCCTCCGTTCGATCCACTGTGAGCCCCGCCGCCTTTCCCCTCCTTCTAGAGCTCGTTTCCGCCCTCTAGCCGCGTCTTCCGCCATGCCCGAATCCCGCCGCCGCCGTGCCATGTCGTTGCCGTGGCCACAGTCGCCCCCGCCCGGTTTTGAGCATGCCTCCGTGCTCACCGAGCTCCCAGGAGCCGAACACGACCAACACCGGCCCCTGCCGTGCACCGTAGGTCCTTCTCCCCTTCCTCCGAGCTCCGGCCGCCGCCTGGCTCAACGCCGGCGCCATCTCCGGCCACCTCGCGGCCTCCCGTCCGTTCCTTTGGATGCGGACGAGCAAGAGCTCCTCCCTAGTGCCCCCAGCGCGCCAAACCACCGCCCGTAGCGCAATCCCGAGCCGCGCCGCCGTCGTTTTGCTCGCCGCCGGCGTAACTCCGGCGACTGATGACGTGGACGTCATTAGACGCTAACCCCGCCACCTAAGCAACCCTAACAGCCACTGACAGTGGGCCCCCGTGCCTAAATTAATTAGTTTAACCTCTCTGTTAAATTAGTACTAATCTCGATGGGGCACGTCATCACGATTGATTTTGGCCACGTCAAGATTGGCCGGACCCACCGGTCGACCTCTGTCTCCGCCTGTTACACTGACGTGCGGGTCCCAGCCATCAGGTTTGACCTGGGCTGGCGCCTTTGACCTGCTGACGTCACCATGATGTCATGCTGATGCAGTAAAGCATTTTCTGGATTTAATTTAATTCAAGAAATTCAGATAATGCCCTAAACTTCTAAAAATCATAGAAATTAATCTGTTACTCCAAATGAAATAATTTATATATGAAAAATGATCAGAAAAATCCAATCTATCCATCTGTACCATTTTCATGCATGATAGAACAACTTATAGCTGCTGTTTAGCACAAATCATTTAAATGGCATTTGAATAATCACTTATGGAGTTTGAATTTGAATCTTGTATTCAAACCAACTTCATTTAATCTGTTGCTAGTTGCATTAGCTCAAACCACAGCATATTGCCATGTCATGATCATGCATCATATTGTGCATTTGCATTGATTGTGTTTCTTTCACAGTTGCCGGTAATTGCCCCCTCTCGATAGACGCGTTCCGACGATGAGTTCGATGACATCGATGAAGAGATATATTATCTTCAGAAGTGCCAGGCAAGCAAAACCCCCTTGTTCATTCCGATACAATCCCACTCTCTCGCTCCTGCTCTCTTTTACTGCATTAGGACAACAACGATACAACTGTTACTTGCTGCGGTAGCTGAACCCCTTTATCCTTTGCATGACTGTCATTCCACATAAATAGATGAAACCCACTAGCATGAGTAGGAGTTGTTTGAGCCCGATGTGCCTACTCATCCATGCTTGTTTGTCATGCTCGCTATCGCTTAGAGTTGAGTCAGTCGATTCATCGGGAATGAATCGGAGGTGTGTGAACATGTCCTACTGTTGAGAGCTAAATGTGTGAACACGTTTTGGTAAAAGGTAGCGGTGAGAGGCCATGTAGGAGTACATGGTGGGTTGTCTCATTGCAGCCGTCCTCAGGAACTGAGTTCTGTGTTTGTGATCCATGATCAGTTACTACCACACATTGGGCTCCGGGCGCTCCAAGCCCTCTCGGCTTCTTAATCACCCTTGTTCTCTGTCCAGGAGTTGCAACTAGTTTCTGGTGTTTGTAGGTAGTGTTAGTAGTCTACCAAGTGGCACCCGTGCAGGTGGGCTTGGGATGACTAGGCACCGTGGCACGGTGTACCAAGCGAGATCCACCCGTCGAGGTGGGCTTGGGAACCCTGCTCACATCGTTTGGGGCCGTGAGCGACACCCCGGCGGATCTCCTTGCGGATGGAACCCGAATAGGCGATAAACCCGACGAGAGACTTGAGTGTTTAGGTAGGCGTGGCCGACTCCTCGCCCGGCTTCGCTTGAAGGTTGCCGCGGTACATGACGTGTACAGGGCGATAAGTGGCGAGAGCGTGTGTGAAGAAGTACACCCCTGCAGGGTTATCATTATCTATTCGAATAGCCGGATTCCTCGGATATGGAAACTTGGACCCCTTGCATAGTTCATAGACAAGTGAAAGTGGATACCCTAAAATACGCAAGATAAGTGTGAGTGCTATGGATGGCGTTCTCGTAGGGAGACGGGAGCGGATCCATAGTGGTGTATTGATATGGTGAATATGTGGACTCGCAGCGCCACCTCAAAAGAGTTACTTGCAATGTAGTTCAGGTTAGCCATCGAGTCAAAGCTGGCTTGCTGCAGCTTAAACTCCACCACCCCTTTGTTGATAATGATGCATATGTAGTTAGTTACGATGTAAGTCTTCTTTGGGTACATTTGTACTCACGTTTGCCTATTTTATGTTTTTGCAGAGAGACTTGGTCTCGCTAGTAGTTCCACGTGGACTTGACGCTTAGCTTGTTACCTCAGCTACGATCTTGTGCCCTCGGCAGATCTAGTAGATAGTCGGGCTTCTAAGCCTTTTTCATTTGTAGATGTCGTACTCGGACATGTTAAGCTTCCGCATGTGCTTTGACTTGTATGCTCGAGTGTTGGGTCATGAGACCCATGTTTGTAATATCTCGCTCCTCGAGCCTATTGAATAAAATACTTGAGTTGTAGAGTCATGTTGTGATGCCATGTTGTATTTGCACATATCGAGCATATTGTGTGTATGTTATTGAAATGCTTGGTATGTGTGGGATCGACTATCTAGTTGTTTATCTTTAGTAGCCTCTCTTCGGAAATGTCTCCTAGTGTTTCCACCGAGCCATGGTAGCTTGCTCTTTGCTCCGGAACACTTAGGCTGGCCGGCATGTGTCCTTCTTCGTTCTGTGTACGTCCCTTCGGGAAATGTCGCGATGAATACCGAGTCTGTTAGCCGCCTTCTGTACCTGGTTCACGAGTCTGCTAGCCCAGTGCTACAGACTGGATTCACTCGTTGATGACCGACACGTTCGATCTTTGGGTCATGGATGCTGTCCTGTAAGTCTGTGCCACTTTGGGTTTACGACTAGCCATGTCAGCCGGGCTCCTTATCATATGGATGCTAGCGACACTATCATATCGTGTGCCAAAAGGCTAAAGCGGTCCCGGCAAAGGTAAGGCGACACCGGTGGGAATACCGTGCGTGAGGCCGCAATGTGATATGAGGTGTTACATGCTAGATCGATGTGGCATTGAGTCGGGTCCCGACAGCTTTGGTATCGAGCTTGATTGCTCAGAGGATTACCAAGCCAAAGTGGTCGAAGTTGAGTCTAGAAATGCTTTAGTTATATGTAGGGGAATTGATTGTGGGATGGAACGTAAGGCTCTTTTTACTCCTTTACCTTATGCCCTTCTGATCTGAGTCATCCTCTTCTCTTCTACGGGGATTAAGAACTAGGCCTTCTCATCTATCTATCAGGATGACGTGTTACTAACCCGTAGACTTATAGGATTGATGGATTTAAGCTTCAGTTCAGTTCCTACTACTTCTGTATGTTAACTGTTGATCTCGAAACGTTGATATTGTGCTTCTGAGTGGCTATACCACCATTTTTGTAGCATGTCTCAAATCTTTTTGAGCATTTACAGCCGTTATGCTGTCCGAGTCCTCCCAGGTTTCTAAACAATCTGATGCACTTGCAAAATCCTTTCCCTCTGGTTTTGATGTTTCCTTGGGCCAGGCTAATCACACTAAATGCTGAGTTGAGGTATTCTATTGCCTCGACATATATGTTGGAATTATTATGACCCTAGGTGTCTTAGGGGATCATCTAGTAATCTAGCCATGATTTGTCTTCCCAGTGTGATGATTCTGGCCATCATTCCCGAAAGCATCCCGTGATGCCACTTAGTTAGTAGGCATTCCACTTCTGGGTTTTGAACCCGAGATTCACCCTACTTACTTCATGTTGATAGTAATTGCTAGCTCTCTCAGGTTATTAGTAACCTTTGCGTTAGTCCTCGAAGTCCGTGGTATTTCCTTCTTCCAAATACTATGAACCGTTTATGGCAGAAGTTCTTTGAACCAATCACAACCAGAGCTCTTGATGAGTTCTCGATGCTATGTTGTGACTCTGCCAGTTCTACCTCTCCGCATGGATTGTCCGGAAGAAATGTTGAACTTGGTTCGACATACTAATCTATGCATCCACAACTCGGAAAATCATATGTTCTTTGAGTTGTCCCTCTTTAGTTGTTTGCTGGCCTTGTCTATCAATTGATAGTCAAGAGTATGCGTGCATTTGTTTATCGATGCCTATTACTCTTGTGGTCTGTCAAGCCATTCTATTCCGGAATGACTAGGAGAAACAAACTCCAGTACCTCATCCATATCTAGGATTGGGTCAAAGTAGTTGTACTCCGCAGATCAAAATGCTAAACTAGCCTTTGATTCTGTTCTACCCTGAAGTATTACCGTCTTTATGTCAGGATTTTCATGAGAATCGCACTGGCTCTTGTGAATTCTTGACGTAGTGATACTTCTCGCCATCCTTATTCATTTCTCGGTTCCGTGTTGTTGCAGCCGGAGTGCCGACAAGTGAATCGTGATGTGCGAACTCAATACTCCTAGCAACTCTGTTGTTTGGTAGTTAAAGGACAATAACTTCATTCTTAGTGTGTTGGTTCTTGAATCGTCATTCTAAGACTGATTGTGCTACCTAGTCCTTATTTCCTGGTGCACTCTTCGATCAATGAGTTAGGATTGTGCCAATCCCTCGCTCTTCTGGTCATATCGTCTTGCCCTGAAAAGCAAGATTGTTCTCGAGCTTAGTAACATATCGGTGGTTCGTGATTCTCCGAATGTCTTCTCAGAGGTAACACCAGGATGTCACCTGACCGCTATGTTGAGCTCGTGATCAAGTTGGTTTTCGAAACCACCCCTTCTCCAAGAATCCGTGCTGGATACCCTTGGGCTGGTTGGTTAAGCTAAACAACAACTTGGAGAGTTGGAAGATGAAAGCTTGTCCGACTCAGTTCATTCCAAAGGGATATCTTTGTTTGTGTGTGTGTGTTGAAGAAAGATGATGTCTTCATTGATTGATCCTCGTGGTCAATTGTTGGATTTATTGTCTTATCCCAAACCTTTGATTTGAGTATGGGCTATCATCAAATCAAATCAGAACCAACGGTATTCATAATGTTGTCTTACTCGTGGTTATCCCTCGAGCATACACCATTACATCTTTTGGGTCTGACCAATACTATCGCCTTGTTCACATAGTTTTGGAATTCCACCTATATGGAAGCCTGGATGGTTTGTTGTTGAGCCCATTGACAACAATTTCATCTTGTCCATGATTCATGTTGAACATTAAGCTAGTGTTGGAAACTTTTGTAAACATTACCTTCGTGTTCCATTCATGAGGTATACGTTCGGATGAAAGAAGTGACTTTCTCTAATTCATGTGCATTTGGTGCAAGTTGCCGTCGTGAGTTCGAGAAAGATTGTTTTGTTTCCTTTGGAATCATCCCAAGTCAGTTATGCATGTGCGAATGTATTCTATGGTTTGTAGATTAATTACCTCCACTCCATATGGATTCCTTAGCACACCAAGCCACTGATTGATTTGTTCAAGGATAAGAAGTTCAAATGCTATTCCCGAAGGGCCCAGAAGGACATGCACATGACTTCGTTATTTCAATGATGATTCCCCACCTGAACTCGGTAGTGTTTTACTATAAGACTACTACGTGGTCATGCTTGTCTGGGACAACGTGTTCACATGTTCGTAGCAGAACCAGCTCATGTTTTGGAGCTTACTACCGTAGTCCATTTCCCGAGAATCTTGCAACGTCGTCTCGTCGATTTGTGTTGCAAACTATCATTTTTCTTTCTAGACTCGACGAGTCTGAATTATTCTGACACCAACCAGATCTGAATCTCAGGCAGATATGATGGTTGGAACTTTTCTCAAGAACTATAATATTGGTCTCACTGTAACCGGTGAAGTGGATGTCATGGCCAACACATCCAACCGGAAGACCTATTATTGTAGTATCTTGTTTGAGAAAGTTGGCCACCTCCCCATAAGGATCCCGTAGAACTTATTCCAGTAGTTGTTCCTTATGGATTTTTGTGCTCCCGAAGTCCGACCTTTTACTTGATGTTCTAGCTATCAAACCATATCTATGAATGGGTTACGCTAGCACATCAAGGAGAACATTAGAAGCGGAGTGCTAAATGTCTCTCGGTCAATCATCCAGAGTTTGTTCCCTTGGCCCGCTAAGGTGAAATCTGAGAAGGTTATCTTCCTTTGCCTCCGCATCGTCCATCGCTGTTCATCATGGTAGTATGTTGTGTTGCCAAGACCCTTGACACGGATATTGGTAAAACCTTGATGAATATGGAAATGCTCAAGTTCTTGAGGGCATGCTCAGACACTAGGTTATATCCTCGGTATCGATTGGAATGTGCCTTCCGTTTGTCGAGTTGTCTTACAACTCTAGTTTCCCTTCCAAACTGAGTATGCCATTCTTTCAAACTTCTCCAAATGATCGATTGTAATTTGCCTTAAGCTGGTATAAAGAGTTTCAATGATCTTTGAATCAAAGGTAATTCTTTTTGCCACTTAAGGGATGATTCCACGAGTCACCTCCTCTAAGATGTCTCATTATGGTATCATGGCAATTCAACTCCTCGCTACGTTGTCAACTGTTCACCACCTTTTTAAGTGTGAAATTGTTGTCTACCTAGTGAACCTTCCTCATCTGTTTCACCCCATCCCTTTGGATGTTCGCTTCGTGTCTCAGCCCGCGAGATGTATTAATGTCTCACTCCGTGAGTTGATCCTGAGTTGTTCGGTCTTCTAGAAGATCGATCCTGCTAAAGTTTTCCCCTTCCTTTCATTTTTGTGTTAGTTGGAATTCTCAAAGCAAGACGTCGAGACAAAGATGATGATCGAATCAATGTTCTTATGAAGTGCAATTGGATCATGAAGAGCTTGTTAGCTTGTGTTCCCTCTGTCTACTTACCTCACGTCTTGAATCTCGGGGCGAGATTCTTGTTTAGTGGGGGTGAGTTGTCACATCCCTAGCTTCTAGCAATGCACTAGGCTAGCTTCATGTGTGCATCATGTTTAAATTCTATGAAAATTTGAAATGGGGATTGATCAAACCCTAGCATCAATGCAACTCAAATAGGTTCAACCAAAATATTTTCAATGATCTCAAAATATCCTTTTAAAATGTTCATGATTTATGGAAAAAGGTGAAAGCCTCTACCAGAGATAATGCATATTTTTCTAGGACATTTTGGTCCTTTGAATTAAATCATTATGGTATTTGAGTTGGAGTTTAAAAGTTACCATTAAATATTGGTTGCTCAAATATTCTGAAATTTATTGTGTGGTTTGAAAATAATTCAAATATTCCTCACAAAATTTACAGAATTAACCAAAGTGTTTTGGTTAGTATTTTATTTGCAAAACAATTACAGAAAAATAGAAAACAGAATGTAAACTTACTCGAAGCTTACGGCTGCTCAGACTGTGTTGGCCCAACTTGCTGGCCCAGCCCATCTCTCCTTGTCTTCTTCCGGCTCACGCCGGAAGGATTTGGCGCTGCGTGGCCACCACTGCTTGAGCAGCACGCCCGCCACCTCCTCCTCCCTGCTGCTGGCTCCTCCTCGGAGCTCCTAGACGACGCCACGCTACCCCTCTGGAACCCCTCGCTCACTCTCTCGTCCCCATCCTCTCCTCTCGCTCTCTCTCCTCTCTTGCCGAGCGGAACTCGTCGCCACCGACGCTGTTTGCCATGCCACAGCCACCCTCGCTCCTTCTCCGCATCCACGAGCTCCGTCCAGACCCGTGGAGCTACACACCCGACAGCGACTGAGGAGGCCCCGGTCGGCCGGGCGTCGTCGTCTTCATCTCCGGTGCCGGAGATCGCCGCCGTCAGTCGCCGTCTCGAAGCTTCCCGAGCTCGCCGACCCTCCGTTCGATCCTTTGTGAGCCCGCCGCCTTTCCCTCCTTCTAGAGCTCGTTTCGCCCTCTAGCCGCGTCTTCCGCCATGCCCGAATCCCGCCGCCGCCGTGCCATGTCGTTGCCGTGGCCACAGTCGCCCCCGCCCGGTTTTGAGCATGCCTCCGTGCTCACCGAGCTCCCAGGAGCCGAACACGACCAACACCGGCCCCTGCCGTGCACCATAGGTCCTTCTCCCCTTCCTCCGAGCTCCGGCCGCCGCCTGGCTCAACGCCGGCGCCATCTCCGGCCACCTCGCGGCCTCCCGTCCGTTCCTTTGGATGCGGACGAGCAAGAGCTCCTCCCTAGTGCCCCCAGCGCGCCAAACCACCGCCCGTAGCGCAATCCCGAGCCGCGCCGCCGTCGTTTTGCTCGCCGCCGGCGTAACTCCGGCGACTGATGACGTGGACGTCATTAGACGCTAACCCCGCCACCTAAGCAACCCTAACATCCATCGCGGTGGGCCCCGTGCCTAAATTAATTAGTTTAACCTCTCGTTAAATTAGTACTAATCTCGGTGGGGCCCTCTCGTCACCGTTGACTTGGCCGTCGGCAAGCCGGACCCACCGGTCGACCTCTGTCCTCGCCTGTTACATCGACGTGCGGGTCCCAGCCATCGAGGTTTGACTGGGCTGGCGCCTTTGACCTGCTGACGTCACCATGATGTCATCTTGATGCGATAAAGCATTTTTGGATTTAATTTAATTCAAGAAATTGAGATAATGCCTAAACTTCTAAAAATCATAGAAATTAATGTTACTCCAAATGAAATAATTTATATATGAAAATGATCAGAAAAATCCAATCTATCCATCTGTACCATTTTCATGCATGATAGAACAACTTATAGCTGCTGTTTAGCACAAATCATTTAAATGGCATTTGAATAATCACTTATGGAGTTTGAATTTGAATCTTGTATTCAAACCAACTTCATTTAATCTGTTGCTAGTTGCATTAGCTCAAACCACAGCATATTGCCATGTCATGATCATGCATCATATTGTGCATTTGCATTGATTGTGTTTCTTTCACGATTCGGTAATTGCCCCTCTCGATAGACGCGTCCGACGATGAGTTCGATGACACCGATGAAGAGATATATTATCTTCGAAGTGCGTGCAAGCAAAACCCCTTGTTCATTCGATACAATCCCACTCTCTCGCTCCTGCTCTCTTTTACTGCATTAGGACAACAACGATACAAGCTGTTACTTGCTGCGGTAGCTGAACCCCTTTATCCTTTGCATGACTGTCATTCCACGGTAAATAGATGAAACCCACTAGCATGAGTAGGAGTTGTTTGAGCCCTGATGTGCCTACTCATCCATGCTTGTTTGTCATGCTCGCTATCGCTTAGAGTTGAGTCAGTCGATTCATCGGGAATGAATCGGAGGTGTGTGAACATGTCCTCTTGTTGAGAGCTAAATGTGTGAACACGTTTTGGTAAAAGGTAGCGGTGAGAGGCCATGTAGGAGTACATGGTGGGTTGTCTCATTGCAGCCGTCCTCGAACTGAGTTACGTGTTTGTGATCCATGATCGATTACTACCACACATTGGGCTCAGGCGCTCCAAGCCCTCTCGGCTTCTTAATCACCCTTGTTCTCTGTCCGGAGTTGCAACTAGTTTCGGTGTTTGTAGGTAGTGTTAGTAGTCTACCAAGTGGCACCCGTGCAGGTGGGCTTGGGATGACTAGGCACCGTGGCACGGTGTACCAAGCGTAGATCCACCGTCGAGGTGGGCTTGGGAACCCTGCTCACATCGTTTGGGGCCGTGGCGACACCCGGCCGGATCTCCTTGCGGATGGAACCCGAATAGGCGATAAACACGGACGAGAGACTTGAGTGTTTAGGTAGGCGTGGCCGACTCCTCGCCCGGCTTCCGCTTGAAGGTTGCCGCGGTACATGGCGTGTATAGGCGATAAGTGGCGAGAGTGTGTGAAGAAGTACACCCTGCGGGGTTATCATTATCTATTGAATAGCCGGATTCCTCGGATATGGAAACTTGGACCCTTGCATAGTTCATAGACAAGTGAAAGTGGATACCCTAAAATCGCAAGATAAGTGTGAGTGCTATGGATGGCGTTCTCGTAGGGAGACGGGAGCGGATCCATAGTGGTGTATTGATATGGTGAATATGTGGACTCGTGTGCGCCACCTCAAAAGAGTTACTTGCAGTCGTAGTTCAGGTTAGCCATCGAGTCAAAGCTGGCTTGCTGCAGTTAAACTCCACCACCCCTTTGTTGATAATGATGCATATGTAGTTAGTTCTGATGTAAGTCTTGCTGGGTACATTTGTACTCACGTTTGCCTATTTTATGTTTTTGCAGAGAGACTTGGTCTCGCTAGTAGTTCCACGTGGACTTGACGTTTAGCTTGTTACCTCAGCTACGATCTTGTGCCCTCGGCAGATCTAGTAGATAGTCGGGCTTCTAAGCCTTTTTCATTTGTAGATGTCGTACTCGGACATGTTAAGCTTCCGCATGTGCTTTGACTTGTATGCTTTCGAGTGTTGGGTCATGAGACCCATGTTTGTAATATCTCGCTCCTCGGAGCCTATTGAATAAAATACTTGAGTTGTAGAGTCATGTTGTGATGCCATGTTGTATTTGCACATATCGAGCATATTGTGTGTATGTTATTGAAATGCTTGGTATGTGTGGGATCGACTATCTAGTTGTTTATCTTTAGTAGCCTCTCTTACCGGAAATGTCTCCTAGTGTTTCCACCGAGCCATGGTAGCTTGCTACCGCTCCTAACACTTAGGCTGGCCGGCATGTGTCCTTCTTCGTTCACGTATACGTCCTTCGGGAAATGTCGCGATGAATACCGAGTCTGTTAGCCCGCCACAGCCGGTTCACGAGTCCGCTAGCCCAGTGCTACAGCCTGGATTCACTCGATGACCGACACGTTCGATCTTTGGGTCATGGATGCTGTCCTGTAAGTCTGTGCCACTTTGGGTTTACGACTAGCCATGTCAGCCGGGCTCCTTATCATATGGATGCTAGCGACACTATCATATCGTGTGCCAAAAGCGCAAGCGGTCCCGGGCAAAGGTAAGGCGACACCGTGGGAATACCGTGCGTGAGGCCGCAATGTGATATGAGGTGTTACATGCTAGATCGATGTGGCATTGAGTCGGGGTCCTGACACCATCTATGAGTTCATCTAAGCAACGAGTGATAGGAGTGCATCTACATACCCTTGTAGATTGCGAGCGGAAGCGTTCAAGAGAACGGGGATGATGGAGTCGTACTCGCCGTGATCCAAATCACCGATAACCAAGTGCCGAACGGACAACACCTCCGTGTTCAACACACGTACGGAGCGGATGACGTCTCCTCCTTGATCCAGCAAGGGGGAAGGAGAGGTTGCGGAAGAAGGTGTTGGGGAACGTTGCAGAAAATTAAAATTTTTCCTACGGTTTCACTAAGATCCATCTATGAGTTCATCTAAGCAACGAGTCAAGGGAGTGAGTTTGCATCTACATACCACTTGTAGATCGCGTGCGGAAACATTCAAGGGGATGGTGATGATGGAGTCGTACTCGCCGTGATTCAGATCACCGATGACCAAGTGCTGAACGGACAGCACCTCCGCGTTCAACACGTGCGGGACGGAGACGTCTCCTCCTTCTTGATCCAGCAAGGGGAGGAGAGGTTGATGATGATCCAAGCAGAAGACGACGGCGTGGTGGTGGATGTGAGAACTCCAGCGAGGGCTTCGCCAAGCGACTACGGGAGGAGGGCGAGGTGTAGCAGGGGGAAGGCGCCAATGCACAGGTGTGGCTGCCTCCCCTGCCCTCCTTATATAGGCCCCCTGGGGTGCCGCCTGGGAGATTCAATCTCCCAAGGGGCGGGCGGCAGGTGGAGTGCCCCAAGGCATGTGGTGCGCCCCACCCTAGGGTTTCAACCCTAGGCGCGGGGTGGGCCTGAGGCGCACCAGCCCACTATGGGCTGGATCCTCTCACTTCAGCCCATGGGGCCCTCTCGGGATGGGTGGCCCCACTGGTGGACCCGGGACCCTTCCGGTGGTCCGGTACATTCGGTGACCGAAACTTTCCGATGGCGAAATACCACTTCCTATATATAATTCTTTACCTCCGGACCATTCCGAAACTCCTCATAACGTCCGGGATCTCATCCGGGACTCCGAACAACATTCGGTATGCTGCATACTCATATTCATACAACCCTAGCGTCACCGAACCTTAAGTGTGTAGACCCTACGGGTTCGGGAGACACGTAGACATGACCGAGACGACTCTCGGGCAATAACCAACAGCGGGATCTGGATACCCATGTTGGATCCCACATGCTCCTCGATGATATCACCGGATGAACCACGATGTCGAGGATTAAACAACCCCGTATACAATTCCCTTTGTCAATCGGTACGTTACTTGCCCGAGACTCGATCGTCGGTATCCCAATACCTTGTTCGGTCTAGTTACCGCAAGTCCTTTACTCGTCAGTAATGCATGATCCCGTGACCAACCACTTGGTCACTTTGAGCTCAATATGATGATGCATTACCGAGTGGGCCCAGAGATACCTCTCCGTCATACGGAGTGACAAATCCCAGTCTCGATCCGTGTCAACCCAACAGACATTTTCGGAGATACCTGTAGTGCACCTTTATAGTCACCCAGTTACATTGTGACGTTTGATACACCCAAAGCACTCCTATGGTATCCAGGAGTTACACGATCTCATGGTCTAAGGAAGAGATACTTGACATTGGAAAAGCTCTAGCAAACGAACTACACGATCTTTGTGCTATGCTTAGGATTGGGTCTTGTCCATCACATCATTCTCCTAATGATGTGATCCCGTTATCAACGACATCCAATGTCCATAGCCAGGAAACCATGACTATCTGTTGATCACAACGAGCTAGTCAACTAGAGGCTCACTAGGGACATATTGTGGTCGATGTATTCACACGTGTATTACGATTTCCGGATAATACAGTTATAGCATGAATAAAAGACAATTATCATGAAAAATGAAATATAATAATACTTTTATTATTGCCTCTAGGGCATATTTCCAACAGAAGGCTCCAGTAGCAGCACGAGGGCGTGGTGGTGGTGGAGAGGCAGTACTCCGGCAGGGCTTCGCCAAGCTCTTAACGGAGGAGGGGAGGTGTTGGGAGGGAGGGCTGCGCCTTGGATGTTGTATGCAGCCCTCCCTCGCCTCTATTTATAGGGGAAGGGGAAGGGGCGGCCCCTCTAGATGAGATCTAGAGGGGCGGCGTGCCAGGAGGGGCTTGCCCCCAAGCAGGCGCACCCACTAGGGTTTCCCCAACCCTAGGCGCATGGGCCCAAGGGTGCGCCCAGCCCTCCAGGCGGTTCCCTGCCCACTACGGCCCATGAGGCCCTCCGAGAGAGGTGGCCCCTCCCGGTGGACCCCCGGAACCCCTCCGGTGGCCCCGGTACAATACCGATATGCCCCCGAAACTTTCCGGTGACCGTATGACAACTTCCCATATATAAATCTTCACCTCCGGACCATTCTGGAACTCCTCGTGACGTCCGGGATCTCATCCGGGACTCCGAACAACATTCGGTAATCACATACAAGTCTTCCTAATAACCCTAGCATCACCGAACCTTAAGTGTGTAGACCCTACGGGTTCGGGAATCATGCAGACATGACCGAGACAGCTCTCCGGCCAATAACCAACAGCGGGATCTGGATACCCATGTTGGCTCCCACATATTCCATGATGATCTCATCGGATGAACCACGATGTCGAGGATTTAAGCAACCCCGTATACAATTCGCTTTGTCAATCGGTATGTTACTTGCCCGAGATTCGATCGTCGGTATCCCAATACCTCGTTCAATCTCGTTACCGGCAAGTCACTTTACTCGACAGTAATGCATGATCCGTGACCAAACACTTGGTCACTTTGAGCTCATTATGATGATGCATTACCGAAAGTGGGCCTAGAGATACCTCTCTCGTCATACGGAGTAACAAATCCCATCTCGATCCGTGTCAACCCAATGACACTTTCGGAGATACCTGTAGTGCACCTTTATAGTCACCCGTTACATTGTGACGTTTGGTACACCCAAAGCACTCCTACGGTATCCGGAGTTTACGATCGCATGGTGCGAGGAAAAGATACTTGACATTGGAAAAGCTCGAGCAAAACGAACTACACGATCTTGTGCTATGCTTAGGATTGGGTCTTGTCCATCACATCATTCTCCTAATGATGTGATCCCGTTATCAATGACATCTAATGTCCATAGTCAGGAAACCATGACTATCTGTTGATCAACGAGCTAGTCAACTAGAGGCTCACTAGGGACATATTGTGGTCTATGTATTCACACGTGTATTACGATTTCCGGATAATACAATTATAGCATGAATAAAGAAAATTATCATGAACAAGGAAATATAATAATAATCCTTTTATTATTGCCTCTAGGGCATATTTCCAACAAGTGGATCCTTAGAATCCCAAGTACCAGAAACTTGTTGATCCACCAGATCAGAATCTCCAAAACACCGAACCCGGCTTAAGTTCATTTCCTTAGCCACACAGAGACCGTGGAGTAAAGCCTCGTATTGAGCTGCATTGTTAGTACAAGGAAACATTAAGCAGAGAACATAACAAATTTTATCACCTCGAGGGGAAGTAAGAACAACTCCAGCCCTCGAGCCTTCCAATTGCCTAGATCCATCAAAGTGAATGGTCTAGTATGTATTATCCGATTTGTCCTCTGGTGCCTGTAACTCGGTCCAATCATTGATGAAGTCAACAAGCGCGTGTGACTTGATTGATGTTCGAGGTATATACTTCAATCCATGCGGGCCAAGCTCAATTGCCCACTTTGCAACCCGGCCAGTTGCCTCCCTGTTCTGAATTATATCGCCAAAAGGAGCTGAACTGACCACTGTAATGGGATGGCCTTGAAAGTACTGTTTGAGCTTCCGACTTGCCATAAAAACCCCATAAACTAGCTTCTGCCAATGCGGATACCATTGTTTTGACTCGATAAGTACTTCGTTTATATTGTAAACCAGCCATTGAACCGGATATTCCTTACCAGCCTCCTTGCGCTCCACCACAATTGCCACGCTGACAGCACGGGCATTAGCAGCCACGTACAATAACAAGGGCTCTCTGTCAACCAGAGTAGCAAGAACCGGCGGTTCAACCAACTGCCGCTTTAAGTCCTCAAACGCCGCATTAGCTGCGTCACTCCAAACGAAATCGTCTGTCTTTTTCAACATCTGATACAAAGGAATCGCCTTCTCTCCCAAACGGCTGATAAACCGGCTAAGGACGGCATTTCGACCCGCCAAACGCTGAACATCATTGATACACTTCTGTTTAGCCAAAGATGTAATCGCTCTGATTTTTTTCCGGATTAGCCTCAATGCCTCTGTTGGACACCAGAAAGCCTAAGAGTTTGCCTGCCGGAACACCAAAAACACACTTGTCCGGATTAAGCATCATTTTGTAAACCCGAAGGTTGTCAAACGTTTCCTTGAGGTCATCTATCAAGGTTTCCTTCCTCCTGGATTTTACCACAATGTCATCCACATAGGCATGAACATTACGCCCAATCTGCGTGTGAAGACAATTTTGCACACAACGCTGATAAGTTGCCTGGGCACTTTTGAGCCCAAAGGGCATAGAAACATAGCAGAAGGCTCCAAAGGGAGTGATGAAGGCTGTCTTCTCCTGGTCCTTAACTGCCATTTTAATCTGATGTTAACCTGAATAAGCATCCAAGAAACTCAGGCGATCACAACCCGCCGTCGCATCAATAATCTGATCAATACGCAGGAGAGCAAAAGGATCTGCCGGACAAGCCTTGTTCAAATCTGTGTAGTCCACACACATACGCCAAGTACTGTTTTTCTTAAGAACGAGCACCGGATTAGCTAACCACTCAGAGTGAAATACTTCGATGATAAATCCAGCAGCCAACAGCCGGGCTACCTCTTCACCAATGGCCTTGCATCTTTCCTCATTAAAGCGGCGAAGAAATTGCTTGACCGGTTTAAACTTGGGATCAATATTGAGAGTGTGCTCAGTGAGTTCCCTCGGTACACCTGGCATGTCAGAAGGCTTCCATGCAAAAATGTCCCGGTTCTCACGGATGAATCGCCAGGGACAAAGTCAACAAGTTTAGTTTCATCAGCCGGTTTGAACTTTAGGGTCGGGTCATGCTCAGTGGTGGGCTTCTTTAGAGGGGTCATGTCTGCCGGATCAACATTGTCCTTATAAAACTTCAGCTCCTCTGTAGCACAAACCGACTCAGCATAAGCCGCATCACCTTCCTCACAATCCAAAGCGATCTTTCGACTTCCATGTACTGTTATAGTCCCCTTATGACCCGACATTTTGAGCTGTAAATAGATATAGCAAGGTCTTGCCATGAATTTTGCGTAAGCCGGCCGTCCAAATAGTGCTTGATACGGGCACTGGATTTTCACCACTTCAAAGGTCAATTTTTCAGACCTGGAATCATGCTCATCTCCAAACACAACCTCCAAAGTGATCTTGCCAATAGGATATGCCGATTTACCTGGTACTACACCATGAAAAACAGTGTTGGACGGTTTAAGACTCTTGTCTATCAACCCCATGTGACGAAAAGTCTCATAGTACAGGATGTTGATACTGCTCCCTCCATCCATCAAGATTTTGGTAAACTTGTAACCTCCCACCTGAGGTGCTACCACCAAAGCCAGTTGACCAGGATTGTCAACCCGGGGCGGATGATCCTCTCTGCTCCACACAATGGGCTGCTCGGACCACCGTAAATAACGTGGCACTGCCGGTTCAACAGCATTAACTGCCCTTTTATGAAGCTTCTGATCACGCTTACACATGCTAGTAGTGAACACATGATACTGCCCACCATTCAACTGCTTGGGGTGACTTTGATAACCTGACTGCTGCTGATTTTCTTGATTATTCTGTTGGCCATTACCACCTTGGTTATTCTGGTTGCCCTGATTATTCTGAAATACAGAGTTTGAACCGCTGCCACCATGAAAACCTGGACCTAAACCGCCCGACGGACCCTGATCATACCGGAAGACATCGGAATTCTTGAACTCCTTCATGATATAATAATCTTTCCAAAGATGTGTGGAAGGGGCCTCCTTGGTCCCATGCTTTGGGCTGGGTTGGTTTAACAAACGCTCCAGATTCATCCCTCCACCGCGCTGGGGCGGTTTACCTTTACGACGCTGCATATTGGTGTTAGCCACAAGATCTGAACTATCTGCCTTGCGCTTACCATTATTCCCATGGCCTCCTTGGTTGTGATGCTGTCCCTTTGCACCGCCATTCTTCCTTCCCTTCTCCGGTTTCTCCTCATCAGAATCGGGATCGTTGATATTATTAGAATTGGCATATTTGACCACTAAGGGTTCCCATGTCATTGCAGTGGCGCTTGAGCCGTCCCAACTTCATCTTTGGTGACTTAAACCGGCAATTATGCTCCAGCGTTATGATCGCTTGACCAGCGTTAATCCGGTCGGATGAATGCAAAACTTCTGAAACCCGGCGCACCCAATGAGTTGTTGACTCGTTCTCCCCTTGAACACAGGCATCCAGATCCACAATGGACATAGGCTGTTTGCACGTGTCTTTGAAATTAGCTATAAACCGGGTCTTTAACTGGTCCCATGACTTGATGGAATTGGCTGGTAAGTTTTTCAACCAAGTACGGGCTGTCCCTTCCTACATCATCATGAAGTACTTTGCATAGGCCGCTTCATCCACATCTAGCATCTCCATTGCCATCTCATAACTCTCGACCCACGCCTCAGGTGGCTGGTCCGCGGTGTAATTAGGCACCTTACATGGACCCTTGAAATCCTTGGGTAGTCGCACATTATGGAGAGCCGGAATGAGACATGGCACTCCCCAGGAACTAAAGGCAAGCCCGGTGCCTCGGTCTACTGACGCCGCTGGTTGAACCGGGGTGGGTTGATAACGACCCGCATATTGTGCTGCCAAAGCATCCTCCCTTCATGCTCTGCCATTATTCACCACGTCTTGAGCATTTCCCTCACCGCACGCTGGATTGGGTCCATTATGGTGTCGCGCATTGCTAGACACTTCCGGTTCATCCATGTGCCTGCTATAGCTTTTGCTCGGACGGGGGGGTTGAATGAATTCTATCTCGGCTATAGGAATAAGCCTGCTGCTGCACCACGGCGGTTTGAAGAAGGTCCCTGGCCCGCCGTGTTTCAATCGCTGCCAGTGAATCGCCCTCCATCGGAATGGCTGCCAGGTGAGATGTTGCGGCAATCATGTTAGCCAAAGGGCTCGAGAAGTGACCCGGCGGTGTGGATACGTATTGCGGTGGGTTGTCCGTCCGTCGAGGTGGTTCCATCATCCGTTGATCCGGCGCTGTCCTAGGCGCGTCGGTCCGGTTTGCAGCTGCCGGATTACTCGGCCCAGCCCTCGGTGTATTAAAGAGATTCAATCCTTCGAAGATCGGCTGCATACGCGATCGGTACTTCCTTTGCATTACATCGTTTGATGCATTCTGATCCAACATAAGTCGATAATTCTGCATCTGTGTCTGCTGTGACTGGGCTTCCAAAGCGGCCCATTCTTCAGCCATCCTAGCATCCTCAGTTGCCAGGTCCTCCTTAGCCTGCGTTATCTGGTCCTTCTGCTTCGCAACGTCCGCATTGTGCTGATCCTGCGTCTCCGGGGTAACTGCTATGGTTAACAAGGTCGCCCAGGCATCCATCAAACCAGAGAGGACTTCAGCCGGTCGGCGCGCCAGGGCTCCTGTCGCGGCCGCTGATCCGGCATTCATTGCCGCTGTAGATGAAGACTGCAAAGTGGGCTGTGTTCCGGCAATGTAAACAGCAACCCGACTTGGTGGTTCAAGGAGGTCCAGAATACTGTTGCTATCGAAATATCCTTCGAACTCACCATCATGACTTTTGGTATAGGGACTTGGTTTCGCCAGTGGATGACTCGCCGACGGAATAAACAGCCGTCTCGCCTTCAAACACTGGTTCAGATACGATCCCATGGACACATCCTACGAACGCACGCTTCATGGCGGGCTTAACCTGGGCTGGACTCGCACGCTGAGCCGTCTCGACGAGGTCGGTGCAGATGTCCGGCTCAGGGCCCGGTTCACCGATCTTGCCGATGAAGACGTGAATTCCGCTAAAGGGGACCCGGTATCCATATTCGATTGAACCGCCTCGGGGCCCCATCCTTCATCGTCGATGTAGAGCTTGCCGCGATGACTCTTGGTCATCCGGCCAACCACGTACCCCTTGAGTCCTTCAGAGCTGCCCTTCAAGAACTCGAAACCATCGTGCAATAGCCCCACGGTGGGCGCCAACTGTCGTGGAATTAACACGTCAGATGTCCTCATGAAAGGACTTAGTCGTAGAGCCATCGCGACGGGTTAGCTTGAAGGGGTTAAACCGGACAAGCGACACGCGAGTTTTATACTAGTTCGGCCCCTTCGATGAAGGTAAAAGCCTACGTCTAGTTGTGATGGGATTGATTGGGTTTCGATGACCAGGGAGCAAATACGCTTTCCCTGAGTCTCGAGTTGTGTTTCCCTGTCCCTGAACCGCCGCCGGGTCGTCCCTTTATATAAATAGGTTGACGCCCGGCCAGTCTACAGAGTCCCGAGGCCGACTCATACAAGTGTCCGGCTCGGTCTCTCCGTTCCTAACTTACAATACAAGTTACATAACCATGGCGGTTTACCACCATGGGCCCTAATCTGCCTTTGGGCTTCGGGCTTCTAAGCTTCATTAGTAAAACGCCATCTTCTGGATCTTCGTGGGCTTCAATATAATTGAGGGTGAATCGGGTCCTCCAGGCCGGTTTACACTCAGTAGTTATATCCCCAACAATCACACTTTTATGGATTTACAACTCAAAGCTAGAACAAGATATGACTCTATATGAATGCCTCCGGCGGTGTACCGGGATATGCAATGAATCAAGAGTGACATTATGAAAATTATGAAGGTGGCCTTGCCACAAATACAATGTCAACTACATGATCATGCAAAAAGCAATATGACAAAAGTAATGCATGTCATATGAACGGAATGGTGGAAAGTTGCATGGCAATATATCTCGGAATGGCTATGAAATGCCATAATAGGTAGGTATGTTGGCTGTTTTGAGGAAGGTATATGGTGGGTGTATGGTACCGACGAAAGTTGCACGGTACAAGAGAGGCTAGCAATGATGGAAGGGTGAAAGGGTGCGTATAATCCATGGACTCAACGTTAATCAAAAGAACTCATATACTTGTTGCAAAAATTTACAAATCATCAAAAACCAAAGTACTACGCGCATGCTCCTAGGGTGATAGATTGGTAGGAAAAGACCATCACTCATCCCCGACCGCCACTCATAAGGAAGACAATCAATAAATAAAATTGTGCTCCAACTTCATCACAAAGCGGTTCACCATACGTGCATGCTACGGGAATCACAAACTTCAACACAAGTATTCTTTAAATTCATAATCACCCAACTAGCATAACTTTAATATTACTACCTTCATATCACAAAAAATTTATCAAGTATCAAATTGATCATAGCATCCAATTCACTTTCTATGATAGTTTTTATTATACCCAACTTGGATGCTCATCATTCTAGGACCAACTTTAAAACCATAGAAAATACCAAGCTGTTCTAAGAGACTCGCATGAGAGGCCAGCAATTTCTTCAAAATTTAGACACCACCGTGCTCTAAAAGATAATAGTGAAGCACTAGAGGAAAAACTATCAAGCTCAAAAGATATAAGTGAAGCACATAGAGTATTCTAGCAAACTCTAATCAAATAGGCTTCTCCCAAAAGGTGTGTACAGCAAGGATGATTGTATTAAACTAAAAAGAAAAGACTAATATAATACACGACGCTCCAAGCAAAACACATATCACGTGGCGAATAAAAATATAGCTCCAAGTAAAGTTACCAATGAACGAAGACGAAAGAGGGGATGCCTTCCCGGGGCATCCCCAAGCTTAGGCTTTTGGCTGTCCTTGAATATATTGGGGTTCCATGGGCATCCCCAAGCTTAGGCTCTTGCCACTCCTTATTCCATAGTCCATAAAAGCTTTACCCAAAACTTGAAAACTTCACAACACAAAACTCAATAGGAAATCTTATAAGCTCTGTTAGTGAAAGAAAACAAAACCACCACATAAGGCACTGTAATGAACTCATTCTTTATTTATTTTGGTGTTAAACCTAATTTATTCCAACTTCCTTTTGGTTTATAAACTAATTTACTAGCCATAGATGCATTGAAACAAGCAAACAACACACGAAAAACAGAATCTGTCAAAAACAGAAGAGTCTGTAGAAATCTGTAACTAACGCAAAATTATGGACCTTTAAAAATCCTACCAAAATAGGAAGCCCTGTACAATTTTTTTATTGAACATCAGCAAAAAGAATCAACGCAAAATCACGTTCCTGTGATTTAACAAAATTATATTCGTGCGTGCAAAGTTTCTGTTTTTCAGCAGAATCAAATCAACTATCATTGTAGGTTATCCTATAGGTTCTACTTGGCACAAACACTAATTAAAAGATACAAACACATCTAACCAGAAGGTAGATGCAAGATTTATTACTAAACAGTAGCAAAAACAAAAAACATAAAGAAAAATTGGGTTGCCTCCCAACTAGCGCTATCGTTTAACGCCCCTAGCTAGGCATAAAAGCAAAGATAGATCTAATGAGTGCCATCTTTGGCACTAAATTCATAAGTAGCACGCTTGTGATATCTAGGTATTTCTCCCCTTTTAGCAATGGCTAAACCTTTAGGAAAAAATTCAAGAAATTCATTGGTAGCAAAAGGTTCCTTAACGATAGAAAGACAATTAGGAAGAACACTTATGGATTTGAGATCCGTGTCTCCTTTACTAGTAGATTCACCCTTATTTTTAGGAACATAAATAAACTTGGCAGTTTTAATAAAGGGTTTTGGAGTGTTTTTCATGGGGGAAAACGCGGAACCTAAGTTTGTAATGATATCCTCAAGTTTACCGATTCTAGCAGAGTCTAGATCTATTTTTTCATTGATTATAAGTTCTTTTTATTTAAGATTTTTCAAAGTAATTCCAACCCTAGATCCAAATTGGGTAATGCGATTATGAATCTTTTTATCTAAATTTTCAATCAGCTCAATAGTGGCAATTTTATTTTCAATAATCTCAAGCCGTTGCATAACATGTTCCAAAGTTAAAACAGTTCCATTGACCAAAAGAGGTGGTGGGCCAAACAAATCTAACATAGCATTATAAGCATCAAACGTATGGCTACTCAAGAAATCACCTCCGGCAATAGTATCAAGAACACATCTATTCCAAGGAGTAATGCCTACATAAAAATTGCGGAGAAGAACGGAAGTGAAAAGCTTCCTAGAAGATTTACATTGAGCATTGCAAATTCTATGTCAAGCATCTTTTAAATTTTCTCCCTCCCTTTGTTTAAAATTAAGAACTTCATGTTCGGGAGTGATAACAAGGATAGGAGGACTATCCATAACGACAAGGTAAAAGAACTAACGCACGAGCAAACAGAAAAAGGGCAAGCGAGAAGAGAGGAGAAGATTGGGAAAGAGAGGGCGAATAAAACGGCAAGGGTGAAGTGGGGGAGAGGAAAACGAGAGGCAAATGGCAAATAATGTAAATGCGAGGGAGATGGATTTGTGATGGGTACTTGGTATGTCTTGACTTAAGCGAAGACCTCCCCGGCAATGGCGCTAGAAATCTTTCTTGCTACGTCTTGAGCTTGCGTTGGTTTTCCTCGAAGAGGAGAGGTTGATGCAGCAAGTGTAGCATAAATATTTCCCTCTATTTTGAGAACCAAGGTATCAATCCTGTAGGAGGCTCCTCAAAAGTCCCACGCACCTACACAAACAAACTGAGAACTCGCAACCAACGCAATGAAGGGGTTGTCAATCCCTTCACGACCACTTGCGAAAGTGAGATCTAATAAAGATAGTATGATAAGATAAATATATTTTTGGTATTTTATAATATGGATGCAAAAAGTAAAGATGCAAATAAAAGTAGATTGAAAGCAAATATGATAAGAGATAGACACGCGGGCCATAGGTTTCACTAGAGGCTTCTCTCAAGATAGCATAAGTGTCACATCCCTACTTCTGGTATGCACTAGGCTAGCCCTTCATGTGTGCATCATGTTTAAATTTTATTTTAGTTGAAATGGGGATTGCTCAAACCCTAGCACCAGATCAAATCAACTAGGTTCAATTAAAAATAATTTCAACGAACCCAAAATGCTCTTCAGAAAAGTTCATTATTTTTGGATTGGTCTAGAACCTCTCCCAAAAATGGTGCACATTTTTCTTGGCCATTCTGGATTTTTGAATTAAATCATATAGTATTTGCATTTGGGCATTTAAATGCTATAAAATATTTTAAATGCTCAAATAATCATAAACTAAAATGTTTGCTTTTGGTTATATTCCAACCAGTGGCATTGTGTAGTTTCATGATTTTTGGATCTGTTTAAGTATTTTTAATAAAGCCCTAAAGATTACAGAATAAATAGAAAACAGTAATTAAAATAGAAAACAGAGAGAGAAACTACTGCCACTCACTGGCGCAGCCCACCTAGCAGCCCATCGCCGCCCAAAGCCTTTGGCTGGCCCGTGCGCCCACACTTCCTCTCGCCAGCAGTAGAGAGGCCCGGCACAAGACGCCGAGCTCGCCACGCAGCTCCCTGGCTGGCTGCCCCGCTTGGATAGCGTGGCGACGCCTCGAAGCCACTCTTCGGCACCGCCCCGACCCTGCACTTCTCCCCACTCTCCCTGGAGTTCTCCCCCTTCTCTGGTTCTTCCTCCCTCGCCTTTCCCCCACCTCACCGAACCGCGCCGCCGCCACCGATGAGCACCACCGCAGCCACAGCCACTCCCTTTCTCCCTCTCCGCATCCCTGAGCTCCGCCCCGACCCCATGGAGCTACACACCGACGCACGCGACCAGAGGAGGCCGCAGTCGACCGGAGCGTCATCATCTTCTTCCTCGGCCACAGGAGATCGCCGCCGGGATTCCGACGCCGTCAAGCCTTCCCCGAGGCCGCCTCAACGACCCCTGCAACCGCTGTGAGGCCACGATCCTTTTCCCCCCTAACCCATGCTCGTTGCCTTCCCTAACCGCTCTAACCACCTTGCCGAGCGCTCCTCGCCGCCGGCCATGGCGCCGTCGCGACCACAACTGTTGTCGCTCGCATCCGAGCCCATCAGCATGCTCAGCATGTTCCCAGGAACCCAACACCACCATCCTCTAGTCCTCCCGCGCACCGCAGCGTCATTGCCGAGCTTGTCCGAGCTCCGGCTGTCGTGCTTGCCATCGCCGCCGTCGTTACGGTCCACTCCGGCGTGAGCTGATCACTCCGTTGGATGCGGACGAGCTCCAGCTTCTCGCCAAGCCAAACTGCCGCTCGTTTCGTCGCCGGTGCTGGGTTTCCGAACCGCGCCGCCGTCTCGGGCCTCATCAGCGTCATGTCGCCGGTGGGTTTGACCCATTTGACCATGTGGGCCCCGCCCTGGTCAAACCTAGATTAGGAGTTAATCTATATTAATTTAGTTAGTTAAACTAATGACACTGACAGTGGGCCCCGGAGCCCTAATCTTTTAATTAGATTAGCAATAACCCCTGTTAATTAGCTGTGTCACTAACGTGTGGACCCCACACGTCAGGATTGACGTGGACCATCTCCGTTGACTGCTGACATCACAACGACGCAATGCTGACGCAATAAAGTATTTTCTGGATTTAATCTTATTCTGAAAATTCCAGAAAATATCCTAAACTTCTAAAAATCATAGAAATTCAACCGTAACTCCAAATGAAATAAATTATATATGAAAAATGATCAGAAAAATCCAATCTATCCATCTGTACCATTTACATGCATGTTAGAACAACTTTTCTTCACTGTTAGGTCAAATCAGTTAAATGGCATTTGAATAATCACATATGGAGTTTGAATTTGAATCTTGTATTCAAACCAACTTCATTTAATCTGGTTGCTAGTTGCATTAGCTCAAACTACAGCATATTGCCATGTCATCATCATGCATCATATTGTGCATTGCATTGATTATGTTTCTTCCTTGTTTGTCGGTGTTTGTCCCCTCTCGATAGACGTGGTTCTGACGATGTGATCAATGACACCGATGAAGAGCTATACTATCTTCAGAAGTGCCAGGCAAGCAAAAACCCCCTTGTTCATTCCGATACAATCCCACTCTCTCGCTCCTGCACTCTTTTACTGCATTAGGACAACAACGTTTCAACTGTTATGTGCTGCGGTAGCTGAACCCCTTTATCCTCTGCATGACCTGTCATTGCCACAGTAAATAGATGAAACCCACTAGCATGAGTAGGAGTTGTTTGAGCCTTGATGTGCCTACTCATTCATGCTTGTTTGTCATGCCTGCTACTGCTTAGAGTTGAATCAGGTCTGATTCATCGGAGAAGAATCGGAGGTGTGTGAACATGTCCTACTGTTGAGAGCTAAGTGTGTGAACACGATTTGGTAAAGGTAGCGGTGAGAGGCCATGTAGGAGTACATGGTGGGTTGTCTCATTGCAGCCGTCCTCAGGAACTGAGTTCTGTGTTTGTGATCCATGAACAGTTACTGTTAGAGTTGTGTCGAATATAGTGTACAAGGTAGGTTATAGTTGGACTCGTAGTTGTATCGTGTTTACATAGGATATGGAGCCGTGTCCTAGTAGGACACTTGTATCCTGGACCTCTCTTATATAGCGGGGGTAGACACATGATGTAACCTATGCCAACATAATAGCACAGGCGCGCAAGGGGGAGCCGGCGGCGTGTGCCGGCACCCGGGTGGCCGGTGTGCGGTATTGTGACGGTGTCACGGGGAGCAGCGCCCGTAGTCAGGCCCCGAGGATGTAGCCATATCGGTGAACCTCGTTAACAAATCTCGGTGTCGTGCCTCGTGTGATTGCTTGGTCCTCGGATGATCAACGGTATGCCTCGGATTTATTCTAACAAGTGGTATCATGAGCAAGGTTACGAGGAGGTTGTGGATAGTTGATCTAGAGGAAGGAACAGATGGATTCGTGGAATCAGTCGAAGTCGCGGATGGCGACCGAAGAGAAAAACTGATGGCGCGGCGAGATTTTCTGTTCGGGTAAGCAATCGGAATCAGCCTGTGCTTGAAAACAGATCGGATCGATCTCGATTGATGGATAGCGTAGACCGTCTGCGGCGGCAAGGAGCAGCGAAGGTAGCGACCCAGCGTGGAGAACCCGGCTGGTGGCACGTGACCTAGGTGGGGCTGCAGCCGCGGCCAAAAGGCTAGCGGGGCGAGTCCCGTGCAGTTTGGACATCGGGAGCACGAAGACAACATGTTGGCGTGGGAGCTCCGTCCATGACGTGTGCTACTGTGCGTTGCTGCTGCCCAGAGTAGAAGCCAAGAGGCAGGCACGTGGAATCATCATGCTAGTATTTGGGCTGTTGTAGACATCGTAAGGATTTGTTTGAGAAAAAAATTGGCACAAAGACTAGTCGAGACCGGGATGCTATCGAGAAGAAAGAAGATAAGTCTAGGAGCTATATACGTGTGGTGTTCACACGGGAAGGCTGTGAGAGATTTTGCTTGGGTTTTCTTTGTCGGTACACGTGTGTGTATGGATGGCGAAGGTCACGGTGACGGCTTGAGTCTGGAATGTGTCTGCAGCCGGACAAATTTGGCTGGGTTGGACTAGATAGTCTAACGGATCGACGCAAGTCAGTTGGTACAGAAGACGGTGGTGGGATCGGCGAAGACGATGTATGGACGTGATGCTGATGGTGACCGACTTCTGGGCGTGGAAACACGTGGCGCAGGCCCCGAGGGCCTGTGTGGCTTCGACAAGGCTATGACGCGGGGTTGATTCAAGACGGAGAGCTTGGAGTCGACGGGGCGCGGGGTGGCACGTACAACCACCATGGAGTCTTGTTGAAGGTGGAGCTGGATTGAGGGGCTATGATGTGGAATCGAGGCCTATTCAGCAAGGGGGAAAAGCGAGTGACATGCAGTTCGGACTGGAGCCCAGTGGTCTGATGAAAGCGTGAAACTCGTCATCGATCGGTGATGATCGGTGGTACTCTGCAGTGGGGGTTGAGTGGTGTGGTTTCGCGACCCTTGAGACTCGACCGGGACAGCGGAGGCTTGACGCTGTAATAGCGGCGAGGCGTGCGGTACGCATGGGGCAGGGAGATGGGCCAGGGCTCTGGTAGTAATACATGTGGTGAGACAACTGCGAATTTGACTCAGGATGACTACAATCAACGGTGGAATTTCTTCAAGTTTCAGACAGGTGGTCAAGAGAGGAGCGGTGATGTTGAGTTCAGGTAACTCTTATGTGTGACACCCAATATGTGAGTTGTTCACTTTCACGCAGGTCAGTGATCGGTGTGTGATGGCGTTGGACGGGTACTCTGGAAGTTGGGAGCACAAGCTAGAGTAACAAGGAACTTAATTTTGCTCGAGTGTTGACCGTGGTCAAGAAAAGAAGGGACTACAAGTTGCAGGTGGAGTCACGTGGAGTCTTTGGAGTAGCAGCGGTGCTCATGGGATAAGCTCAAGTCCAATGTACATGGAAGTTTGACGCATGGACGAACTCAAGGTGGTGGAGAATATTCGCCAAGGTGGAGTTTGTTAGAGTTGTGTCGAATATAGTGTACAAGGTAGGTTACAGTTGGACTCGTAGTTGTATCGTGTTTACATAGGATATGGAGTCGTGTCCTAGTAGGACACTTGTATCCTGGACCTCTCTTATATAGCGGGGGTAGACACACGATGTAACCTATGCCAACATAATAGCACAGGCGCGCAAGGGGGAGCCGGCGGCGTGTGCCGGCGCCCGGGTGGCCGGTGTGCGGTATTGTGACGGTGTCACGGGGAGGAGCGCCCATAGTCAGGCCCCGGGGATGTAGCCATATCGGTGAACCTCGTTAACAAATCTCGGTGTCGTGCCTCGTGTGATTGCTTGGTCCTCGGATGATCAACGGTATGCCTCGGATTTATTCTAACAGTTACTACCACAAATTGGGCTCCGGGCACTCCAAGCTCTCTCGACTTATTAACCAACTCGATCTCTGTCCAGGAGTTGCAACTAGTTTCTGGTGTTTGTAGGTAGTGTTAGTAGTCTACCAAGTGGCACCCGGTACAGGTGGGCTTGGGACAGACTAGGCACCGTGGCACGGTGTACCAAGCGTAGATCCACCCGTCGAGGTGGGCTTGGGAACCCGCACACATCGTTTGGGGCCGTGGCGACACCCAGCCGGATCTCCTTGCGGATGGAACCCGAATAGGCGATAAACCTTGACTAGAGACTTGTGTGGTTAGTCAGGTCGTGGCCGACTCCCTCGCCAGGCTTCCGCTTGAAGGTTGCCGAGATACACGTGGTGTACATGGCGGTAAGTGGCGAGAGCGTGTGTGAAGAAGTACACCCTGCAGGTTAACATCATCTATTGAATAGTCGTGTCCGCGTAAAGGACTTACGGGTTGCTGTCAGTTCATAGACAAGTGAAAGTGGATACTCTAAAATACGCAAGATAAGCGTGAGTGCTATGGATGGCATTCTCGTAGGGAGACGGGAGCGGATCCATAGTGGTGTATTGGTTGGTGAATATGTGGACTCATGTGAGCCACCTCAAAAGAGTTACTTGCAGTCGTAGTTCAGGATAGCCACCGAGTCAAAGCTAGCTTGCTGCAGTTAAACCCCACCATCCCCTTTGTTGATAATGATGCATGTGTAGTTAGTTCTGATGTAAGTCTTGCTGGGTACATTTGTACTCACGTTTGCCTATTTTACGTTTTTGCAGAGACTTCCGTCTCACTAGTAGTTCCGCGTGGACTTCGACGTTTAGCTTGTTACCTCAGCTACGATCTTGTGCCCTCGGCAGGATCTGGTAGATAGCCAGGCATTTCAGCCTTTTTCATTTATAGTTGTCTATACTCAGACAAGTTAAGCTTCCGCATGTGCTTTGACTTGTATGCTCTGAGTGTTGGGTCATGAGACCCATGATTGTAATATCTCGCTCCTCGGAGCCTATTGAATAAATACTTGAGTTGTAGAGTCATGTTGTGATGCCATGTTGTATTTGCACATATCGAGCATATTGTGTGTATGTTATTGAAATGCTTGGTATGTGTGGGATCTGACTATCTAGTTGCTTATCTTTAGTAGCCTCTCTTACCGGGAAATGTCTCCTAGTGTTTCCACCAAGCCATGGTAGCTAGCTACTGCTCCGGAACACTTAGGCTGGCCGGCATGTGTCCTTCTTCGTTCTGTGTACGTCCCTTCGGGAAATGTCACGCGATGAATCTAGGAGTCCTATTAGCCGCTTCTGCCCCGGTTCACGGAGTCCTGCTAGCCCAAAGCTCTGACTGGATTCACTCACGATGACCGACACGTTCGATCTTTGGGTCATGGATGCTGTCCTGTTAGTTTGTGCCACTTTGAGTTTATGACTAGCCATGTCAGCCCGGGCTCCTTATCATATGGATGCTAGCGACACTACCATATATGTGTGCCAAAAGGCGCAAACAGTCCCGGGCAAAGGTAAGCGACACCCGTGGGAATACCGTGCGTGAGGCCGCAAAGTGATATGAGGTGTTACATGCTAGATCGATGTGGCATTGAGTCGGGGTCCTGACAGCTTTGGTATCAGAGCTTGACTGCCTGTAGGATTACCAAGCCAAACTGGTCGAAGTTGAGTCTAGAAATGCTTTAGTTATGTAAGGGAATTGATTGTGGGATGGAACATAAGGCTCTTTTTACTCCTTTACCTTATGCCCTTCTGATCTGAGTCAACCTCTTCTCTTCTACGGGGATTAAGAACTAGGCTTCTCATCTTTCTATCAGGATCACGCGTTACTAATCCGTAGACTTATAGGATTGTTGGATTTAAGCTTCAGTTAAGTTCCCACTACTTCCGTATGTTCATAGCTGGTCTCAGAACCTTGATATGGTGATGTTGAGTGGTTATGCCACCATTTGCAGGATGTTTCAAATCTTTTCGAGCATTTACAGCCGTTATGTTGTCCGAGTCATCCCATGTTTCTAAATAGTCTGATGCATTTGCAAATCCCTTCTTTTCATTCCGATGTCTTTTAGGCCAGGTTAACCACACTAAATTGCTGAGTTGAGGTACTATGTTGCCTCGACATATATGTTGGAGCTAGTATTATGACCCTAGGTGTCTTAGAGGATCACCAGGTAATCTAGCCATGTTTTGTGTTCCCAGTGTGATGATTCTGGCCTTTATTCTCGAAAGCATCCCGTGATGCCACTTAGTAGTAGGTATTCTACTCCTTGGGTTTTGAACCCGAGATTCACCCTACTTACCTCATGTTGATAGTGTTGCTCGTACCTTTAGGATATTAGTAACCTTTGCGATAGTCCTCGAGGTCCGTGGTATTTCCTTCTTCCAAATACTATGAACCATTCTTGGCAGAAGTTCTTTTGAACCGAAAGATCACAACAAAAGTGCTCTCGATGAGTTCTCCATTCTATATTGTGAATCTGCCAGTCCTTCCTCTTCAGCATGGGTTATCCGGAAGAAATATGTTGAACTTGTTCGACATACTAACCTATGCATCCACAACTCAGAAAGATATATGTTCCTTTGAGTTGTCCCTCTGTAGTTGTATTCTGATCCTTGTGAATGACTAGGTGAAACAAACTCCAGTACCTCATCCATATCCAGGATTGGGTCAAAATAGTTGTGCTCCGCAGATCAAAATGCCAACCCAGCTTTTGATTCTATTCTACCCTGAAGTATTACCGTCTTTATGTCAGGATTTTCATGAGAATTGCACCGGCTCTTGTGAATTCTTGACGTAGTGATACTTCTCGCCATCATTATTCATCCCTCGGTTCCGTGTTGTCGCAACCGGAATGCCGACAAGTGAACCGTGATGTGTGAAACCAATACTCCTAGCAACCTTGTTGCTTGGTAGTAAATGGACAATATTCTCATTCTTAGCGTGTTGGTTATTGAATCATCACCCTAAGGTTGATTGTGCTGCCTAGTCCACTTTCCTGGTGCACTCCTCGATTGATGAGTTAGGATTTTGTTAAGTCCTCACTTATTTGATCATAACGTCTTGCCCTGAAAAGCAAGATTGATCTCGAGCTTAGTAACATATCGGTGGTTTGTGATTTTCCGAATATCTTCCCGGAAGTATTACCAGGTTGTCACCTAACCGCTATGTTGAGCTCGTGATCAAGATGGTTTCTTGTAACCACCCCTTCTCCAAGAGTCTGTGTTGGATACCCCTGAGCTAGTTGGTTAAGCTAAACAACAACTTGGAGAGTTGGAAGATAAAAGCTTTGCCAAGTTTAGTTCGTTCCAAAGGGATATCTTTACGTTTGTGTGTGTTGAAGAAAGATGATATATTCATCGGTTGATCCTCGTGGTTAGTTGTTGGATCTATTGGCTTGTCAAAACTTTGATTTGAGCATGGGCTATCGTCAAATCAAGTTAGAACCAACGATATTCGTAATGTTGTCTTACTCGTGGTTGATTCCTCGAGCATACACCATTACATCTTTTGGTCTGACCAATACTATCACAGTGTTCACATAATGGTGGAAGTCCAGTGATATGGAAATTCCGATGAGTTGTTGTTAAGTCCATCAGCAGCATTATGTCTCCCCCATGATTCATGTTGAACATCAACCTAGTGTTGAAAATTTTGTAAGCAATGCCTTCGTGTTCCGTTCATGAAGCTTATGCTTGGATGGAAGAAGTGACTTCCTCGAATTCATGTGCATTTGGTGCAAGTTGCCGCCATGAGTTCGAGACAGATTGTTTTGTTTTCCCTGGAATCATCCCAGGTCAGTCATGCATGTGCGAAGTATGCTATGGTTTGACAGGCTCATTACCTCCATTCTATATGTGTCCCTAGCACACCAAGTCACTGACTGATTTGTTCAAGGAGAAGGAGTTCCTTCATAAGAGCTAATCCGGACTTATGTGAGGACTTCGATATCCTCGATGATGGTTCCCAACCTAAACTCGGTAGTGTTTTATTATAAGACTACTATGTGGTCATACTTGTCTCGGACAACGTGATCACATGTGTGTAGCAGAACCAGCTCATGTTTTGGAGCTTGCTATCGTAGTTCATTTCCCGAGAATCTGGCAATGTCATCTCGTCGATTTGTGTTGCAAACTTTCATTTTTCTTTCTAGACTTGATGAGTCTGGATTATCCTGACACCAACAAGATCTGAATCTCAGGCAGATATGATGGTTGGAATGTTTCCCAAGAACTATAATAGTGGTCTCTCTGTAACCCGGTAAAATGGATGTCGTGGCCAACACACCCAACCGGAAGACCTATTATTGTAGTATCTTGTTTGAGGAAGTTGGCCACCTCCCCATAAGGATCTCATAGAACTTATTCCAGAAGTTGTTCCTTATGGATTGTTGTGCTCCCGAAGTCCGACCTTTTACTTGATGTTCTAGATATCAAACCATATCTATGAATGGGTTACGCTAGCGCATCAAGGAGAACATTAGAAGCGGAGTGCTAAATGTCTCTCGATCGATCATCCAGATTTTGTTTCCTTGGCCCTGCTAAGGTGAAATCTGAGAAGGTTATCTTCATTTGCATCTGCATCATCCACCACTATTCATCATGGTAGTAAGATGTGTTGCCAGCATACTTGACACGGATGTTGGTAAAACCTTGATGAATAGGGAAATGCTCAAGTTCCTGAGAGCATGCGCAAGCAAAATCATCCCTTACGTTGTCTTCAACAAGGTAGTCCACATCATCCATTCTAGTCCGAGTATGTCATTCTACCGAACTCCTCCAAATGATCGTTTGTGATTTGCCTTAAGCTGGTATGAAGAGTTCCAATGATCTTTGTATCAAAGGTAATTCTTTTTGCCACTTAAGGTAATAATCTACGAATCACCCTCCTCCAGGATGTCCCGTCGTGGCATCATAGCAACTCAACTCCTCGCTACGTTGGAAACCGTTCACCACCCTTTTAAGCGTGGAATTGTTGTCTACCTAGTGAATCCTCGTCATTTGTTCTACTCCATCCCTCTAGATGTGTGTTTCGTGTCTCAGCTCGAGTGATGTTGCTATGTCTCATCCCATGAGTTGATCCTGAGTTGTTCGGTCTTCGAGAAGATCGATTCTTCTGGAGTTTTCCTTTCCTCTTCTTGTCATGTTAGTTGGAGTTCTCAGAGGAAGACATCGAGCCAAAGATGGTGATTGAATCAACGCCCCTATGAAGTGCAACCTGGATCGTGAAGATTGTGTTAGTTTGCGTTCCCCCTTCATCTTACCCTCGGCCACAGGAGATCGCCGCCGGGATTCCGACGCCGTCAAGCCTTCCCCGAGGCCGCCTCAACGACCCCTGCAACCGCTGTGAGGCCACGGTCCTTGTCCCCCCTAATCCGTGCTCATTGCCTTCCCTAACCGCTCTAACCACCTTGCCGAGCGCTCCTCGCCGTCGGGCATGGCGCCGCCGCGACCACAGCTGCTGTCGCTCGCATCTGAGCCCATCAGCGTGGTCAGCATGTTCCCAGGAACCCAAAACCACCATCCTCTAGTCCTCCCGCGCACCGCAGTGTCGTTGCCGAGCTGGTCCGAGCTCCAGCTGCCGCGCTTGCCATCGCCGCCGTCATAACGGTCCACTCCGGCGCGAGCTGATCACTCCGTTGGATGCGGACGAGCTCCAGCTTCTCGCCAAGCCAAACCGCCGCTCGTTTCGTCGCCGGTGTTGCGTTTCCGAACCGCGCTGCCGTCTCGGGCCTCACCGGTGTCATGTCGCCGGTGGGTTTGACCCATTTGACCATGTGGGCCCCGCCCTGGTCAAACCTAGATTAGGAGTTAATCTAATATTAATTTAGTTAGTTAAACTAATGACACTGAGAGTGGGCCCTGGAGCCCTAATCTTTTAATTAGATTAGCAATAACCCATGTTAATTAGCTGTGTCACTGACGTGTGGACCCCACACGTCAGGATTGACCTGGACCGTCTCCGTTGACTGCTGACGTCACAACGATGCAATGCTGACGCAATAAAGTATTTTCTGGATTTAATCTTATTCTGAAAATTCCAGAAAATATCCTAAACTTCTAAAAATCATAGAAATTCAACCGTAACTCCAAATGAAATAAATTATATATGAAAAATGATCAGAAAAATCCAATCTATCCATCTGTACCGTTTTCATGCATGTTAGAACAACTTTTGTTCACTGTTAGGTCAAATCAATTAAATGGCATTTGAATAATCACATATGGAGTTTGAATTTGAATCTTGTATTCAAACCAACGTCATTTAATCTGGTTGCTAGTTGCATTAGCTCAAACTACAGCATATTGCCATGTCATGATCATGCATCATATTGTGCATTGCATTGATTGTGTTTCTTCCTTGTTTGTCGGTGTTTGTCCCCTCTCGGTAGACGTGGTTCTGACGATGTGATCAATGACACCGATGAAGAGCTATACTATCTTCAGAAGTGCCAGGCAAGCAAAACCCCCTTGTTCATTCCGATACAATCCCACTCTCTCGCTCCTGCTCTCTTTTACTGCATTAGGACAACAACGTTTCAACTGTTACGTGTTGCGGTAGCTGAACCCCTTTATCCTCTGCATGACCTGTCATTGCCACAGTAAATAGATCAAACCCACTAGCATGAGTAGGAGTTGTTTGAGCCCTGATGTGCCTACTCATTCATGCTTGTTTGTCATGCCTGCTACTGCTTAGAGTTAAGTCAGGTTAGATTCATCGGAGATGAATCGGAGGTGTGTGAACATGTCCTACTGTTGAGAGCTAAGTGTGTGAACATGATTTGGTAAAGGTAGCGGTGAGAGGCCATGTAGGAGTACATGGTGGGTTGTCTCATTGTAGTCGTCCTCAGGAACTGCATTCTGTGTTTGTGATCCATGAACAGTTACTACCACACATTGGTCTCCGGGCACTCCAAGCTCTCTCGACTTATTAACCACCTCGATCTCTGTCCAGGAGTTGCAACGAGTTTCTGGTGTTTGTAGGTAGTGTTAGTAGTCTACCAAGTGGCACCCGGTACAGGTGGGCTTGGGACAGACTAGGCACCGTGGAACGGTGTACCAAGCGTAGATCCACCCGTCGAGGTGGGCTTGGGAACCCTGCACACATCGTTTGGGGCTGTGAGCGACACCCTGGCCGGATCTCCTTGCGGATGGAACCCGAATAGGCGATAAACCTGGACTAGAGACTTGTGTGGTTAGTCAGGTCGTGGCCGACTCCCTCGCCAGGCTTCCGCTTGAAGGTTGCCGAGATACACGAGGTGTACATGGCGGTAAGTGGCGAGAGCGTGTGTGAAGAAGTACACCCCTGCAGGGTTAACATCATCTATTCGAATAGCCGTGTCCGCGGTAAAGGACTTCTGGGTTGCCTGCAGTTCATAGACAAGTGAAAGTGGATACTCTAAAATACGCAAGATAAGCGTGAGTGCTATGGATGGCGTTCTCGTAGGGAGACAGGAGCGGATCTATAGTGGTGTATTGGTTGGTGAATATGTGGACTCGTGTGCGCCACCTCAAAGGAGTTACTTGCAGTCGTAGTTCAGGATAGACACCGAGTCAAAGCTGGCTTGCTGCAGTTAAACCCCACCACCCCCTTTGTTGATAATGATGCATGTGTAGTTAGTTCTGATGTAAGTCTTGCTGGGTACATTTGTACTCACGTTTGCCTATTTTACGTTTTTGCAGAGACTTCCGTCTCACTAGTAGTTCCGCGTGGACTTCGACGTTTAGCTTGTTACCTCAGCTACGATCTTGTGCCCTCGGCAGGATCTGGTAGATAGTCAGGCTTTTCAGCCTTTTTCATTTATAGTTGTCTGTACTCAGACAAGTTAAGCTTCTGCATGTGCTTTGACTTGTATGCTCTGAGTGTTGGGTCATGAGACCCATGATTGTAATATCTCGCTCCTCAGAGCCTATTGAATAAATACTTGAGTTGTAGAGTCATGTTGTGATGCCATGTTGTATTTGCACATATCGAGCATATTGTGTGTATGTTATTGAAATGCTTGGTATGTGTGGGATCTGACTATCTAGTTGTTTATCTTTAGTAGCCTCTCTTACCGGGAAATGTCTCCTAGTGTTTCCACCGAGCCATGGTAGCTTGCTACTGCTCCGGAACACTAGGCTGGCCGGCATGTGTCCTTCTTCGTTCTGTATGCGTCCTTCGGGAAATGTCGCGATGAATACCGGAGTCTGTTAGCCGCTATAGCCGGTTCACGAGTCTGCTAGCCAGTGCTACAGACTGGATTCACTTCGTGATGACCGAAACACGTTCGATGTTTGTGTCATGGATGCCTGTCCTCGTAAGTTTGTGCCACTTTGGGTTTCACGACTAGCCATGTCAGCCCGGGCTCCTTATCATATGGATGCTAGCGACACAACCATATACGTGTGCCAAAAGGCGCAAACGGTCCCGGGCAAAGGTAAGCGACACCCGTGGGAATACCGTGCGTAAGGCCACAAAGTGATATGAGGTGTTACATGCTAGATCGATGTGGCATTGAGTCGGGGTCCTGACAATAAGTATTACAGTGGGTGAACAAATTACTGTCAAGCAATTGATAGAAAAGCGCATAGTTATGAGATTATCTAGGCATGATCATGTATATTGGCATCACGTCCATAACAAGTAGACCGACTCCTGCCTGCATCTACTAGTATTACTCCACACATCGACCGCTATCCAGCATGCATCTAGAGTATTAAGTTCATAAGAACAGAGTAACGCATTAAGCAAGATGACATGATCTAGAGGGATAAACTCATGCAATATGATATAAACCCCATCTTGTTATCCTCGATGGAAACAATACAATATGTGCCTTGCAACCCTTTCTGTCACTGGGTAAGGACTCCGCAAGATTGAACCAAAGCTAAGCACTTCTCCCATGGCGAGAAAGACCAATCTAGTAGGCCAAACCAAACTGATAATTCGAAGAGACTTGCAAAGATAACTCAATCATACATAAAATAATTCAGAGAAGATTCAAATATTATTCATAGATAAACTTGATCATAAACCCACAATTCATCGGATCTCGACAAACACACCGCAAAAAGAGTTTACATCGAATAAATCTCCACAAAGAGGCGGAGAACATTGTATTGAGATCCAAAAGAGAGAAGAAGCCATCTAGCTAATAACTATGGACACGAGGTCTATGGTAAACTACTCACAACTCATCGAGGGGCAAGGATGTTGATTTAGAAGCCTCCGTGGTCGATTCCCCCTCGTGAGTCTTGCCAAGGCTCAAGATGGGATCTCGCGGATCGTAGATTCTGGCGGTGGAAATTTTGTTTCGTGGTGCTCCTGGATGTTTTCGGGGTACGTAGGTATATATAGGAGGAAGAAGTACGTCGGTGGCCGCCCGAGGGGCCCACGAGACAGGGGCGCGCCCTACAGGGGGGAGGGGGCGACCTCCTATCTCGTGGCTTCCTCGGCTGCCTCTTGACTTGCACCCTAAGCTCTCCAGATCACATTCGTTCCAAAAATCACGCTCCCGAAGGTTTCATTCCGTTTGGACTCCGTTTGATATTCCTTTTCTTCGAAATACTGAAATAGGCAAAAAAAACAGCAATACGGGCTGGGCCTCCGATTAGTAGGTTAGTCCCAAAAATGATATAAATGTGTAAAATAAAGCCCATAGACATCCAAAAGGGGTAATATAATAGCATGGAACAATAAAAAATTATAGATACGTTGGAGACGTATCAGGAACCGGCACAACCCTTTAGGGGTGGCCTATCACATATATATAATGTGTGTTACAATATACGTACACGTACATAGAAGCTATACAGTCTAACACCCTCCCTCAATCTTAGCCACTTCCTAAAGAATCTAGAAGGGCAAGATTGTGCCTACATGCCTCAAACTGTGGTAGAGACAATGGCTTGGTGAAGATGTCTGCAAGTTGATCCTTGGAGGAAATGAACTTGATCTGTAGTTGCTTCTAAGAGACACGTTCCCGCACAAAGTGATAGTTAACCTCGATGTGTTTCGTTCGGGCATGGAATACTAGATTTGCAGAAAGGTATGTAGCACCAATGTTTTCACACCAAAGAATAGGAGGCTGTGATTGGGAGATACCCAACTCCTGAAGCAAAGACTGGACCCAGATAATCTCTGTAGTCGCATTAGCCACAACCTTATACTCAGCTTCAATACTACTACGAGAGATAGTAGCCTATTTCCGAGCACTCCAGGCAATCAAGTTAGAACCAAAGAACACAACATAGCCCCCCGTGGATCGCCAATCATCCGGACTACCAGCCCAGTCTGCATCAGAATACGCCGAGATGACCCCAGAGGGGTTCAGTCGAATATACAGTCCATGAGACACGGTGAACCGAATATAGTGCAAGATGCACTTAACAGCAGACCAATGAGTGTCGCGAGGTGCCTGCAGATACTGAAAAACCCTGTTGACAGGAAAAGAGATATCCGGTCTCGTGATCGTTAGATACTAAAGGCCACCAACAATGCTCATGTATGTCGCCACATCAGCAGAAGACAGAAGCTCACAATCAACAATAGTGATCTTGTCAGTGGTAGACATAGGTGTAGTCGTCGGTTTACACTTAAGCACCCCAACCTTCTGCAACAGATCCAAGGAATTCTTTTGCTGCGTCAAAACAAGACCATCAAAACGAGAAGCAACCTCCACACCAAGGAAGTAATGAAGCTTCCCAAGATCTTTGACAGCAAAATCAGCACCAAGAGACCGAACAAGAGCAGTAGCGGCCGACTGAGAATAACTGACAAGGATAATATCTTCCACATAGACCAGTAAGTACATAGTGACCGCGGGTCTCTGTAGAAGAAACACTGATGAGTCAGCAGTTGATGATGCAAAACCATGAGCACGAAGAGGTGCATCAAGACGAGCATGCCAGGCACGGGGAGCTTGCTTCATACCATAGAGTGCTTTGGTGAGACGGCATAGGTGATCAGGACGATCAGGATCAGAGAAGACAGGGGGCTGTTGCATATAGACCTCCTCCTCCAAGACATCATGGAAAAAGGCATTTTGTACATCAAGCTGACGAAGAAACCAACCACGAGTAACTGCAAGAGAGAGAAGAAGCCTGATGGTAGTAGGCTTAATCACTGGACTGAAGGTGTCTTTGTAGTCAAGACCATAGTGTTGCCGAAAACCTCTAGCAACGAGGAGCGCTTTGTAGCGCTCAATAGACCCATTAGAATGTTTCTTCACCTTGAATACCCATTTAGAATCAATAACATTAACTCGTGATGGTGGAGGAACGAGAGTCCACATCTTATTTAAAAGAAGAGTGTGATACTATTGCTCCATGGCCTCTCTCCAATGAGGTATGCTCAGGGCAGCTTGATACATACGGGGCTCAAAGGACGGATCCACATGAGCAGCAGTCAAACACGCGGCAAGCCAAGCAACTATGCCATCATGACGTTGCTTGGGTTAAAAAATGCCACTGCAGCTGCGTGTATGTGGGCGTTGAGGAACTGCAGGAGCTGTCGAGGTGGAAGGCGCGACCGAAGAGGAGTCAGCCAACACAGACTGAGCGATGACGGCGGAGATGGCCCAGTCGGCGACAACGGCGGTGACGGTGACGCCGGCGAGGGGCCAGGCGACTCCAGGGAGCCAGATTGCGACGGTGAGGCCGACTCGGACTCCACAGCAGGTGATCCCCAAGGCGAAGAGAACCCGGCTGCCGTGGGCGTCACGGAGGAGTCGGTCGGGTGTGCATGGGCACGCAGACCGAGGCCTTGCACGTGAGCCGGCTCGGTGGGCGGGGCGCGGGGCGAAGACGCCGGCTCGGTGGGCCGGGCGTGGGGCGAAGTTGGCCCAGGCGGCGACAACGTCATAGGGGAGTCGGTCTGGCGTGCATGGGCACACGGACCGAGGCCATGCACGTGAGCCGGAGTCTCATCATGATCATTAGTCGACGTCGAGGAGGGAGACGATGGCGTCTCAAATATTTCCAAACGAGCTGTCAGGACCCCGACTCAATATCACATCGATCTAGCCTGTAACACCTCATATCACTTTGCGGCCTCACGCACGGTATCCCCACGGGTGTCGCCTTACCTTTGCCCGGGACCGTTTGCGCCTTTTGGCACACGTATATGATAGTGTCGCTAGCATCCATATGATAAGGAGCCCGGGCTGACATGGCTAGTCGTAAACCCAAAGTGGCACAAACTTACGAGGACGGGCATCCATAACCCAAACATCGAGCGTGTCGGTCAACGGCGAAGCGAACCGGGCTGTAGCACTTTGGGCTAGCAGGACTCCGTGAACCGGGCTGTAGCGGGCTAACGGGACTCGGTATTCATCGCGTGACATTTCCCGAAGAACGGACACGAACGAAGAAGGACACATGCCGGCCAGCCTAAGTGTTAGGAGCGATAGCAAACTACCATGGCTCGGTGGAAACACTAGGAGACATTTCCCGTAAGAGAGGCTACTAAAGATAGACAACTAGATAGTCGGATCCCACACATACCAAGCATTTCAATAACATACACACAATATGCTCGATATGTGCAAATACAACATGGCATCACAACATGACTCTCGACTCAAGTATTTATTCATTAGGCTCAGGAGCGAGATATTACAAACATGGGTCTCACGACCCAACATTGAGAGCATACAAGTCAAAGCACAAGCGAAAGCTAATATGTCCGAGTCTGAGACATCTACAAATGAAAAAGGCTTGAAAGCGACTATCTACGAGATCTGCCGGGGCACAAGATCGTAGCTGAGGTAACAAGCTAAGCGTCGAAGTCCATGTGGAACTACTAGCGAGACTGAAGTCTCTCTCGCAAAAACATAAAATAGGCAAGCGTGAGTACAAATGTACCCAAACAAGACTTACATCGTAACTAACTACATATGCATCATTATCAACAAAGGGATGGTGGGGTTTAAGCTGCAGACAAGCCAGCTTTGACTCGGTGGCTATCCTAAACTACATTTGCAAGTAACTCTTTTGAGGTGGGCCACGAGTCCACATATTCACCATACCAATACACCACTATGGATCCGCTCCGTCTCCCCTCGAGAACGCTATCCATAGCACTCACGCTATCTTGCGTATTTTAGAGTATCCACTTTCACTTGTCTATGAACCGATATAAGCAACCCGAAGTCCTTTTCATGCGGACACGGCTATATGAATAGATGATGTTAACCTGCAGGGTGTACTTCTTCACACGCTCTCACCACTTACCCTGCGTTTACGACATGTACTCGGCAACCTTCAAGCGAAGCCCAGCGTGGGTGTCGGCCACGACCTACCTAAACACTCAAGTCCCTAGTCGGGTTTATCGCCTATTTGGGTTCCATCTATGAGGAGTTCCGCCAAGTTTAGCGCCACAGCCCCAAACGATGTGAGCAGGGTTCCCGAGACACCAAGCAGGCGCTGGTACACCGTGCACGTGCCTACCGCATCACAGCCCACCCCTACGGTCAAGATCGCATGGCCTCCGGCCTCCTACTACAAACACGAAACTACTTGCAACTCCCGGACAGAGGACAAGGGTGATTAAGAAGCGAGAGGGTCCATTGGTTTCGGGCCCAATGCGTGGTAGTAGCTGAATCATGGATCACAAACACGTAACTCAGTTCACGAGGGCGGCTGCAATGAGACAACCCACCATGTACTCCTACATGGCCTCTCACCGCTACCTTTACCAAATCGTGTTCACACACTTAACTCACACACAAGAGGACATGTTCACACACCTCTCGATTCATTCTTGATGAATCGGACCCGACTCAACTCTAAGCGATAGCAGGCATGACAAACAAGCATGTATGAGTAGGCACAACAGGGCTCAAACAACTCCTACTCATGCTAGTGGGTTTCATCTATTTCTTGTGGAATGACAGGTCATGCAAAGGATAAAGGGTTCAGCTACGCAGCAAGCAAGCAGTTGGAACGTTGTTGTCCTAATGCGATAAAAAGAGAGCAGGAGCGAGAGAGTGGGATTGTATCGGAATGAACAAGGGGGTTTTGCTTGCCTCGCACTTCTGAAGATAATATAGTTCTTCATCGGTGTCATCGAAATCGTCGTCGAAACCACGTCTATCGAGAGGGACGAACAAACAGCGAGAAAGAACACAATCAATGCAATGCTACAATATGATGCATGATCATGACATGGCAATATGCTGTGATTTGAGCTAATGCACCTAGCTATGATTTAAATGAAGTTGGTTTGAATACAAGATTCAAATTCAAACTCCATATGTGATTATTCAAATGCCATTTAATTGATTTGTGCTAAACAGCAGCTATAAGTTGTTCTAACATGCATGAAAATGGTACATATGGATTCCTTGAATTTTTATGATAATTTTTCATATATAATTTATTTGATTTGGAGCTACGGTTGATTTTCTATGATTTATTGAAGTTTAGGGCATTTTCTGAATTTCCTGAATAATATTAAATCCAGAAAACCTATTACTACGTCAGCATGACTTCACGGTGACGTCGGCAAGTCAACGGCGTTGTCCGAGTCAAATCGACTGTGGGACCCATATGTCGATGTCACGGTTGGTTAACAGGGGTTATCTCGCTTAATTAAAAGGTTAGGGGGTCGGGCCCTTTGGTCGATGTTAGTGGCTAATTAGGTTTAGTTAATATTTAACTAAGGTTAGCAGGCCTGGCCCCACTAGTCGGCGACCTAGGGGTCAAACCCTGTGTCGATCAGTCAACCCATGGCGACTTGTCGCCGGGCAGCAACGTAAACGGCGAGGCGGCTCGGGATTGCGTCTGAGGAACCATTCGAGGCGCCGTTGGGCTCTACGGAAAGTCGGGCGATCGCGCAGATCCAACGGTGCAACCGGGTGAGCTGGGTGGTGGCGAGCGACGGGCGAGGAGCTCGGCGCGATGGCCGGAGCTCGGTGGTGCACGAGCGCAGGGCTACGGTGCGGCTACGGACGAGCTACTAGGTGCGTTCGGCTCCTAGGAGCGAGGTGAGAATGATGACGCGCTCGGGCGCAAGCTGCAGCGTCCGTAGCGGCAGCGGCGACAAGGTCGGCGGCGGCCGGAGTTCGGCCATGACGGGGCTATGGCCTAGAGGGCGGGCGCGACCAGGGGAGAAGGGGGAGAGGAAGAGGAGCTCACAGCGGATCCGGTAGAGGCAACGGCGAGGCCGGGGAGGGGCTGGAGCTCGCGAATCCCCGAAAGTTCGCCGGCGGCCGGAGGTCGGGAACGAGCTCCGGGAAGACGCTACAGGGCTCCCTCGGTCGAATGGGTTGGTGTGGAAGACGCAGAAGGCGATGGCGGTTCCTCTGGACTCATCAGAGAGGCACGGGATGGACGGTGGTCGTGGTGGTGCTCGTCAGGCGGCAGCTGCGCTCAATGACGTCGAGAGAAGGAAGCGAGGAGAGAGGGCCGTGGGGAGAGTGGCGAGAGGGACCAGGGGCTGCGGGCGCCACCAGGCCGAGGAGGAGCCAAGCAGTGGGAGGAGGAGGTGGGCAGGCGCGTGGCTGCAAGGCCACCGAAAGCAACCAGGCGAGGGGAGGAAGACGACAGGGGAGAAGGCGGTGGTGGGCTGGGCCGGGCCTCGGCCCACAAGTCTTGCCAGTGGGTTGAGAGGTGGCGCCTGAGTAGTCATTCCGCTCTCTTTGCTTTTCCTATTTTTGTTTTTTTGTGTTTTTTTCAGGTTGTTTTAGTTTAGTAAAATACTAAACCATTTTATAAAATCCTGAAAATAGTTATGTGGCTAGAACTAAATATATACCAAACCACATAAAATGTTCCGGTATTATTGGACATATATCATTTATATATCAAATATATATCCAATGCAAATAGTTATTGAATTTATTTCAAAGGCGAAAATAATTAACTCGAGATACCAAAATATTGTTTTGAGTTTTACCTCTTTGCAATATTTTCAGGGACTAAGAGGAACATTTTCTTGGACTTCTTTGAGAAGATTTTAATGTTGATCATTTTTAGAAGGTTTCTGAGGCTTTGAAAATCCCTCAATTCAAATTTCATTTGAATTAAAACATGATGCACACATGAGGGTCTAACCTAGTGCATAACAGAACCAGGGATGTGACAACTCACCCCCACTAAACAAAAATCTCGTCCCGAGATTCAAGCGTAGGGTAAGGTGAAGGGGGAACGCAAACTAGCACAATCTTCACGATCCAGGTTGCCCTTCATAAAACATTGATTCGATCACCATCATTGTCTCGAAGTCTTGCCTTGAGAACTCCAGCTATCATGAGAACGAGAGGAAAGGAAAGACCCTAAAAGAATTGTTCTTCCCGAAGGTCGAACAACTCAGGATTAATCCACGGAATGAGACATAGCAACATCTCTCAAGCTGAGAGACGAAGCACACATCCATAGGAATGGAGTGAAGCAGATGACAAAGGTTCACTAGGTAGACAAAAATTCCAGACTTAAGAATGTGGTGATCGGTTGTCAACGTAGCGAGGAGTTGAATTGCCATGATACCATAACGATGCACCTTTGGAAAGGTGACTCGTGGAAATATCCCCTTAAGTGGCAAAAAGAATTACCTTTGATTCAGAGATCATTGAAACTCTTCATACTAGCCTAAGGCAATTCACAACGATCGTTTGGCGGAGTGCAAAGGAATGGTACACCCGGACTAGAATGGATGATGTGGACTACCTTGTTGAAGACAACGCAATGGATGATTTTTGCTTATCACCGGAAATGGAAGAGACCCATGGTAGAATAGCACATTGGTGGTGCAAGCTGGGAACAAAATGCAAATGCTGGGAATAATTCTGGTAACTGGGGAAAAACCCAACAATAGAGAGTGAATTCACCGTTTGAAAGGTCATAGCATTGCCGAGGAAACTGAGAGCATCCCAGTTAGAGCCGGTGATGATACATAGTGCTTGTGCGTGCTCTCAAGAACTTGAGCATTTCCATATTCATCAAGGTTTTACCAACATCCGTGTCAAGGGTGCTGACAACACAACATACTACCATGATGAACAACGATGGACGATGCAGATGCAAAGAAAGATAATACTTTCTCAGATTTCACCTTAGCGAAACCAAGGGGACAAAATCTGGATGATTGACCGAGAGACACTTAGCACTCCGCTTCTAATGTTCTCCTTGATGTACTAGCGTATCCCATTCATTGAGATGGTCTGGCATCTAGAACATCAAGTAAAGGTCGGACTTCGGAAACACAAAAATCATAAGGCACAGCTAGGGAGTAAATCCTAAAAAGTCCTTATGGGGAGGTGGCCAACTTTCTCAATCAAGATACTACAATAGCAGGTCTTCCGGCGGGGTGTGTTGGCCACGACATCCACTTTACCGGTTATCGCGAGACCAATATTATAGTTCTTGGGAAATGTTCCAACCATCATATCTGCCTGAGATTCAGATCTGGTTGGTGTTAGAATAATCTAGACTCGTCGAGTCTAGAAAGTAAAATGAAAGTTTGCAGCACAAGTCGACGAGAAGACGTTGCGAGAATCTCAGGAGATGGACTACGGTAGTAAGCTCCAAAACATGAGCTGGTTCTGCTAATACCTGTGAACACGTTGTCCGAGACAAGCATGATCACACAGTAGTCTTGTAATAAAACACTACCGAAGTTCGGTGGGGAACCATAAATCGAGGATAACGAAATCTTGTACAAATCCGTCGTACGGTACCTTGGGACTAGCACTTAGAACTTATTAACCTTGAACAAATCAATCGGTGGCTTGGTGTGCTAGGGATACATATAGAATGGAGGTTGCAAGTCTCGAACCACGAGAATACTTCATGCGTATGCATGACTGATTTGGGATGATTCCAAAGGAAACAACATTGACTTTCTCGAATCCATGGTGGCAACTTGCATCAAAGGCACATGAATTAGAGGAAGTCACTTCTTACATCCGAACATATGCTTCATGAGCTAGCATGAGCGAATGATTTAAAAAGTTTCCAACACTAGCTTAATGTTCGATAAAATTATGGAGAAGACAAGGATGTTGTCGATGGGCTCAACAACAATTCATCCAGATTCCCATGGAGATGGAATTCCATAACTAGGTGAACAAGGTGATAGTATTGGTCAGACCCAAAAGACATAATGGTGTATGCTCGAGGAAAATCCACGAGTAAGACAACATTACGAACATCGTTGGTTCTGATTTGATTTGAGGATAGCCCATACTCAAATCAAAGTTTTGGCAAGACAATAGCTCTAACAACTGATCACGAGGACCAATCAATGAAGATATCATCTTTCTTCAACACACATACACAGAGAGATATCCCTTTGGAATGAACTGAGTCGGACAAGCTTTCATCTTCCAACTCTCCAAGTTGTTGTTTAGCTTAACCAACCAGCTCAGGGGTATCCAACACGGATTATTGGAGAAAGGGTGGTTTCGAAAACCAACCTGATCACGAGCTCAACATAGCGGTCAGGTGACAACCTGGTAATGCTTCCGAGAAGATATTCGGAAAATCACGAACCACCGGTATGTCACTAAGCTCGAAAAGAATCTTGCTTTTCAGGGCAAGACGATATGATCATAAGAGCGAGGGATTGGCACAATCCTAACTCATTGATCGAAGAGTGTACCGGAAGTAAGGACTAGGTAGCACAATCAACCTTAGGGTGACGATTCAATAATCAACACGCTAAGATTGAGGTTATCGTCCATTTAACTACCAAGCAACGGAGTTACTAGCAGTATTGATTTCACACACCACGATTCACTGGTCGGCATTCCGGTTACAATAACACGGAACCGAGGAATGAATAATGATGGCGAGAAGTATCACTACGTCAAGAATTCATAAGAGGTAGTGCAATTCTCATGACATTCTTGATATAAAGATGGTAATACTCCAAGGTAGAACAGAACAAAAGCTGGATTGGCATTATGATCTGTGGAATACAACTGCTTTGACCCAATCCTAGAAATGGACAAGGTACCGGAGTTTGTTTCTCCAAGTCATTCCGGAATAGAATGGCTTGACAGACCACAGAAGTAAAAGGCATCGATGAACACGAACGCACGACTACTCCTGACTATCAATCGATAGACGAAGGTCAGTATACAACTAAAGGGGGGGACAACTCAAGGAACATATGATTTTCTGAGTTGTGGATGCATAGATTAGTATGTCGAACCAAGTTCAACATTTTTCTTTCGGATAACCCATGCGGGGAAGGTAGAACTGGCAGAGTCGCAATATAAAATGGAGAACTCATCAAGAGCACTCCTGTTGTGATCTTTTGATCCAACAAGCTTCTGCCATAAGCGGTTCATAGTATTTGGAAGAAGGAAATACCACGGACCTCGAGGACTAATGCAAAGGTTACTAATAACCTAAAGGAACGAGCAAACACTATCAACATGAAGTAAGTAGGGTGAATCTCGGGTTCAAAAACCCAGGAATAGAATACCTACAAACTAAATTGCATCACGGGATGCTTCGGGAATAAAGGCCAGAATCCTCACACTGGGACACAAATCATGGCTAGATTACTAGATGATCCTCTAAAATACCTAGGGTCATAATAATAATTCCAACATATATGTCGAGGCAATAGAATACCTCAACTCAGCATTTAGTGTGATTAACCTGGCTCAAAGGAGCATCAAAACCAGAGGAAAAGGATTTGCAAGTGCATCAGACTATTTAGAAACCAGGGATGACTCGGACAGCATAACGGCTGTAAATGCTCAAAAGATTGGAGACATGCTACAAAAATGGTGGCATAGCCACTCCGAAGCACAATATCAAGGTTTCGAGATCGTGATTATGAACATACGGAAGTAGTAAATCTGAGCTGAGATTTGAAACTAACAATTCTATAGGTCTATGGATTAGTAACACGTCATCCTGATAGATAGATGAGAAGGCCTAGTTCTTAATCCCGTAGAAGAGAAGAGGTTGACTCAGATCAGAAGGCCATGAGGTATAAGGAGTAAAAAGAGCCTTACGTTCCATCCCACAATCAATTCCCTTACATATAACTAAAGCATTTCTAGACTCAACTTCACCGGTTTGGCTTGGTAATCCTCTGAGCGGTCAAGCTCGATACCAAAGCTGTCGGGACCCGACTCAATATCACATCGATCTAGCTCTGTAACACCTCATATCACTTTGCGGCCTCACGCACGGTATCCCCACGGTGTCGCCTTACCTTTGCCGGGACCGTTTATGCCTTTTGCTGCACGATATGATAGTGTCGCTAGCATCCATATGATAAGGAGCCCGGCTGACATGGCTAGTCGTAAACCCAAAGTGGCACAAACTTACAGGACAGCATCCATGACCCAAAGATCGAGCGTGTCGGTCATCAATGGCGAACCCAGTACAGTAGCACGGGCTAGCAGACTCCGTGAACTGGCTGTAGCGGCTAACAGGACTCGGTATTCATCGCGTGACATTTCCCGAAGGGACGTATACAGAACGAAGAAGGACACATGCCGCCAGCCTAAGTGTTAGGGCGGTAGCAAGCTACCATGGCTCGGTGGAAACACTAGGAGACATTTCCGTAAGAGAGGCTACTAAAGATAAACAACTAGATAGTCGATCCCACACATACCAAGCATTTCAATAACATACACACAATATGCTCGATATGTGCAAATACAACATGGCATCACAACATGACTCTACGTCTCAAGTATTTATTCATTAGGCTCCGAGGGCGAGATATTACAAACATGGGTCTCACGACCCAACATTGAAACATACAAGTCAAAGCACAAGCGAAGCTAATATGTCCGAGTACAGACATCTACAAATGAAAAAGGCTTGAAAGCGACTATCTACGAGATCTGCCGAGGGGCACAAGATCGTAGCTGAGGTAACAAGCTAAGCGTCGAAGTCCACGTGGAACTACTAGCGAGACCGAAGTCTCTGCAAAAACATAAAATAGGCAAACGTGAGTACAAATGTACCCAGCAAGACTTACATCGAACTAACTACATATGCATCATTATCAACAAAGGGATGGTGGGGTTTAAGCGCACAAGCCAGCTTTGACTCAGTGGCTATCCTAAACTACGACTGCAAGTAACTCTTTTGAGGTGGCGCCCACGAGTCCACATATTCACCATACCAATACACCACTATGGATCCGCTCCCGTCTCCCTACGAGAACGCTATCCATAGCACTCACGCTTATCTTGCGTATTTTAGAGTATCCACTTTCACTTGTCTATGAACTGATATAAGCAACCCAGAAGTCCTTTTCCGCATGACACGGCTATTGAATAGATGATGTTAACCTGCAGGTGTACTTCTTCACACACGCTCTCACCACTTACCGCTACACGACATGTACTCGGCAACCTTCAGCGGAAGCCCAGCGTGGGTGTCGGCCACGACCTACCTAAACACTCAAGTCCCTAGTCCGGGTTTATCGCCTATTTGGGTTCCATCTATGAGGAGTTCGGCGAAGTTTCGCTCCACAGCCCCAAACGATGTGAACAGGTTCCCGAGACACCAAGCAGGCGCCCGCAGACACCGTACACGTGCCTACCGCATCACAGCCCACCCCCTACGGCCATTGCGCACGGCCTCAAAGATACTACAAACACCGAAACTACTTGCAACTCACGGACAGAGGACAAGGGTGATTAAGAAGCCGAGAGGGTCCATTGGTTTCGGGCCCAATGCGTGGTAGTAGCTGAATCATGGATCACAAACACGTAACTCAGTTCTCGAGGACGGCTGCAATGAGACAACCCACCATGTACTCCTACATGGCCTCTCACCGCTACCTTTACCAAATCGTGTTCACACACTTAACTCACACACATAGGACATGTTCACACACCTCGATTCATTCTTGATGAATCGGACCCGACTCAACTCTAAGCAAGAGCAGGCATGACAAACAAGCATGTATGAGTAGGCACAACAGGCTCAAACAACTCCTACTCATGCTAGTGGGTTTCATCTATTCTTGTGGAATGACAGTCATGCAAAGGATAAAGGGTTCAGCTACCGCAGCAAGCAACAGTTGGAACGTTGTTGTCCTAATGCAGTAAAAGAGAGCAGGAGCGAGAGAGTGGGATTGTATCGGAATGAACAAGGGGGTTTTGCTTGCCTGGCACTTCTGAAGATAATATAGTTCTTCATCGGTGTCATCGAAATCGTCGTCGAAACCACGTCTATCGAGAGGGGACGAACACCGGCAACTGAGAAAGAACACAATCAATGCAATGCTACAATATGATGCATGATCTTGACATGGCAATATGCTGTGATTTGAGCTAATGCACCTAGCTATGATTTAAATGAAGTTGGTTTGAATACAAGATTCAAATTCAAACTCCATATGTGATTATTCAAATGCCATTTAATTGATTTGTGCTAAACAGCAGCTATAAGTTGTTCTAACATGCATGAAAATGGTACAGATGGATTCCTTGAATATTTCTGATAATTTTTCATATATAATTTATTTGATTTGGAGCTACGGTTGATTTTCTATGATTTATTGAAGTTTAGGGCATTTTCTGAATTTCCTGAATAATATTAAATCCAGAAAACCTATTACTACGTCAGCATGACTTCACGGTGACGTCAGCAAGTCAACGGCGTTGTCCAGGTCAAATCTGACCTGTGGGACCCATATGTCAGTGTCACAGTTAGTTAACAGGGGGTTATCTGCTTAATTAAAAGGTTAGGGGGGGGTCGGGGCCCACTGGTCAGTGTTAGTGGCTAATTAGGTTTAGTTAATATTTAACTAAGGTTAGCAGGGCCTGGCCCCACTAGTCAGCGACCCTAGGGGGTCAAACCCCAGGTCGATCAGGTCAACCCAGCCGGCGACTTGTCGCCGGCGATGACAGAAACGGCGGGGCGGCTCGGGATTGCGATACAGGGAACCATTCGAGGCGCCGTTGGGCTCTACGGAAAGCTGGCGATCCCGCGCATCCAACGGTGCAACCGGGGCGAGCTGGGGTGGCCGGTAGCGACGGCGAGGAGCTCGGCCGCGGTGGCTGGAGCTCGGTGGTGCACGAGCGCAGGGCTACGGTGCGGCTACGGACGATCTACTAGGTGCGTTCGGCTCCTAGGAGCGAGGTGAGAATGATGACGCGCTCGGGCGCAAGCTGCAGCGTCCGTAGCGGCAGCGGCGACAAGGTCGGCGGCGGCCGGAGTTCGGCCGTGTGAGGGCTATGGCCTCAGAGGCGTGAAGCGATCAGGGAGAAGGGGAGAGGAAGAGGAGCTCACAGCGGATCCGGTAGAGGCAACGGCGCAGGCCGGGAGGGGCTGGAGCTCGCGAATCCCCGAAAGTTCGCCGGCGGCCGGAGGTCGGGAACGAGCTCTGGGAAGACGCTACAGGGCTCCCTCGGTCGAATGGGTTGGTGTGGAAGACGCAAAAGGCGATGGCGGTTCCTCTGGACTCATCAGAGAGGCACGGGATGGACGGTGGCCGTGGTGGTGCTCGTCAGGCGGCAAGGCCGCAGGCCGGCGAGAGAGAGGAAGCAGAGGAGAGAGGGCCGTGGGGGAGAGTGAGCGAGAGGGACCAGGGGAATGCGTGGCGCCACCGGGGCGTCGAGGAGGAGCCAAGCAGTGGGAGGAGGAGGTGGCCGGGCGCGTGGCTGCAAGGCCACCGAGCAGCTTCAGGCGAGGGGAGGAAGACGGCGTGGGGAGAAGGCGGTGGTGGGTGGGCCAGCCCTCGGCCAGTCTGCGGGCAGTGGGTTGAGAGGTGAGCTGTGTAGTCCTTCCGCTCTCTCTTTGCTTTTCCTATTTCTGTTTTTTGTGTTTTTTTTGTGTTGTTTTAGTTTAGTAAAATGCTAAACCATTTTATAAAATCTGAAAATAGTTATGTGGCTAGAACTAAATATATACCAAACCACATAAAATGTTCCAAAGATTATTGGACATATATCATTTATATATCAAATATATATCCAATGCAAATAGTTATTGAACTTATTTCAAAGGCCGAAAATAATTAACTCTGAGATACCAAAAGTATTGTTTTGAGTTTTACCTCTTTGCAATATTTTCAAGGACTAAGAGGAACATTTTCTTGGACTTCTTTGAGAAGATTTTAATGTTGATCATTTTTAGAAGGTTTCTGAGGCTTTGAAAATCCCTCAATTCAAATTTCATTTGAATTAAAACATGATGCACACATGAGGGTCTAACCTAGTGCATAACAGAACCAGGGATGTGACACGAGCCCCACGTCCAGTGCCGGCACCATGGTTAGGCAATAATACAGAAGAGTATGCAACACCCTCAAATTGTTCAGAAGCAATGGAAGATGAATGCATGGATGGTGGTTCAGTGGTGGACACAGGAAGTTTGGCAAAGGGAAAGAAATGCTCATCAAACACAATATCCCTAGATATGTAGATGCGATTAGCGGGAACATGAAGACATTTATAACCTTCATGAAGAGGACTATAGCCAAGAAAAACACACTTTTTGGACCGAAACTCAAGCTTACGCTTGTTGTATGGGCGTAGATGCGGCCAACAAGCACACCCAAAAACTTTGAAAAAAGTTTAGTCAGGTTGTTCATTAAGGAGAAGTTCAGTGGGAGTCTTCATGTTGAGAACACGACTAGGAGTACAGTTGATAAGAAAGCATGCAGTGGTAAGGCATCACTACAAAACCGAAAGGGAACCGATGCATGGGCCAAGAGATTAAAACCAGCTTCAACAATGTGACAATGCTTATTTTCGACAGAACCATTCTGCTGATGTGTATGTGGACATGCTAAACGGTGAGCGATCCCAAGCGACTGAAATAAGGAGTTGAGGTTGCGATACTCGCCCCCCCAGTCCGACTGAACATGTATGCTTGAGAAGGCGTTCAACATGTTCTTGAAACTGAACAAAGATATCTAACACATCAGATTTACGCTTAATGAGATAAAGCCACGTAAAACGACTATAAGCATCAACGAAACTGATATAATAATTGTGACCACTGACAGAAGTCTGAGCAGGAACCCATATATCTAAAAACACGAGTTCTAAAGGATGTTTCACCTCACGATTAGACTCTGAAAAAGGAAGTTGATGACTCTTCCCCTGCTGACAAGCATCACACACTGCTACATCATTATTACTAGACATGCTAGGAAGCTCATGACGACGCAAGACATGGCGAACAATAGGTATGGCTGGATGACGAAGACGAGCATGCCACTGTGATCGAGATACCCGAACTCCACTGAAAACACGAGCGACACCAGGATGCTCCAGACGATAGAGGCCCTGGAACAGGCGCCCTCTAAGAAGAATATCCCTCGTGCCCCGATTCTTAATAAAAAGACCAAAAGGATGAAATTCACAAAGCACATTATTATCACGAGTGAGTTTAGGAACTGAAAGAAGATTACTTGTCACAGATGGAACTCTAATAACATTGTGAAGCTGAAGACTCCTATTTGAATGCCTAGTGAGAAGAGATGCTTGACCAATATGGGATATGTGCATACCTGCTCCATTGGCGGTGTGGATCTTGTCGGAGCCATGATAGGGTTCACGAGTATGAAGCTTCCGCATCTCACTCGTCAGATGCTCCTTTGCTCCAGAATCCATGTACGAGTGCGGGTCGACAGAGTAGGACTAAGTATGCCCTTGTTACTTTGTCGACGTCGGGCGGTCGGCCATGGCAACCTGACGCGCAAAATTGCGCGTGTCCTTGCCATCATTGCCGAGGCCAAGAAAGCTCTTCTGGAAGCGTGTACTTTCCATCATTGCCATCATTGATGAAGGAATTGAACTCGGAGTCGGTGAGCAGCTGTCAGATGGAGGCCAATGTGTCGGCAAGGCCCTTGACCTTGTTGTAGAACTCGGTGCCCGTGGAGTCAAGCTTCTCACACTCGCCAAGTTAACGATGGAGCGCGGAGACACGGACCTGCGACTGTGCGACGAACGAGCGCTCGAGGATGGTCCATTCCTCATGAGACATCTTGGCGAAGACAACGAGTCCGGCAACAACCGAGGTGAGCGACCCCTGGATGGAGGAGAGGTTCGCCTGATCCTGCCCTGTACAAACACGGTGTGCCGGATTATAGACCGGGCCGTGCATGCTATCCACCAGCACAGGGGGACAGGGGAGGGAGCCGTCGGCGATAAGCGGGTAGTGGCTCTAAGGAGTGGAAGGACTGCAAGACGCGGAAGATGTAGTTGTCCGACGACAACTTGATGGTGATGAGATTGCCGAAGTGAAACAGCGGCGGCGGGAGCGAGCCAGTGGAGTAGGCCGCCTGTCGTGGATTTGTCACGGCAGATGTCCTAGTGAAAGGACTTAGTCGTGGAGCCATCGCTACGGGTTAACTTGAAGGGGTTAAAGCGGACACAAAGACACGAGGGTTTATACTAGTTCGGCCCCTTCGATGAAGGTAAAAGCCTACGTCTAGTTGTGATGGAATTGATGTGGTCTCGATGGCTAGGGAGCAAACAAGCTTTGCCTAGGCTCGAGTTGTTGTTGTCTGTCTTGAACCGCCACCGGGTCGTCCCCTTATATACACGGGTGACGCCCGTCGGTCCATGGAGTCCCATACCAGTTCATATTCGTACCCCGGTTGGTCTCTCTCTCTATTCCTAACTTACAATACAAGCTATACATACCATGCCGGTTTACGGCTACAGGTTCTAAACCGACTACAGGCCATGGGCCTTCATCTGCTTACATTACTAATGAAGTTAACCCGGCCCAAGTTGGCCGGTTCACGCCAAGTGGTAATATCCCCAACACCGCCTGAGGCGGATACGCCGTGGAGGCAGGGGGCACCATCATGGACGCGGCGAGGGGCACGGACGCCGCAGGAGCAGAGTGCACCGGCGCTGGGCCTGAGGCGGAGAGCCCAGCCATCCAGGCCGACGCGGGCTCCACCATCGGAGGAGGCAGGACGGCGGCGGCGAGAGAGGAGGGCAATGAGGCAGCGGTGTGAACCGTCAGCACTTTCCCTGGCGATGAGGCGGCTAGAGGTTGCGTGGCGAAAAGGGAGCCGACGCTCCTGGTCCCGATCGGCGATTGGATCGCGGCGGCATCCAGCGGCCGGGAAAGGAGAACCGTGAGAGAGGTCGGCAGGAACCCAGCGGTGGTGGAGCCGGAGGCGGCGGTGCTCGTCCTAGCGGCGGAGGCGCGATCGGAAGGGGGGCAGCGGCGGCGGTGTCGGTGTAGGGTTTTGGGGCGGAAGCAAGTATTGCCCTAGTCTGTTACCATGTGAGACAATAGGTTTGGGGGAACCGGCACAACCCTCTATGAGTGACCTATCACGTATATATAATAAGTGTGTGTATAATGTTACAATATACGTAGATAGAAGCTGAACCAAACAAGTCAACGGAACCGACATTCTTGGTGTGTCATTCCATTCCAGTTTGTTTTAGAACCAAACACACCGGTTGCAGGCTTCCAGCACCTACCAATCCATGACGGCATGACGACGCCCATTGATAAGCCATTAGAGGGCCCCCACTGCAAGGCTCGTTGCCCTGCTCGGGCCCTCTTCACGGCCATGCCCATGCTCGCGCGGCTCGTTGTCCACCTCCAGCCTCACGATAGGAGGTCGCAGAAACCACCAGCTCGATAACCTAGGCCTCATGCCGCGCCACGGGCGAAAGCGCCATCCTCACACCTTGCAGAGCTCCCGTAGCGATGTTGCGCCGTGCCTAGTCACCGAGGTTGATGAGGTTCCAAATCACGCGTCGATCGTGGTTGTAAGTCGACGATGACCCGGCGCCGCTGCGGCGCTGCGTAGCTTTCACGCCGCTGTAGGTCGCAAGCGCGCCCCGCTCCCGCATCGATACCGGCGCCCGCGATGATCGCACTCTTCATTCCACCCACCGCGGCCGATGGCTCGCCGAGGTGTGCGCAGGACGCCGGTAGCCGACAAAGCAACCGAACTCAAGCATCCAGCCGCCACAGGAAATCGTGCTTTGAAGCATGAGGGGACGATTTCACCGCAACGCCGCTCTGTTGCCGCTTTGCTATCGACTACTGATGGAGTAGTCGATCAACCAGTCTTCCGGCTTCACCGAGTCGTTGTATTTTGGTGTGTCTCTTGGGAGCGAGAACCCTTTGGGGAAGGGCTCGTATCGGATGTGGGGGTCGAAGAAAGGCAGGCCGACATCCTTTTCTTCTTCTAGTGCCAGGGATCGCGTCACGCGGTCGATTTGATGGCGGGCATCATTCTCGCCGATTCCTTCGCGGCGGCCCAATCGATCGCTGAGCGCCGGGTCCGTGACTGGCAGCGGGGTGGGATATCTCTCCCCGCGAGGCAGAGGAGGAGGCGGGTTGCCTCGTCGCTCCACGGCACGGGGGCGGCCTTCTGCGTCACGCTCGATGGAGAGGCGAGTCCGATCGCAAGCACATCGGTCCCTTGTCTTTAGCTCGCATGGCGCCGCGCGTCGCTCGAGATGTCGCGCCATGCTCTCGCCGTGGGGGAGGACTTTCAGCGCGAGCGCCGGCTTCATGCTGCTCTATGGCCGCGTCTGGTCATGTAGTGAAGCTCGTCGCCCTCCATCCCGTCCAGCTCGTCTATGGATGCCTGGGCGGCGCGTAGGTTCTCGAGTGGCATGGCGTAAACTGGGCGGTCAACACCCAGCATGCTGGCGATGGCCGCGCCACGCTTCTTGATGACGCCAATCCGACTGGGACCACCGGCAGGCGGCGTGCCAGAGGCGGCGCGATCGACCTCTTGCTGGTAAGCCTCGGTGAGGCTTCTCATGGAGGCTATCTTCTTGCCGTTCTCGATGAGGGCAAGTCGGCGGCCTCCAAAGATGTCGGGCGCCGGCGCCACCGATGGGGCGACAGTTATGCAGCGCCGTCTGCAAGGTGTCGTGGATGTTTTCGCCGGAGGCGGCACCGTGACTGATGACCAGCACCTCGGTGACAGTGTTGCCGCAACTGTCGGCTCGAGGAAGAGGGTCGTTGATGACCACCACGTTGGTGGGGAAGGCGTCAAGCGATGTCGTATCGGAGTCGACAAGCATTGGGTCGGTGGAGCCGACCGACTCCAAGTCTACAGCAGGCTCGCTGGCGACGTGGAGCTGGTTGAGGAGGCTGACGAGGCAGTTCTCGGGGCAATCTGTGCCCGCATCGGATGCAGGCTCATTGCAGAGGCGGACCTCGCCGAGAAGATCGGCGAGGCAGCTCGCTGCACAGGCGTCGTCGACGCCATGCAGCATGTCGGGGCAAGCACCATCGGGCCTGTCGGGCTGGCTACGCTCGCTGGGAAGGAAGAGGGTTCCCGTCCAGAGCAGGTCTCCGGATGACGGTGCACCTGGCCCCATGATGGGCGCCAAATGTTGGGTGGTAGGTGCGACATATGCCAACGGGTGGCTTATCATTGTGGGAGCCAGTAAGACATCGCTGGTGCCTCAAAACGGGATAAGGTGAAGACATGCATGCCGGTGAATCTTACCCAGGTTCAGGGCTCTCCTAGGAGATAACACCCCTACTCCTGCTCCGCGGGATCTCTGCATGATCACTAGATCAAAACATGTAGCTACAAGAGGCTCCTTGAGCTGTTTAGCTAGAGAAAGAAGAAGGGCAAGGCTAGCTCTCCTCTTCTCTCTATGTGTTGTCTAAAACACCAAGAGATCAACCCTTTGCATGCGTGCCCTGGGGGGTTTATATAGGCCTACCCCCAGGGGTACAATGGTAATCCGGCTGGATGTGGGTCCAGGCCATCAGTGTCTGTAGTTGTCGGCTTCTCCGCCGGCCACTGGGGCCCGCCGACTGGTGGGTCTCGCCGGCTGCCGGCCTCTTGGCCGACAGGCTGGGCCCACCGCTTGGGGGTCTTGTCGGTTGCTGGTTACTGTAGCCTAGCTCCTGATGATGATGGCTTTGTCGGGGTAAGCATGGCTATAGTGCCACCGCCTGGCGGGCTTTTACTGTAGCCTTACCCCATCTTGTCTGTTTAATGGCGCACAAACTTCCACGGTGGGGGTGAGCCGACTGCTGAGAGCCGACCTCCCCCCATGCCGACTGGTGAAGCTAAGTCGCCTTTTGGTATCTCTCGGCGGCAGAGGGGCTCGCCATCAAGGGTCAGATCGACAGGCTGTCGTGGGTGATGTCATAGTCAACATGGCAACAATGCTGCGCCGGACGGGGAGTGGCCACCCCGTACAGCGCACTGCGGCCACGCTTGCTCCGGGATTCGAGGGTGGCAGGCTTCATTGTAGCCACGCCCCATCTTATCGCCATTATGTGGGTGCAAACTTTGAGGGTCTGAGCCGGGCCGCCTGCTAGGAGTCGGCCCTCTGATGGCCGGCTACTAGGAGTCGGCCCTCGTCGAGAGGGCTTGCGGAGCCTTGCCGCCTTCTGGTAGCCGGCCGGTGAGAAAGCCGGCCAGGAGAAGGCGGCCCTACGTCTTGGATGTTTGAGGGTGCAGTCGGCCCGATATTTTTTTGAAGAGCCAGGGGGAGCCGGTTAGGCTACCCGTGGCTATTTACTCCGACATGATCCGTGAAACATAGAGACTCGTAGTAGCACACTCCGCACTCTGGGTACTCTATCGCAAACAAACAAAGCATACAATAAGCACTCAACTAGAAGCACAGGTAAAACTCAAATAAGAGATCTAACTAGAAAATTCAACTTAAGAACTCCGGTTTACAAAAGAGTCAATCAAACGAAGCAACGAAACTCAAACTGCGAAAGAAACAAGATTCATTTACTAATCTGGACTTAAGTCAAATTTTACAATAACAAAAATCTTGGTCAAGTTGATTAAACAGAGAGAGGGCTTCGAGACGAAGAACTAGGCGCTTGAATCGCCTGATTCCGATAAACGAGCAAAAAGATAAAGTAAAACAAAAATCAGGGCAGAAATCGCGATTGAAAATAATCGCGGAAAATCCCTGGAAAAAAGAAAACTGACGAACATGCTAACGAACGAACGTTCGCTGTCTGCGGCTAACGAGTGAACACCGTTCGTTAAAACAAACGTATGAATGGGCGTTCACTAAATAACTAAATCAGGGGAAAAAACCGATCTAATAAAAAAACGTATCTAGGTTTTCGAATAAAAACTGAACGGTTTTTGAAATAAAATAGGCGGGTACCTCGCGGATCGGGACGGGGCGGCGGTGGCGTACTCCGGCGGTGGCGGGCTCCGGCGATGGGCGGAGGGGTGGCGACGGGCGGCGGGCCCGTCGCCTGGCATGGGCGGGTCGGCTCACACGAGGTGGCGTGAATCAAGGCATGGCGGCGACGGACTCCGGCGGCGGCGGCGCGGACTTTGAGGCGGGTGGCGGCTAGGGTTTCGGGGCTGGGGTGGCTCAAGCCTGTGGCTTAAAAGGGCCGGCCGGGTGGAGTGTCCAGTCGGACACAGCCCGGTAAGGCGGTTGACTTTTTTATTTAAATAATTCCACGCAAAAAAACAAAGAAAAGAAATACTAAACGGACTCGAAAAACCCTAAAATAAATTTTCGCCGTCCTCTAAAAATATAGCGGACAAAGTGATCATTTATTTGGGCCTCTATTGCAATTTTGAAAAACGCATTTTTCTCCTAATTCAAATAAAATAGCGATAAAACTCCGAATAAATTCTTATTTTATTTTAATATTTAACCTCCAATATTTCTTTATTTTGGGAAAGTTATTTTATCCCCTTTCTTTTATTTTCATATTATTAGGAGAGAAAAATAATTAAAATCAAACGATCCTCTTTTCAAAATTTGAGAAAACTCAAATATGAAAATAACGAAGTCCCCAACTCTCTCTGTGTGTCCTTGAGTTACGTAGAATTTCTAGGATCAACCCAAAAGACAATAAAATATGATATGCAATGATGATCTAATGTATAACATTCCAAATTGAAAATTTGGGATGTTACAAAGATCGTCCAACAAGGCTTCAGACCGCCTAGCAAGAACATGCGGAGGCGGCGCCCGAGGCTGCCGCCTCGAGCTCGCACCGCTATGCCGCTTGCCACCACAAGGGCCGCAAAGCGCCGGGCGTGTCGAGGTCCCAAGGAGCCCGCGCCTTGCCCCGCCACAGCCGGCGCAGCCACAAACGTAGTCGGCGGTCGCTGACTCGGTGCGCGCCACCACCACGGCCAACCGGAGCTGTCCCTCCGCCTTAACCAACGGCCGCCTAAGCGGGACACAAAGCAATCGGGCTGGTGCTCAGACATCGGCGATCGCAGGTTGCCTCTGGGCTGGAGGACGCGCCGCCCCACGGCCGGCCGGCAGAGGTCCGGCAGCTCCCGAAGGCTTCGGCCCCGGCGGAGCATTCCCATGACCAGCCATGGTGAGAGGGGGAATACGAGAGGCACGGCTGATTCCGCACCGAGGAAAGCCAGGCACAGCAGTTCGCGAGGAAAACCTAGGCGGTGGCAGACACGAACAATCACGTCGAGCGTGATCCCTGCATGCGTCGAAAGGCTCTGGAGGAGCGACCTAATTTTCCTGGGCCACATACCCAGTCAAAACCGGTCCACCTAGCCCCTCCTCGGCTCCCTCATGTTGGGCCACATACCCACACACCAGGTCACAGTAGGCCCACTCAACCACAGCTCCTGTACGGCCCAATAAAGAATTCAAACGGGCAACCCTAGCCGCCCGGATCACAGCCGCCGTGCTGATCTCCGGCGCCGGCGGTGTCGCCTCCGTCCTCCATTTCCTCTTATTTTTCTTTCTGACTACGTGTGTCCATGCATCTTGCTGGAAAAAGTCTGACAAAGTTAAGGGTTTGATGCATACCTTAGGTAGGGGCCCTTTCCGAGGCCGGATCGCAGTCGCCGCCGTCCTTCGGTGAACAATCCGGCGAACTACCTCCACTTTGTCCTCGGGATGCAGCCCAAGCCTCGCCGAATCATCACTCGGCACGATGTCGTCTACTAACGTGGCCACCTCCTCTTCCGAGTACCCAGGGCTGAACGCCTCGCAGATCATGTCGGACGTCGTTGGTGAGTAGTTGTCCGGCTATCCTCCGGCGTGATCCCCGTCATCGTCATCCTCGTCGTCCGATGCCGCGAGGACCCAGAACCGCCCACCGACATGCCTCGTAGCAGGGTCTACGTGAAGGAAATATGCCCTAGAGGCAATAATAAAGTTATTATTTATTTCCTCATATCATGATAAATGTTTATTATTCATGCTAGAATTGTATTAACCGGAAACATGATACATGTGTGAATACATAGACAAAACTATAGTCACTAGTATGCCTCTACCTGACTAGCTCATTAATCAAAGATGGTTATGTTTCCTAACCATAGACATGTGTTGTCATTTGATTAGTGGGATCACATCATTAGGAGAATGATGTGATTGACATGACCCATTCCGTTAGCCTAGCACTTGATCGCTTAGTATACCGCTATTGCTTTCTTCATGACTTATACAAAGTTCCCGCAACTATGAGATTGTGCAACTCCTGCTTACGGAAGAACACTTTGTGTGCTACCAAACGTCACAACGAATCGGGTGATTATAAAGGTGCCCTACTGTGTGTTTCCAAGGTACATGTTGGGTTGGCATAATTCAAGATTAGGTTTTGTCACTCCGATTGTCGGAGAGGTATCTCTAGGCCCTCTCGGTAATACTCATCAGCTAAGCCTTGCAAGCATTATAACTAATGAGTTAGTTATGAGATGATGTATTACAGAACGAGTAAAGAGACTTGCCGGTAACGAGATTGAACTAGCTATTGGATACCGACGATCAAATCTCGGGCAAGTAACATACCGATGACAAAGGGAACAACGTATGTTGTTATGCGGTTTGACCGATAAAGATCTTCAAATAATATGTAGGAACCAATATGGACATCCAGGTCCCACTATTGGTTATTGACCGAGAATGGTTCTAGGTCATGTCTACATAGTTCTCGGACCCGTAGGGTCCGCATGCTTAACGTTACGATGACAGTTTTATTATGAGTTTATAAGTTTTGATGTACCGAAGTTTGTTCGGAGTCCCGGATGTGATCTCGGACATGACGAGGAGTCTCGAAATGGTCGGGACATAAAGATTGATATATTGGAAGCCTATATTTGGACATCGGAATCGTTCCGGGTGAAATCGGCATTTTACCGGAGTACCGGGAGGTTACCGGAACCCCCCCCCAGGGGGTTAATGGGCCTACATGGGCCACGAGGGAGAAGAGAGAAGGAGCCAGGAGGGGGTCGCGCGCCCCTTCCCCTCCTAGTCCGAATAGGACAAGGGAAGGGGGGCGGCGCCCCCCGTTTCCTTCCCCTCTTCCTCCTCTTCCCCCCACCTTCTCCTACTCCTACTTGGAAAGAAGGGAGTCCTACTCCCGATGGGAGTAGGACTCCCCCCTTGGCGCGCCCTTCTTGGCCGGCCGCCTCCTCCCCCTGGCTCCTTTATATACGGGGGCGGGGGCACCCCATAGACACACAAGTTGATCTACGGATCGTTCCTTAGTCGTGTGCGGTGCCCCCTTCCACCATATTCCACCTCGGTCATATCGTCGCGGAGTTTAGGCGAAGCCCTGCGCCGGTAGAACATCATCATCATCACCACGCCGTCATGCTGACGGAACTCATCTCCGGAGCTCGGCTGGATCGGAGGCCGGAGATCGTCATCGACCTGAACGTGTGCTGAACTCGGAGGCCCCGTACGTTCGGTGCTTGGATCGGTCGGATCGTGAAGACATACGACTATATCAACCGCGTTGTGCTAATGCTTCCGCTTACGGTCTACGAGGGTACGTGGACGAACACTCTTCCCTCTCGTTGCTATGTCATCACCATGATCTTGTGTGTGCATAGGAAATTTTTTGAAATTACTACGTTCCCCAACAGTGGCATCCGAGCCTAGGTTTTATGCGTTGATGTTATATGCACGAGTAGAACACAAGTGAGTTGTGGGTGATACAAGTCATACTGCTTACTAGCATGTCATACTTTGGTTCGGCGGTATTGTGAGATGAAGCGGCCTGGACCGACATTACGCGTACGCTTACGCGAGACTGGTTTCACCGTTACGAGCACTCGTGCTTAAAGGTGGCTGGCGGGTGTCTGTCTCTCTCACTTTAGCTGAATCGAGTGTGGCTATGCCCGGTCCTTGCGAAGGTTAAAACAACACCAACTTGACGAACTATCATTGTGGTTTTGATGTGTAGGTAAGAATGGTTCTTGCTAAGCCCATAGCAGCCACGTAAAAATTTGCAACAACAAAGTAGAGGACGTCTAACTTGTTTTTGCAGGGCATGTTGTGATGTGATATGGTCAAGTCGTGATGCTATATTTTATTGTATGAGATGATCATGTTTTGTAACCGGTTATCGGCAATCGGCAGAGCCATATGGTTGTCGCTTTATTGTATGAAATTCAAACGCCTGTAATTGCTTTACTTTATCACTAAGCGGTAGCGATAGTCGATAAGCAATAGATGGCGAACGACAACGATGCTGCGATGGAGATCAAGGTGTCGCTACGGTGACGATGGTGATCACAACGGTAAGCTTCAGAGATGGAGATCACAAGCACAAGATGACGATGGCCATATCATATCACTTATATTGATTGCATGTGATGTTTATCCTTTTGCATCTTATCTTGCTTTGATTGACGGTAGCATTTTAAGATGATCTCTCACTAAAATTATCAAGAAGTGTTCTCCCGAGTATGCACCATTGCCAAAGTTCGTCGTGCCCAGACACCACATGATGATCGGGTGTGATAAGCTCTACGTCCATCTACAACGGGTGCAAGCCAGTTTTGCACAAGCAGAATACTCACGTTAAACTTGACGAGCCTAGCATATGCAGATATGGCCTCGGAACACGGAGACCGAAAGGTCAAGCATGAATCATATAGTAGATATGATCAACATAGTGATGTTCACCATTGAAAACTACTCCATCTCACGTGATGATCGGTTATGGTTTAGTTGATTTGGATCACGTGATCACTTAGATGACTAGAGAGATGTCTGTCTAAGTGGGAGTTCTTAAGTAATATGATTAATTGAACTTAAATTTATCATGAACTTAGTACCTGATAGTATCTTGCTTGTCTAGGTTTGTTTGTAGATAGATGGCTCGTCTTTGTTGTTCCGTTGAATTTTAATGTGTTCCTTGAGAAAGCAAAGTTGAAAGATGATGGTAGCAATTACACGGATCGGGTCCATAACCCGAGGATTATCCTCATTGCTGCACGTAAAAGTTATGTCCTCGAAGCACGCTGGTTGCGTGCTCGCTGCTCGATGTAACCGACGACGTTAAGAACGTCTCGCGAGCAAAGCGATGACTACTCTATAGTTCAATGTGCCATGCTTTACGGCTTAGAACCTGGTCTTCAACGACGTTGTGAACGTCATGGAGCATATGAGATGTTCCAGAGTTGAAGTTAATATTTCAAGCAAATGCCCGGATTGAGAGATATGAAGTCTCCAATAAGTTCTATAGCTGCAAGATGGAGGAGAATAGTTCACAAGGAACACATACTCGTAATGTCCGGGTATAATAATCACTTGATTCAACGGGAGTTAATCTTCCGATGATAGTGTCATTGACAAAATTCTCCAATCACGCCACCAAGCTACAAGAGCTTTGTGATGAACTATAATATGCAAGGGATGAACAAGACTATTCCCGAGCTCTTCGCAATGCTAAAAGCTGCGGAGGTAGAAATCAAGAAGGAGCATCAAGTGTTGATGGTCAACAAGACCACTAGTTTCAAGAAAAGGGCAAAGGGAAGAAGAAGGGAACTTCAAAAGAACGGCAAGCAAGTTGCTACTCAAGAGAAGAAACCCAAGTATGGACCTAAGCCTGAAACTCGAGTGCTTCTCGCAAGCGATCGGTCATCGAAGCGGAACTGCCCCAAGTATTTGGCGGATAAGAAGGATGGCAAAGTGAACAAAGGTATATGTGATATACATGTTATTTGATGTGTACCTAACTAGAGCTCGTAGTAGCACTGGTATTTGATACTTGGTTCATTGCTAATATTTGCAACTCGGAACAGGGACTATGGAATAAGCGAGCACTGGCCAAGGACGAGGTGACGATGCGTGTGGGAAACGGTTCCAAAGTCGATGTGATCGCGGTCGACACGCTACCTCTACATCTACCTTCGGGATTAGTTTTAGACCTAAATAATTGTTATTTGGTGCCAGCGTTGAGCATGAACATTATATATGGATCTTGTTTAATGCGAGACGGTTATTCATTTAAATCAGAGAATAATGGTTGTTCTATTTATATGAGTAATATCTTTTATGGTCATGCACCCTTGAAGAGTGGTCTATTTTTATTGAATCTCGATAGTAGTGATACACATATTCATAATGTTGAAGCCAAAAGATGCAGAGTTGATAATGATAGTGCAACATATTTGTGGCAATGCCGTTTAGGTCATATCGGTGTAAAGCGCATGAAGAAACTCCATACTGATGGACTTCTGGAATCACTTGATTATGAATCACTTGGTACTTGCAAACTGTGCCTCATGGGCAAGATGACTAAAGCACCGTTCTCCGGTACTATGGAGAGAGCAACAGATTTGTTAGAAATCATACATACAGATGTATGTGGTCCGATGAATGTTGAGGCTCGTGGCGGATATCGTTATTTTCTCACCTTCACAGATGATTTGAGCAGATATGGGTATATCTACTTAATGAAGCACAAGTCTGAAACATTTGAAAAGTTCAAAGAATTTCAGAGTGAAGTGGAAAATCATCGTAACAAGAAAATAAAGTTTCTACGATCTGATCGTGGAGGAGAATATTTGAGTTACGAGTTTGGTTTACATTTGAAACAATGCGGAATAGTTTCGCAACTCATGCCACCCGGAACACCACAACGAAATGGTGTGTCCGAACGCCGTAATCGTACTTTACTTGATATGGTGTGATCTATGATGTCTCTTACTGATCTACTGCTATCGTTTTGGGGTTATGCTTTAGAGACGGCCGCATTCACGTTAAATAGGGCACCATCAAAATCCGTTGAGACGACGCCTTATGAACTGTGGTTTGGCAAGAAACCAAAGTTGTCGTTTCTTAAAGTTTGGGGCTGCGATGCTTATGTGAAGAAACTTCAACCAGATAAGCTCGAACCCAAACGGAGAAATGTGTCTTCATAGGATACCCAAAAGAGATCATGGGTACACCTTCTATCACAGATCCGAAGGCAAGACATTCGTTGCTAAGAATGGATCCTTTCTAGAGAAGGAGTTTCTCTCGAAAGAAGTGAGTGGGAGGAAAGTAGAACTTGATGAGATAACTGTATCTACTCCCTTGTTGGAAAGTAGTTCATCACGAGAACCGGTTCCTGTGACGACTACACCAATTAGTGAGGAAGTTAATGATATTGATCATGAAACTTCAGATCAAGTTTCTGCTGAACCTCGTAGGTCTACCAGAGTAAGATCCGCACCAGAGTGGTACGGTAATCCTATTCTGGAAGTCATGTTACTTGACCATGATGAACCTACGAACTATGACGAAGCGATGATGAGCCCAGATTCCGCAAAATGGCTAGAGGTCATGAAATCTGAGATGGGATCCATGTATGAAAACAAAGTATGGACTTTGGTTGACTTTCCCGATGATCGGCAAGCCATTGAGAATAAATGGATCTTTAAGAAGAAGACTGACGCTGATGGTAATGTAACTGTCTATAAAGCTCGACTTGTTGCAAAAGGTTTTCGACAAGTTCAAGGGGTTGACTACGATGAGACTTTCTCACCCGTAGTGATGTTTAAGTCTGTCCGAATCATGTTAGCTATTGCTGCATTTCATGATTATGAAATTTGGAAAATGGATGTCAAGACTGCATTCTTGAATGGATTTCTAGAAGAAGAGATGTATATGATGCAGCCGGAAGGTTTTGTTGATCCAAAAGGTGCTAACAAAGTGTGCAAGCTCCAAATGCGTTCCATTTATGGACTGGTGCAAGCATCTCGAGTTGGAATAAACGCTTTGATAGTGTGATCAAAGCATATGGTTTTATATGAGACTTTTGGAGAAGCCTCGATTTACAAGAAAGTGAGTGGGAGCTCAGAGCATTTCTAGTTTTATATGTAGATGACATATTATTAATTGGAAATGATATAGAATTTCTCGACAACATAAAGGGATACTTGAATAAAAGTTTTTCAATGAAAGACCTCGTGAAACTGCTTATATATTGGGCATCAAGATCTATAGAGATAGATCAAGACGCTTAATAGGACTTTCACAAAGCACATACCTTGACAAAATTTTGAAAAAGTTCAAAAGGATCGAGCAAAGAAAGGATTCTTGCCTGTGCTACAAGGTGTGAAGTTGAGTCAAACTCAATGCCCGACCACAAAGCAGAGGATAGAGAGAAAATGAAAAATATTCCTATGCTTCAGCCATAGGCTCTATCATGTATGCAATGTGTGTGTACCGACCGACGATGCTTAGCAATAAGCTTGGCAGAAGGTACCAAAGTAATCCAGAGTGGATCATTGACAATGGTCAAGAACATCTGAAATACCTAAAAGGACTAAGGATATGTTTCTCTTATATGGAGGTGACAAAGAGCTAGTCGTAAATGGTTACGTCGATGCAAGCTTTGACACTGATCCGGACGATTCTAAATCGCAAACCGGATACGTGTTTTTATTAAACGGTAGAGCTGTAAGTTGGTGCAGTTCTAAACAAAGCATCGTGGCGGGATCTACATGTGAAGCGGAGTACATAGCTGCTTCTGAAGCAGCGAATGAAGGAGTCTGGATGAAGGAGTTCATTTCCAATCTAGGTGTCATACCTAGTGTATCGGGGCCAATGAAGATCTTCCATGACAATACTGGTGCAATTGCCTTGGCAAAGGAATCCAGATTTCACAAGAGGACCAAGCACATCAAGAGACGCTTCAATTCAATTCGGGACCAAGTCCAAGTGGGAGACATAGATATTTGCAAGATACATACGGATCTGAATGTTGCAGACCCGTCGACTAAGCCTCTCTCAAGAGCAAAACATGTTCAGCACCAAGACTCCATGGGTGTTAGAATCATTACTATGTAATCTAGATTATTGACTCTAGTGCAAGTGGGAGACTGTCGGGGCCTTTTCTCGTGTCTCTGTGGCCTTGAACACCTATGGGGCACTCGGGGGCCCCTTCTGGTTTGGCAGGGGAGCGGGGACCGTGCGCAGAGCAGATCGAGGTCGAGCGTGCGGGGGAGACGGACGATTTTTACCCAGCTTCGGGGCTCTCCGGAGAGATAAGACCCCATCGCTGCCTTCATGTGTTATTTGATCTTGCTCGAGCGAAGCGAGCGATGGTGGAGCTGTGGGTATCGATGGACCGAACCCCTTCTCGTGCGCATGGGCCTCCCTTTTATACTCTCAAGGGGGATCCACGGTGGCGGCGTGGGAAGAGGGGGTAAAAGGTAAATCGCAGGTTGGTGCAAGCAGACAACAAAGGTGCCCCTACCTAACTCGACGGCAGGGACAAGCGATTAAATGCCCGTCCCGTCGCCCCAACAAAGGCAGGAGGAGGACCGTTAAGTGAGCCTCCGGTTGCCACGATGGCGCCTCTGTCGACTCCGTTTGCCACCTCGCCCGCATGGCTGCGCGATGCCTCGCCACGTGCCCTTGGGATGGCTCGTGATGACGCGTCCTTGGGTGCGCTGGAGTTGGGTGGCAGCCTTGCAGCGCTGCCCTTCTTGCTGTGCGGCAAGTTTGCGGCCATTGGGTTTTGCCGGCGCGCTGGGCGCGCAGCGGCAAGTCTTCCGTGATGCCTGGTTGACCTTCCCGGCAAGCTCCTCTTGCCGGGCCTTCGTGTTCTTGGCTAGTACTTTGTTCTTGAATGGCAGTAATAAGGAGTGGTGGAGAGCCTTGCGGGCGTCCGGCAAGCTCGGCCGCTGGTGCTGCTGTTGCCTGTGCACAAGTTCAGGTACTAAGGTACCCCCTACTTTAGTACACCGACAGAGCCCCGGGCTGGGCCATACACGGTGCCGGCGTTGTTGGGCAGCCTGCACAAAGGCACGGCACTCGTGGCCTGGGTCCGCATAGCAACGGGCTCCGCGCCCACCGCGCTCCTTTGCAACGGCACGCGTCGATTGCGGCGTCGTGGGAGAGAACGTGGTCAATACTTAATTCCAGGAAATGCGTAACGTTCGCATCCCCCGTATATAAGCAGAGGGAACGGGGCCGTTCCCCCACTTCCGCCACTTGCAGTTCCTTCCTCCGAAAGCTCCACTGTTCTCCCCCCGTCTCCTGGATCGAGAGGAAAACAGTGCTCCGCCGCCCGTCAGTGAAGAGGCCGCCGGGGCCACTAGCACAGGGGCCGGCAAGGGGTCCGGTGACCATTCCGGCGATCTTGAGGATGCAGGAGCGCAAGGCGCCGCACCGACTACCGACCCCTCCGCTCCTGATGCGGCACCGGGCTCTGAGGAGCCCCAGCCCGGCGCATACTTGAAAGCCGGCGAGGGCGTGTATATCAAACTCCCCTGGGCATCGAGCTCCAGGGCACCGGTTGAAGGAGAGGAGTTTGACGGAGAAATACTTGCCTCTGCTGGGCTGTCAATGGTCGACAAGCCGAGCAGCAGTAGCGGCGAGTCCGAGGAGGAGCAGCTGCTCCGGAAGCTGGTGTCACTCTACCGCGCCCGCCAGGCGAAGCTTGAGTCCCAAGAAGCGCTCGTCGTGCAGGCAGGAGTTGATATAGAGAAGCATGCGCAAGAGCTGAAGAGCCGCAACCAGGAGGCCCTCCGGTCCATTGCCGAGGAGAGGGCGCAGCTCGACGAGGCGAAGAAGGCGTTCATCCTGGAGAAGGCTGAAGCCAAGGAGCAGCAGAGGCTTGCTGCCGAGGAGCTGTCCAAGCGGGACGGCGAGTTGATACAAAGGAAAGCGTATTTGGACAGCCATGACGAGGAGCTCGCCGGCCGGGAATAGTCACTTGGCGGGGCGCTCAAGGAAGCGAAAGACGCTGCCGCGGCCGCCGAGGCCGCCAAGAAGGTGTTGGAGGAAAAGGTGACGCGGCTGGAGGCAGACGCGACGAGGAAGAACGAGGAGCTTGCCGCACTCCAGCGCGATCGTGAGGAGGATGCGCGCGCCCACGGCAATCTGCAAGCCCAACTCTCCGAGAAGATCAAGGGGCTGAACGCTGCCAAGGACTCGAGCGCTGATCTGGAGCTGAAACTGACCACCTTGACGGAGACGCTGGACGCCGCCAAGAAACGAGAAGATACCCTGAGGAAAGACCTCAAGGACAATGAGGAGCTGTTGACGAGGGCCGCCGAGGCTCAGAACACCCTCAAAACCACAGTGGAGCTCTGGACGGAAGGCCTCGTCAACATCGCCGCGCTCATTGACGAGGAGTTGACGGAGCTGGACTTGACGGGCTTCGGGTATTCCATGGTTTAACGCCCAGCCCAGCGCCAAGCTCACGCTTTTCTTCAAGGATGTGGTGACGGCGCCACGGCAGCTCCGGAAAGGATCCCGGCAGTTGGTCGCCGAAGTCGCGCGCGCCGTCTGCTACCGGGGTCTGGAGAAGGTGTTGGTGAAGGTCCTCTTCCGCAACCCGAGCATCGACCTCTCCCGCGTCACCAAGAAGCTGCCGGAGGGTGTTGATGTTGAGGAGCACAAGGCCATCGTCGCACCCATCGTGGACAAAGTGAACGAGGTCAGGAGGCTCGATGGCGGGCGCGTGGATTAGGCTGCTCCTCTTCTCCCCTTCTCTTGCTGCTGCCATTTTAATTATGGGAACAATTTCAGTTAGTGCCATAATAAGTCGTTCTTGTAATATAACTTAATTATGGATGCTGCTTGCTATGCTATTCCCTTTACTCTGTCGCGTCCCTTGTATGCTTTTTACCTTATGCTTTGAGGGACCTTGCCGGAAGCAAGCACACTTGCCGAGTGCGGAACGTCAGCAGCCTGTGGTGATGCCGCTTCCGGCAAGAAATCTTGTCGGGACTAGTCGCAACTCACTCGCATTGTTGAGCGGGCTCGAAACAACGCAAGGGCTTAACTTAGTCATGAAGTCGATTCCTCCGCCGCACAGGTTTTCCATACAAGGCACGAACGTTCAAGGGATATAACTTGAAAAATTTAAAATTGAGCTGGCTCAAACTTTAGCTACTTAGCTTTTCTGTCTTCTGCGTCCCGGCAAAGCTAGATTCCCTTGAACGGCGCCTGGTCCATACTTTTACCCTTCTCTCCCCCCGGTGAACTTGTGGGCGGAGGAATCTTCTGTTCATGAGAAGAAAGAAGAGAAAATAATGGTATGGTACCTTAAGGTTCGCTTTTGCTTACCGGTGGTGAGTGCTGCACAGAGTGTCAGATATAGATGCAAAAAGAAGAAAATGCATAAAATTTGACAAGATGTGCGAAGCACACAAACTTTATTTATGCACGGGGGCTACGCCCGGCTTTGTACAAAGGGTTACATGCAACAGCGGCAAGGCTTGTACAAAAAAGATGGTTGCCGGAATGGGTCCGGCAACCGCGCCTTATGGGTAAAACTTGCGAAGATGTTCTATGTTCCAGGAGTTGCTCACCGGAATGCCATCTTCGGTCTCAAGGCGGACAGCGCCGGGCCTAGTGACTCGTTTCACCCGATAAGGGCCTTCCCACTTCAAGCGCCAACTTGTTTGAATTCTGCCGGATTGAACACGCCAAGAACAAGGTCGCCTTCCTCGAAACTTGGCGTTAACCTTGCGGCTATGATAGCGGCGCAAAGCTTGCTGGTAACGAGCAGCTCGACAAAGAGACTCAAGACGATCTTCCTCGAGGAGCAGCGCGTCATCTTGCCGCAGCCGCTCTTGCTCAAGCTCATCATAAGCGAGCACTCGTGGTGACCCGTATACGAGTTCCGTGGGGAGAACTGCCTCTGCTCCGTAGACAAGAGCAAAGGGTGTCTAGCCGGTGGCTCGATTTGGCGTCGTCCTCATCGACCAAAGAACCACTGGCAGCTGCTCGATCCAATTTCTTCCGCACTTGTGCAACCTGTCGAAAGTTCTGGTCTTGAGTCCACGCAGCACTTCAGCGTTCGCCCTCTCCGCTTGACCGTTGCTTCTCGGGTGAGCAACAGAAGCGAAGCAAATCTTGGTGCCAAGATCTTGGACGATCGCATGAAGGTATGGCTTGTAAAGCGTGGTGCCATTGTCGGTAATGATCTGTTAGGGATCCCAAACGGCAAACAATCGACCTAAAGAACTTGATCGCTGATTGTCTTGTCACCTTCCTCATCGTTCCACTTCCGCCACTTTGTGAACTTGTCGATTGCTACGCATAAGTACTCAAAGCCCCGATAGCTTCGGGGAAGGGGCCGAGGATGTCGAGCCCCTGCATCGAGAATGGCCGGGATAAAGGGATTGTTTGGAGAGCTTGAGCTGGTTGATGAGTCTGCTTGGAGTGGAACGGCATGCTTCACACTTGGTTACTTGTGCAACAGATCTCGAGGGTTGGCGAGAAGAAACCTTGCCGAAAGCCTTGCCGCAAGTGCTCTTGCCCCAATGTGGTGACCACATATGCCTCCGTGTATCTCCGCCAACAGCTCCGCCCTTTTTCCCGGAAATGCACTTCAATTTCACTCCGTTGAATCTTCTTTCATGCAAGATGTCATCGACAAACTGGTACATACTAGATTGCCGGGCTACTTTCTCCGCTGCTTCTTGCTCTTCGGGAAGTTCTCCTGTTTGTAGGAACTGGACGATCTGCTGCGCCCATGCTGGAGCTTGTGGCTCGACGGCAAGGACTAAAGGCACAAATGCTGCTGCGGGAACATCCGCTTCCACGGCAAGAATCTGGGATCTTGCCGGAGCATGAGGTTCCCCGGCAAGCGTGTCGGGACATAGCTTGTCGGGAGCATCTGCTTCAACGACACAAGCCCTAGGGCTTGTCGGAGCAGGTTGCTCCTCAGCACTCTCTGTGTTGATCCTGGGGATCTTTTTCGCGGCGGCTCCTGGGAGCTCTGCCGGAAAGTAGTCTCCCGTGACCAACTTCCTCTTTTTGCTCTGTCCATCTGATGATGTTACAGATGGTTGAGTCAGCTTGAGCACAAAAATCCCTGGTTCCACAGGCAACTTGAGTGCGGCGCACTTTGACAGGCCATCTGCAATGTCATTCTGAGCTCTTGGAACATGTTCCATTTGCAGGCCGTCAAAATGCTCTTCTAGCTTTCTCACTTCATCAATGTATGTTTCCATCAACGGACTTTGATAATCTTTGTTAACTTGGCGGACGACAAGCTGTGAGTCACCCCTGACAATAAGCTTCCTGATCCCAAGTTCTGCCGCTATCCTGAGTCCGGCAAGCAAGCCCTCATACTCCGCAGTATTGTTTGTTGCTTGCTCCTTGGGAAAGTGCATCTGGATCACGTACTTGAGGTGCTCTCCGGTGGGTGCGACAAGTAGTACGCCCGCCCGGCGCTTGCAGAGAAGGCACCATCAAAGTACATGATCCATTCTTTGCCTGCTTCCTTGACGGGGATGCTCTTCTCTGGAGTTTCTTCATCGGGCGTTGGCGTCCATTCTGCTATAAATTCTGCCAATGCCCGGCTCTGAATGGTAGAAGTACTTTCAAACTTGAGGCCAAAGCTTCACAATTCCAGTGCCCATTCGACAATCCTGCCTGTTGCTTCTGGATTCTGCAATATCCTCTTCAACGGAAAGCGAGTGACCACTGTGATCTCATGCGCTTGAAAGTAATGGCGCAGCTTCCTCGAGGCCATGAGGAGGCCGAAAAGTAGCTTCTTGTACACCAGAGTACCTTGATCTAGCCCCTTGTAAAAGGGAACTGACAAAGTAAACTGGGCGCTGCACCATCTTCTTCTGTTTCCCTTCTTGTGGCTGCGCAGACCCATCCTTGCCGGAACCAGAACTTGCCGGATCAGGGCTTGTCGGACCAGAGCTTGTCGAGGAAGCCCCCTGCTTGTCGCTGGACTCGCATGCCGCAGCCGCTGGCTCATCATCCGCCTCCCTCTCCGCCACTAGCGCAGCACTAACCACTTGATTGGTCGCCGCCAGATATAGCAGCAACTTCTCTTGTGGCTTAGGCGCGACAAGTGTTGGAGTGGAGGACAAATATTTCTTCAAGTCCTGTAGCGCAGCTTCCGCTTCCGGAGTCCACTTTATTGGACCCGCCTTTTTCAAGATTTTGAAAAACGGCAGGGCGCGCTCAGCAGACCTGGAGATGAACTCGCCGAGGGCAAGAACGCAGCCAAAGCAAGCCTTCAGACGCCCTGACTCGCTTTGGTGCTTCGATTTGCTCGATGGCCTTGATCTTGTCGGGATTGGCTTCAATCCCCCTCTGTGACACGAAGAATCCGAGAAGCTTGCCTGAAGGAACTCCGACCACGCACTTCTCGGGATTCAACTTGAGGTTGATCTTGCGCAGATTTGTGAAGGTCTCGTCCAAATCTTGGATCCAAGTCTCTTTGTCCTTGCTCTTGACCACTATGTCATCCATGTAAGCTTCCACATTTCTGTGCAGTTGTGGCTCAAAAGCATGACTGACTACTCTCGCAAATGTTGAGCTAGCATTCTTTAGTCCGAAAGGCATCCGTACGAAGCAGTACGTGCCACACGGAGTAATGAATGCGGTCTTCTCTTCGTCCTCTTCAGCCATGAAGACTTGATGATATCCTGAGTATGCGTCAAGGAATGAAAGCAGATCGCATCCCGCCGTGGAGTCGACAATCTGGTCAATGCGCGGCAAGGGGAATGGATCCTTGGGACAAGCTTTATTAACATCAGTGAAGTCAATGCAAAGCCTCCACTTCCCGTTCGCCTTGCGCACGACCACTGGATTGACTAGCCACGTCGGGTGGAGTACTCCACGGACCAACCCTGCTGCTTCCAGCTTCCTGATCTCTTCTGCGATGAACTCTTGCCGCTCTACCGCTTGTTTTCTGACTTTTTGCTTGACGGGCCGTGCGTGAGGGCAGACGGCAAGGTGGTGCTCGATTACCTCCCTAGGAACACCGGGGATGTCAGATGGTTGCCATGCAAACACATCGACATTCGCCCACAGAAAAGCAACGAGCGCGCTTTCCTATTTAGGATCAAGCGTGGCACTGATGGTGAAGGTACCACCAGTGCCGTCCTCCTTGGCAGCTACCTCCTTGGTTTCTGGTGAAGCTACTTTCGCCTTCGCCTTCTTGCACTTGCCGGTGGAGCTCGATGGCGCGTCCTCGACGGCAGCAGCGCCGCTGGAGATGCGCTTGCGGAGTGAGCACGAGCTGTCCTTGCCGGACTTGGCCTTCTTCTTCCCCGGGAGCTTGGCGGCAAGTGGCTCGCGCTCTGCTGCGGCTGCCGCTTCCGTAGATCTTGTCGGCGCAGATGAGTGCATCCTTTTGTCGCCGCCGACGAAATGACACTCATCGGGCGAGCATCTTGAGCACATTGTATGCGTGGTGAGAGGCCGCCATGAACTTGGCGAGAGCGGGTCGGCCGGGTATCCCGTTGTAAGGCAAGGGGATATCAGCTACGTCGAATGTGACCCTCTCAGTCCTGAAGTTCAGCTCGCTGCCGAATGTCACGGGCAATGTGATCTTCCCCTTGGGCTGGCTCCTTCCTGGATTTATTCCTTGAAAGGTGCCAGTCTCTTCAAGCTCGTCGTCGGGGATCTGGAGCTTCTTGAGTACTGCGGAGGAAATCAGGTTCAGGCCGGCCCCGTCGTCAACCAGCATCTTCGTGACCTTGAGGTTGCGGATTGTCGGTGAAACCAACATCGGCAAGCACCCGACCGCAGATATGCGATCAGGGTGGTCCTCAATGTCGAAGATGATGGGCGTGCTGGACCACTTCAGAGGCTTGCACGCCTCGACGGACGGTTCTGCTGCGTTCACTTCTCGCACCCATTGCTTGAGTTGGCGGTGCGAGGTGTGCAGAGAGGCGCCGCCGTCGATGCATAACACCTCCGTCGCCTTCTGAAACTCCTGGTCATCAGCCTCATCTTTCTCCATCTCATCATCTTCATCTTCATCTTCGTCCTTGTCGCGGCCGCGGGGAGGCCTGTCTCCTGCCGCGTTTGGTCTTGCTGTTCCTCCCGGGGGCGGCTTCTTGCCGGATCCTCCGCCACCTCCTGGGCTCTCTCCTTGTCGCGGCCAGATTCAGCTTCTCGCAGCTCCGCCATCTGCTCCACTTTCTTGCAGGTTTGGAGATCATGACCCTTGGTGCGGTGGATCTTGCAATACTGCTTGCCGAAGCCATCTTGCTTGTCGGCGGCTACCACAGCCTCGCCGGAGTCCTCGGTCTTGGCCTTGTCGGAGCCGCCTCCGTTGCCGGAATGCTCAACAGCTAGTACATCCTTAGCCTTTCTCTTCCTATTGTTACGCCTCCGGTTCTTCCTTGCCGGGGCGGCATCCTCACTGTCAGATCCTTCTGCCCCGGCAATCTCTCCGGGGATTTTTCTCCCCTCCTCAGCCCGTGCACACTTGTCGGCCAGAGCGTAGAGCTCGCTGACATCTCTGATTTTGCACATCGCCATCTCCTCCCTCATCCTGCGATACGACGTTCGATGAAACGCGCTAATAACCGCGGCGGGGTGGACGCACGGGATGTTGCGCCGCACTGGCTGAATCTTTGTATATACTTGCGCAGGGGCTCTCCCTCCTTCTGGACGAGCAAGTGGAGGTCGCTCTCCTGGCCATTAGGCTTGTGGCCACCCGTGAAGGCGCCGACAAACTGATGGCACAGGTCCGCCCATGAAGAGATGGAGCCGTCCGGCAAGTGCATGAGCCAAGATCGACGTTAGGCTTGAGTACCGCGGGAAGTAATTGGCGAGATCTTCTCGTCGCGCCCTCCGCAGCCTCGCACCACGATGGTGTAGATGCCGAGGAACTCCGACGGTGTATCCCGCCGCTGTACTTCTCGGGCACATCCGCTTGAAGTTCTTGGTTTTGGGCCATCGACTTGCCGCAGCTCACGGGTGAACGCAGGCAACTCGCCACAGACGGCAAGTCGCCTGGTTCCCCATGTGCATGCATATCGACAGTGGGCCCAGCGCGCTGGTCAGATTGACATCGTGTTTCTCTCCGGCGCTCGATGCGAGTGCAAGTGTCTTCGTGTTGCCGTTCTTGGAGAACTTGGCGCTGATCACGGTGAGTTCGCGGGTCCGACGACGCGGTGGAGTCGGCGTCAAGGTTGGTCCGGCGAGCTGGCGATCTTGGCCTTTGGGGCTGGGAGCGCACGGAAGCGGCACCCAATGGCCGCCTGGCGCGCGGCTGCGCCGGGCGTCTTGCCGGGCCCTCGACGCGCTCGGTCGCCGGGGCTTGTCGCCGTTGGCGAAGCCGATGAGGCTGTGTATGGCCATCCTCCAGTCGTCGATCTTGTGTGGCGCCGGAGGGAAATCTAGAAGCAGCTGGGCTCGCGCTTGCGCTTCCTCTGCTGTCTTGGGTGGCGGCGGCGACGAGCGGCGCGAGGAGCGGGATGTGCTCGGACTCCCAACCGGATTGGGAGGAGCAACACTCGCCCAGCGATCGCACTCACTCGCGCCAAAGATGCGGGCGCGATGTCGACCTCGGCCCCGCGACCCACCAGCTTGGCCTTGCTCCAACGCGAGCACGGTGCTAGGAGCACCGGGGCGTTGTTGGCCTCGCACCTCTTGGGAGGGGTGCGGCGTCTGCACCGTCACCGACGCTTGCGGGGCCTTGTTCTTGGATCTGGTGACGACACGAGACCCACCGGCGGCACCCGCTCCTCCGCCGGCGTCCACCTCACCGCCTGCTTGCTCCGGCGATGGTGGTGGAACTAATGCAGACGGAGCGGCCACCTCCGAAGGCTTCTTCTTCGGTGGCATGTTGACGATGACGCTGATGTAGCACGCGTGGAGACCGGATCAGATGCTCACAATCTCGACGCCCCCTACCTGGCACGCCAAAGATGTCGGGGCCTTTTCTCGTGTCTCTGTGGCCTCGAACACCTATGGGGCACTCGGGGGCCCCTTCTGGTTCGGCAGGGGAGCGGGGACCGTGCGCAGAGCAGATCGTGGTCGGCGTCGCGGGGGAGACGGACGATTTTACCCACCGGGGCTCTCCGAGAGATAAGACCCTCATCGCGCCTTCGTGTGTTATTTGATCTTGCTCGGCGGCGGCGATGGTGGAGCTGTGGGTATCGATGGACCGAACCCCTTCTACGTGCGCATGGGCCTCCTTTATACTCGAAGGGGGATCCACGGGTGGCAGCGTGGGAAGAGGGGTAAAAGGTAAAATCACAGGTTGGTGCAACGATGACAACAAAGGTGCCCCTACCTAACTCGACGGCAGGGACAAGGGCATTAAATGCCCGTCCGCCGCATAACAAGGCAGGAGGAGGACCGTTAAGTGAGCCTCCGGTTGCCACGATGGCGCCTCTGTCACTCCGTTTGCCACCTCGCTCCGCATGGCTGCGCGATGCCTTCGCCACGTGCCCTTGGGATGGCTCGGTGATGACGCGCCACTGGGTGCGCTGGAGTTGGTGGCAGCCTTGCCGCGGCAAGTGCCTTGCCTGCCCTGTCCTTCTTGTGCCGGCAAGTTTGCGGCTGGCCGGGTTTGCCGGGCGCGCGAGGCGCCGCGGCAAGTCTTCGTGATGATATACGGTTGACATTCCCGGCAAGCTCCTCTTGCCGGGCCTTCGTGTTCTTGGCTAGTACTTTTTCTTGAATGGCAGTAATAAGGAGTGGTGGAGAGCCTTGCAAGGCGTCCAAGCAAGCTGGCCGCTGGTCTTCATGATTGCCTGCAGCACAAGTTCGGGGTACTAAGGTACCCCCTACTTTAGTACACCGACAGAGACCGAAGGAAATATGCCCTAGAGGCAATAATAAAGTTATTATTTATTTCCTCATATCATAATAAATGTTTATTATTCATGCTAGAATTGTATTAACCGGAAACATGATACATGTGTGAATACATAGACAAAACTATAGTCACTAGTATGCCTCTACCTGACTAGCTCCTTAATCAAAGATGGTTATGTTTCCTAACCATAGACATGTGTTGTCATTTGATTAGTGGGATCACATCATTAGGAGAATGATGTGATTGACATGACCCATTCCGTTAGCCTAGCACTTGATCGTTTAGTATACTGCTATTGCTTTCTTCATGACTTATACAAAGTTCCTGCAACTATGAGATTGTGCAAATCCCGTTTACCGGAAGAACACTTTGTGTGCTACCAAACATCACAACGTAACTGGGTGATTATAAAGGAGTACTATAGGTGTCTCCAATGGTACATGTTGGGTTGGCATAATTCAAGATTAGGTTTTGTCACTCCGATTGTCGGAGAGGTATCTCTAGGCCCTCTCGGTAATACTCATCACCTAAGCCTTGCAAGCATTATAACTAATGAGTTAGTTATGAGATGATGTATTACAGAACGAGTAAAGAGACTTCCCGGTAACGAGATTGGACTAGGTATTGGATACCGACGATCAAATCTCGGGCAAGTAACATACTGATGACAAAGGGACCAACGTATGTTGTTATGCGGTTTGACCGATAAAGATCTTCGAAGAATATGTAGGAACCAATATGGACATCCAGGTCCCGCTATTGGTTCTGTCTTGGATGTGATCTCGGACATGACGAGGAGTCTTGAAATGGTCGAGACATAAAGATTGATATATTGGAAGCCTATATTTGGACATCGGAATCGTTCCGTGAAATCGGCATTTTAGATGAGTACGGAGGTTACGGAACCCCGGGGTTAATGGGCCTACATGGGCCACGAGGAGAAGAGGAAGGAGCAGGAGGGGGCGCGCGCCTTCCCTCCTAGTCCGAATAGGACAAGGGAAGAGGCGGCGCCCCCCTTCCTTCCCTCTTCCTCCTCTTCCCCCTTCTCCTACTCCTACTTGGAAAGAAGGAGTCCTACTCCCGGTGGGAGTAGGACTCCCCCCTTTGCACGCCCTTCTTGGCCGGCTGCCTCCTCCCCCTGTCTCCTTTATATACGGGGGCGGGGGGCACCCCATAGACACACAAGTTGATCTACGGATCGTTCCTTAGCCGTGTGCGGTGCCCCCTTCCACCATATTCCACCTCGGTCATATCGTCACGGAGTTTAGGCGAAGCCTCGCGATAGAACATCATCATCGTCACCACGCCGTCATGCTGACGGAACTCATCTCCGGAGCTCGGCTAGATCGGAGGCCGGAGATCGTCATCGAGCTGAACGTGTGTTGAACTAGGAGGCCCCGTACGTTCGGTGCTTGGATCGGTCGGATCGTGAAGACGTACGACTACATCAACCGCGTTGTGCTAACGCTTCCGCTTACGGTCTACGAGGGTACGTGGACGAACACTCTTCCCTCTCGTTGCTATGTCATCACCATGATCTTGCGTGTGCGTAGGAAATTTTTTGAAATTACTATGTTCCCCAACACTACGGGCGCCGGTGGCCGGATCACGGCGCTCGCCGCGGGCGCTGCCCGCGTCGCCTCGGTCGCCCCCATCGCACGCATGGACTGACTATAAAACATTTAGCACATCTGTAAAGAAGAGGTAATTCTAGAGGTATCTCTGGTGGAGAAGAGCTACATCGCGGTGCCCGCCGCCCAGCGCTGCTTCCTAGACCCGGTCGTCTCAACGCGCCTGCGTTGAGAATCACTATAGTTGTTTGTTGTTTTGTGTCAATAGTATGTGTTAGTTTAACCCACTTTATTAGATTGTAGAAATGAAAATTTTCATCCCTATTGCAATGCCCGGCGAAGATGAGGTGGGCATCATCCAGTTTTAAAGGAGAGCGCTCTAACGAGAAATGTCCCGCTACGGCGGGAAACCGAGTGGGAAGGGAAGGTTTCGACAGGAAAAGGGGAGAGCGCCTCGTGGGGTGGAGTTTTTGTCTTGGGCCCGCGTGTTGGAGAGAACATGGCGAATAGTCCATACAACCACACTTCTCCCCCATATATAGTCTGAATTTGGGGAGTCCAGACAATTTAGACGTTGAATACTGGGGAGCCATTGGGCGCTTGTTTGATGTCCAAATTCGACTTGACTTATGAGGGAGAAATGAGCATCAACCTTGGAGACGACTTCAATTATTTCTTTGCTTCATTTATATATGTATTATAACCCGTAGCAAAGCACAGTGGTTCTACTAGTATTGTATGGTTCCATCTATGCACATTTTTTTTCTGATTGAAATCCAATTTAATGTAAATATTCAAAATTCTTTGAGCAAAATATTCAATAGGAAACATTTCAATGTAAATATTCAATTGAAAAATACGCCATGTCAACGCTACTGAAAATTTTGATGATATGTTTCTAGATATAAAAGATTTTGTTCTTTGTCCATATTGTATATATATATATATATATGCGCATATGAGAGGCAACCTCACCATTTCTATACAAGAGGTGATTTGCAACTAAATTCTTTCCATTTTATTTCTCAAACCAAATGCTACTAAAATGTAACCATTTAGGGCGACGCTAGGCGCCGGCGCACCGGCCGAACGGTTGGGCCGGTCCAGCCCTGGCCGCCCGATCCAGCGGTAAACACCGTTCAAATCTGTTCCCCGCTTCGTCCTCCTCGTAGTCGCCCCCCTCCCCCTTCCCCACGATGAAATTTGGAATGCCCTCGAGCGCCGCCGACGCCCCGCCACACCCCCGCGAGAGAAACGACCGAGCTGGAAGCACCACCGCGGCGCCCTCGTCGCCGGTCGCCGTCCTCATCGCGGTCGCCGCCCTCGTCCCCCAGCTCCACCCATGCAACAGTTGTACCCTCTAGTTGCAGCTGCGCGTGGCGATGGATGTAGCTCGGTGGCAATACAACACCGCCCATGCCATCGACTGCCATGCCAGGTTGAAGCTTTTTTTCCATGGCCGTTGAAGCTTTTTCCAAGGTTGAAGCTTTTCACAAACCGGTTGAAGCATTTTCACACATTGGTTGAAGCTTTTTCCCTGCCGCTCGAAGATATTTGTTCACGGTTGAAGCTTTTTATACACGATTTTGCTGCAAACGGCACGACGAAAATGCTACAAACCAATGGCCATTTTTGCTACAACCAAGGAGTCGACGAAAGTGTGGCCGGCGACGACCGCCGGTGGTTGTAGCAAAAATTACCGCCGGTGGTAGCTTTTTTCGCTGCCGGTTGAAGCTTTTTCCCCTTACGGTAGAAGCTTGTTGAAACTTTTTTTCGTTTTGAGCAACGCCTGGGTGAAATCTTCCTCTATCGTTCGGTTGAAGCTTTTTTCATTGAAGGTTGTAGCATTTTCTGTAGACGGTTGTAGCTTTTCTCTATGATACTGAACGCTTGCAGCTTTTTTTATATCCGGTTGAAGCTTTTTATCTAGAGTTCGAAGCTTTTTTTTAGCGGTTGCAGCACATGGGGGCTGTGCACAGGGTCTGCAGTGCCTCGCCTGCAGGTTCGCCGGGATACGGCGCCCACAGCAGCGGCGGCCATGGGTGTCAGGACCGCGGCAGCGTCATGGCCGTGGCCGAGGCCTGCGAGGAGTTAGCTTGTCACCGGAGGTAGCGGCCATGACGCAGAGGAGCTTCCTGCGAGGAAGAAGGAAGGGATGAGGACGAACAGTTAAGAGGATAAGGTTGCGTAAAGAAAAAAACGATTCATGGGCCTAGCTGTATGGAGCACGGAGGGATCGCGAGGCGTACGATTGAAAACAGATCCCGCCGCTCGCGCTCGACCGGCGCTGCGTTCGGCGCAGTTTCCAACCATTTAATGCGATGTCCCAACCAAGCACGTCAAAGGAACCAACACCCTTGGTGTGTCATTCCATTCCAGTTCTTTTCCAAACTAAACAGTGACACCTTGCCATTTCCTTGAGCATTATCATCACTCTCACCAGCGCCTTCGCCACAGCTTGCTACTTGTACACTCCGCGGCTCATCGACATCGGTTGCAGGCTTCCAGCACCTACCAATCCATGACGACGCCCATTGATAAGCCATTAGAGGGCCCCCGCTGCAAGGCTCGTGGCCCTGCTCGGGCCGTCCTCACGGCCATGCTCGTGCAGTTCGTCGTTCCCCTCCAGCCTCACGTGTAGGGAGGTCGCGCAAGCCACCAGCTCGACAATCTCGGCCTCGTGCGGCGTTGACTCGGGCGATGTTGAACACCTTGCTGAGCTCCCGGCGGCGATGTTGTGCTGCGCCTAGTCGCCGAGGCCGACGAGGTCTCCCAAATCACGATGCTGCCCGTGTTGTAAGTCAGACAGTGATCGGCATCGCCGTGCGCTCGCGTAGCTTTCACGCCGTGGTAGGCCGCAAGTGCCTCCCGCTCCCGTTGCCCGCGCCCAGCGACGACTGCACCTTCATCCCATCCCCTGCCGCGCCGATGGCCTGCTCGAGGTGCTGCAGGGACGCCTGGTAGCTGACGAAGCCCATGAACCAGAACTCGAAGCCGTCGTCGGTCACCAGCTGGACGTACTTCTGCTCCGGCCGGTGCTGGTTCTCGCTCGGCCTGGCCGCCGTCACCCTCCTCAGCGGGACGGCCACCTTGTACGGCACCCGCACCGTGTCGCCCTTGGGCGAGGTCAGCGCCAGCGAGCGGTCGCTGCGGAAGGCCACCCTCTCCGACGATACGAAGAGCATCCCGGCGATTGGGCCGGCGGTGGTGGACAGGTAGCACTGCGAGGCCTTGAGGAGCTTCTCGCCCTTCTCGACCGAGAACCACCGCTGGAAGACTTTCTCCACGCCGCCGGCCTGGAGGATTCTGGCGCCCAGCGACAGCTTTCCCCTCACGGTCTCGTACAGTTTTGGGCCGAGAGTCACTGCAGAAGGACATATCTATGTTCAGTGTCTAATTCACAACTGATGAAGCACCATATGAACAGAAAGACGAGAAAAGATTCATCCAGTCGGACTGGAGGAGGACTTACCATGTTCTTTGATGCCTCGAGCGAACTTGTCTCCGGTCCTGCGGCTCGATTTCCCACCGGCACGCGTGTTCGTCGAATACTTTGCATCATCGCCGGTGAACTCGGGCTCCTCGATGCCGATAGCAGTGCTGCTCACCGGGATGCCGATCACATGCTCGTGTCCTGCCTTCTCCATTTGATCTTTGAACGAAGAACCGAAGGCTTGTTTTTCCCGAAAGAGGAAGCGAAGACTTTGCTCTTCTTCCGCCTGAGTTTCCGGCCTCTGTCTGAGGTTGCTGGTGAGGTGAGTGGTGCGTGTGCGGGTTGGTGCTGGAGCTCCGTGCTCTGAATGGGACGGAGGGGCTCCTTTTATAAGCTCTGGATTGGAACCTGTAAAAACCTAACCAAAAGCTGGATGTTTATCCAATTAGCTTTTGAATTGAACAGTCACCCACCCCGCGCCACTGCATGTGCATGTCACGAGTGACATCTAGCCACCCACACATGCCTGGACCATGATCGGTCGATGATGCCTTCGCCCAACCGGCTGTCACATGCACGCACCTGGGGGTGGGTGTACAAAAATCAGGCCTCCGTAACTCTGTCGCCGGGCGGTGAGTCGTTGATCAATCCCTGTTTCTACAAAGCATGCAACGCAACCGAATTATCACTTTCTTCTTCAGATTATTTTTAGGTTTGCAGTCGCCAATACTTTAAGCGGATGCAATGCCATGCTGCAACGAGTATGTACACCGCACTTGCGTGCGAGCTGATTCGGCGACGGCGATGGCGTGGCAGCAGTACTGGATAAAATTTGTCCAGCGGGGCCTACCCCCAGCCCTACGTACACCAAGAAGAAGAAAAAGAAGAAGAAGACTCAGAGTAAAGAAGGTTCGCGCGTGCATGGAATGGAAGGTACGTTCGGTCAGTCTCAGTCTCAGTGCATGCGTTGTCCCCTTTTCCTCTCCACGCTAGCTTTTCTTCCATGGCGCGCACGTTGGGCTGAGTCAGCTTCGCGTCTGACGACGCGCCTCGTCAGCGAACCATCTCGGCGCCGGCCGGTCGTGGCGGGCCTCGAGGGTTTGGTGGCGAGCCAGCCCGGCCAGATGGCTCGACCCAGCTGCCATCTCCTATCGTGAGGCGGTGACCCTCAAACTCAAATGCAAAGAAAGCTAGCTAGCACATCTCAAAAAAAAAAAAAAAAGATACGCATGTGCACATTGAATATGGGCATGTGGTCATCAGCGATGATCATCTAATCTGCATTGTTTATGTTCCATGAGACCATTACGATGAATTTTCACTCAATACCATTGCGGTGTTGCATTCAGATCTGGTTGTTGGGGCTATCTGGTTTTAAGAAAAGGACAGTTGATCAAAATGGATAAGTTTGATTTGGCCTTTGCATTGCATTGACTAAAAATTAAAGTATGCTTTGCTTCCGTGAAAAGGTGATTGTAGGACTAGCGAAGGAAAAGGCGCGGAAACGAGGAAACCCGGGGATGGGAATGTGCGTCAGTGCTTCCATCGGGGAGAAATTTCTAACGTGTGTTTCGTTTAACAGATAAGGACGACACCGACGACGAATATAAACATATGCGCTGCTGGCACTCGCTAGTAGAGAATTGCAACTCCTCACAGTGTTAGATTATCATTGTCGGAGCTGAAGAAGCGCGTATCAGTATGTTCTACAAATTCAGGTCAGGCAAGGACAGAAGCTTCCATTCTTTATACTACGTCGCTGACCAATCTGGCCGCCCACACCACATGCATTCAGATTTGGCAATCATCTTTGTCTATCACCCACTAGAATCCCACTATGACCTTGTAAAACCGCCACAACCAGGACGTACAGTACATATTCCATCAGTAACACAACCATTGGCGTGCTCTTTCACTGTTATTTGCTTACTCAGTAGGTGCAAGTGCAATATAAGCAGGCAATCTGTTGGGAGCAACAGCTCAAAATCCACTCTCCACTATCCACAGCCTTCGGTCCTGCCTACTTGCCTGCCCAAATGTCTTGCCACTAACGGCATCAATCTGTTCTCAAACTTTTGAACGGAGGGGTGCTACAGCTACATAAAGCTGGCGGATCGCCCGTCAGATTACAGCGGAAAGCAACGGCGCAGAGCGACATATCCGTAATAGATCACATGAAATCGAGGCTTCGGCCTCCACTCCACCATCTGCCAGATAAGGATGCAATATATGCCATGCATGCATGCATGAACGACTTGGCTGCATCAACGTAAAAAGCTTGGGATCCGTCGACCCATAAGCTTTTTGTTACGTTATTATGGGTGTCCCAATCAAGAGCTTGCACCATGCAGGTTGCGCCGCCTGAGAGCCTACTAAAACGAATCGGACGGCCGGAGCGGGGGGCGAAGGGGCAGGTCTTCGCGTAGCCGACAAGATCCTGGTGGCTGGTGGTGGTTTATAGGAGGTCCCGCGCGCGCGTGCCTCATTTCGTGCTGCCGTTTGTGTCAGGGCATCTCCAACAGTTGTAAGATAGGTGTTGGTAAATTTGCCACCTAGGACATAGTGATGATGTGGCATGTATTAAATGTCGAGAGAGAGCAGAGTTGTATGTAGATTAACCAACAACCTTTGCACAAGCTCCAAGGTGAAATAGAGAGCAACTACATTTATTGTCCCACCATCTATTGGATAGCTTACATACAACCCATTGAAGTAGTTGTATGATAGATTGTTGGTTGATGACATGGACATTTTACCAACAAGACTAACATACAACCTGTTGGAGATGCCCTCACTGATGAATCAGCCAACGCCCAACTAGCTCGTTTTTATTATTGATTTTGAAGCTGCATGCAGACCCCTTGATTTTTGTTGGTGCCTTGTCCACATGCAACGCACCCTCGAGGAGCGGTTTGTGGGGCTCCAGTTAGCTTTTGCCCTGCACTGCACAAGCATAGGGTAGGCCATGTGTGATCTTGAACGATTTTCCAGTGATTAATTAGGATGGCCAGCAAGGAGTGTTTTTCAACCTTGCGCGGCGCACAATGATTTAACTTTGTTTCACCCTCCCTTAGAAGTATCAAACCTACTCCCTCTGTTCGGAATTACTTGTCACGAAAATGGATGTATCTAGATGTATTTTAGTTCTAGATACATCCATATCCGAGACAAGTAATTCCAAACGGAGAGAGTGCTGAATTTGGGACTGGGGCCAGTTTAGGTGGCGTTGTTTCCTCTCAGCAAGACGTAAATAATACTCCCTCCGTTCCTAAATATTTGTCTTTTTAAAGATTTCAATAAATAAGTACATACGGAGCAAAATGAGTGAATCTACACTCTAAAATATGGTTATCCATTTGAAATCTCTAAAAAGAATATATATTTAGGAACGGGAGGAGTACATCCCATCAAAAAGGTATCCCACAGCTATACGTTGTAGGATAGGAAGAGGAGCTATGTATATATGCCAGGAGACCTTCAAGCTAGTGGATAAGTGTCTGAAATTTTGTTGTTGGACGTCCATGGTCTCAATTCTTTTTTGAACTTTTTTAAGATGCTCACTATATCTCCTAAGAGCATCTCTAACTGACTCCTTACAATTTAGAGGAGGATAGTTTAAGGACTTAAAGGGTCATCATTTCCAATAGATCACCTTAACTCCTTAAAAAAAATTGCTCAATTCTTTTAGCCTTGCCACATGCATTTCAAACAATTGCATGGTGTTTCATCAATCATCTGAATGAATCAAATTCAGCATGCACAACAAATAAACCATGAACATGAATATAGTTGCACGGATCGAGAATTCAAATTGAAACATGCATATAGTTCATGCAAAAGGCACAACACCGATTAAGTTTGATCGAAAATCACCACGACATAGCATGGCTCATGTCATGGATCGAGGCCAACCAAAGACATGTAACACGAACTCAAACACCATCATCACTAAAGAGATCATGACCACCTCCAAGTCCACCACCATCCACACGCCCATCACCACCTGCAAGAGCAAGGGCTGGGATCACCGAACAGGGCCGGCGTTGGCCGACGCGACCCCGCGCATGGCGCAGGAGGAACTCGAGTGGCTCTTCCGAGATCGCGGCCAGACGGCGGGTGGGCAGGGTTGTCCCGCCTCGCGCCCTTCCGTTGCCGGAAGGACCACTCCGCCGCCGTCGACGTAGGTGCGGCTGCCATCAGCTACAAATTAGTTGTTGTTTTTTTGAACGGCCGAAGTATCGTCAAGTTTATATCTAACCGTGAATGTCCATTTGCATGAATTTTGTCGTGTTTACATGATATTTATCCATCTGGCTTAAAAACAATATTGCGGGCAGGGGTTTAGCGATGGTTGGCTTTGTATCGGGGTCGTACAAATACTATGTCGTTTTTGAGGCGAGGTTGGAGATGCCCTAATAAATCCACGAAGCAAAGCAAATCGGTGCATGCATGCACCGACTGGAGCGGAGGTACCAACGATCGCGCGGCCGGAAAGCAAGCTGGGCCGGAGTCAAGTCATGGCGAGCGAACGAGCGAGTACGTAGGACCATGCACGCGTGCTCCTCTTTGCCTCGGCCAGTGGTCATGGGACTCGCGGCGCACTTGCACTACGACACTTGTGGCGCTCCCGGGCGTTGCTGCTTGTGATGGAGGGGGACATGGCGAAGAAAGCTGGATCCGGATCTTCGCTCCATTCGCAGGAATCTGCTCTGCTCGTTCCTACCTCAGTCGTTGATGTCAGGTGGTAGGTCACAAGCATTTTGTTGGAGCTAGGATGCTGCGTTGCTTTGATTTGGTTTGTTATTAGCAAAATCATCGCCATTTTTACGAGGGGAAGCTCATTTGAGAACCATCAAGTCGCTGTTTTTTCTAGCAAATAAAAAAAAAGTCACTGTTGTGCTGGTTTCTAGCAGAGTGATGCGTGTGCCATTGCACTGTATGACACCACAAGGCCCTGGCCCTTTTCTTTAGGGTTGCGTTTTTTTAGTGGTGCAATGACAAGGATGGGTCGAACAACAGGAAACCAAGCTTAATATGATGGGCCTACATGGCTTGTGCAATGTCCGTCCATAGGCCGTTTTGTTGGGAAAGACCTTTTTGTTGAGGTGCTCATTTTCAGTCCGGGTTGGCACAAAGAAAGATGAATTATGCGCTATTAATTAATAAGATTGCATGTTAAATAGAATTTAAAAAATGATTAACATGTAAAATGACATCATTTTTCAGTCAGAGCCTCACTCACTTTGCAGTTTTTTCTACTCGAGGCCTCAAAGATTAGTGGGGCAATATCCATGGGCTTCCGACCAAGCAACCAAGGGGAGTTCCAAAAAGAGGTTTTTGCACCCAAGATGATCGTCGTGGAGGCATAGAAGAAATCATGGTCCTCCACGGTGCATGCGTTTCCCAAACCCACCCATAGTTTGCTCAGCTCTTTCCATTCATACCAAAGCCATCTCAATCGCAAGGCGCGGGCAGACTTGTCGGTGTTGAGGACTCATAGGCCTCCGTATGCAGTAGGACGGCAGACCACCTCCCAGTTGACTTTACACTTTGCACCAGTTGTCTTGTCCGATCCCGACCAGAGGAAGGCCCTCTCAATCTTGTTTAGGTTGTGCAGAGTCCCTTGCGGGATCAAGCGAGACACCGTCATCACTGGAAACCACGTTCGTGAATTCTTCACACTTTGGATGCTTGTTCATGATTTCCATCTTGACGAGTTTGCCGAAGATGACATTGTTTGGAAGCACTCCTTGGACGGGAGTTACTCAGCGGCCACCGCCTACAAGGAGCAGTTCCTCGGTTTGACTCTCTCTCCCATGGATTCCATGGTTTGGAAGGTTTGTGCGCCCTCAAAGGTTAAGTTCTTTGCATGGCTAGCCTTGCAAGGCCGGATTTGGACTGCCGATCGCTTGGAGCACCGAGGTTGGCCAAATTGTGACCTATGCCCTCTTTGCAAAAGAGAACAAGAAACAAGCATCCACCTCTTTGTCAAATGCCGTTTCACCATCAGGCTTTGAAACATGGTCATTGCAAGATATGGGCTTGTGCACATGAACACCACCGTTTGGCATCTTCATAAGTCGCTCTTCGATTGGTGGGATAAGAGAACCGACATGCCAAATCCTAACAGGAGAGCTATGGACTCCCTCGCCATGCTAGTGTCGTCGACTATATGGAACGAGCGGAATGCTAGGATCTTCAGGCACAAGAGCGCGCCGCCCCCGATCCTCCTCAAAATAGTTACGATGAGGCTAGCCTCTAGGTTACTGCCGGTGCTAAGAAACTAGGAAAGTTGAATTAAGCAAGTAAGTGTCATGCCGTGTGGGTGGGGTACTGTAACCGACTTAAACTCTATTCTTCTCTCATTTAATAGATGAGGCAAATCTTTTGCCTCCGTTTCAAGAAAAATGACATCATTTTCAGATTCTACATATTTTTCTAATTAAATTTCATATGTGACTAATAGCTATATAGTTGGCCAATGAAAATGTTAGCGCCTTGTGGGAATAACTTGGTCGACACCGCATCTCTTAACACTTCCGCAACACGTTAAGCCACAAGGCAGTACGATCGAAAAATATCCACAACAGATCAAGTCGGATGCGTTAAGTCACAAAGCAGTACACGATCGAAAATTATCTAGACACTAGCTGATGGAAACCATACTCTGACCTTCTTGAACTCAGAGTTGGCCGTTGACATCGATGCATCCATCCACTATAATCAGATGTGTAGAACCTAACCTTCTGGTGCAACTTTTGTAAGGCAGATAATTGTCTCCTATCATTTCTTCCATTATACCTTTGCCTTTTGCGAAGTACTCCCTTCGTAAAAAAAATAAAATAAGAGCCTTTAGATCAGTATGGGGCATTGATACTCACAACCTCATGCAATTAAGAAACAGCATGACGGCAAAATTCCAACTAAAAGGGGCTCTTCCTCCTACTTTCGAATACAAAGAAAACAATGGCCGAACTACAAATACGAAAAGAAGAAGGACCAATCAATCAGCTCGCGCGTCGACCACTCGACCTGGCCGGCGATATTACTAAATCCAGAAAGCAAAACAAATCGGCCCACACATGCAACGACGATCACGCGGGAAGCAGGCTGGGCCGGAGTCAAGTCATGGCCGGAGTCAAGTCACGTAGAGAAAAGCCTCCATCCATGCCACCCAACTCCATCCCCATGCACGCGTGTTCCCCTTTGCCTCGGCCGGTGATCATGGGACTCGCGGCGAGCTCGCACTGTGACACCTGTGGCGCTCCCCGGCGTTGCCGCTTGTGATGGAGCGGGAAGGTAGAAGAAAGCTGGATCTTCGGCGGTTTGGCCGATCTTCGCTCCATTTGCAGGAATCTTCTCTGCTCGTTCCTAGAATCCTAATACACCTCGGTTGTTGATGTCAGGTGGCAGGTCACAAATTTTTTGGTGGAGCTTGCCAGCTTGGATGCTTCTTTAATGCAGTACTATTATTTGGTTTGTTATTGGCACACCATCTCTTTTTGACGGACTGAAGCTCGTCTTCGAACCATCAAGTCATTGCCTATGCTGATTTATAAAGGGTCTATCTAGAACTCAGTCGACTTAGACTTCGCGAAGTCTAAGTCGACTGATGTCAGCGTTCCTTTCGTTCCTTCTTTTCCCTTTGGGCTTGCTTAACGTGTACAAGGCTTTCTTTTTGTCCTTTTCTTTCTTGTCTTCTTAGGTGGGCTGCTTTTGTCCTTTGTTTTGTTCTTCCAAATTGCTTGTCTCGTGTTGGACTTTTTTTCTTACTTGTACGTGGGCAGCCTCCCATTGTTTTTTGTTCTCTTTATTTTAGATTGATTTTTTTCTTTGTTTGTATTTGGGCTGTCAAATATATGGGTGTCTGTGTCAGCTCTCCCAGTCAATTTGCACTGTAGTGTGTCTCAAACAAACATAATGCATACAAAAAGTGTAGTTGTTTTAAAAAAATGTAGCGTGTTTGTATTTCTTTGAGCACATATTTTTTGTTCTGGTTCCTTGGGAAAAAATATTTTCAATGCAAAAAAAAAATTGTATATGATTTAAAAAAATAACAAATAGACCAAAATATCTTGAAAAATGCCCACTCCCCACTGTGAGAAAATAACAAAGCTAGTTGTGAGATCAATTGCGTGGCTATAGTTGGACATGCTTCTCTCTTGCCGCCGCCCTCTCCGACAAAACAAAGGCGCTTACAAAATGCAACCAGGTTAGAAGACATGCAGTTGCGTGCCTATTCTGCGACATGCAACTGGCCCCTCACCTCATCCAACAAAAAAACAAAAAGGTCGTGTTGCAACCAAGGTAGAAGACACGTAGTTGCGACCATATTGGAAGACATGCAATTGCATGACTACATTTAAGCATGCAAGTGCCCCCCGTCACTTGTCATCGCCCCCTCCGACAAAACAATGGAAGCCGCTTACAGTTGCAACCAAGTTGGAAGACATGCAGTTGCGTGCCTAGCGCGGGACATGCAACTGGCCCATCTCCTCATCCGACAAAAAAAATGTCGAGTTGCGACCATGTTGGAAGGCATGCGAATGGCACCTCTCCTTGCCCGACAGAAGAAAAAGTCGACTTGCGACCAAAGTTAGAAGACATGCAATTGCATGACTACGTTTGAGCATGCAAGTGCCCCCCCCCCCTCTCTCTTGATGCCACCCCTCTGACAAACAAAGGCCCCAATTGCAACCAAGTTAAAAAATATGCAGTTGCGTGCCTAGCGTGGGACATGCAAACTGGTCCCTCTCGTCGTCTGACAAAAACAAGACGGGTTGGAACCAAGTTTGAAGACATGCAGTTGCGAACATGTTGGAAGACATGCAATTGCATGACTACAATTGGGCCCCCACTCTCTTGCCGCCGCCACCTTCGACAAAATAAAGGCGCTTACAAAAATGCAACCAGGTTAGAAAAGACATGTAGTTGGGTGCCTATTCTGCGACATGCAACTGGCCCCTCACCTCATCCAACAAACAGAAAAGGTCGAGTTGCAGCCAAATTATAAGACATGCAGTTGCGACCATACTCAAAGACATGCAGTTGTGTGCCTGGTGTGGGCCATGTAACTGGGCCTCTCTTTCTCTCTCTCAGAAAATAAAGGTCCCCAGTTGCGACCAAGTTAGAAGACATGCAGTTGCATGTCTAGTGTGGGACATGCAACTGGCACCTCTCCCCGTACAACAAGAAATGGAAGTTGAGTTGCAACCAAGTTATAAGACATGCAATTGCGACCAAGGTAGGAGACATGCAGTTGCATGCCTAGCATGGGACATGCAATTGGGCCCCATATCTCCCAATGCCTAGTATCGGACATGCAACTGCCATCCCTCTCCCGCCGTCCTCCGACAAAAACACAAGACCAATTGCAGCCAGGAGGGAGACATGCAGTTGTAGATGGGGCGACACTTGTAGCTGCAAAGCCTAGTGTCGGACATGCAACTGTACCCCTCTTGCATAACCCACTTACAAAAGAAAAAACAAAGGTCAGTTTCGATCGGGGTGTGTGGGCATGCAGTTGCGTGCCTAATGACACACATGCAACTGCCTCCCTGAACAAAACAGCAGAGAGTTGTGGCGGGAGTGACACTTGCAGTTACGTGCCTAGTGGCAAACATGCAACTTCTCCCATCCCGACAAAACATCACAAAGTTGTAGTCGCATTAAACACATGCAATTGCACTCGGGGACGATACTTATAGTTGCATGCCTATTGATAGACATGCAGCTACCCCCCTCTCCCGACAAACAAACCGTTGAGTTGCGGTTGCGTCGAAGACATGCAGTTGTAGTAGGGGACGACCCTTGCGGTTGCATGCCTATTGACAAACATGCAACTACCCCCTCTCCAGACGAAAAAAGGGAAAAAACAGAGAGAAATATACGCAAGGGCCACTCCTTCACCAATTGCATGTGTAGTAAGACGTGTTTAGTTGTGCATGGATTAACGGACATGCATACGGTAAAGTTTTCCTTCGAGGCTAAAGAATAACGAATTAATAAAAAACATAGTTACACGCGGATATGATGTGTGCAGTCGCATGTGGATAGATGTACATGTAGCTGACAGTATGGTTACAAAATTGACGACAATAAATGTGAACAATTAAGAATTAATAAACACCAAAAAGTAAAAATGAAAAAAAGCATGCGAACATATTTCAAAGAAGGAATTATGAGAGAAAAAGAGAACAAGAAAAGAATGAGAAGAGTGAAAATAGCTAATAATTTTAAATGAACAAACAAAAACAAACAAAATCAAAAGGAAAACTAACCTGCAAATCCAAAATGAATTGGCTCAATCCATTTTGAAAAAAATATTACACAATGTTGCGACCGGAAAAAGGAAATGCAATACAAATTTGCACGAATCTTGGCGCATAGATTAAATAGTTTATCACATTACCAAATATTATATGAGCAAACCTTGACCCACATCATCGAGGAAAATAAAAATGTTTATTGATTAAGACATGCTAAAAGATATAGAGGAAGATAGGACACACACGTTGATCTACTAAAAAAACAAGACAACACACTGCACTTTGCATGGTCTATTTCTACCCAACAGACAAAAAAAATAGGCCGGCCGGCCGTGTCATCCTAGCAGGCCGATTAAACGTGACAAGCAACTAGCATAAAAAAATCAATTGAGGGATCGAAGAAATCAGTCGACTGAGTTTTAGTCGTTCCGATTTATAAAAGCAGAGCGACGCGTGTCCCTCTGTCAGATTAAGAGGCCACGTGGCCCTCGGCCTTCCTTTTTTTTAAGGTTCGAAATGACAGAGATTGGTCCGACTAAAGGAAATCAAACTTTTAGTAGGATGGGCCTATATGGTACTCGCTTGCTGTGGCAATGTCCTATAGGCCGGGTCGAAGGCCTTTAGAACGAAGGTACACTTCACAACGCCGACAGCATGATCTTATTTCGACACATTACCTATAGTGATGACTGACATGTATTTTCAATAGAAAAGTATCATGTTCTAGAAAAAAGACCTGAATATCATCGTCTTCCCGCAAAAAAGAAACAACATTATCGTCACCTAAACCAAAACAAAATAAAGTAATACCATTAATTTTTTAATAAAAGAAGTAATACCTATCTCCACGGCGATATTATTCTTCTTAATAGTACTAGTAAGTATGTTGTTGCTTTTATTTACTGTACAAATGCATGCTTCTATTTTGGTTAACTTGCATATTCTCTCAAGTTCAGACTACTGAAAGTTTCCCGAAAAAAAAAAGAGTATTTGCCTGCAAAAAAAACGAACCTACCGAATAAGCAACGGATGATTTGATATTGTGGCTAAGCACTTTTGTCTCAACATCGGGGATGTAGCTCAAATGGTAGAGCGCCCGCTTTGCATGCGGGAGGCACGGGGTTCGATCCCCCGCATCTCCATATTTTTTTTACTTCGTGTGATTCAGCTTGAGTCAAAGTCATGTTTCTCGCTCGCCGTTTCTCTTCCACGCCTCTCATAATCCTTTCAGCAAACTGAGAAATATCGCAAGAGGGGAAGGGAAATAAAGGTCAGAATTCCCAGGCGGATTTTGGCCTTTTTCGCTTTCTCCGGATCCAAAACTGCCTGCCACGCAAAATCTTTGCCCGCGCCCCAAGGAGATGATGATTCTCCTGTCGCCACCCTTTCAGTTTGAGCGCGATGTGAACGATCGAGCTCATCCAAGGATGGACGACGTTACTGCACGTCTCTGAACCATCTGCACTGTCATTTCCTTGCAGAGAGAAATGGCCGTTCGGCGCTCTCTACTGAAAGAACAAGACTTATAGTACTCCCGTGATAACGAAAACTATGCTTCCAAAACTCCAAGTTCCATCGTTTTCTTCAGACAAATCCTCTGCTAACGATAGCGCTTCTGAACGCATTGACGGATGCTCTGCTTCTGCTTCTTCTTGTAGCCTTCTTATTGCCTCTTCATGTCATTTCTTTCGTCAGACAACATTTGTTCATGTCATAATTCTGGATTCTGCAGCCTAGACCTGTTCATGTCCGCATAATTAAGGTTGAAATCCGGGACTACGATTCGGGGCCAGTTCCTGTTACGTGATCCTTTCGTAAAGGTAAATACGTAACGTTTTCGGCCAGAACAGCACTGTGCGCAGGTCAGCGTGTTATCTGAATTTTCACCAGCATCTTCTCCATGAGACAACGAAAAGGTCATGAATATGACACGGCACGGTTACATTACATGAACAGCCGAGCAAATGCATCATCTATTCATCTTACAGCCATCCATTTCCGAAACAAGATGAAGAGTTAAAAAGACAAGGCTCATAACAAGCTAATCATCGTGCCCATTGCTTGATCTTCACACACCAGAACTACCAACAATAAAACCGACACGGAGGCGCCACAGATCATGCAACCGGCCGGCCCGTCACTACACGAAATCGGCGGAGTCAGCCGCGGCGGCTGTCGTCGAAGTTGAGCGAGTAGCTGAGGGCGTCGTAGTGGAAGCACAACCTCTGCCTGCTCCACTTGCGACGCTCCGAGTGCAGCCGCCGGATGGCAGCACGGAGCCGCCAGTAGAGGCTCCGCGTCAAGCACTTGCTCCTGCCTCCCGCCACCACGGTGACACCGGCGGCCTCCGCTGCAGCTACCATGGCAGCCATTCTTGGGGTAGAAATGGAAGAGGCTGACTGAAGCTGCGCTGTTTGGGCAAGTCTCAGCTCTGAAGCCTGAACTCGTCTTGCGGCTTTGCGGCAGCAGAGGGGGTGCGAGTGGCTTTTATAGTTCAGGCGTGAATTTCAGGACCAAGCCTAGCCCATCGGTGCAAAAGCCCATCGAGACTTGGGCCTTGGGCCTGGCCTCTTCCTTAAAACGCCAATATGCAAAGCCCTAGCCCGGCCTGACTCGGCCGTCGGGCTCAAAACTTAGGCCCATGCCCGGCCCGTGGGCAAGACCAAGCCGGGCCAGGTTGGGCTGTTTTGGGCTGGGCTAGGCTGATCGGACCGGGTTTCCCATGATTAGGTATACCTCTGCCTGACTGCCTCTCGCATCCCGTTGTGCAAGCGTGAAACCCTAAAAATGCTACGGATTGAATTTACACACTAAAAGCATCTCCAACAGCCGCGCTAAACTAGCGCCGCGCCGCAAATTAGTCCGTTTCAGCCACAAGAACACGGCGGGTCGCTCCAATGGCAGCAAGAAAACAGCGCAAGGCTTATAACGAAGAAGGCGTATTGTCGAAACACCGTCCCATGAGGTGTATTTGAGCGCCGCTACTGAGTGGCACACTCGAAGGCTTCGCTCTCGCACTTCCTCTCCCACTTCTCTCCCACTTCCACTTCCATCCGGCCGCGGCCGCTGCCGTCCGCGCTTCGGCGACCGTTTAGGCGCTTCCCGGCCTATCCGCGCCGCGCGCTTCCGCCCCATCCTCCTAGTCCCTTGGCCTCATGGCCTCCGTCGTCGAGGAACAGCGCCTGAAGGCCATTGCCTGCTGCCAGCGCCCATAAGGTGTTCAACAAAACGCCTACAAGGTATGTATTGCTCAAACTTCATGAATTTGGTGCATGTTTTGAATTGTAGTTTTATAGTATAGTATTGAACATTGTAGATGAGTTCGTCAGATGATTCTTCCAAGAAGAATTTGATATGGAAGAGGAGGAGGATCTTGCAATGATCCTAGCTATGCATATCAATAAAAACCGAAGCACGGTGGTTCGGTTATGGGTCGGGAGAAAATTTGGAGAGATAGGATTGATGCCCATAATGATTGATGAAGAACTATTTCGTGGAGAATCCCACATACCCGAGTCGATTTTAAATGCCGGTTTAGGATGAGCACCGACTTGTTCAGCGCATTGCAGAGAAACTAGCGAGCCATGGTGGTTTTTCCAAGCAAAGGAGGAATGCCGACGGAGAGCTCGGGCATAGCACCTTTCGAAGGTGACAGCCGCTTATGCGTATGTTGGCATACGGATCCCGGCTGATCTAGTTGATGATCACTTGGCTATGGGTGAGAGCCAAGCCATCATGTGTGTCAAGCGCTTTGCAGTGGGAATTGCGCAAGTGTTTGGCGAGGAGTATTTGAGATCTCCCACTGCTGAAGACGCCGCAAGGATATTGGCAATGAACAAAGCGCGCGGCTTTCCTGGCATGCTTGGCTCAATAGATTGCACGCATTGGAGTTGGAAGAATTGTCCAAAGGCATGACATGGGCAATTTCACGGCCAAAAAAATGGTTCCACTATAATCCTTGAAGCGGTGGCCGATCAGGAGACTTGGATTTGGCATGCATTTTTTGGAATGCCTGGATCTTTGAATGACATCAATGTTGTCAACCGGTCACCACCGATGAATAAGATTGCAAACGGTGAGTTGCCACGGTGCAGTTTGTAGCAAATGGTCGACGCATAACTATGGCTATTATCTTGCGGATGGCATCTATCCAAAGTGGCAAACCTTCGTGAAGCCGTTGAAAAAGCCGGAAGGTAAGAAAAATCTTGATTTCCACAATGCTCAGGCGGCGGCTAAAAAAGATGTGGAGAGAGGATTTGGGATTTTGCAAGCCCAATTTGCTATTGTGAGAGGACCGGCTAGATTTTGGGATCAAAAAATGTTTTGGTACATCATGCACGCTTGTGTGATCATGCACAACATGATCATCGAGAATGAGCGTGGCCAAAATTTTGACTACTCACAGTATGAGCTTTTGGGACATCCCATGCGAGTGCGACGGAGGGCTGAAAGGGTAGCCCGTTTTATTGCCTCCTATCATGTCATTCGGCGTCCCGCAACGCACAATGAACTTCAAAATGATCTGATTGAAGAGTGGTGGGCATGGCATGGACGACAAAGAGCATGATGATTTCTGCATTCGACATTGTATTGTTCATGAACTATTTGTTGTGTTTATTGCATTATTTGTTGTACTGAACGATAAACTATTTGTTTGAGTTGTAATGATAACGAAATTGAACTATTTATTGTTGATTTATTTTGTTTGTTTGATCATTTTTGCTCCTTTTCTTTGAAATGTATATGTGGTTTGTAGCGCGTGGCCGCTGTATTTTGTGCTCTGCTGAGCGGCGCTACAAGACGCTGCATTATAGCTGACTGCTGGAGCAGCCGGCGGGTGTCAAGGCTTAAACCAGCCTGGAGCTGCTGCAAACAGATTTTTTGCGCGGGGCGCTTAGCGCGGCTGTTGGAGATGCTCTAACAATCTAACATGTCCTTAGTAGATGTAGCATAGCTAGTGGAACACTGCTGTACATGACTTTATAAGTGGTGTCATAGAAGCTGACTGATGGGCAATGCACGAGGGCTACTACATTGTTCATTAACTAGAAGGGTTGGACGTGTTTTACTTGGTGTTGTTGTGTTTTCATAAAAAAAATACTCCCTTCGTTTCAAAATATACGGTGTATTAGTTTTTTGAATAGTCAAGCACTTTTGAGTTTGACCAGATTTGTAGAGAAATAAATCAATATCCATACTATCAAATCGGTATTATTAGATTTATCGTGAAATATATTTTCATATTTTTTATTTAATATTATGAATGTTGATATTGTTGGCTCTGAACTTGGTCAAAGTAAAAAAATGACTTATCAAAAAACTAATACACCTATCTGGTTCTAAAGTATTCGTGTTGCCTTTTCACCATGAACATGAATCAGACGTCTGGGCAGCAACATGCAGTCGTCGCCTCCTACTCCACCAAAACCAAACCTAGGGTTTCTGCCTTTCGCCTGCAACGCCGCAGGTCCGCCTCGCCTCCGGTGGCCCTAGGGCCATGGGGGCGCGGTGGATCCTAGAAAGGGCCGGCGGGAGGGCTCCGTTTTTAGTCGTTTCTTTCAGTTTTGTTAGGGTTTGTGTCCTGCTCAGGAAGGCGAGACGGTGGCGGCTCCCTGAAGATGAAATAAAGGTCTCCCCGACTAGCCCCCGTTTCGGCGGAACGCCTAGTATCGTTGGTGGTCATGTGGAGGCGTGTGTCTTCGGCGGATCTACCTTTGATGGATTTGCTCGGATCTCGTCGTTGTTTGTCCACGTTCGTGTGTCTTCGGTTTGGATCCTTCTGATCTACATTATTCTTCATCGACGGTGGTTGTTGTTCTGGTGTGTTGGTCCTATGCGGTCTTAGCACACCGACTTCCCAATTGTCTACTAAAATAAATTGTGCCCGACTCCGGCAATGGAGGGGCGATGACGACGACGCGCCTTCGGCTCACTTCAGTGCTTGTAGTCGTCGCGAGGTGGTCTACAGATCTGGCTATAATTTTTATTATTTCTGATGTTCGTTGTACTGCCATGATTGATGATGAATAGATCAGAAGTTTCCTCGCAAAAAAAAACTAATACACCTCATATTTTGGAACCGAGAGAATATTTGGCTTGGTGAGTGGGGGAGATGATGGGGTGTGTTTGCTTTATAATTACAATGTGGTGTTTTTGTGGGCCTTTCGCAGTGTGATTCTGTGTTACCTGCTAAGCAACTCATATGTATGTGGGGAATTTTTTGCGTCTATGGCTGCATATACTATATTGGTGCTATAGTATCACATGTTGGTGCTTTCTTTTTCTAGGTGGTGAGAGGGTTTGTATGATTGATATGTTTTTACAGGCTGGTTGCAGCCGATTGATTTGAAAAAGTGTTGATCCGATTGAAATGTGAACCAAATCCAAAATTGAATACCTCAATCGAATGGGGGAGCTCCAAAATTAGGAAGCATAGTGAATTAAAAATTCGGATGTGGGAGCTCCTTCAAAAATTGTTGGTCGGTCAAAATCCGGTGACCTAATTCTAAAATGAAGACCACAATTGATTACTAAAAGGTTTAAAGATTAGGAAGCATAGTATTATAGAGGAGCAAGGTGAATTAAAAAAATGTGAGCAATTGCTGATCTGGTCAAAATTGGGTGACCCAATACTAAATTGGAGATCCTAATAGATTGTGATGCCTTATAAATTAGGAAGCATAGGGTTATAGAGGAGCGTTGTGAATTAAAAAAATGAATGTGAGAAATTTTGGACCCGGTCAAAATTGGGTGACCTAATTATAAATTGAAGACTTCAAATGATTGTGTGGCCTTAAATATTAGGGAGCATAGTGTTATAGAGGATTGCTACTCTATCTGTTCACAAATGTAAGTTGTTTTGGGGATTTAAAATATGCACTGCATACGGAATGAAACTAGTGGACAAACACACTAAAATATGCCTATATACATTTGAATAGAAGATAGCAAAAAAATGACTTACATTAGTGTACAGATGGAGTGCCTCTAATTTCATAGTAGGATGGTTTGCCCTTATACAACTGTTTTCAAATATAAGATCATTAGAAATGAATCGAAGCCATGTCGGGTACCGGAAAACTACCAGTTACTCCACTAAAATACTGGCACATGGCACCAGGCAAGGTTACTACCTTTTTGGCACGATGTGGAGTACTCATGGATGCGACTATCGTATGATTCATCATCAAGATGTTTATTGAAACATTATTTAATATCCGGATTGAAAACTCTTGTTTTAAATTGTTTTGGCAGTAAACTTGCGTCGTCAACTTTTGAAGAAGTTGCCTACTTGTTGTTGTGCTGGTCTTGCCAACCATGATGAAAATCCTTGTCTATGTTGTCTCCAAACATACGTGACTATGATGTCGCAAGTACGTTTATCCATTCTTGAAGGTGTTGCTGCAGGAAAAAAACGACTTGATCGTAGATGTTTCTCATATTTTGTAATTGTTTGGTCGTGGTTATTTTTGTTTATTTTTGTTTTATATCTTCTTAATAATTAATAAGAATGGGTGTGTGCATCACAATGCTGCAAAGGTAGCGGCCGACTGCTAGCATCTCACGTCGCACACGAGCGCTAGGGTGGGCCGCCAGCCCATTCGCGCCGGATCGAACGATCACTATAGCGTTATGTGTAGCGTCTATTGTACTATGTAATGTAGTACTAGTAGAACGCCCGTCCACTGCTATGGGCTATAATGCATACAAATGAATCAAACAAATAATTAATGTTATCTTCAAGGTCAAAGCTCATTTCTCCCTTATACGTTCGGGCATTTTCGGGCATCAAACGAGCGGTCAACGACCTCCCAAAAATTCAACTGTGTGGACAGTGTGGGCTCCCCTAAAACCAGCCCATATGTGGGGAGAAATATGGTTGTCCAGACTATCAGCCATGTTATCTCCAACACTTGGTCCCAACATAAAAACCTCACCCCACGATGCAACCTTCCCTTTTCCTGCCGAACCCTTCCCTTCTGATAACCCATAAGTATAGGGGATCGTGGTAGTCTTCGAGGGTAGTATTTTACCCAAATATATTGATTCAATATATAGGGAGCCAAAGAATATTTGCAAGTATTAGCAATTGAGTTGTCAATTTAACCACACATGGAGAACTAAATATCTGCAGCAAAGTGTTTAATAGCATAGCGGTGGTAACAATAACAATAGTAACGGTAACAATAGCAGAAGCAGTTTTGTAGTGATAGTAAATGTAGCAGCAACGAAAGTAACTTAGCAAAGATCAATATGCGAAAAGCGTAGGCATTGGATTAGTGATGGATAATTGTGTTGGATGATATTCATCATGTAACAGTCACAACCTAGAGCGACACACAATAGCTCCAATTCATCAATGTAATGTAGGCATGTATTCCGTGTATAGTCATACGTGCTTATAATAAGAACTTGCATGACATCTTTTGCCCTGCCCTCCCGTGGTAGCCGAGTCCATAAGGAAACTAATGGATATTAAGGCCTCCTTTTTATTAGAGAACCAGAACAAAGCATTAACACATGGTGAATACCTGAACTCCTCGAATTATAGTCATCCCGGGAGAGTATCCCAACTATTGTCACTTTGGAGTCTACGGATCAGAACAATAACAAGTGCATAAGTATAGCATATAGGATCAAGAACTCAAATATATCATGAATACATAGAGGGTTCAGATATGAAATCACGACACTCGGGCCCTCGTGACAAGCATTGAGCGTAGCAAAGTCATAACAAGATCAATCTCAGAACATAGTGGATACTAGGGATCAAGCCCTAACAAATTTACTCAACTAAAGTATAAATCTCATCCAACCCATCACCGTCCAGCAAGCCTACGAAGGAATTACTCACTCCCGGTGTTGAGCATCATGGAATTGTTGATGGAGGATGTTGATGATGACGATGGCGACGAATCCCCCTCTCTGGAGCCCCAAACGGACTCCAGATCAGCCCTCCAGATGAAGAATAGGAGGTGGCGGCGGCTTCGTATCATAAAACGCGATGAAACTTCTTCTCTTATTTTTTCTCAGGAAAACTGAATTTATAGCGCTAGAATTAGGGTCAATGGAGCCATGTGGGCCCCACAAGGTAACAGGGCGCGCCCTGGGGGTGGTTGCGCCATGTTGCGTTGTGGGCAACTGCTGCCCCCCCCCCTCCGGTGGGTCTTCGCTCTGGTATTTTTTATATATTCTATAAAAAAATCTCCCAAAAGTTACGTCCAATTCCGAGAACTTTTATTTCTGCTCAAAAACAACACCAAGGTTATGTTGGAAAAAGCGTCAGTCCGGGTTAGTTTCATTCAAATCATGCATTTAGAGTCCAAAATGAGAGCACATATGTTTGGAAAAGTAGATACGATGGAGACGTGTCAACTTCCCCAAGCTTAACTCATTGCTTGTCCTCGAGCAATTCAGTTGACAAAATGAAAGTGATAAAGAAAAACTTTTACGAACTCGTTAGTTCTTGTATCCGTATATAAGCTTAAATAGCACCCAAGTTTTCAGCAAAGATCATGAACTAACCATGCAAATGATAACACTTAGAAATCATTTACTCATACAAATGGCATAATAGACTATCGAGCAATAATAACACATCTCAAGTGCCAAAAAATTGTCAAAAACAATCATGATACAATATGATAACATGGTATCTCGCTAGCCCTTTTCGAGACCGCAAAACATAAATGCAGAGCACCTCTAAAGTTCAAGCAGCGAGTAGAACATTGTAATACATGGTAGAAGAGATCCAGTCATGATGCACACAACATTAACTATACTCGATGTATAAGAATGACAATAGCGCTTTCAGGATTGGTGCTTTAATTGAGAAGGATATGACTCAACGATAGAAGTAAATAACATAAAATTAAATAGATAGGCCCTTCGTAGAGGGAAACAGAGATTTGCAAAGGTGCGAGAGCTCGAAGCTTAAATCGGAGATGAATACAATTTTGAGAGGTACGCCTTTCCTGTCAACGTCACGACTGAGGATTTTGAATATCTTCCGTGCTAAATACATTATCGGTGTTTCCCAAACAGAAAGGTAAAGTTTACCCCCCCCCCCTCAACCATTCAATCACAAGCCAAGGCTATTCGAATTCAAGGGTGGCCTCCATATGCTCGGCGGTGCACTCTCGCTTGTATGTGTTGGTGTTGGTTTCGGGGCGGGAGAAATCCCTTGCGGCTCGTCCTCCACCGGCGTGGCTGCGCTCGTGGGTGTTGTCGGACCTTCTTGAGGGGCGTCGGTGATACCCCTTCCCTGTTGGGAATGTAGTAATTTCAAAAAAATTCCTACGCACACGCAAGATCATGGTGATGCATAGCAACGAGAGGGGAGAGTGTTGTCCACGTACCCTCGTAGACCGAAAGCAGAAGCGTTAGCACAACGCGTTTGATGTAGTTGTACTGTTGGGGAACGTAGTAATTTCAAAAAAATTCCTATGCACACGCAAGATCATGGTGATGCATAGCAACGAGAGGGGAGAGTGTTGTCCACGTACCCTCGTAGACCGTAAGTGGAAGCGTTATGACAACGCGGTTGATGTAGTCGTACGTCTTCACGATCCAACCGATCCAAGTACCGAACGTATGGCACCTCCGTGTTCAGCACACGTTCAGCTTGATAACGATCCCCGGACTCCGATCCAGCAGGGTGTCGGGGAAGAGTTCCGTCAGCATGACGGCGTCGTGACGGTGATGATGTTCTACCGACGCAGGGCTTCGCCTAAGCACCGCTATGATATGACCGAGGTGGAATATGGTGGAGGGGGGCACCGCACACGGCTAAGGAACGATCACAAAGATCAACTTGTGTGTCATGGGGTGCCCCCTTGGCCCCGTATATAAAGGAGCAAGGGGGGAGGAGGCCGGCCCTAGGAGGGGCCGCGCCAAGTGTGGAGTCCTACTAGGACTCCCTAGTCCTAGTAGGATTTCACCTCCCTTGTTGGAGTAGTAGAAGGGAAAAGAGGGGGAGAGAAAGAAGGAAAGGGGGGCTGCGCCCCTTGTCCAATTCGGACCAGAGGGGGGGGGCGCAGGCCTCCTTCCTTTTGGCCTCTCTCCTCTATTCCCGTATGGCCCAATAAGGCCCATATACTCCCCGGCGAATTCCCGTAACTCTCCCAGTACTCGAAAAATACCGAATCACTCGGAACCTTTCCGAACTCCGAATATAGTCGTCCAATATATCGATCTTTACGTCTCGACCATTTCGAGACTCCTCGTCAGGTCCCCGATCTCATCCGGGACTCGGAACTCCTTCGGTACATCAAAACTCATAAACTCATAATATAACTGTCATCGAAACCTTAAGCGTGCGGACCCTACGGGTTCGAGAACTATGTAGACATGACCTAGAACTGTTTGAAGGTCAATAACCAATAGCGGAACCTGGATGCTCATATTGGCTCCTACATATTCTACGAAGATCTTTATCGGTCAAACCGCATAACAACATACGTTGTTCCCTTTGTCATCGGTATGTTACTTGCCCGAGATTCGATCGTCGGTATCCAATACCTAGTTAAATCTCGTTACCGTCAAGTTTCTTTACTCGTTACGTAATGCATCATTCCGTAACTAACTCGTTAGCTACATTGCTTGCAAGGCTTATAGTGATGTGCATTACCGAAAGGGCCCAGAGATACCTCTCCGACAATCGGAGTGACAAAACCTAATCTCGAAATACGCCAACCCAACATGTACCATTGGAGACACCTGTAGTACTCCTTTATAATCACCCAGTTACGTTGTGACGTTTGGTAGCACCCAAAGTGTTCCTCCGGTAAACGGGAGTTGCATAATCTCATAGTTACAGGAACATGTATAAGTCATGAAGAAAGCAATAGCAACATACTAAACGATCAAGTGCTAGGCTAACGGAATGGGTCATGTCAAACACATCATTCTCCTAATGACGTGATCCCATTAATCAAATGACAACTCTTTTGTCCATGGCTAGGAAACTTAACCATCTTTGATTCACGAGCTACTCAAGTAGAGGCATACTAGTGACACTCTGTTTGTCTATGTATTCACACATGTATTATGTTTCCGGTTAATACAATTCTAGCATGAATAATAACCATTTATCATGAAATAAGGAAATAAATAATAACTTTATTATTGCCTCTAGGGCATATTTCCTTCAGTCTCCCACTTGCACTAGAGTCAATAATCTAGTTCACATCGCCATGTGATTTAATACCAATATTCATATGTGTATATGATTAACACCCATAGTTCACATCTTCATGTGACCAACACCCAAAGGGTTTACTAGAGTCAATAATCTAGTTCACATCGCTATGTGATTAACACCCAAAGAGTACAAAGGTATGATCATGTTTTGCTCCTAAGAGAAGTTTAGTCAACGGGTCTGTCATATTCAGAGCCGTATGTATTTTGCAAATATTCTATGTCCATAATGCTCTGCACGGAGCTACTCTAGCTAATTGCTCCTACTTTCAATATGTATCCAGATTGAGACTTAGAGTGATCTGGATTGGTGTAAAAGCTTGCATCGTTGTAACTTTTTACTTTGGGTCTTTTATCACCTCCATAATCGAGAAACATCTCCTTAGTCCTCACTAAGGATATTCTTGACCGCTTTCCAGTGATCTACTCTTAGATCAAAATTGTATTCCTTTATCAAACTCAGAGCAAGGTATACAATAGGTCTGGTTCACAGCATTGCATACTTTATAGAACCTATGACTGAGGCATAGGGAATGACTTTTTATTCTCTTTCTATTTTCTGCCATGGTCGGGTCTTGAGTCTTACTCTACTTCATACCTTTGCATCACAGGCAAGAACTCCTTCTTTGACTGTTCCATTTTGAGTTATTTCAAAAATTTATCAAGGTATGTACTCATTGAAAAATCTTATCAAGCGTCTTGATCTATCTATATAGGTCTTGATGCTCAATGTGTAAGCAGCTTCACCGAGGTCTTGCTTTGAAAAAAACCCGTATTCAAGTATCCTTTCATGCTATCCAGAATTTCTATATCATTTCCAATCAACAATATGTCATCCACATATAATATTAGAAATGCTACAGAGCTCCCACTCACTTTCTTGTAAATACAGGCTTCTCAAAAAAATCTGTATAAAATCATATTCTTTGATCAACTCATCAAAGCGTATATTCCAACTCCGAGAGGCTTGCACCAGTCCATAAATGGATCGCTGGAGCTTGAAGACTTTGTTAGCACCTTAAGGATTGACAAAACCTTCTGGTTGCATCATATACAACTCTTCTTTAAAAAATCCGTTAAGGAATGCAATTTTGACATCCATTTGCCAAATTTCATAAAATATGGCAATTGCTAACATGATTCAGACAGACTTAAGCATCAATATGAGTGAGAAAATTTCATCGTATTCAACACTTTGAACTTGTCGAAAACCTTCCGCAACAAGTCGAGCTTAGTAGATAGTAACACTACTATCAGTGTCCGTCTTCCTCTTGAAAATCCATTTATTTAACATGGCTTGCTGATCATCGAGCAAGTCAATCAAAGTCTATACTTTGTTCTCATACATGGATCATATCTCAGATTTTATGGCCCCAAGCCATTTCGCGGAATCTGGGCTCATCATCGCTTCCTCATAGTTCATAGGTTCATTATGGTCTAGTAACATGACTTCTAGAATAGGATCACCGTACCACTCTGGTGCGGACCGTACTCTGGAAGACCTATGAGTTTCTGTAATAACTTGATCTGAAGTTTCATGATCATCATCATTAACTTCCTCACTAATTGTTGTAAGAATCACTGGAACTGATTTCTGTGATGAACTACTTTCCAATTCGGGAGAAGGTACAATTACTTTATCAAGTTCTACTTTCCTCCCACTCACTTCTTTCGAGAGAAACTCCTTCTCTAGAAAGGATCCATTCTTAGCAACGAATGTTTTGCCTTCGTATCTGTGATAGAAGGAGTACCCAACAGTTTCCTTTGGGTATTCTATGAAGACGCACTTCTCTGATTTGGGTTTGAGCTTATCAGGTTGAAAACCTTTTTCATATAAGCATCGCAACTCCAAACTTTAAGAAGCGACAGCTTAGGTTTCTTGCTAAACCATAGTTCATACGGTGTCGTCTCAACGGATTTAGATGGTGCCCTTTTAACGTGAATGCAGCTGTCTCTAATGCATAACCCAAAAACAATAGTGGTAAATTAGTAAGAGACATCATAGATCGCACCATATCCAATAAAGTGCGGTTATGACGTTCGGACACACCATAACGTTGTGGTGTTCCAGGTGGCGTGAGCTATGAAACTATTCCACATTGTTTTAATTGAAGACCAAACTCGTAACTCAAATATTTGTCTCCGTGATCAGATCGCAGAAACTTTATTTTCTTCTTACGATGATTTTTCCACTTCACTCTGAAATTCTTTGAACCTTTCAACTATTTCAGACTTTATGTTTCATCAAGTAGATATACCCATATCTGCTCAAATCATCTTGTGAAGGTCAGAAAATAACGATACTTGCCATGAGCATCAACACTCATTGGATCGCATACATCGATATGTATTATTTCCAATAAGTCAGTAGCTCGTTCCATTGTTCCGGAGAACGGAGTTTTAGTCATCTTGCCCAAAAGGCACGGTTCGCAAGCATCAAGTGATTCATAACCAAGTGATTCCGAAAATCCATCTTTATGGAGCTTCTTCATCCGCTTTACACCGATATGACCCAAACGGCAGTGCCACAAATAAGTTGCACTATCATTATTAACTTTTCATCTTTTGGCATCAATATTATGAATATGTGTATCACTACGATCGAGATCCAACAAACTATGTTCATTGGGTGTATGACCATCGAAGGTCTTATTCATGTAAATAGAATAACAATTTATTCTTTAACTTTAAATGAATAACCGTATCGCAATAAACATGATCAAATCATATTCATGCTCAACGCAAACGCCAAATAACATTTATTTAGGTTTAACACTAATCCTGAGAGTATAGGGAATGTGCGATGATGATCATATCAATCTTGGAACTACTTCCAACACTCATCGTCACTTCACCCTCAACTAGTCTCTGTTTATTCTGTAACTCCTGTTTCAAATTACTAATATTAGCAACCGAACAAGCATCAAATACTCAGGGGCTACTATAAACACTAGTAAGGCATACATCAATAACATGTATATCAAATATACCCTTGTTCACTTTGCCATCCTTCTTATCCACCAAATATTCAGGCATTTCCGCTTCAAAGGACCATTTCTTTTGCAAGTAAGCACTCGGTTTCAGGCTTTGGTCCAGCTTTGGTCTTCTTCACGGGAGTGACAACTTGTTTGTCATTCTACTTGAAGTTTCCCTTTCTTTCCCTTTGCCCTTTTCTTGAAACTAGTGATCTTTGTCAATCATCAACACTTGATGCTCTTTCTTGATTTCTACCTTCATCAATTTCAACATCACGAAGAGCTCGAGAATCGTTTTCGTCATCCCTTGCATACTATAGTTCATCACGAAGTTCTAGTAACTTAGTGATGGTGACTAGAGAATTCTGTCAATCACTATCTTATCTGGAAGATTAACTCCCACTTGATTCAAGCGATTGAAGTATCCAGACAATCTAAGCACATGCTCACTAGTTGAGCGATTCTCCTCCATCTTTTAGCTATAGAACTTGTTGGAGACTTCATATCTCTCAATTCGGGTATTTTCTTCAAATATTAACTTCAACTCCTGGAACATCTCATATGGTCCATGACGTTCAAAAACGTCTTTGAAGTCCCGATTTTAAGCCGTTAAGCATGGTGCACTAAACTATCAAGTAGTCATCATATTGAGATAGCCAAACGCTCATAACATCCGCATCCGCTCCTGCAATAGGTCCGCTCACCTAGCGGTGCATTAAGGACATAATTCTTACAGGCAAAGCAATGAGGATAAACCTCGACACGGATCCAATTCGCATCATTGCTACTAACATCTTTCAACACAATTTTCTCTAGGAACATATCAAAATAAACATATGAAAGCAACAATGCAAGCTATTGATCTACAACATAATTTGCAAAAAACTACCAGGACTAAGTTCATGATAAATTTAAGTTCAATTAATCATATTACTTAAGAACTCCCACTTAGAAAGATATCCCTCTAATCCTCTAAGTGATTACGTGATCCATATCAACTACACCATGTCCGATCGTCACGTGAGATAGAGTAGTTTCAACGATGAACATTAATATGTTGATCATATCTACTATGTGATTCACGTTCGACCTTTCGGTCTCCGTGTTCCGAGGCCATATCTGTTATATGCTAGGCTCGTCAAGTTTAACCTGAGTATTCCGCGTGTGCAACTGTTTTGCACCCGTTGTATTTGAACGTAGGGCCTATCACACCCGATCATCACGTGGTGTCTCAGCAAGAAGAACTTTCACAACAGTGCATACTCAGGGAGAACACTTCTTGATAATTTTGTGAGAGATCATCTTAAAATGCTACCGCCAATCAAAGCAAGATAAGATGCATAAAGGATAAACATCACATGCAATCAATATAAGTGATATGATGTGGCCATCATCATCTTGTGCTTGTGATCTCCATCTTCGAAGCACCGTCGTGATCACCATCATCACCGCCGCGACACCTTGATCTCCATCGTAGCATCGTTGTCGTTACGCCATCTATTGCTTCTACGACTATCGCTACCGCTTAGTGATAAAGTAAAGCAATTATAGGGCGTTTGCATTTCATACAATAAAGCGATAACCATATGGCTCTCGCCGATTGTCGATAACCGGTTAAAAACATGATCATCTCATACAATAAAATATAGCATCACGTATTGACCATATCACATCACAACATGCCCTGCAAAAACAAGTTAGACGTCCTCTACTTTGTTGTTGCAAATTTTACGTGGCTGTTACGGGCTGAGCAAGAACCGTTCTTACCTACGCATCAAAAACCACAACGATAGTTTGTCAAGTTAGTGCTGTTTTAACCTTCGCAAGAACCGGGCGTAGCCACACTCGACTCAGCTAAAGTGAGAGAGACAGACACCCGCCAGCCACCTTTAAGCACGAGTGCTCGTAACGGTGAAACCAGTCTCGCGTAAGCGTACGCGTAATGTCGGTCCGGGCCGCTTCATCTCACAATACCGCCGAACCAAAGTGTGACATCTTTGGTAAGCAGATGACTTGTATCGCCCACAACTCACTTGTGTTCTACTCGTGCATATGACATCTACGCATAAAACCTGGCTCGGATGCCTTTGTTGGGGAATGTAGTAATTTCAAAAATCCTACGCACACGCAAGATCATGGTGATGCATAGCAACGAGAGGAGAGTGTTGTCCACGCACTCGTGAGACCGTAAGCGAAGCGTTATGTCAACGCTGTTGATGTAGTCGCACGCCTTCACGATCCGACCGATCCAAGTACCGAACGTACGGCACCTCCGAGTTCAGCACACGTTCAGCTCGATGACGATCCCCGGACTCCGATCCAGCAGGGTGTCGGGGAAGAGTTCCGTCAGCACGACGGCGTGGTGACGGTGATGATGTTCTACCTACGCAGGGCTTCGCCTAAGCACCGCTACGATATGACCGAGGTGGAATATGGTGGAGGGGGGCACCGCACACGGCTAAGGAACGATCGCGAAGATAAAGGAGCAAGAGGGAGGAGGCCGGCCCTAGGAGGGGGCGCGCCAAGTGTGGAGTCGTACTAGGACTCCCTAGTCCTAGTAGGATTCCACCTCCCTTGTTGGAGTAGGAGAAGGGGAAAGAGGGGGAGAGGAAGAAGGAAAGGGGGGCTGCGCCCCTTGTCCAATTCGGACCAGAGGGGGGCGCAGGCCTCCTTCCTTTTGGCCTCTCTCCTCTATTTCCGTATGGCCCAATAAGGCCTATATACTCCCCGGCGAATTCCCGTAACTCTTCGGTACTCCGAAAAATACCCGAATCACTCAGAACCTTTCCGAACCCCGAATATAGTCATCCAATATATCGATCTTTACGTCTCGACCATTTCGAGACTCCCCGTCATGTCCCCGATCTCATCCGGGACTCAGAACTCCTTCGGTACATCAAAACTCATAAACTCATAATATAACTGTCATCGAAACCTTAAGCGTGCGGACCCTACGGGTTCGAGAACTATGTAGACATGACCTAGAACTGTTTCCAGTCAATAACCAATAGCGGAACCTGGATGCTCATATTGGCTCCTACATATTCTACGAAGATCTTTATCGGTCAAACCGCATAACAACATACGTTGTTCCCTATGCCATCGGTATGTTACTTGCCCGAGATTCGATCGTTGGTATCCAATACCTAGTTCAATCTCGTTACCGGCAAGTCTCTTTACTCGTTACGTAATGCATCATTCTGTAACTAACTCGTTAGCTACATTGCTTGCAAGGCTTATAGTGATGTGCATTACCGAGAGGGCCCAGAGATACCTCTCCGACAATCGGAGTGACAAAACCTAATCTCGAAATACGCCAACCCAACATGTACCATTGGAGACACCTATAGTACTCCTTTATAATCACCCAGTTACATTGTGACGTTTGGTAGCACCCAAAGTGTTCCTCCGGTCGGGAGTTGCATAATCTCATAGTTACAAGAACATGTATAAGTCATGAAGAAAGCAATAGCAACATACTAAACGATTAAGTGCTAGGCTAACGGAATGGGTCATGTCAATCATATCATTCTCGTAATGACGTGATCCCGTTAATCAAATGACAACTCTTTTGTCCATGGCTAGGAAACTTAACCATCTTTGATTCAGAAGCTAGTCAAGTAGAGGCATACTAGTGACACTATGTTTGTCTATGTATTCACACATGTATTATGTTTCTGGTTAATACAATTCTAGCATGAATAATAAACATTTATCATGAAATAAGGAAATAAATAATAACTTTATTATTGCCTCTAGGGCATTTTTCCTTCACGTACGTCTTCACGATCCGACCGATCAAGTATCGAACGCACGACACCTCCGAGTTCAGCACACGTTTAGCTCGATGACGTCCCTCGAACTCCGATCTAGCCGAGCTTCGAGGGAGGTGTCCATCAGCACGACAGCGTGGTGACGATGTTCAACCGACGCAGGGCTTCGCCTAAGCACCGCTACGATATTATCGAGTTGGAATATGGTGGAGGGGGACACCGCACATGGTTAATAGATCTCAAGGATCAATTGTTGTCTCTAGAGGTGCCCCCTGCCCCCGTATGTAAAGGAGCAAGGGGGAGGGGGCGGCCGGCCAGGAGGAGGCGCTAGGGAGGAGTCCTACTCCCATCGGGAGTAGGACTCCCTCCTTTCCTTGTCCAAGTAGGAGAGGGGGAAGGAAGGGGAGAGAGGAGAGGAAGGAAAAGGGGGCGCCGCCCACTCCTTGTCCTATTCGGACTAGAGGGGGAGGGGGCGTGCGTCCTGCCCTGGCCGCCCCTCCTCTTCTCCACTTTGGGCCCATGAGGCCCATTAACCCCCCGGGGGTTTCCGGTAACCCCCCGGTACTTCGGTATACATCCGATAACCCCCGGAACCATTCCGGTGTCCGAATATAATCGTCCAATATATCAATCTTCATGTCTCGACCATTTCGAGACTCCTCGTCATGTCTATGATCACATCCGGGACTCCGAACTATCTTCGTTACATCAAAACATATAAACTCATAATATAACCGTCATCTAACTTTAAGCGTGCGGACCCTATGGGTTCGAGAACTATGTAGACATGACCGACGAACGTCTCCGGTCAATAACCAATAGCGGAACCTGGATGCTCATATTGGCTCCCACATATTCTATGAAGATCTTTATCGGTCAAACCGCATAGCAACATACGTTGTTCCCTTTGTAATCGGTATGTTACTTGCCCGAGATTCGATCATCAGTATCTCAATACCTAGTTCAATCTCGTTACCGACAAGTCTCTTTACTTGTTACGTAATGCATCATCCAGTAACTAACTCATTAGCTAGAATGCTTGCAAGGCTTATAGTGATGTGCATTACCGAGAGGGCCCAGAGATACCTCTCCGACAATTGGAGTGACAAATTCTAATCTCGAAATACGCCAACTCAACATGTACCTTCGGAGACACCTGTAGAGCTCCTTTATAATCACCCAGTTACGTTGTGATGTTTGGTAGCACACAAAGTGTTCCTCCGGTAAACGGGAGTTGCATAATCTCATAGTTGTAGGAACATGTATAAGTCATGAAGAAAGCAATAGCAACATACTAAACGATCAAGTGCTTAGCTAGCGGAATGGGTTAAGTCAATCACATCATTCTCCTAATGATGTGATCCCGTTAATCAAATGACAACTCATGTCTATGGTTAGGAAAGACAACCATCTTTGATCAACGAGCTAGTCAAGTAGAGGCATACTAGTGACACTATGTTTGTCTATGTATTCACACATGTATTATGTTTCCGGTTAATACAACTCTAGCATGAATAATAAACATTTATCATGATATAAGGAAAAAAATAATAACTTTATTATTGCCTCTAGGGCATATTTCCTTCAGTCTCCCACTTTCACTAGAGTCAATAATCTAGATTACATAGTAATGATTCTAACACCCATGGAGCCTTGGTGATGATCATGTTTTGCTCATGGAAGAGGCTTAGTCAACGGGTCTGCAAAATTCAGATCCGTATGTATCTTGCAAATCTCTATGTCTCTCACCTGGACTTGGTCCCGGATGGAATTGAAGCGTCTCTTGATGTGCTTGGTCCTTTTGTGAAATCTAGATTCCTTTGCCAAGGCAATTGTACCAGTATTGTCACAGAAGATTTTCATTGGTCCCGATGCACTAGGTATGACACCTAGATTGGATATGAACTCCTTCATCCAGACTCCTTCATTTGCTGCTTCTGAAGCAGCTATGTACTCCGCTTCAGATGTAGATCCCGCCACCGCGCTTTGTTTAGAACTGCACCAACTGACAACTCCATCATTCAATATAAACACGTATCTGGTTTGCGAATTAGAATCGTCCGGATTAGTGTCAAAGCTTGCATCAACGTAACCATTTACGACGAGCTCTTTGTCACCTCCATAAACGAGAAACATATCCTTAGTCCTTTTCAGGTATTTCAGGATATTCTTGACCGTTGTCCAGTGATCCACTCCTGGATTACTTTGGTACCTCCCTGCTAAACTTATTGCTAAGCATACATCAGGTCTGGTACATAGCATTGCATACATGATAGAGCCAATGGCTGAAGCATAGGGAACATCTTTCATTTTCTCTCTATCTTCTGCTGTGCTCGGGCATTGAGTCTGACTCAACTTCACACCTTGTAATACAGGCAAGAACCCTTTCTTTGCTTGATCCATTTTGAACTTTTTCAAAACTTTATCAAGGTATGTGCTTTGTGAAAGTCCAATTAAGCGTCTTGATCTATATCTATAGATCTTGATGCCCAATATATAAGCAGCTTCACCGAGGTCTTTCATTGAAAAAAAATTATTCAAGTATCCTTTTATGCTATCCATAAATTCTATATCATTTCCAATCAACAATATGTCGTCTACATATAATATCAGAAATGCTACAGAGCTCCCACTCACTTTCTTGTAAATACAGGCTTCTCCAAAAGTTTGTATAAAACCATATGCTTTGATCACACTATCAAAGCGTTTATTCCAACCCCGAGAGGCTTGCACCAGTCCATAAATAGATCATTGGAGCTTGCACACTTTGTTAGCACCTTTTGGATCGACAAAACCTTCTGGTTGCATCATATACAACTCTTCTTCTAGAAATCCATTCAGGAATGCAGTTTTGACATCCATTTGCCATATTTCATAATCATAAAATGCAGCAATTGCGAACATGATTTGGACAGACTTAAGCATCGCTACGGGTGAGAAAGTCTCATCGTAGTCAACTCCTGGAACTTGTCGAAAACCTTTCGCAACAAGTTGAGCTTTGTAGACAGTAATATTACCATCATCATCAGTCTTCTTCTTGGAAATCCATTTATTCTTGATGGCTTGCCGATCATCGGGCAAGTCAACCAAAGTCCATACTTTGTTCTCATACATGGATCACATCTTAGATTTCATGGCCTCAAGCCATTTTGCGAAATCTGGGCTCATCATCGCTTCCTCATAGTTCGTAGGTTCGCCATGGTCAAGTAACATGACTTCCAGAATAGGATTACCGTAACAATCTGGTGCGGATCTTACTCTGGTTGACCTACGAGGTTCGGTAGTAACTTGATCTGAAGTTTCATGATCAATATCATTAGCTTCCTCACTAACTGGTGTAGTCGTCACAGGAACCGGTTTCTGTGATGAACTATTTTCCAATAAGGGAGCAGGTACAGTTACCTCATCAAGTTCTACTTTCCTCCCACTCACTTCTTTCAAGAGAAACTCCTTCTCTATAAAGGATCCAAATTTAGCAACAAAAGTCTTGCCTTCAGATCTGTGATAGAAGGTGTGCCCAATAGTCTCCTTTAGGTATCCTATGAAGACACATTTCTCCGATTTGGGTTCGAGCTTATCTGGTTGAAGTTTCTTCACATAAGCATCGCAGCCCCAGACTTTAAGAAACGACAACTTTGGTTTCTTGCCAAACCACAGTTCATTAGGTGTCGTCTCAACGGATTTTGATGGTGCCCTATTTAACGTGAATGCGGCCGTCTCTAAAGCATAACCCTAAAACGATAGCGGTAAATCAGTAAGAGACATCATAGATCGCACCATATCTAGTAAAGTACGATTATGACGTTCGGACACACCATTACGTTGTGAGTGTTCCAGGTGGCGTGAGTTGCAAAACTATTCCGCATTGTTTCAAATGTAAACCAAACTCGTAACTCAAATATTCTCCTCCACGATCAGATTGTAGGAATTTTATTTTCTTGTTACGATGATTTTCCACTTCACTCTGAAATTCTTTGAACTTTTCAAATGTTTTAGACTTATGTTTCGTTAAGTAGATATACCCATATCTGCTTAAATCACCTGTGAAGGTGAGAAAATAACGATACCCGCCGCGAGCCTCAATGTTCATTGGACCACATACATCAGTATGTATGGTTTCCAACAAATCTATTGCTCGCTCCATAGTTTCGGAGAACGGTGTTTTAGTCATCTTGCCCATAAGGCATGGTTCGCAAGTACCAAGTGATTCATAATCAAGTGATTCCAGAAGTCCATCAGTATGGAGTTTCTTCATGCGCTTTACACCAATATGACCCAAACGGCAGCGCCACAAATAAGTTGCACTATCATTATCAACTCTGCATCTTTTGGCTTCAACATTATGAATATGTGTATCACTACTATCGAGATTTAATAAAAATAGACCACTCTTCAAGGGTGCATGACCATAAAAGATATTACTCATATAAATAGAACAACCATTATTCTCTGATTTAAATGAATAACCGTATATAATGTTCGTGCTTGATGCTGGCACCAAATAACAATTATTCAGGTCTAAAACTAATCCCTAAGGTAGATGTAGAGGTAGCGTGCCGACCGCGATCACATCGACTTTGGAACCATTTCCCACGCAAGATCGTCACCTCGCCCTTAGCCAATCTTCGCTAATCCGTAGTCCCCTGCTTCGAGTTGCAAATATTAGCAATGTAACCAAGATCAAATACCTGTACTCTGCGAGCATTAGTAAGGTACACATCAATAACATGTATATCACATATACCTTTATTCACCTTGCCATCCTACTTATCCACCAAATACTTGGGGCAGTTCCGCTTCAAAGGACTACCGCTTGCAGAGAAGCACTCGATCTCGTGCTTAGGTCCGGACTTGGGTTTGTTCTCTTGAGCAGCAACTTGTTTGCCGTTCTTCTTGAAGTTCCCCTTCTTCTTCCCTTTACCCTTTTTCTTGAAACTGGTGGTCTTGCTGAGCATCAACACTTGATGCTCCTTTTTGATTTCTACCTCCACAGCTTTTAGCATTGCGAAGAGCTCGGGAATAGTCTTGTTCATCCCTTGCATATTATAGTTCATCACGAAGCTCTTGTAGCTTGGTGGCAGTGATTGAAGAATTTTGTCAATGACACTATCATCAGGAAGATTAACTCCCAGTTGAATCAAGTGATTGCAGTACCCAGACATTTTGAGTATGTGTTCACTGACGGAACTATTCTCCTCCATCTTGCAGCTATAGAACTTATTGGAGACTTCATATCTCTCAATCCGGGCATTTGCTTGAAATATTAACTTCAACTCATGGAACATCTCATATGCTCCATGACGTTCAAAACGTCGTTGAAGTCCCGTTTCTAAGCCGTAAAGCATGGCACACTGAACTATACAGTAGTCATCAACACGCGACTGCCAGGCATTCACAATGTCTGCAGTTGCTGGCGCAAGTGGTACACCTAACGGTGCATCCAAGACATAACTCTTCTGTGTAGCAATGAGGATAATCCTCAAGTTACGGACCCAACCCGTGTAATTGCTACCATCATCTTTCAACTTAGCTTTCTCAAGGAATGCATTATAATTCAACGGAACAACAACACGAGCCATCTATCTACAACAAACATAGACAAGCAAAATACTACCAGGTACTAAGTTCATGACAAATTTAAGTTCAATTAATCATATTATTAAGAACTCCCACTTAGATAGACATCCCTCTAATCATCTAAGTGATCACTTGATCCAAATCAACTAAACCATGTCCGATCATCACGTGAGATGGAGTAGTTTTCAATGGTGAACATCACTATGTTGATCATATCTACTATATGATTCATGCTCAACCTTTCGGTCTCAGTATTCCGAGGCCATATCTGTATATGCTAGGCTCGTCAAGTTTAACTTGAGTATTCTGCGTGTGCAACTGTTTTGCACCCGTTATATTTGAACGTAGAGCCTATCACACCCGATCATCACGTGGTGTCTCAGCACGAAGAACTTTCGCAACGGTGCATACTCAGGGAGAACACTTATACCTTGAAATTTAGTGAGAGATCATCTTATAATGCTACCGTCAATCAAAGCAAAATAAGATGCATAAAGGATAAACATCACATGCAATCAATATAAGTGGTATGATATGGCCATCGTCATCTTGTGCTTGTGATCTCCATCTTCGAAGCACCGTCATGATCACCATCATCACCGGCGCGACACCTTGATCTCCATCGTAGCATCGTTGTCATTTTGCCACCTGTTGCTTCTACGACTATCGCTACCGCTTAGTGATAAAGTAAAGCAATTACAATGCATTTGCATTGCATACAATAAAGCGACAACCATATGGCTCCTGCCAGTTGCCGATAACTCGGTTACAAAACATGATCATGTCATCCAATAAAATATAGCATCATGTCTTGACCATATCACATCACAACATGCCCTGCAAAAACAAGTTAGACGTCCTCTACTTTTTTGTTGCAAGTTTTTACGTGGCTGCTACGGGCTGAGCAAGAACCGTTCTTACCTATGCATCAAAACCACAACGATAGTTCGTCAAGTTAGTGCTGTTTTAACCTTCTCAAGGACCGGGCGTAGCCACACTCGGTTCAACTAAAGTTGGATAAACTGACACCCGCCAGCCACCTATGTGCAAAGCACGTTGGTAGAACCAGTCTCGCGTAAGCGTACCCGTAATGTCGGTCCGGGCCGCTTCATCCAACAATACCGCCAAACCAAAGTATGACATGCTGGTAAGCAGTATGACTTATATTGCCCACAACTCACTTGTGTTCTACTCGTGCATATAACATCTACGCATAAAACTAGGCTCGGATACCACTGTTGGGAACGTAGTAATTTCAAAAAAATTCCTACGTACACGCAAGATCATGGTGATGCATAGCAACAAGAGGGGAGAGTGTTGTCCATGTACCCTCGTAGACCGAAAGGGGAAGCGTTAGCACAACGCGGTTGTTATAGTCGTACGTCTTCAGCATGGCACCTCCGAGTTCAGCACACATTCAGCTCGATGACGTCCCTCGAACTCCGATCCAGCCGAGCTTCGAGGGAGAGTCCATCAGCACGATGGTGTGGTTACGATGATGATGTTCTACCGACGCAGGGCTTTGCCTAAGCACCTCTATGATATTATCGAGGTGGAATATGGTGGAAGGGGGCACCGCACACGGTTAATAGATCTCAAGGATCAATTGTTGTCTCTAGAGGTGCCCTCCTTCCCCCTTATATAAAAGAGCAAGGGGGAGGGGATGGCCGGCCAGGAGGAGGCGCTCCAGGGAGGAGTCCTACTCCCATCGGTAGTAGGACTCCCTCCTTTCCTTGTAAAAGTAGGAGAGGGGGAAGGAAGGGTAGAGAGGAGGAAGGAAAGGGGGGCGCCGCCCCCCTCCTTGTCCTATTCGGACTAGAGGGGGAGAGGGCACGCGGCCTGCCCTGGCCGCCCCTCCTCTTCTCCACTTTGGGCCCATGAGGCCCATTAACCCCCCGGGGGTATCCGGTAACCCCCCGGTACTCCGGTATACATCCGATAACCCCCGGAACCTTTCCGAAGTCCGAATATAGTCGTCCAATATATTGATCTTTACGTCTCGACCATTTCGAGACTCCTCGTCATGTCCCCGATCTCATCCGGGACTCTGAACTACCTTCGGTACATCAAAACACATAACTCATAATGTAAATCGTCACCGAACTTTAAGCATGCGGACCCTATGGGTTCGAGAACTATGTAGACATGACCGAGACGCATCTCCGGTCAATAACCAATAGCGGAACCTAGATGCTCATATTGGCTCCTACATATTCTATGAAGATCTTTATCGGTCAAACCGCATAACAACATCCGTTGTTGCATTTGTCATCGGTGTGTTACTTGCCTGAGATTCGATCGTCGGTATCTCAATACCTAGTTCAATCTCGTTACCGGCAAGTCTCTTTACTCGTTATGTAATGCATCGTCCCGCAACTAACTCATTAGTCACATTGCTTGCAAGGCTTATTGTGATGTGCATTACCGAGAGGGCCCAGAGATACCTCTCCAACAATCGGAGTGACAAATCCTAATCTCGAAATACGCTAACTCAACATGTACCGTCGGAGACACCTGTAGAGCTCCTTTATAATCACCCAGTTATGTTGTGACGTTTGGTACCACACAAAGTGTTCCTCCAATAAACGGGAGTTGCATAATCTCATAGTCATAGGAACATGTATAAGTCATGAAGAAAGCAATAGCAACATACTAAACAATCAAGTGCTAAGCTAACGGAATGGGTCAAGTCAATCACATCATTCTCCTAATGATGTGGTCCCGTTAATCAAATGACAACTCATGTCTATGGCTAGGAAACACAACCATCTTTGATCAACGAGCTAGTCAAGTAGAGGCATACTAGTGACACTATGTTTGTCTATGTATTCACACATGTATTTGTTGGGGAACGTAGCAGAAATTCAAAAAAATTCCTACGTGTCACCAAGATCTATCTATGGCGAAACCAGCAACGAGGGGAAGGAGAGTGCATCTACATACCCTTGTAGATCGCTAAGCGGAAGCATTCAAGAGAACGGGGTTGAAGGAGTCGTACTCGTCGTGATCCAAATCACCAGAGATCCTAGTGCGAACGGACGGCACCTCGCGCTCAACACACGTACAGCCCGGTGACGTCTCCCATGCCTTGATCTAGCAAGGAGAGAGGGAGAGGTTGAGGAAGACTCCATCCAGCAGCAGCACAACGGCGTGGAGGTGGTGGAGGAGCGTGGCAATCCTGCAGGGCTTCACCAAGCACCGCAAGAGAGGAGGAGTACTTGGGAGAGGGGAGGGCTGCGCCAGGGGCAAGGGTGAAGCTCCCATGCGCCTCCCCACTATATATAGGGGTGGAGGGGGCTGGTTTCTTGCCCTCCAAGTCCATTGGGGCATTGGCAAAGGTGGGAGGAAAGAAATCCCATCATTTCCTTCCCCACCGATTGTTATCCCCTTTTTTTAGGGATTTTGATCTTATCCCTTCGGGATATGATCTTATTCCTTCTAAGGGGGGATCTTGGTGCACCTTGACCAGGGGTGTGGGGCCTTGCCCCCACTACCCACGTTCATGTGGGTCCCCCATGTAGGTGGGCCCCACTCCGAACCTTCTAGAACCTTCCCAGACAATACCGAAAAATCTCGAACATTTTCCGGTGGCCAAAATAGGACTTCCCATATATAAATCTTTACCTCCGGACCATTCCTAACTCCTCGTGACGTCCGGGATCTCATACGGACTCAACAACATTCGTAACCACATACAAACTTCCTTTATAACCCTAGCGTCATCGAACCTTAAGTGTGTAGACCCTACGGGTTCGGGAGACATGTAGACATGACCGAGACGTTCTCCGGTCAATAACCAACAGCGGGATCTGGATACCCATGTTGGTTCCCACATGTTCCACGATGATCTCATTGGATGAACCACGATGTCAAGGATTCAATCAATCCCGTATTCAATTCCCTTTATCTAACGGTATTGTACTTGCCCGAGATTCGATCGTCGGTATACCGATACCTTGTTCAATCTTGTTACCGGCAAGTCTCCTTACTCGTTCCGTAACACATCATCCCGTGATCAACCCCTTGGTCACATTGTGCACATTATGATGATGTCCTACCGAGTGGGCCCAGAGATACCTCTCGGTTTACACGGAGTGACAAATCCCAGTCTCGATTCGTGCCAACCCAGCAGATACTTTCGGAGATACCTGTAGTGCACCTTTATAGCCACCCGCCATTCGTTGTGACGTTTGGTACACCCAAAGCATTCCTACGAAGATCCGGAGTTGCACAATCTCATGGTCTAAGGAAATGATACTTGACATTAGAAAAGCTTTAGCATACTAACTACACGATCTTTGTGCTAGGCTTAGGATTGGGTCTTGTCCATCACATCATTCTCCTAATGATGTGATCCCGCTATCAACGACATCCAATGTCCATGGTCGAAACTGTAACCATCTATTGATCAACGAGCTAGTCAACTAGAGGCTTACTAGGACATGGTGTTGTCTATGTATCCACACATGTATCCGAAGTTTCCTATCAATACAATTATAGCATGGATAATAAACGATTATCATGAACAAGGAAATATAGTAATAATAACTAATTTATTATTGCCTCTAGGGCATATTTCCAACAGTATTATGTTTCCGGTTAATACAATCTAGCATGAATAATAAATATTTATCATGAAATAAGGAAATAAATAATAACTTTATTATTGCCTCTAGGGCATATTTCCTTCATAGACACTGTGGCACGGTGTATTGAGGCACCCGTTTGGTGGTCTTGGGAACCCTGCACACATCGTTTGGGGTCGTACCTTGGTCGGACTTCCTTGCATATGGAACTCAAATAGGCGATAAATCTGGACTAGAGACTTGTGTGGTTAGTCAGATCGTGGTCTACACCCACTCCAGCTTTCGCTTGAACTCTACTAAGCACATGTCGTGTGCAAGCGCTAAGTGGTGGAAACATGTGTGAAGAAGTACACCCCTGCAGGGTTATAAATGATCTATTTGAATAGCAGCATCCGCGGATATGGACTACTTGGAAAGCTTATATGGTTCGTAGATAACTTGAAGTGGATACTCTAAAATGTGCAAGATAAGTGTGAGTGCTATGAATGGCCTTCTCATAGGGATACGAGAGCGGATCCATAGTGGTGTATTGATATGGTGAATATGTGGACTCGTGTGCACTTTCTCACCTCAAAGAAAATACTGGTAGTCGTAGTACAGGATAGCCATTGAGTCAAAGCTGGCTTGCTACAGTTAAACTCCACAACCCCATTATTGATACTGATGCATAAGTAGAAAGTTCTATGGTAAGTCTTGATGAGTACATTTGTACTCACATTTGCTTAAGTTATGTTTTTGCAGAGGAGACTTCAGTCTCACTAGTGGTTTCTATGATGAGTTCGACGTTAATCAATTAGCTTGGGAATCCTAGACAGAGGTCTGGCTCCTATGGAGGGTCTTGTAGATAGAAAGGCTTCCTATAGCCTTCTTTCTTTTCAGTTGTCGGTACTCAGACAGGTTTATGCTTCCGTTGCTTGTATGACTTGTATCTTGGGTCGTGAGACCCATGGTTGTAATATCATGCTATGTATGGCTCCTTGGAGCCTCTTAAAGAAATACTTTGAGTCATAGAGTTATGTTGTGATGTCATGTTGTATCTACACATATAGAGCATAGTGTGTGTATGCTATTGAAATGCTTTTATATGTGTGGGAACCGACACCTAGTTGTTTATTCTTGGTAGCCTTTGAGGGAGTCCTGGATTAAGGGGTCCTCGGACGGCCGGACTATTAACATGGGCCGGACTGTTGGGCTATGAAGATACAAGACAGAAGACTTCTTCCCGTGTCCAGATGGGACTCTCCTTTGCGTGGATGGCAAGCTTGGTGATTCGGATATGTAGATTCCTTTCTCTGTAACTGACTTTGTGTAACCCTAGTCCGCTCCGGTGTCTATATAAACCGGAGGGTTTAGCCCATAGGGCAGAATCATAATCACATAGGCTAGACTTCTAGGGTTTTAGCCATTACGATCTCGTGGTAGATCAACTCTTGTAATACTCATATTCATCAAGATCAATCAAGCAGGAAGTAGGGTATTACCTCCATAGAGAGGGCCCGAACCCGGGTAAACATCATGTCCCCTGTCTCCTGTTACCATCGACCTTAGACGCACATCTCGGGACCCCCTACCCGAGATCCGCCGGTTTTGACACCAACATTGGTGCTTTCATTGAGAGTTCCGCTGCGTCGTCACCAAAAGGTTTGATGGCTCCTTCAATCATCTACAACAATGCGGTCCAGGGGGATGTTTTCCTACCTGGACAAATCTTCGTATTCGGCGGCTTCGCACTGCGGGCCAACTTGCTTGGCCACCTGGAGCAGATCGACAACTACGCCCCTGGCCATCAGGTCAGGTTCGGAAGCTTGAATTACATTGCCGATTTCCGCGGAGACTTGATCTTCGACGGATTCGAGCCCTCACCAGCCGCTCCCCGCCGCCTCGATGAACATGACCTAAATATGTCATCAGGCCGCACTCAGGGGATAACGCCTATACCCGCTCTGGCCCTAGATCCGGAGAAGATTGCGTCGTCTGAGGACGGGAAGCTTAACCCCGCCGCGGAAGCCGCAGACTCAGCGGCGATAGAGCCGCACACAGATCCAACCTTGAGTGGGCCCTATGTCATCGGAACCTCGGATTCATCTCCGGCCATAGGTTTCGAACTGCGTGCATCCGTGCCCATCGAACCTGATCGGGCGTCGATCATTGTGTTCAGCTCCGCGGACATCTTCCGGCACTCGCCTTTTGTCGATGTGCTGAACTCATTAAGAGCCCTCTCCTTATCAGGAGAATCTCAGCTGAACTATATCCGGTTCGAATTGGAAGCTGAGGGCGGAGAATTTTGCTTCCCACCCACCACCCACTACATAGCCACTATCAAAGACTTAACCAACACCCTCGATTATGGCTCCGAAGACATCGACGGTATGAGCAACGATGCCGGAGAAGAGCAGGCACAAAAACCACCACCCATAGGGCGTGGACGGCTACATCCTCATACGATATATACATGGTGGACACACTTAAAGAGAAGGAGGCCGACGGTGATAACGATGTGCATGTCGACAAACCTCCCAAGCGTCGGCGTCAGAAGCGCCGATCTTGATCCAGCAAAGGGAAAAACAACAACATTGTCACGGACGATGGTGATAATCCGGACCAAGCTGAGGACCCCGCAGACCCAGTGTTGGAGCAGGACATGCGAGAGGATGGCGAGCACAGTCCGGGGATGTTGTCTGACCACAGTGATGCCAAAGAAAGCAATTATCAACCTATCTCCGAAGAGGAGATCAGCCTGGGCGACGACGAATTCGTCGTCCCGGAAGAACCCATAGAACAAGAACGCCTCCATCAAAGGCATATCGCCACTGCAAGGAGCCTGAAGAAGCAGAAGCAGCGGCTTAAAGCCGCACAGGATACGCTCAATGACAGATGGAACGAAGTGCTAGACGCTGAGGAAAAATATGGCTGCAATCGCCAAACAAGGGGCTATCCTAAGCGTAAACCGCTGCCCAAATTCGACGACGAGTCTATTGCGCCTATACCGCCAAAAAACAATACGACCGACAAGCCGGACCGACCACCTCGTGGTCAAGACAGAGCGGCTAGCAATGCCGTACACAAGCCCGCACCCCCTCCCCGTAAAGGAAGGGAGGTTGTGGCTTAGGACCAGAAACAACATCTATGTGAGGACTTGGACAAAAAGGCCGGTAAAGCCAGATCCATCTACGGATCTAGGGACCGTGCCCCCACACAGGATTGTGGCTATCAAGCCAAATATGCCGATCATATACCAGTTCGGAGTCGATACCGAACACCACAACCGTCGAACCCACGCCACGACACAGCTAAATACAGGGGTGCTGCGCACCCCCTGTGCTTCACCAATGAGGTGCTGGATCACGAATATCCAGAAGGGTTTAAACCCATGAACATCAAGGCATATGATGGAACGACGGATCCTGCGGTCTGGATAGAAGACTTTATTCTCCACATCCACATGGCCCGCGGATATGATCTCCACGCCATCAAATACTTACCCCTCAAGCTGAAAGGACCAGCTCGGCACTGGCTGAAAAGCCTCCCAGAAAATTCCATTGGAAGTTGGGAAGAACTTGAGGACGCTTTTAGGGCCAATTTTCAAGGGACTTATGTCCGACGCTCGGACGCTGACGATCTAAGTCACATAATCCAACAACCCGGGGAATCAGCCAGAAAACTTTGGAATCGGTTTCTCACTAAGAAGAACCAAATCGTCGATTGTCCGGACGCTGAAGCCTTAGCAGCTTTCAAGCACAGTGTCCGGGACGAATGGCTAGCAAGACACCTTGGCCAAACAAAGCCAAGGACAATGGCAGCCCTAACTACGCTCATGACCCGTTTTTGTTCGGGCGAGGATAGCTGGTTAGCCCGCAGCAGCGCCAGCGAGCCTGGCACATCCAAAGTCAGGGATGGCAATGGAAAGCAATGACATAACAAAAGCAAGCGTCAAAACAATGCTGGAAGCCCAGATGATACAACAGTAAACACTGGATTCAGTGGCTCCAGACCCGGTCAGCGGAAGAAAACATTTAAAGGAAACAAAGATGGCCCATCCAGCCTGGACAAATATTAGACAGGAACTGCCAGATCCATGGCACCCCAGCTAAACCCGCGAACCGTACCAACTGCGGTTGTTGGGTCTTTAAGCAGGCCGGCAAGCTCACCACCGAACACAAGGGGAAGGGACCTCAGAGAGAAGACGAGGATGAATCTCGCCAGCCGAACACGGGGGGACAGAAGAAATTTCCACCGGAGATCAAAATAGTGAACATGATCTATGTCACTCATATCTCAAAAAGGGAGCACAAACGCGCACTCTGAGATGTCTATGCCGTTGAGCCTGCCGCCCCCAAATTCAACCCATGGGCGGCGTGTCCGATCACCTTTGATCGCAGGGATCATCCGACTAGTATCCGTCATGGGGGTTCGGCTGCCCTAGTGCTCAACCCAATAATCGATGGATACCATCTCACTCGAGTCCTCATGGACGGCGGCAGCAACCTAAATCTTATATATCAGGACACTGTCCACAAGATGGGGGTAGACCCGTCAAGAATCAAGCCAAGCAGCACGACCTTTAAAGGAGTTATACCGGGCGTAGAAGCCTGCTGCACGGGCTCTTTAACACTGGAAGTCGTATTCGGCTCTCCCGATAATTTTCGAAGCGAAGAGCTAATCTTCGACATAGCTCTGTTCCTAAATGGCTATCATGCACTACTCAGAAGAACGGCCTTCGCCCGCTTTAATGCAGTCCCGCATTATGCCTATTTAAAGCTAAAAATGCCCGGACCACGTGGCGTCATTACGGTCAGTGGTAATATGGAGCGCCCTCTCCGTACGGAGAAAGACACTGCGGCCTTAGCAGCCGAAGTCCAAAACGGCCTATTCAAGCCAAACAGATCAGCGGTCATCAAGACCATAGACACAGCTAAACTTGTCCGGAGTACGCCTCAGTGCGGCAGCTCAGACAAAACTGATCTCGATTAGCAGTTACGCCCCCATCGACTTCCCCATAAGGCGATAGCATACGTACCTCGTATACATAAGTACAACCTTAAAATTCCTTGGGCAGCGCTGGGGGCACACTGCACACAAATAGTCCATAGTTCGGCTCGACCCTATTCGGACTCTACGGTTATCTTTCAAGGTTCATTAACCGAACCAGCTTTATTTATGGCCACACTGGATTTTCTTTTCCAGGGTTTTTCTTTTTTTTACAGATGGCCATCACACTACCCCCTTCAAGGACACATCACAAAGAAGAAAACAACGCAGACATGTAGTAGGGCCCCGCACTAAAGGTTTCTTTTTAGATTAAGGCCATGTGTAAACCTTTTTATCCCTTTTTGTTTTATACTTCTCTGGCATGTACAATGTCCTAGGAAGTTCTCGGCATTATCTGTAAGTACACGGCTCGCCGTACTAGAAAGGGATATTACAGAAGCAGCTTGCTCCATATTACGTTTGGAGTTTTATTCTCACACCACCTGTGTTCTCCCCCCCCCCCCCCCATGTTAGATTGCCACACGTGCCTTGACACTAGGGTCCATTACCAGGGGTTGTATTCCGCCCGGTATACTTTGAAAAGTCTGAACACCTATAGGGAGTGTTCGGCGTCGTGAGTTTGGCCTTATATGCATCAGCTCCGAATCATGTCTTTGGTCAACATTTGGGTTGCCCGGCTCCTATGCTTGCTACCTTACGTGCCGCTCTATTGGCTAAGGTAGTAAAGGGAGAACTACTGCGATTGTGTCCTGGTTCGTCCGGATGAGCACCTCAGTAGAGAGAGCCGAAAACTGGCTGTCATGATGCGGCGAGAGCTGGTCAACCACTCGATGACTCATCGTAATCTTCGCGATTCTCTCCGTATTAAACAAAGGACCATTCTTATGGTCACGTATGTAAACGCACCATTTTCAGATAACCGTGTACATACCAGGGGCTATATCATAGACCCATCGTCAAACTCCTATGGCTAAGTGAAATTGTTAAAGCCCTATAGCCCAATTGCCTGGTTCTCCGCATTGACACCTCCTTAATGGACCGAGACATTGGGTCAAGTGTGATCAAGTGCTTTTTCGAACACCCCCGCATTATACTCGAGGGGGCTGAAGCCGACGACTGGTAAACTTTCAGATTATATATATAAATGGCTGCACAGGAGGCACCAAAACTTTTTGGGCGAAAGTATAAAAACATATCCTTAAAAATATCACAATATTGTTGTTACAATTTTTGTACACTTCAATCGAACATAATATCTTTCGAGCACTGACCCTCTATCAAGCGGGCACCCTCCAGGATGGCCTCAAAATAATGTTGTGGCGTGTGATGGTCATTGCCCTCGGGTGGACTTTGAGCTGCAATATTGGTGGCCTTCATCTTCGCCCAATAGGTATTGACGCGGGCAAGGGCCATCCGTGCACCTTCTATGCACGTTGACCGCTTAACAGCGTCGATACGCGGCACCGCATCAACAAACCGCTGCACCAAACCGAAATAACTATTCTGAATTGGCTCAGTCGGCCACAGCCGGGCTATGACGTCCTACATGGCAGATCCGGACATCTTGTGGAGCTCGGCCCCCTGGGCCATTTGTCAGTTCAACAGCGGACGCTTTGGCATGTTGAATTGCAACCAGAATAGCTTTTCCGTCGCATGTCCTTCTTGCGCGTGGAAACACTGAGTCGCATCGGCAACACTCTTCGGCAAGTCCAAAAATGCGTCTGGAGAACTCCACAGTTGATTAAGCGGGGCATACTTCGGATCGCCAAACTTAGTTTGTAATAAGAAGGGCTTACCACCCGCGACCTCCCCAGCTTGTCGGATCTCCTCCCGAGCTGCTCTAGATTCACACCGGGCTTCCCTCGCCTCTTGTAAGGCCTTGTCAAGATCGGCCGCTTTGGATTTGTTATCTTTCTCAAGAAATTGGCATCGGCTAGCGGCATCCTTTAGCTCAAACGCCATAGTAGATATTCTCTCCTCGCACTGGCGCCGAGCAGCCTGTTTGGCCTTTAATTTGGTGGCTGCCTTTTTGGCAGCCGCATTACCCATCCTAGCCAGCTCCTTGGCCTGGGCAAGCTCAGCCCAAAGGGTCTCAACTGCGGTGGCACTATCTGCAGTTATGCATATTTCAGTATACAATTTCTCAGTGTCATGCTCATATAATAATAATTGCATATACTGAGTGCCTCAAAGATATAACTTGTGCCTCATCAAGCCGTCTGTTCATAAGTGTGATGTCATCATCTGCCACATCAACTTTCTGCTTCAGATGTTCAATCTCTGTAGCTCGGGCAGTCGCCACGGATGTAACAGCCTGTGTTTCAATTAGTTAGATTATTTCCAGGGCATAAATTTCTTGATCCTCTGATCGCCTCGCTTTGGATGCCAACCAGAGTCTCAAGGGCTACTATATACACAGGCGCATTTTGCGTTTATAACACAAGTAAAAATGTCACATTACGTACCTCGAAGCCTCTTAGCAGGCTCGTAAAGGCTTCATTCAATACGCTTTTCGCAGACCGAATCCTCTCAACCACCATACCCATCAAGGTACGATGTTCCTCTAAGACAGACGCATGTCGCAATGTGTCCATCAATGTATCTGGTGCCTCCAGATCCGGAGCAGATTGCACCGCCCCTCGGAACTTGGATAGTCCTAGACCTTTTTTGTTGGTCCCCGTAGGGGCCGCACAGCCCGGACCCTGGGCGGCCGAAGTATCATCTTCGGGCCCGGTCTTTACTGTCCCTCGCACCGCTCGTTGAACGGGAGAGATCCTCCGGGATGACACCTCGGCGTCGTCTGCCTTATCAGGCAAGGAGATCTGTGGAGGCGTCTCGCTTTCCATCATCTCCGGAAGAAGATCCCCCGAAGAGGAGGACTGTTGAGGAAGGCTGTGTGCCGGACTGCAAACATATATCTTAGTTGTTACCCTTACAACTAGGGAAGAACGGGATATGTTTAAAACACCCTTATTCACTTACGATTCAGCTAAGGGCCTATCTTTACGGAGAGACTGCGCGTCAACGTTGCCTCCCGAACCAGAACCCCCTGACCGGGATATCTTCCCCCGCTTAGAAGCTTCTTTCTTCAAGTCTTCCAAGGTGGTCCTCTCCTTCCCATGAGGAGAAGGGATGTCAGTTTGCCCTTCCCTTTCACCTTCGGAAGTGGAGTTTCAATCTCCCCGGACAAAGTGCCTGGCATGCCTCTAGAATGGAGGCCACCTTGGGCCTCCTTGCTCTCCTCTTGGTCTTCCCTCACCGACACTTGGTAGGGTGCCGGAGCCAGCATCCTTGTTAACACTGGATCGGCTGAGTCTTCGGGAAGAGGGGCCAAACACCTAATTCTCTCCGCCTTCTTTATCCAACCCTAGCCGAGCATAGTTTTCTTAGTATATTGTTATGAGGAATTTAACTAAACAGTGTTTGGAAGTCAAGTACTTACCGAGGTATCCGGATGGTTGCAGTCAAGGCCGTTGTCCTCTGTAGTACCCTGCCACTATTTTCGCGTCCCAAAGAATGATTTCCACATTCCTTTTGAGTGTCGCGCCGTAAAGGTGCTGAAGGGTTCGTGGTCCTTCCGGATTAAACTCCCACATGCGAAGAGGCCGTCGCTGGCACGGTAGGACCCGCCGGACAAACATTACTTGGATTACGTTGATGAGATCGGTGTCCTTTTCAATAAGGCTCCGAATGTGGCTTTGCAGCGTCTGCAGTTCATCAATGGATCCCCAGCCCGGCCCCTTGTTAATACATGACGCGAGCTGTGATGGAGGGCCAGATCAGAACGCAGGAGTAGTTGCCCACCTGGTGCCGCGGGGTTCGGTGATGTAGAACCACTCCCGCTGCCACAGGTCGGAAGTTTCCATGAAGGAGCCCTTTGGCCAAGTAGTATTGGCAAGCTTGTTCACCGCAGCACCATCGCACTCCACCTGTTTCCCATCGATTACCTTCGGCTTCACACTAGAGGTATTAAGGCACAAGACGAATTGTGGGGGAATACGGAGGAAGGCTTCACACACGATAATGAACGATGAGATATGAAGAATCCGGGGCTAGATCATGAAAATCTAAACTATAATAGAACATGAGTCCATGGACAAAGGGATGAAGAGCGAATCCTAGCCCTCGGAGGAAGTGGGAGATGAATACGACCCTCGCATTGGATCTGGGAGCAGGAATAGCCTGCCCTTGAGTAGGAAGCCTGTGGAGGATTTCCGCAGTCAGGTATCTTGCCTCCCGAAGCTTCACGATATCCTCCTCTATGATAGAGGAGGCCACCCACCGGCCTTGAAGGCTGGGACCAGACATGATTGGGAAGCGCGAAGCGATTGGGTTGAACTTTGGGTGCTGGAACTCGAGGTGGGAGAGGTTGAAAAGGCTTGGCGTAATGGAAGAAGGACGAGTCTCTGCTCCTTTATAAAGGCAATGAGTATCAAACGTCCCTCCTAGGCCTTAAAACATGCCTATTCCCAAGGAATCATGCCAACGGAATGGTTGGGTTACCAACACCCGTATTGATGAGAATCCCGTAATAAGGGGACACGACCTCTGCTTTGACAAGACGTGCCAATGAAACCGCATCTCGAAATATGAAGCGGCAGGCTAAAAAACAGTTCGAATAATGACCGGGCGGTGGCGTGATGTCACGCTACAAAAAGTTGTCAGCGGATTGGACTCGTGAAATATTATACTCTCTACGGTTGTGTGTGGTATTTGTTTTGCAAAGCCGGACACGTTTTCCGTGTCCAAAGACTATTGTGGAGTATTTGGAGAAGGAACCCGCCTTGCAATGTCGAAGACAATCTGCGCGTCGGACTCGTCGTCATTGAAGCCTGGTTCAGGGGCTACTGAGGGAGTCCTGGATTAAGGGGTCCTCGGACGGACGGACTATTAACATGGGTCGGACTGTTAGGCTATGAAGGTACAAGACAGAAGACTTCTTCCCGTGTCCGGATGGGACTCTCCTTTGCGCGGATGGCAAGCTTGGTGATTCGGATATGTAGATTCTTTTCTCTGTAACTGACTTTGTATAACCCTAGTCCCCTCCAGTGTCTATATAAACCGGAGGGTTTTACCCATAGGGTAGAATCATAATCACATAGGCTAGACTTCTAGGGTTTTAGCCATTACGATCTCGTGGTAGATCAACTCTTGTAATACTCATATTCATCAAGATCGATCAAACAGGAAGTAGGGTATTACCTCCATAGAGAGGGCGCGAACTTGGTTAAACATTGTGTCCCCTGTCTCCTATTACCATCAACCTTAGACGCACAGCTCGGGACCCCCTACCTAAGATCCGCCGGTTTTGACACTGACAGCTTTCCTTATGGGGAAATGCGTCCTAGTGCTTCCATCCAGAACACATGGATTGACCAGCATGTGTCCTTCTTTGCTCATGTGTCTGTCCCTACGGGGAAATGTCACGTGGTGTTTACCAGAGTCCTAATAGCTTGCTATAGCCCGGTTACACTCGCTGCTGACCGACACGTGCATTGTTGGGTCATGTATGCTTATTCTTGTAAGTTTATGCACCTTGGGTTTACGACTAGTCATGTCGACCCGGGTTCTCTGCTATACGTATCCTAGCGACACAATCATATATGTGAGCCAAAAGGCGTAGACGGTCACGACCTAGGTAAAGGCTGCAGCCGTGGGTTACCGTGCATGAGGCCGCAAAGTGATATGATGTGTTACATTCTAGACCGGTGTGACTTAGGACCGGGGTCCTGACATGTAGCCTGCTAGCTTTTGCACATCTTTAAGCCTAGTTGGCACCTCTAATCGGGCCAGGGCTCATATTTTTGTCGGGTTGGCTTCAATTCATCGGCTGTACATGATAAAGCCAAGGAGTTTGCCCGCTGGTACATCGAAGACACATTTCTCCGGGTTGAGCTTAATTTGGCACTCCCGCAGGCTAGTAAATGTGTCTTGAAGGTTATCGACCAGCTGCTCGACATGTTTAGATCTGACAACCACATCATCGATGTAGGCCTCAACTGTCTTTCTGATGTGTTTTTCCAAGCATGTTTGGATCATGCGTTGGTACGTAGCACCAACGTTTTTCAGACCGGCATTGTGTTGAAGCAAAATGGCCCGTAGGGCGTAAAAAATGTTGTCGCAGCCTGGCCAAGTTCTTTCATCCTTATCTGATGATACCCTGAGTAGGCGTCCAGAAAGCATAGCGAATCATGTCCAGTTGTGGCGTCCACGATCTGACCAATGCGTGGTAGTGGGAATGGTCCTTGGGGCAAGCTTTGTTAAGGTCTTTAAAGTCGACGCACAGGCGCCAGGACCTGTCCTTCTTGGGTACCATGACCAGATTGGCGAGCCACTCAGGGTGTTTTATGTCTCTTATGAATCTGGCTCAAGAAGTTTGGCCAGTTCTTCACCCATTGCTTGACGCTTGGGCTCAGAGAAGTGCCGAAGTGCTTGTTTGACAGGCTTGCAGCCCTTCAAGATATTCAAGCTGTGTTCGGCAAGTCTACGGGGTATCCTTCGCATATCTGAGGGATGCCAGGCAAATATATCCCAGTTTTCTCTTAAGGAAGTCGCGCAGGGCCTTGTCAACTTCCGGCTCAAGGTTTTTCCCAATTGACGTTGTTTTAGCTGGGTCCATCGGGTGTACTTGGAATTTAACTATGTCGTCTGCTGGCTTGAATGAGGTCAACTTCGGCCGCTTGTGGAGGATGTTGTCATCCCGGTCGACTTTGGCTCGTAGTGATGTTAATTCTTCGGTCGCGAGGGCTTCGGATAGGGACTCTAGGGCGATCGACGCCGTTTTATTTTCGGCCTTGAGTACTCTGTCGGGGTTACTCAAGATGGTAATGATCCCGTTTGGACCCGGCATTTTGAGCTTCATGTAGCCGTAGTGTGGAATTGCTTGAAACCTTGAGTAGGCGTCCCGCCCCACGAGGGCATGATAGCCGCTTTTGAAAGGGGCAACATGGAATGCCACTTCTTAGGATCGGTAGTTACCGGGCGTTCTGAAGACCACATCCAAGGTGATTTTTCCACTGCAATGTGCTTGTCGTCCCGGTATTATGCCTTTAAAGGTGGTGTGGCTCTGTTCAATGCACGATTTAACGATTTGCATCTTGTCTAGAGTATCTACATATATTAAGTTTAGGCTCCTCCCTCCGTCCATTAGCACTTTCCGAAGATGACAGCCGCCCACGTTTGGGTCAGGAAACAGTGTGGCATGGCATCTACTCGGGATGGACCTTGGCTGATCTTTATGACCAAAGGTGATTGGTGTGTTTATCCATGCACTCCGAGCTATTACGTGCTGGATAGAATTGACCTCCTGAAGAGCCCGCTTCCTCTGATTATTGGACGTAAAGGTTTCATAGACCATCAGGACCTCGTCATCGCCCGAGGACTCCTCTTTATGCCTAGGCATGCCAGTGAGGACGGTTAGGCCTCCCCTAGCCACTTGCCTCATCACCCAACAGTCGTGAAGGCTATGGGTTGGGAAGGTGTTTAGTAGAACGGCGTGGATTGGGCATGGCTTATCCAGGAGGCCATCGAGGGCGGTCCTGGAATGGCTAGCGGGTTTCTAAAATCCAGCGCCATCACACGCATTGGTATTTGGGATGGAAACTATGCGCACTACAATCTGGAATGGAGGGAGTAGTAGAGATTTGGTCTTTAGAAATTGATTAGAGATTGGTCGTGATTTATTCCTGCCCATAAAATTGTTACCAAATATAACAAATATTGATCTGTTTAGAGATTAGTTGTAGAGATTTGGTCTTCAGACATTGATTGGAGATTCACGGTGATTTATTACTTCCTATAAAAATGTTACCAAATATTGATCATATTTGTAAGATAAAATCAATCTTTATAGATCGTGGGCTAAAACCTGGTTAAATATATTGGTGGGATAGAAAAAAATGGTGGGAAGATTCATCGGAGTGGAGGCGACTTCATCAAACATTGAATCCTTTCCATAAATGTTGTCTTGTGCTATCAAACATTGATTCCTTTCGATAGATTTAGTCTTCAAAGATTGATTAGAGATCATCATGACTGATTCCTTTACCATAGTGACATTACTAAATTTGGGAGTAAAAACCAGATTAAGTAGATTAGTGGGCTCAAAGCGAGTTTAATAAATTGGTGGGATAAAAAAATCGGTGGGAGAGGTTTAACCGGAATGGAGGCGACACTACCACCATGGCGTATAGGTCTGTGCCGATTCTGATAGTATGTCGAGCACAAAAAAACAGGTTATTCATAAAAAATGAATTGAAAAAATGGAAATAAAAAACCAAAACATAAAAATACAAAAATAAAAACACACACGCGTCAAATGGACCCGCCAACTTTGATTATAGTTGATGTTTTAGTAATATTTGATTTGATTTGGGTATGAGTAGTGGAAGGCAAGATTTTGTTAAGATTTCTTAAGATTTATTCGAATGAGTTCATACATGACGTTGTTTTCGGAAAGTGCTGATTCGGTTGAGTCAATGCACGCGTCGAATGAGCTGGCCAAATTGGCCAAGCTTCAGCAAAATGTCACCTCTAAGATGCTCGCTGGTGTAATATAGGGTTGGTGGGAGTTGAAGCGACTACCAACTCCCCCTTATATGGTTTTTTTATTTCAATTCTTTGAACATATTTTGAACAACAAGATTTTTCAAACAAAATATGAATACATTTTAAAATTCTAATCAGTTTTTGAAGAATGCAAACAAAATATCAAGTTATGACATTTTTTGAAAAATGCAAACAAATTTAAATGAGTACTTTTTTTAAATTCCAAGTTTTTAGTAAAACTCAAGCAAAGTTTGAAATTCTGAACATTTTTTAAAGGGTTATTTTTTTAGATTTTGAAAGTTCTTCAAAAGTGTGAACAAAAATGGAAACTCCAATTTTTTAAAAAGTTTCTAACAAATTGTGAAGATTTTAACAACTTTAAAAAATGTGAACCAAAATTTGAAATTTCAGACATTTTTGTAAAAAATTAATAACTTTATAATTTGCAAATAAATTTAATATATTTGAACATTTTTCAAAAATCTGAACAATTTTTAAAATTCCGAACATGTTTTCTAAACGCGAATAAAAATTGCAATTCAAAACATTTTTATAAAAGGTGATTTTTTTTGAAGATTTGATCATTTTGAAAATTGCGAATGTATGAGAAAGAAAAAGGAAAGAAAAAAAGGAAACCAAAAAGGGAAACAAAAACACATAAAATATAGCGAAAGAAAGAAAAAAATGGTTCACAAACCTTTTAGAAGGTTTCTGAGGGAGTCCTGGACTAGGGGGTGTCCGGATAGCCGGATTATCATCGTCGGCCGGACTTCAAGACTATGAAGATATAAGATTGAAGACTTCGTCCCGTGTCCGGATGGGACTTTCCTTGGCGTAGAAGGCAAGCTTGGCAGTACGGATATGTAGATCTCCTACCATTGTAACCGACTCTGTGTAACCCTAGCCCTCTCCGGTGTCTATATAAACCGGAGGGTTTTAGTCCGTAGGACTAACAACCATTACAACAATCATACCATAGGCTAGCTTCTAGGTTTAGCCTCCTTGATCTCGTGGTAGATCCACTCTTGTACTACCCATATCATCAATATCAATCAAGCAGAGTAGGGTTTTACCTCCATCGAGAGGGCCCGAACACGGGTAAAAACATTGTGTCCCTTGTCTCCTGTTACCATCCGCCTAGACGCAGCATTGGGACCCCTACCCGAGATCCGCTGGTTTTGACACCGACATTGGTGCTTTCATTGAGAGTTCCTCGTGTCGTCACCAATAGGCTTGATGGCTCCTTCGATCATCAACAACGACGCATTCAGGTGAGACTTTTCTCCCGGACAGATCTTCGTGTTGGCGGCTTTGCATCTGGGCCAATTCGCTTGGCCATCTAGAGCAGATCGAAGCTACGCCCGCCATCGTGTCAGATTTGAAACCTAAACTTCACGGCCGACATCCGGAGACTTGATCTTCGACGGATTCGAGCCTGGCCGAAGCGCCGCCGCTGGCTGTCACGATGGGCATGATTTAGCTCGCTGCCGGACAAGGCCTCGAGGTCGCGACATGAGTCCGCCCGATCCTTAATTCGAGCCGACCATGCAGGTCGAGGACGGTGGCTAGACACCGCCTCGGGGCTGCAACTCTACGGCGATGGAGCCGAACATCGACCTTGTCCCTTGTAAAGCCCGTGACTCGAGGTGCCGACTCACGGACTCAACCTCCTGCGCCCCTACCAATCGAATCCGATTGGGCGCCGATCATGGAGTTCACCGCTGCGGACATCTTTCAAAGACTCACCCTTTGGCGACATCTTGAATTCGCTAAAGTATCTCTCGTTATCGGGAGAGCCTTGGCCGGATCGGTCGGGGACGGTTGGGATGCGACGACGAAGAAATTCAAAGCCCACCCACCACCCACTTTGTAGCCACCGCCGACCATCTAACCGACATGCTAGACTACGACCAAGACATCGACGGTATGGACGATTTATGTCGAGATTTACCAGAACCAATGCCTACAGGCAATCGAAGACCACCTCGCCATACGATATATATATGGTGGACATCCCAAAGGATGGGAATGGCGAAGAAGCAACGAAGGCGATTCCTCCAAGAAACAGCCCAAGCGCCGGCGTCGGTGGCGCCGCTTAAATCCCGCCACAAAGAAGAATGGAGATTCCAAGATCGGAGATAATAACACCCCGAGAGTGCCGAAGATAACCCCTCCAAAGAAGATTCAAGACAGAGGACGGAGAAGCCAGCCCTCACGAGAGAGCGGCATTTAAGAGGTAGAGGATGATAATTACATGCCTCCCTCCAGAGACGAGGCAAGCCTCAACGACGACAAATTCGTCGTGCCCGAGGATCCCGTCGAACAAGAGAGTTTTAAACGCAGGCTTATGGCCATGGCAAATAGCCTAAATAAAAAGCAGCAACAGCTCCGAGCTGATCAAGATCTGCTAGCCGACAGATGGACTGAAGTCCTGGCGGCCGAAGAGTATGAACACGAACGCCCCTCCAAAAGCTACCCAAAACGCAAGTTGCTCCCCGACAGAGGAGGAGGAGTATAAACCCTCATCACTTGCGCACTGGCAGACCGACCACCTGCGTGGCAGCGACAGAGAGGCCTTTAGGCCCTCCATCAGACCGCACCCGGCACCGCCGAAAAGTACGGCCACGGGAATGTCTTTGGACTTGCGAGACATATTGAGGACAATGCAAGACAATCAAGATCAATCTACGGATCACGCGGCGCCCACGATGCACGACAATTACCGTCGCACGGATACAAAGAACTCCGCCGGGCGAACACAAGAGACAAAGCTCGCTGAGCTACGCCGTGATATTGCCCAATACAGAGGCGCCACACACCCACTATGCTTCACAGATGAAGTAATGGATCATCAAATCCCTGAAGGGTTTAAACCCGTGAACATTGAATCCTATGATGGCACAACAGACCCCGCGGTTTGGATCGAAGACTCCTTCATATCCATATGGCCCGCGGTGACAATCTCCACGCCATCAAATATCTCCCACTCAAGCTTAAAGGACCAGCTCGGCATTGGCTTAACAGCTTGCCAGCAGAGTCAATTGGGTGTTGGGAGGACCTGGAAGCCGCATTCCTTGACAACTTCCAGGGCACATATGTGCGACCACCAGACGCCGATGACCTAAGCCACATAATTCAGCAGCCAGACAAATCGGCCAGACAGTTTTGGACACGGTTCTTAACAAAGAAAAATCAAATTGTCGACTGTCCGGATGCAGAGGCCCTCGCAGCCTTCAAACACAACATCCGCGACGAGTGGCTGGCCCGGCACCTAGGACAGGAAAAGCCGAAATCCATGGCAGCCCTCACATCACTCATGACCCGCTTCTGTGCGGGAGAGGACAGCTGGCTAGCCCGCAGTAACAACCTCAGCAAAAATTCTGGCAGTCCGGATAACAAGGACCACAATGGCAGGTCGCATCACAACAAAAACAAACGCCGCACTAACAGCGATAACACTGAGGATACGGCAGTTAACGCCGGATTCAGAGGCTCCAAACCCGGTCAGCGGAAAAAGCCATTCAAAAGAACTACTCCGGGTCCGTCCAATTTGGACCGAATACTCGACCGCTCCTGCCAGATACATGGCACTTCAAAAGCCAGCTAATCACACCAACAGGATTGTTGGGTATTTAAGGTGCAGCAAGTTAATTGCGAAAACAATGACAAGGGGCTGCATAGCGATGACGAGGAAGAGACCCGGCCGCCAAACAATAGAGGCCAGAAGGGTTTCCCCCCACAAGTACGGACGGTAAACATGATATACGTAACCCACATACCCAAGAGGGAGCGGAAGCGTGCACTTAGGGATGTATATGCGATGGAGCCAGTCGCCCCGAAGTTCAATCCATGGTCCTCTTGCCCGATCACTTTTGATCGAAGGGATCACCCCACCAAGATCCGCCATGGCGGATTCGCCGATTGGTCTTAGACCCATCGTCAATGGATTTCACCTCACCGAGTCCTAATGGACGGCGGCAGTAGCCTGAACTCGCTTTATCGATACAAAGGCGCAAGATGGGCATAGACCCTCAAGGATTAAACCTACAAAGACGACCTTCAAAGGCGCCATACCGTGTAGAGGCCAATTACAGCTCACCACACCGAAGTGGTCTTGGATCCCTGATAACTTCCGAAGCGAGGAGTTAATCTTCGACATAGTCCCGCTCGCGATGGCTATCACGCTCTGCTTTCGGACGGACGCGTTTACAAAGTTCAACGCGTGCCGATTATGCATACCTCAAGCTCAAGATGCCAGCCCTAGAGGAGTCATCACGGTCAACGGAAACATCAACGCTCCTCCGAACGGAGGAACACACATCGCTCTTGCGGCGTAATCTGAGCAGCCTCTTAAGGCAATTTCGAGTCCGCCATTAAGCGATCGGACACGCCAAACGCTACCGAGTAACATACAACAAGACCACTCGCACATTCCGAGCATCGCCAGAGTAATGCGCCCCAACCCCAGCCCCGTGATAATTGCAAGACCAGTCCTTCAGCGACATCATTACGCCCGAGATACCATGGGCATAGGGGGAGGGGCACGACCACGGCAGGGCCAGAGTGCGGCTTAACCACACCAGGAGCTCCCAAGTATGTCGGTCTTTTCCTTTTTATTTTTTTTCTTACCCACAAGACCCCGTTCACCAGAGGCCCTGTCCGGCAGTAGACCTGCCGAACTCACGATGCAACAGCCAGGGAAGGAGAAAGGCTACGATTTAACACTCGTGTGGTCTCCATGACGAGCATTAAATCTGTTTAATACACCATTCCGCAGCCTACCCTCGAGGGGACATGTTTAATAGTCCAACCTTGCTTATCGCACTATTTGTATCGCTCTGCATTCATGGCAGATTTCGAATAACCAATGCATCGCCGCTTATAATTGCATTTCTTTCTTATATATGTTTGTTTATGACATGTTGCACCAGACACTTTGGTACGGCCGAATACACCAGGGGCTTAAGTTCCCGCATTATGGTGTGATAAGTCCGAACACTTTCACAAGTGCGGCACTCAACTTATAGCATTATATGCATCGGCTCAATCATGTCTTGGGTCAATAGTTGGGTTTGCCCGGCCCCATGTTTTGGTGCCTTACGCCCGCTTTTATCGGCTAAGGTAGCACTGGAGAACCATCGCGATTGCTCCCGGTTGAGCTGGGCGGCGCCAAGAGAGAAAGCTAAAACCGATCGTCATGATAAGGCGAGAGCTGGTCGCTGTTCCAGAGGTTTTTTCAAGTCCCTAAAGACTTATGCCGCTTAGAGCGAGGAACCTGCTTTGCCTGCCCAGCGTGATAGCGCCCTAACTCGGCCTTCCGAACACTAGGGGCTTCACGAAATTTAAAATTATAGAATTCTATGGCTAAGGAGAGTGTTCAAGCGTTATAAGTCCGGTTGCCTCGTTCGTTGTGTTGAGCGCCTCCCTAGATGGACCCAAACATGGGAACAAAAGTGCTCAAGTTTATCTTGAACGCCCCAGCACTAGTGGCATGGGGCCTGAAGCCGACGACTTGCCATCTCTCAAATTTGATAAACGGCCGCACAGAAGGTAATATTTTCAATTAATAAGCGTTGCTTGGCGCATATGAACACAGTTTTCAGCGCACAGGATAACATAATGCGATTCTACTCAAATATTACATCCTTGGAGCACTCATCCGCAATCTTGCGGGCTCCCTTCAGGACACTCTTATAATACATTTCGGGCGTGCGATACTCCTTGCCCTCCGTGGCGCGTCCGTCGAAGCTTCTCATTCATCCATCCGCCCAAAGGCACTTTTGCGGGCAAGGCCCGACGGGCACCTTCAATGCAAAGGAGTGCTTGACGACTTCCACCTGTGGACACGATCCACCAGCCGCCGCGACTGGGGTCAAGTAGCTCCTGTGCATGGCCTCCTTGGGCCCAAACCAATTATGAGGCCCTTCATGGCTTGTTCGGCTACCTTGTGGAGCTCGACCAGCTGCTTTAGCTGGTCGCTAAGGGCACTAGATGTCCGGCCAAAGATATCGAGACCGAAGACCTTCTTCGCCGAGCTCCCTCCTCGGCCCGTAGAATGCGGCAGATCGGACACGCCGCGAGGCAGATCTGCAAACGCCCTGGAGAGCTCCGAATTCGGGTAAGTATCAGGTAACTCACATTCACATGCTTGCTTTGCATGAAAAATGCCTTACCCGCCGCTATTTTCTTCACCGCCTCAATCTCCTGGAGGGCCTTATGGACTTCGGCCTTAGCGGCTTTGGCACTCTCAAGAGCCGAGGCAAGCTCGGACTCTCGAGTCTTTGAGTCGCGCTCCAAACTCTCATGCTTTTCCATGAGAGCCTGGAGCTCTTGCTGCACCTCCGCCACCCGCACCTCCTGCTTCTCTCGCTCAGCTTGTTCCGCAGCAGCATTACGTTTGGCCGCGGACACGGCCTCCTTCAGGGTCGCCACCTCGTTCGTGGCCCCTGGAGTACCCACGTTATCCTTGTTATTTCTCTTGAAACCCAAATCCTTTTCTGTAAGGTACAAATTTAATACGGTGTTACTCACCTTCATTGTCCTCGAGCTGCTTCTTGGCACGGCCGAGCTCGCTCTCGGACCGCTCGAGGTTCTGCTTCAAAGCATCGACCTCCGCAGTCAGTGCGGCAGAGGTCAGCAGCGCAGCCTGCAATCCCATATTGACATATTTTTTAGAACTCCTGTGTATATCTTTATAAGATTCTCAGTCCGGTTTTTCTTCCCGAACACCGAACCGAGCATCAGGGGCTACTGTCTATGCGGTATTATATTACATGTCTTAAAATTCTTACCTCAAAGCCTGTTAGAAGGCTGTTGCAGGCTTCAGTCAGCCCGCTCTTGGCGGGCTGAACCTTCTGAATCAGCGCACTCATGATAGTGCGGTGCTCTTCCTCGACGGAAGCACCGTTGAGCGCCTCCAACAAGTTGTCCGGTGCCTCCGGTTGGACGGAGGCCGCCGGTGTCACGGTCTTGCCCTTCTTATGAAGGGGCCGCCTGCCGGACTCCAGAACCACTGCTGGTTCTGGTGCGGAGTTCGGTGTGAAGTCCGGGAGGTTGCCTTGCGGCACCTCCGGAGCCTCCCCCTCCTGGTGGGTCCCCTCCTGGGATCCCACCTCGGCGTCATCAGCGTCACGAGGGGTGGAGGCGGTCGGAAGGGAATCGATATCCGACGGAGCCAAGGACCCGCTCGACGAAGCGGGAAGATCGTCCTCGGCCGGACTACAGGTTGTATGCGGCATTAGAAGGACACCACGTGGCAAAAAGAGAAATTATAAATCATCCAGGAATTCGGACACTTACGATCTTGCCAGGGGTTTGTCCCTTGAAGGCCACCCCTCGTCGCCGTCGTCGGCGTTGGTGGAGCAGTCCGGAGGAAGGGTTTGTCCTTTCTTGGACCCTTTGGCCGCCCTCGTTGGGGAGGCCTTCCTCTTCTTCTCTCCCTTCGGGAAGAGGCTCTTTCTCCTCCTCCTCGGGAGGAGTCCTCCTGAGTCATCGGATGATGAGTCCGATACCACTGGCGCCTGAACTCCTTCGGGTTCCGTGGCCTTCTTCTGGCCTTCTTCTCCGGCACCACATAGTGCCGGGACCAGCAGCCCGTCAAACGGGTGTCCGCTGGGTCTTCGGAAGAGGGGCCGACAGCTTAACCTGTTCGGACGTCTTCGCCGATCTGTTAAAGGCATTGGGAGTTTTAGATCCCACATGGAGTCAAACTATGAACGAAATGAGTGTCCCATAAAGGATAACATAGCTTACCTCGCCGGCCAAGGCTGCGCGGCTGAATCCGCGATCTTGATTCGCTATGGATGCGGGGCTTTCCACCCTTGAACAAAGCACCTCCGTGCAGCTTCAGACGTCAGGTCGAAGAGCCCGGTCAAAGTCCGTGTTGTGCGGATTAAACTCCCATAAATTGAAGGCCCATTGTCTGGCAGGGGAGAATCCGTGGACGAGCATGACTCGGATCACGCTGACAAGCTTAAGCTTCTTGTTCACGTGGTCCGAGACAGATCGAGTCCGTCGGCTCCTTCAACTACCCCATAGCAAGCCCTTCTTTCCGGAGGTGAGCTGCATGGGGTACCAGATCGAACTCGGGGCGCTGCCCATTTAGGGTCACGCTGCTCGGTGATGTAGAACCACCCCGATTGCCACCCTTTGATGGACTCCACAAAGGCACCCTCTAGCCAAATGACGTTGGGCATTTTGCCTACCATGGCACCTCCAAGACTCCACTTGACGCTGTCGGTGTCAAAACCGCGGATCTCGGTAGGGGGTCCCGAATCTGTGCGCCTAGGCGGATGGTAACAGGAGACGAGGGACACAATGTTTTTACCTGTGTTCAGCCCTCTCGATGGAGGTAAAACCCACGCCCCGCTTGATTAATATTGATGATATGGGTAGTACAAGAGTGGATCTACCACGAGATCAAGGAGGCTAAACCCTAGAAGCTAGCCTATGGTATGATTGTTGAGATGTAATGTTGTGTCCTACGGACTAAAGCCCTCCGGTTTATATAGACACCGGAGAGGCTAGGGTTACACAGTAGTCGGTTACAATGGTAGGAGATCTACATATCCAGATCGCCAAGCTTGCCTTCCACGCCAAGGAAAGTACCTTGGGACACGAGCCGAGTCTTCAATCTTCTATCTTCGTAGTCCGGGAGTCCGGCGGATATTGATAGTCCGGATGTCCGGACACCCCTAGTCCAGACTCCTCAAGAGCTCTTTAACCAAGCTTCAATGACGATAAGTCCAGCATGCTTGTAGTCTTGGCGTTGTAAGGCGGGTTCTCCTTCAATTCCATGTTCCCGCCAATGTGTCCGCTTCATCTTGAATACTGTGCTTCTTGGCTTCTACGCCAAATTATGGCCCTCTTCCACGCGTCGCACGAATGCGAAAAGCCAGGGAGTCTTTTACATTTTACCCCCTGGTCGTGCGGGTCATCTGCCTATTAAAGGGGCAGGGATCCAGATCCAAACCGCACCATCCTCCTCCCGCGTATACTCCATCGAAGCGCCTCTGACCCTGAAATCCATTCCACCATGGATCGTCAACGCGGTTCTTCCTCACGCGCTCCCAGCCCATCGCCGGGGGATTGGAGGAGGTGCTCTATTTCGCACAACGAGCTAGTAAAGCTCCAAACGGAGGGATGGCTTCCCCCGGCCTTCATGGTTCCGGTCCGAGCCGGACTGGTTACTTATCGAGGAGGGAGCCAGGCGGAGGACACCCCAAGCCCCAACAGGGGGAGCGGTGTGTTTCGCCCCTTATCTAATAAGGGGCTCGGGTTTCCAATACATCCGTTCCTCCGCGGGCTCCTCAAGTTCTATGGACTTCAGCTCCACCACTCACGCCCGCTTCAGGTTGCACATCGGGCTACGAGCTCTTTGCGAGCTATTCTCGGGCATCGAGCCCCATTTCGCATTGTGGAAGAGGCTGTTACGCCTCGCACTCGCTCTCACCAGGGGTCCATATATCATGGGTGGCGCCAAATATGGCGCATCGGGACCGGATACCTATCCGCACCCCTAAGAGGGCGCCCAAGACGGCCCTCGAGTGGTTTTATATTGTAGACGCCCATTGCTCGACCCAGTCCGGATTGGCCTCCGGAGTTTGATGCTGCTCCCTTGAAGAAACGCCCGGTGGCGCCCAAGCCCCCCGCTTGGAGGAGGACAAGAGCGCCCATTACTTGATGGGCCGAATAAGACTAATGGCTCATTCCGCTTGACCATGATTGGAGTCATGGCGGCGCGCATCAAGCGGGGTGCAGCCGCTGCAATACTGAGGCCACCCCATGTGGGATTTCAATGGGGAGGAAGATGCCACCCAAGACGGCCAAGAAGGTTCGGATTCGACCGAGGATCCGTGAAGATCCTGTCCGGCTCAGATAAGGGGAGAAGGAGGACTTCTTCGTCCGAACCCCGTGGATGGGTTTTCTATGGTCAATCCCAGAGGATGGGTGTTTAACACCTCAAAAGGGCCTTTACCCGTATTTTCAAGTTTAAGCTTTTATATTACGTTTTGGCGCAGAGTCTACGCCGGACTGTGGAGGACATGGTGAGTCCTGCTCCACAACCCGAGGACCGGAAGGATCCTCGGTCCGCCTCCAAGAGGATCCGGACTCGGGTGGAGCTAATCGACGGGTGTATCACTAGCTAAGCGCTGATGATCGTTGGTCGCCATTACGGCGGACTACCCGGGCTAAGTTCGCATCCCAGTGACCAAGACCAAGTCCGGACACCGTTATTTTATCCTTGCCTATTCGACCTTCGCGAACGATGGTGTCTTGCAGAAGCGCCAATCCGCCGGAGCCGAGCTCAAGGGCGGCCGACTTCTGAGGTCAGCCGAACCAGCAGGAGGAAAAGGCGCGTCGCGGGCGGAAACGCCGCCGCAGAGGTATAGCTCGCGTTTGATCTTTCTCGAGCAATGTTCCGAGGAAACTTCTAAGTGCTCATGATCTTCATAGAAGAAAAAGCGCCGCCGGATCTGCGAGCACAGGAATTGCCAACCCAATCAACACCAGCCGTGCCCAATACCGGATGGAGGGGGAGGCAAGCGAAGACGCGAGCCGGATCCTACTCCAACGGAGGATACCGACAGATCGTCCGCCACAAAGTCGGAGGTGGAGAGCGCTATGAATCATAGACGCCACGACAGTTTTTCAAGAGGCGTGCTTTTCCCCGAGGCATTGGATGCCTTTAACGCAGGGGACGCAGATCTCCGGATGCCCAAAATGGTTTTACCAGTACACGGAGCAAAGATGTTAAAGACATACGGTAAGGAAATTTTAATGGTTGTATACACCAAGAGTTCTCCGAGACTTAAATTAGTTGTGTTAACTGATTTAAGGATCATATGAATTTTCGTGCTCTTAACGAGAAGAATGCCCGGCTGTCCCGGAGCTGCAAGATTGCAAGGCCCAACTTGGGGCTGCACTTGCTGCGCCGCAGGGGAAACGGAAGACCCCACCGGTAACACGCTTGTATAAATTAATATAAGCATTGTGCGGCAGGCGACGAGTCTAATAACGACATCAGAGGTGCCGCCAACAAGATCCGGACAGCAAGCGCTACGCCAGACTAAAAGTCGGCGAAATGTCTTGAACAGAGTTCAGCAGAAAGGAACAAGCTTCAAGATGCCAATGCCAAGCTCGGAGAAGAGCTGAAAGGCGCAGCCGAGCTGTCCGCCGTTAAGGAGAATCAACGGCTTCGTCGCAGCATCTATAGTAGTGCTTGAGCGAACTCTCTTAAGAAGAGGAGTTCGCAAGGAAGCGATTTGACATAATATGTCTTGTAGGTATACTCACGGGCCATCCTGCGGAGGAGATGCCCGATCAATGGGTGATCAACTTCGAACTGTTGTAGCTGTGCGAACGAAGTTCGGCAGCAATGAGTGGCGTCAGACAAAGCTTTATGGCCGTCCCTCGTCCCCGCCCGAGGGCCTCGGGAGCTTGCAGAGAAGCTACAGGAGTGCGGGCGCTTCCATTTGTGGAAGGTTTCGCCTGCCGTCAAGGTGCCAGGAGGCTTGGGCCATGGTGAAGACGCGGTACAAGAAGGCGGATCCCAACCATATGGCCGAGTTGGACCGGTGGGGCCCGACGGGAAGGAGATCCTCGTGAGTTTAGTGTACAGCCAGTAGAATCGGCTGCTAAATTTTCCTAACGGGATCTGTAAGCTAGACAGCCTGTTAGACGGGATTGAGGAGGAATACAATCAATGAACTTGACAATGTATGTTATCCTGTTAAAAATGACATGTGAAATGTCTTCTAGCCAGATTGTAGATCGTTTGTCGTTGCCGACCTTTTCGCTTCGACCTCGGGACCCTAGAGTCCGGAGTGTGTCCGAATACCTTTGTGGTTTAGGAAATAACCGTGGTATGCATGGAGACTAGGGGTAGGGGTCATTAGTGCTTTATCAGACAAGTGCCCAACTAGTTATGTTATATTACATGGTTAGTAAGAAACATCTTCCAGAGAGAATAGTTCCGTTAAGGGTTCCTTTCGCTGGGGTGGCATGCCCTAAAGTGCATGTCCGGACTGCCAATGGAGCAAATGAATCATCCGGGGCAGATGGAAAAAATAGGTAAAAAGTCATCTTTTAAATCACCGATCAATATTCCCTTAAGAACGCTTAGCTTGCTTCACCCACCGAGGTACACATCCGCCGACCCGCAAGAATAATCGCAGAGGTGCTCCTTTACCACCTAGCCGAACAATCGGGAACGAGGGGTAAGCACAGGAGCCAGGCAACCCAGCTTGGCCAAAACTTAAGTCATATCGATGCATATAATGGCGAGTAAAAGGTACATGTGGAAGTGTGACACATGTGTTGGGTATAAAACCCAGATAGTTGAGCTTCGTAAAGGAGCCCCAGAATAACGAAAAGGGTGGCACATCGTATGTATGCAAAAAATGCGAAAATAGGCCCCGAGGGGCTTTGTTAATTTAAAAGGATAAAACAGAGAAAAGGAAGACAGCCGAAATATAAAAGGTTGGACGGGGGAAGGGGACGAACTCTTAGTCGGCGCTAGGCATAGAATCGCTCGAGTCGGGCTGCGCTCCATGGGTTCGCTCGAGTCGGTTGTCCGACGATTTTGTGGATGGTACGCCCGCCGGTCAAGATTTGATCAATAATGAAGGGCCTTCCCATCCGGCTTGAGCTTGTCCTTTTCTTGTCCGCAGCGAGAACTAGTTCGCCAATGTTATAGGTCTTGGCTCGTACTTCTCGCTTTGATATCTTCGGCTCGCTGCCGATAGAATGCGGAACGAGCCTTCGCGACGCCACGTTCTTCCTCCAATGTGTCCAAGTTGTCCCGCCGATCGAGCTCAGCTTCTCTTTCTCATACATGCGCACTCGAGGTGAGTCATGAATAATGTCGCAGGCGAACGCTCTCTGCCAGATACCATAAAAATGGTGTGTATCCGTAGTACGGTTAGGCGTTGTCCGCAGCCCCAGAGTACGGAGTCGAGCTCCTCGACCCATTGGTGTCTGATTTAGTGAGTGACCTCACTAGTCCGGGTTTAATGCCGCCATTATTAGACCGCTTGCTCTTTCCACTTGGCCGCTGGTTTGAGGGTGATAGATCGACGATAGTCGAGCTTAATGCCCATATTTTTGCACCATGACTTCACTTAATCGGCTGTGAAGTTCATGCCGTTATCCGTGATGATGCTGTGGGGGACTCCGTAACGGTGTACCACCTCTGATATAAAGTCTATCACTGGTCCGGACTCTGCCGTTTTGACCGGTTTGGCCTCTATCCATTTGGTGAACTTATCCACCATGACCAACAGTACCTTTTCTTATGGGTTCCCTTTAAGGGGCCCGACCATGTCAAGCCCCTGCATCGCGAACGCGTGTAATGGGTATGGTTTTGAGGGGTGGGTGGCATATGGCTCGATTAGCGAAGAGCGGCAACCAATGCATCGCTGGACCAAGTCCTGTGCATCTGCCCGAGCCGTCGGCCAATAAAATCATGTACGGAATGCCTTTCCAACCAGGGCCCGGGCTGCTGCGTGGTGTCCAGCTAGTCCGCATGGATTTCAGCCAGAGGTTTCGCCCTTCTTCTTCGGAGATACACCTTTGAAGGACTCCGTAGTACTTTTCTTATAAAGTTCTCCTCATGAACCTTGTAGGCCTTCGATCACGGACTATGCAATGGGCCTCATTTTGGTCTTCGGAAGTTCCCGCCTAAGTAAGTAGGCCAGAAAGGTTACATCCACGCGCGACATCGCCATTATGTCGGGCGGATTGTGTTACGTTGTCCGCTGAATCACCGGTTAGTGCGGCTTTCTCCGGTTTGTCACTACCGACTCCTCTTCCCATAGTACGGATGGCTTGAAGAGCCGCTCCAGAAGATATTTGAGGACAACATCACGTTTCGCTCCGATGCGTGCTGTGATGTCGGCCGCTTGGTTGTTATCTCGGGCTATGTGATGGAATTCGAGTCCTTCAAACCGAAATGACATTTTCGGACGGCATTACGATATGCTGCCATTTTCGGATCCTTGGCGCCAAAGTCTCCATTTATTTGGGGTATTGCAAGGTTTGAATCGCGCACCTCTAGGCGTTGAATGCCCATGGAGATCGCCATCCGGAGACCATGTAACAAGGCCTCAGATTCGCTGCATTGTTGGAGTCCGTGTACATTATTTGAAGTACGATCGATCAGATCTCCGTGGGGACGCCAAGACGACGCCTTGCCCCCATCCGCCAACATTTTGGAGCCGTCGGCGCATAGTCCAATTGGAGTATGCGCCGCATTTTTAGGTAGTTCGCTTCACCATTCGGCGACGAAGTCAGCCAAAACTTGTGACTTTATGGCTCGCCGAGGTTTGTAGGTTATGTCGAATGGCAAGAGCTCAATGGCCCATTTTGCAATCCTGCCCGCTGCGTCGCGGTTATTTATAATGTCATTGAGTGGTACTTGAAGCCACCGTTATCGAACACTCTTGAAAGTAGTGTCAAGCTTCCGAGACGCCATGAACACCGCATATGCTATCTTTTGATAGTGCGGTAACGGATTTGCAGGGGTTAGCACAAAGGATACATAATACATCGGTTTTTGAAGAGGGAATTTATGCCCTTCGCTGCTCGCTCGACGACAAGGACAGCGCCACAACTTGATGTGTTGCGCGATGTATAACAACATCGGTTCACCCCGAGTGGGCGCAGCCAGACCGGATTTGTTGCCAATATGGCCTTTATTTCTTCGAGTCCGCGGTGGCGGCATCCATCCACTGGTGTTCGTGCGCCTTAGGAGGCGATAAAGGGCAACGCCTTCTCTCCTAAACGGAGATAAACGGCTTAAGGCTGCCACGCATCCCGTTAATTTTGTATTTGCTTGAGGTCCTTTGGGATATCCAACGTGCGTGTGAGCCCGGATTTTGGCCGGATTTGCTTCAATCCTCTACCCGACACGATGAAGCCCAGCAGCTTCCGGCCGGTACGCCGAAAACACATTTTTCCGGATTCAGCTTAATGTCATATGCTCGAGGTTGTCGAATGTGAGCCTCAAATCGCCTACTAAAGTTTTGACATGTTTTGTTTTGACGACCACGCCGCTCACGATGCCTCGATCGTTTTGCCGATCTGGGTAGCCGACATGTTTGAATCATGCGCCGATATGTTGCGCCGGCGTTTTTGAGTCCGAAGGGCATCGTGTTGAAGCGAATGGCCCGTATGGAGTAATGAATGCCGCTGCGGCTTGATTCGCTTCCGCCATCTTGATTTGATGATAGCCGAGTATGCATCCGTGAAGCACAACGAATCGTGTCTCGCTGTGGCATCGATAATTTGATCGATGCGGGGGGGGAAAGGATCCTTTGGGCAAGCCTTATTGAGGTCTTTGAAGTTGACACGTAGACGCCAGATTTATCTTTCTTTGGTACCATCACCAAATTTGCTAGCCATCCGGATGTTTGATATCTCTAATGAATCCGCTTCCAATAACTTGGCTAGCTCTTCTCCCATTGCCTGTCTTTTGGGTTCGAAAATCGTCGAAGAGCCTGTTTGATCGCTTAAATCCTTTTAGGATGTTTAGGCTATGTTCGCCAACTCGCGAGGGATTCCGGCATGTCCGAAGGATGCCAAAGCGAAGATGTCCCAATTTTCCCGGCGAATTCGCGCAAGGCGGCGCCCACTTCGAGTTCAACTATGCCCCGATGGAGGCCGTCTTTGTTGGGTCCGCTGGGTGGACCTGAAATTTAACTATCTCATCTGCTGGTTTGAAGGAGGTGGACTTGGATCTTTTATCAAGTATCACGTCGTCCCTGTTCACCGTAGAGCGTAGCACGGTGAGCTCCTCTGCCGCTGAGGCTTCGGATAGTGCCTCGAGGGCTAGTGCAGCTGTCTTGTTTTCGGCGCGGAGTGCTGTATCCGGATCACTGACGAGAGTGATTATTCCGCCGGGGCCGGGCATTTTGAGCTTCATGTACCCGTAATGAGGTATTGCTTGAAAAATTGTGAATGCCTCTCGCCCCTAATATGGCGGATAGCCGCTCTTTGAACGGGCTACTCGAACGTGACTTCTTCGGATCTGTAATTGTCCGGAGAGCCAACACCACATCGAGTGTGATTTTTCCGTGCAGCACGCTTCCGCTAGGGATTATTCCTCTGAAGGTTGTGCTGCTTCGCTCAATACGGCTCCAATCGATTTCCATTTTCCGCAGGTTTCCTCATAAATGAGGTTTAGTCGCTGCCGCCGTCCATGAGGACTTTTGTCGGTCGAAAGCCGCCCACTATGGGACTAAGTACCGGTCTTGGCCGGGCTCGTAGTTCGAGATGTGGGCTCTGCTTTGGCGCTGAAGGTGATAGCTGTGTCGCTCCATGGATTTTGTTGCTACTTGGTAGACTTCGCGAGTTCGCGGATTGTTCGTTGCGCATATTATTTGATGTGAAAGTCTCAAGACTGTTGATACCGCGGCTGGTATTGTTGGAGTGGTTTCGGAGCTAGAAGCTCTTCGCCACTTTTGGCCACCGCCGTAGTATCCAACATGCTCGAAGGCTATGTGTTGGGACAGCTCCCCGATTATGAAGTTTACAGGTCCATTGAGCCATCCCTCCAAAGACGGTTCCGCTTCCCTTGCTGGGTTTTTGCTTTTTGGTTTTTGCATTTGGGGCCTGATTGTGGGCGCCCTTTTACGCATGGATTGGGTTTGGTGCCGGATTATCCCAAAATTGATTTTCGTTTTCGGAAACTTTCCATCGCGACAAGATTTTTGTACTATGGACGCCAGATCGGTAAAACGCGTAATCTTGCGACGATCAATGGCGTTCAGATTCCCCGTCCATGCGATTATTGCGTAAGATTGAGATTGCGTTTTCCTCTCGGCAGTCCTTTATCCCGTCCATAACCAGAGGAATCGCCCAAGAATGATGTATTGCTTCGAGGGCTCTTGCCGAATGAGAGATAGGTCGATATGTCCGGGCGGGTGGGTGGAATAAAATCCGGATCCCTGCCCATCTTTGGGCTCAAAGGCCGAGGGTCTTCCGAACTTGAAGCTTGATTTGCCGGAAACAGCCCAATGAGTCCAGAGCGACGATGATTTTAGGTTCAATGCTCGATCAGGTCCGCCCCTCCGCGGAATCCGACATGGAGGGTTCGGGAATCCGGACACAGATTGTTTTCAACAATGGCAACGAATTGCCAAGTTGTTCTTCTACCACTTCGACGTGGTGGGTAGCCTGGGGAGAGTTAATCTCTCTTAGATCGGTTTTAAGCCCGATCTGATCGTAGTCCGTTGCGACTCCCAGGGCGGCGATGCGATCCAAGAGCTCGTTAACAGACGAGAGCTCGATTGGATCTAACTGTTCGACAGCTTTAGGGCTGACTCGAAGATTGCTTTTGACGACTTGAGAAGTCATTGCCGAAGCGACGGTCGAACGGGCGGTCATAAGGAAGCCGCCAAGCCGGATTGTCTGACCGGCGGCCAAGGCCCCTCCGGTGAGAACACCGTCTTTGAAGACGGGTAAAGGCATCCGCTCTATCGGCGACGACACAGAGGAACTCTCAACGAAAGCACCAATGTCGGTGTCAAAACCGGCGGTTCTCGGGTAGGGGGTCCCGAACTGTGCGTCTAGGCGGATGGTAACAGGAGACGAGGGACACAATGTTTTTACCCAGGTTCAGGCCCTCTCGATGGAGGTAAAACCCTACGTCCTGCTTGATTAATATTGATGATATGGGTAGTACAAGAGTGGATCTACCACGAGATCAAGGAGGCTAAACCCTAGAAGCTAGCCTATGGTATGATTGTTGAGATGTAATGTTGTGTCCTACGGACTAAAGCCCTCCGGTTTATATAGACACCGGAGAGGCTAGGGTTACACAGAGTCGGTTACAAAGGTAGGAGATCTACATATCCAGACGCCAAGCTTGCCTTCCACGCCAAGTAAAGTACCTTTCGGACACGAGCCGGAGTCTTCAATCTTCTATCTTCGTAGTCTGGGAGTCCGGCGGATATTGATAGTCCGGCTGTCCGGACACCCCCTAGTCCAGGACTCCCTCGGACACCCTTCACCACCTTCGGCTTGACATTGAAGGTCTTTAGCCACAAGCCGAAGTGGGGCTGGATGCAGAGGAAAGCCTCGCACACGACGATAAACGCCGAGATGTTGAGGATGAAGTTTGGCGCCAGATCGTGGAAGTCCAGGCCGTAGTAGTACATGAGCCCCCGGACGAAGGGGTGAAGTGGGAAGCCCATTTCACGGAGGAAGTGGGGAAGAAATACGACCCTCTCATGGGGCCTGGGGGTGGGGATGAGCTGCCCCTCGTCGGGCAGCCAGTGCGCGATGTCGCTGGACAGGTATCCGGCACCACGCATCTTCTCGATGTGCCCCTCCATGACGGAGGAGGCCATCCACTTGCCTCCCGCTCCGGACATGGCTGGGGAAGGTTGAGGCGAGATGTGCGGACATGGGCGCTGGAGCTCGAGTGCGCGGAGATGGATAAGCAAAGGAGGAAGAAGGCATAGGTAAAAAAGGTGGATCCTTATCCCCTTATATATGGACGGACGAAGACTATGCGTCCCCCCGGCCTAGTAAAACTCGCTTATCTCCCAAGCGCTGCAATCAATGGCGCGGTTGGGTTACCCACGTCCGTATTGATGGGAATCCCGGAATAAGGGGAACACGATCTCTGCTTCGACAAGACGTGCTAAGGAAATCGCCGCTAAACGCTACCGAGGTGGTATAATAAAAACGATTCAAGTAAAGGCTTGGTAGTGGTGTGACGCCACGCCACAAAATACGCGGCCAGATTGAACTTGTGTACATAATATCTCTCTACGGTGGTATGTGGAATTTATTTTGCGAGCCGACACTATCCCGGTGTTCGCAATCTTCTATGAATTATTCGGAGGAGGAACCCGCCTTGCAATGCCGAAGACAATATGCGCGCTGACTCGTCGTCATTGAAGCTGGTTCGAGGGCTACCGAGGAGTCCTCGACTAGGGGTGTCCGGATAGCCGGACTATCATCGTCGGCCGGACTCCAAGACTATGAACATACAAGATTGAAGACTTCGTCCCGTGTCCGGATGGGACTTTCCTTGGCGTGGAAGGCAAGCTTGGCAATACGGATATGTAGATCTCCTATCATTGTAACCGACTCTGTGTAACCCTAGCTCTCTCCGGTGTCTATATAAACCGGAGGGTTTTAGTCCGTAGGATGAACAACCATTACAACAATCATACCATAGGCTAGCTTCTAGGGTTTAGCCTCCTTGATCTCGTGGTAGATCCACTCTTGTACTACCCATATCATCAATATCAATCAAGCAGGAGTAGGGTTTTACCTCCATCGAGAGGGCCCGAACTCGGTAAAACATCGTGTCCCTTGTCTCCTGTTACCATCCGCCTAGACGCACAGTTCGGGACCCCCTACCCGAGATCCGCCGGTTTTGACACCGACAGTTTCCAAAACGATAAAAACCCTTTGGGAACAGTTGCGAGAAAGCTATGTGTACTGCAAGAATTGGTCGTCCCAATTGCTCGATACGTCGACCATGCTTGTGCGTATCGGTGACACTTTGACACGCGTCGACCGTGCATGTGTGTATCGATGATACTTTGACACATAGCGCGTTAGATAGGTCTTTCCATTCCATTATTGTGGGCATTTCCTACTTGGCGCTCCACGCGCCCGTTATTGTGCTTTTGGCAAACAGGCGCTCACACCACTGCGCTTTGGCCGACCCAACTAACTTTTTTCTGCTTTTAGTCCGCAAAACTAAAATGTATCAAACCTGCAACGCCTAGCATCAATGTACGCTGCAGTAACCACAATGCCACCCTAACTCGAAGTGATTTCTTGCATCTCTTTTTCTTCCTTTCTTCTTTCTTCTTTCTTTTTTCCTTTTTCTTTTTTCTTCTTCCTAGTTCGATGAATTTTTTTCAAATTCCTGATTGTTCTTTCAAATCTACTAACTTCTTACCTCAAAATTATGAATTTTTTATTCAAATTTCATGAACACTTTTTTCAAGTCCGATGAACTTTTTCCAAATTTGATAATTGTTTTTCCAAATTGTTGGATTTTAAAAAAAATCCATGATTTTTTTCGAAATTATTGAACTTCTTTTAATTTGTTGAACTTATTTTAAAATTTGAAGATTTTGTTTTCAATTTCTTAAGCTTTTTTACAAAATCCATGAACATATTTGAATTCAAGAACTTTTTGGTTTGTTGCGAATATTTTTGCTTTATTATTATTATTTTCAAAAGTCAATGGTTGGCTAGAAAATATTAAATGTGCATAGAGATAATGTTTACCATGTATACAACAAATTTAGAAAAACAATGTGCATGAAAAAAATTGGTCATGCATATAAAATGTTAGTCAAGCTTTGGAAAAAATGTTGGACAACTATTTTAAAGTTTTTAATCAAGCATTACAAAAATGTTAAATGCGTATAGCCAAAACATTGACCATGTATTAAAAAATGATGAATTTTTTATCATGCTTATAAATTTAGAACCATGTATTTTAAAAATGTAATCAAGCATTTGGAAATGTTAAATGTGTATAGAAAAATGTTAACAAAGTATTAAAAATTTGATAAAAAATTGACCATGTATACAAAAATGTTAATCAAGAATTTAAAAAAATACAAATATTTTAAAATATTAATCAAGCATTTGGAAAATGCTAAATGTGTACAGAAAAATATTAACTAAGTATTAAAAATATTAATCATTTTATTTTAAAAAATAATCAAGTATTTAAAAACAATTAAAAATGTATAGCAAAAATGTTGACTATGTATTCAAAAATGTTAATCTTGTATTTGAAAAATGTTAGTCTAGTATTTTAAAAATGATTAAAAAATGTGTGTACAGAAAAAGTTAACCATGTATTAAAAATCGTAAACTTATATATGAGAAATGTTAAACGTGTTTTAGAAAAAGTTATTAGATATATACCAAAAATGTGTATAGAAAAACGAACCAAAAGTTGAGGGAAAACAAAACGAAAAGCAGATGAAGAATGAGAAAGAAACAAAACAACCGAAAAAATGAAGAGAAAGGAAAGACAAGAAGAAAAATATTGAAAACTAAAAGAAACAAGGAAAACGAAAGCAAAACAAAGAAAAAGAAAGAACAAAAAAATGTGAACCATGAAAATAAATAAAGAAAACCCAAGAAGAAGAAATAAAGAAAAGAAAAAATCCAGCAAAACTGGAGAGATGGACGAAGAAAAATCGATGAGAAAACAAAGAAAAACGGAAAACAATGAAAAATGGCCTGTTCCCCTTTAAGTAGGGCGTGCCCTGCTATTTACCATGAACCCGACCCTAACTCACTAGCTAGCAGTGCTGCCTTTCATGATGGAAACTTGGGATCGAATCCTGGGTGCTGCTTTTTTTCTTCTCCATTTCTTTTAAAGGCGCGCTATTGGGTCGGCCCGAAACTGTAGATCCTTAAGGCGAGACATCCTACCATATCGCTGAATACGAGATATAGTCGCGACGCCGTATAGGAACTCCCATGCGCGTGCATCAGTGTGTGTCCTGGCGAAGCTCCCCTTGTTTCAAAGAGAGGAGGACGGGTTATTCACATTTAATTTGATGGTTAAAGGCAAATTGAAATCCCTCCCCGCCGCTTAGGCTAGCTGGCGCTCGAAGGCAAGCGATAATGGGTGGGCTCAGCATCCCTCACATCCAGCAAAAACGCTCAAAAACCAAACATCAAACAGAGCTACTATTGTGCGAGATGTGGGAATCGAACCCGCATACCAACACTGATGACCTTGACGCAATAACCACTGCACCTTGATAACTTTAATGTGATTTAACTGAAAAACAACGCTATATGACCTTTGATTCTGTCCCCCAATATACATTATTAAAATATGAAAAGAAATTCACTATTTCTTAAAAAAAGTTCAACGATTTTGAAAAAACACGGATTTTCAAAAAGAAATGTTCACAAAATTGAAAAAAGTTCATCACTTTTGACAACTTCACCAATCAGAAAAAGTTCACTAGATTTGAAAAAAGTTACAGATTTAGGAAAAGTTCATCGATTTTGATCAAACAAATCAAAAATTTGTAAAAACTTCATCAAATTTTGAAAAAAAAAAGTTCATGGATTTGAAAAGGTTCATCAAGTTTGAAAAAGTTTCACAAATTCAAGAAAGTTCATCAATTTTTTGAATAAAAAGTTCATGAATTCAGAAAAAGTTCACAAAATATTTTAAAACAATGTTTGTGGATTTTAAAAAAGTTTCTAAATTCAGAAAAAGTTCATAAATTGTGAATACAAGGTTCACAAATTTGTAAAAACTTCATCAAATTTTGAAAACAAGCTCCATAGATTTAAGAAAGTTCATCGATTTTGCTAAAAAAAAGTTCATTAATTTTGAAAAAAAATCGCACAATCAAAAAACTTCATCAATTTTTAATAAAAGGTTCACGAATTCAGAAAAAAGTTCACTCGATTTTTTGAAAAGAAAGTTAATGGATTTTAAAAAGTGCTCGCATTTGTGGAAAAGAAAGAAAAAAGGAACAAGAAAAAAGGAAAAAAAAAGTAAAATGGAAAGGAAAGACAAAGACAAAAAAGAAGAAAAAAGATGTTAGAAATCACATCGGGATAGTTGTGTAGCTGGCTACCGTAGCTAACATAAAAGGATGAGGTCGCGAGTGCGAGTGTCACCGGGGTGCAGTCTTTTTGTGCAGTTTGAACAAAAAAAGGATAAATAGGTTGTCCCAGTGCGCAGGGACGGGTATGCGCCAGTTTGCGAAAACGCTTGTAGCGGGTGCTAAAGGCGTCGAACAGGGTTTGGCCCTAATGGTTTGCCGTGATCATTCGTCGCGTTCACTAGTGGAGAAATGGCTAGACACAACCATTTACCAACACCAGCACTATTTTTGTCAAATAGTGTCGACGTCGGCACAATTGGTACACCACCTTTATAGAGATAACGCTGGCGTTGCTTTTTCCTAGAGTGCCACAAATTGATGGGCCCATCTGTAGTGACCAGGCAAAGGTTAATGTTGGCGTTGCATTTCTGTTCACGAAATAGATAATTTGTTTAGTGCTGGCGTAGTAATGTATAATACACCGCAAATTTGAGTCTTTTATAGTTTTGACTTTTTTTATTATCCTGAATATTTATAATTTTGAGTCTTTTTATATTTTTGCATCTTTATATTTTGAATATTTATAGTTTTGAGAAAATTTTTATATTCTATCTTTTATTGTTTTAAACCGTTTTATTATTTGAGTCTTTTATTGTTTTAAAGTTTTTTCTATATTTTGAAACTTTTATAATTTTGAGTTTTTTTATAATTTTATGTCTTTTTATTGTTTTAAACTCTTTTATAATTTTGAGTATTTTTGTAATTTTGAAATTTTTATTATTTTGAGTCTTTTTATTGTTTTGAATCTTTTAAAATTTTGATATGTTGTATGATTTTAAACCTTTTATAATTTTGATATGTTGTATAATTTTGAATCTTTTATAATTTTGAGATTTTTTATTATTTTGAGTCTTATTTTTTTAACTTTTAATTATATTAGATTCCGACCATTTCCTTTCCTTCTCGACACTCGAAAGAAATGTGCGGACGGGTAAAAACCTAGGGGGCACGGGCACCTCACCCCCCTTGACACTCTCTCTCGATCCCCTTTCCTTCTCGTCGTCGATCAACCCCCTTCTGCGAACAATTCGGGCCATTTCTGGTGCTGAGGTATTCTTCTAGACCTTTCCCCGTTGCCATACATCTACACCTCCCCTCTTGCTGCCACTGCTGGCCATTTTCTATGGTTCATTTATTTCAGCCGAAATGGGGTTTCGACGATGACGAAGGCAGGTGACGGCGATGAAGAAGTAGGTGGTCAATGAAGCACCACGCTCCAATCTTCGGTGAGCATCTCCCTCTCCATTAGTTTGCTTCACTCTCGATTAGCTAGGGGTTCACTAGCGGGGCTTGAGATGGAAGCATGGGGGCATGGGCTGAAAATATGTTTATGTATAGTTCAAAGTTTGGGGAATAAGCTTATTCATCTAGCTGTTGAGATGCATGGGGGCGGGGGCCATGGGCTGAATATATTCTTAGTATGTAATCTTGTAAGTTCTTTGTATGAACCGTGGCAATGATTTGGTTCATTTGTAGCAATGCCACATCATGAGTTATTTAGAATAACTTATTCCAATTTGACATGATGGAATGATTCCTCGGTGCCGAGATTATCTATAGCAAATGTATCATGCACGTGTGTGCTTCCTTCCTTGGGGTGTCACCTATCTGGATTGGGGTGATTGTTGGCTGCATCTTAAATAACCAGCTAGCTAAGTGTCAAGTATGAAATTCTTTTAGTTGCATTCATATACTTTAGTTCATCCTAGGCATAAGTAGGATTGTTGTCGTATATTGTTGAAATATATTGTTGTCATATATAGTTCAATTGTCAAATGTCATATTGTAGGCATGTGTTGTCATGCACAGTTCAATTGTCATTTGTTGTCATAGTTCAATTGGTCCTAGAGCCAAACACAACATTATTTATTTGTCTAAAAAATTAAAGTGCACCAGGTCATGGCCAATTCTGGAGGCAACCAGGCAGGGATATACAACGTGGAAATGTTGAACCGCGTTCTCTTAGAGGCTCATCAATATACCATCAATAGCCTACAAGAGGTGAATGCCTCGCTGAAAGCGGAGACGGGTCAGTTGCTGGACGAGAAGGCTGATCACTTCTCCAAGACAAATAGGATGAGGGACGAGAGAGATCAGATGATCGAGGAGAGGGATATGATGAAGAATGAGAGAAACTGCCAAGGGCCGAGAGGAATGACCTCAAGATAGAGATAGATCATTTCAAAAAAGATGGAGAGAACAATAGACACAAGCTTTGTCTGTAGAGAAGTTAGTCCTTAATCAAGAGTATAGTATTTAGTTTGGGAGGTTGAATTATGTATTCCCTCCGTCTCATAATATAAGAGCGTTTTGACACTGGTGTGTAGCGTAAAAACACTCTTATATTATGAGACGATGGGAGTAGTTCTTTAACAAGCTAGTAACTTGTGTGAAGTTGAACTTGTTCAGTTGATGAGTATTTATTGAATTATGTAGCTCTTTAATTGCTTTTTTGTGAAGTTGAATTATTTAGTTTGTGATGTATAATATATTTTTATTGGCAAAAATCATTTTGCTGGCGTTGGCCAACAAGGCACGACAGTGGTAGGATACACTTACTGCTGGCTTTGGCCATGTGGCACGCCATGAGCATGTGAAATACTGCTGACGTTGGCTGCAACGCCATCATTGTTTAAACAATGACCCCATATTGGTGGCTTTGTGTTGGAAATACGCCCTAGAGGCAATAATAAAGTGGTTATTATTATATTTCATTGATCACGATAAAGGTTTATTATTCATGCTATAATTGTATTGATCGGGAAAATAATACATGTGTGAATACATAAGCAAATACCAAGTCCCTAATAAGCCTCTATTAGACTAGCTCGTTGATCAAAAGATGGTTAAGGTATCCTGACCATAGACATGAGTTGTCACTTGATAATGGGATCACATCATTAGGACAATGATGTGATGGACAAGACCCATCCGCTAGCATAGCATATGATCGTTCAGTTTTTTCTATTGCTTTCTTAATCAAATACATATTCCCTCGACCATGAGATCATGCAACTCCCGGATGCCGGAGGAATGCCTTGTGTGCTATCAAACGTCACTTCGTAATTGGGTGATCATAAAAGTGATCTACAGGTATCTCCGAAGGTGTCTGTTGAGTTGGCGTGAATCAAGATTAGGATTTGTCACTCTATATGACGGAGAGGTATCTTTGGGCCCTCTCAGTAATACCGCATTACAAGAAGATTGCAAGCAAAGTGACTAAGGATTTAGTTACAAGATGATGTATTATGGAACGAGTAAAGAGACTTGTCGGTAACGAGATTGAACAATGTATGGAGATACCGACGATCGAATCTCGAGCAAGTAACATACCGACAGACAAAGGGAATTACGTATGTTGTCATAAAGGTTCGCCGATAAATATCTTCGTAGAATATGTAGGAACCAATATGGGCATCTAGGTCCCACTATTGGTTATTAACCAGAGGAGCATCTCGGTCATGTCTACATCATTCTCGAACCCGTAGGGTCCGCATGCTTAACGTTCATTGATGATATACTACTATATGAGTTATGTGAGTTGGTGACTGAATATTGTTCGGAGTCTCAGATGAGCTCATGGACATGACGAGGAGCTTCGGAATGGTTTGGAGGTAAAGATTGATATATATGATGAAGGTATTCGGGTTTCGGAAAGGTTTCGGAATGCATCGGATTACCATCGGAGTGCCGGAAGGGGTTTCGGGAGGCCACAGGGGGTTATTGGGCTTAACGGGCCAAGGAGACGGGAGCACACCAGCCAAAAGAGGGCTGGCGCGCCCACCTCCAAGCCGCCGGCCCTAGGGAAGGAAAGGAAGAGGGCCAGCCCCCTCTTACTTCTCTTCCACATGAGAAAAAGGAAAGGGGGCGCCTCCCCTCCTGCCTTCTCCCCATGCGCCAAGAAAGGAAAGGGGGCTCGTAGAGCAGGACCCCTAGGGCGGCCGCCGGCCCCCTTGGGGTGTGCCTAGGGCTGCCTCCCCTTCCCTCTCCACCTATATATATGTGAGGACCGGAGGGGGCGCCAGACATCACGAATCCCCAAGTCATGTGTGGCGCTCCCTCTCCTTCTTGTTCGTCCTCCGTCCAAAACCGTTGTGCTTGGCAAAGCTGTTGGGAACGTAGTAATTCAAAAAAATCCCTACGCTCACGCAAGATCTATCTAGGAGATGCATAGCAACGAGACGGGAGAGTGTGTCCACGTACCCTCGTAGACCGAAACCGGAAGCGTTTAGTAACACAGTTGATGTAGTTGAACGTATTCATGATCCAACCGATCCAAGTATCGAACGTACGGCACCTCCGTGTTCAGCACACGTTCAGCATGATGACGTCCCTCGTGCTCTTGATCTAGTTGAGGATGAGGGAGAGTTCCCTCAGCACGACAGCGTGTCAACGATGATGATGAAGTTACCGGCGCAGGGCTTCGCCTAAACACTACGACGATATGACCGAGGTGTTAGACTGTGGAGGGGGCACCGCACACGGCTAAGAGATTGTCTATTGTCCTTTGGGGTGCCCCTGGCCATGTATATAAAGGAGGGAGAGGAGGAAGCCGGCGGCCAAGAGGGGCGCGCCAAAGGGGTCCAACTAGGATTCCCAATCCTAGTTGGACTCCCCTTCCTTTTCCAAGAGGGGGAGAGAGGGAAGGAGGAGGAGAGGGAGCAGGAAAGAGGGGGGCGCCGCCCCCTCCCTAGTCCAATTTGGACTTGCCATGGGGGGCGTGTGGCCACCCTTGCGGCCCTCCTCGCCTGTCCACTAAGGCCCATGAAGGCCCACTACTTCCCGGGGGGGTCCGGTAACCTCCCGGTACTCCAAAAAATACACTAATCACTCCGGAACTATTCTGGTGTCCGAATATAACCTTCCAATATATCAATCTTTACCTCTCGACCATTTCGAGACTCCTCGTCATGTCCGTGATCTCATCCAGGACTCCGAACAAACTTCGGTCATCAAATCACATAGCTCATAATACAAATCGTCATCAAACATTAAGCGTGCGGACCCTACGGGTTCGAGAACTATGTAGACATGACCGAGACATATCTCCGGTCGGTCAAACCGCATAACAACATACGTCATTCCCATTTGTCATCGGTATGTTACTTGCCCGAGATTCGATCGTCGGTATCATCATACCTAGTTCAATCTCGTTACCGGCAAGTCTCTTTACTCGTTCCGTAATGCTTCATCCTGCAACTAACTCATTATTCACATTGCTTGCAAGGCTTATAGTGATGAGCATTATCGAGAGGGCCCAGAGATACCTCTCTGACAGAGTGACAAATCCTAATCTTGATCTATGCCAACCCAACAAACACCTTCGGAGACACCTGTAGAGCATATTTATAATCACCCAGTTATTTTGTGACGTTTGATAGCACACAAGGTGTTCCTCCGGTATTCAGGAGTTGCATAATCTCATAGTCAGAGGAACATGTATAAGTCATGAAGAAAGCAGTAGCAATAAAACTGTAACGATCATAATGCTAAGCTAACGGATGGGTCTTGTCCATCACATCATTCTCTAATGATGTGATCCCGTTCATCAAATGACAACACATGTATATGGTTAGGAAACATAACCATCTTTGATTAATGAGCTAGTCAAGTAGAGGCACACTAGGGACACTATGTTTTGTCTATGTATTCACACATGTACTAAGTTTTCGGTTAATACAATTCTAGCATGAATAATAAACATTTATCATGATATAAGGAAATATAAATAATAACTTTATTATTGCCTCTAGGGCATATTACTTTAGTCTCCCACTTGCACTAGGGTCAATAATCTAGTTCACATCGCCATGTGATTTAACACCAATAGTTCATATCTGTATGTGATTAACACCCATAGTTCACATCGCCATGTGACCAACAACCAAAGGGTTTACTAGAGTCAATAATCTAGTTCACATCGCTATGTGATTAACACCCAAAGAGTACTAAGGTGTGATCATGTTTTGCTTGTGGAGAAGTTTAGTCAACGGGTCTGCTAAATTCAGAGCGGTATGTATTTTGCAAATTTTCTATGTCTATAATGCTCTGCATGGAGCTACTCTAGCTAATTGCTCCCACTTTCAATATGTATCCAGATTGACACTCAGAGTCATCTGGATTGGTGTAAAGCTTACATCGACGTAACTCTTTACGACGATCTCTTTATCACCTCCATAACCGAGAAATACTTCCTTAGTCCTCTTAGGTAACTAAGGATAACTTTGACCGCTATACAGTGATCCACTCCTGGATCACTATCGTACCCCCTTGCCAAACTCATAGCAAGGCACACATCTGGTCTGGTACGTAGCATGGCATACTATATAGAACCTATGACTGAGGCATAGGGAATGACTTTCATTCTCTTTCTATCTTCTGTCGTGGTCGGTCTTTGAGTCTTACTCAACTTTACACCTTGTAATACAGGCAAGCACTCCTTCTTTGACTAATCCATTTTAAACTCTTTCAAAATCTTGTCAAGGTATGTAATCATTGAAAAATCTTATCAAGCGTCTTGATCTATCTCTATAGATCTTGACGCCCAATATGTAAGCAGCTTCACAGAGGTCTTCCTTTGAAAATCTCCTTTCAAACTCTCCTTTATGCTTTCCAGAAAATTCTACATCATTTCCGATCAACAATATGTCATTCACATATACTTATCAAAAAGGCTGCAGTGCTCCCACTCACTTTCTTGTAAATACATACTTCACTGCAAGTCTGTATAAAATTATATGCTTTGATCAACTCATCAAAGCATATATTCCAACTCTGAGATGCTTGCACCAGTCCATAGATGGATTGCTGGAGCTTGCACACCTTGTTAGTACCTTTAGGATCGACAAAACCTTCTGGTTGCATCATATACAACTCTTCTTTAAGAAATATCCATTTAAGGAATGAAGTTTTGACATTCATTTGCCAGATTTCATAAAATATGGCAACTGCTAACATGATTCGAACGGATTTAAGCATCGCTACAGTTGAGAAAATTTCATTGTAGTCAACACCTTGAACTTGTCGAAAACCTTTTGCGACAAGTCGAGCTTTGTAGATAGTAACACTACTATCAGCGTCCGTCTTCCTCTTGAAGATCCATTTATTTTCTATGGCTTGCCAATCATCGGGCAAGTCCACCAAAGTCCACACTTTGTTCTCATACATGGATCCCATCTCAGATTTCATGGCCTCAAGCCATTTCGCGGAATCTGGGCTCATCATCGCTTCCTCATAGTTCATAGGTTCATCATGGTCTAGTAACATGACTTCCAGAATAGGTTTACCGTACCACTCCTGTACTCTGGTTGACCTATGAGGTTCGGTAGTAACTTGATCTGAAGTTTCATGATCATCATCATTAGCTTCTTCACTAAATAGTGTATGAATCACTGGAACTAATTTCTATGATGAACTACTTACCAATTCAGGAGAAGGTACAATTACCTCATCAAGTTCTACTTTCCTCCCACTCACTTCTTTCGAGAGAAACTCCTTCTCTAGAAAGGATCCATTTTTAACAATGAATATCTTGCCTTCGGATCTGTGATAGAAGGTGTACCCAACAGTTTCCTTTGGGTATCCTATGAAGACGCACTTCTCCGATTTGGCTTAGAGCTTATCAGGTTGAAGCTTTTTCATATAAGCATCGCAGCCCCAAACTTTAAGAAACAAATTGGGTTTCTTTCCAAACCACAGTTCATAAGGTGTCGTCTCAACGGATTTGATGGTGCCCTATTTAACGTGAATGCAGCCGTCTCTAAAATATAACCCCAAAAGGATAGCGGTAAATCAGTAAGAAACATCATAGATTGGACCATATCCAATAAAGTATGGTTACGATGTTCGGGCACACCATTACAATGTGGTGTTCTAGTTGGCGTGAGTTGCAAAACTATTCCACATTGTTTCAAATGAAGACCAAACTCGTAACTCAAATATTCGCCTCATCTGATCGTAGAAACTTTATTTTCTTGTTATGATGATTTTCCACTTCACTCTGAAATTCTTTGAACTTTTCAAATGTTTCAGACTTATGTTTCATTAAGTAGAAATACCCATATCTGCTCAAATCATTTGTGAAGGTCAGAAAATAACGATACCCACCACGAGCTTCAACACTCATTGGTCTTCATTCATCCGTACGTATTATTTCCAATAAGTCAGTAGCTCGCTCCATTGTTCCGGAGAACAGAGTTTTAGTCATCTTGCCCATGAGGCATGGTTCGCAAGCACCAAGTGATTCTAATCAAGTGATTCCAAAAGCCCATCAGCATGGAGTTTCTTCATGCGCTTTACACCAATATGACCTAAATGGTAGTGCCACAAGTAAGTTGCACTATGATTATCAACTTTGCATCTTTTGGCTTCAATATTATGAACATGTGTATCATGATCGAGATTCAACAAAAATAGACCACTCAACAAGGGTGCATGACCATAAAAGACATTACTCATATAAATAGAACAACCATTATTCTCTGATTTAAATGAATAACCATCTTGCATTAAACAAGATCCAGATATATTGTTCATGTCAACACTGGCACCAAATAACAATTATTCGGGTCTAAAACTAATCCGGAAGGTAGATGTAGAGGTAGCGTGCCGACGGCGATCACATCGACCTTGGAACCATTTCCGACGCGCATCCTCACCTCGTCCTTAGCCAATCTTCATTTAATCCGTAGCCCCTATTTCGAGTTGCAAATATGAGCAACAGAACCAGTATCAAATATCCAGGCGCTACTTCGAGCATTAGTAAGGTACACATCAATAACATTTATATCAAATATACCTTTCTCTTTGCCATCCTTCTTATCCGCCAAGTACTTGGGGCAGTTCCGCTTCTAGTGACCAGTTCCTTTGCAGTAGAAGCACTCAGTTTCAGGCTTAGGTCCAGACTTGGGCTTCTTCTCGGGAGTAGCAACTTGCCTGCTATTCTTCTTGAATTTCCCCTTCTTCCCTTTGCCCTTTTTCTTGAAACTAGTGGTCTTGTTAACCATCAACACTTGATGCTCCTTCTTGATTTCTACCTCCGCAACCTTTAGCATTGCGAAGAGCTCGGGAATCATTTTCGTCATCCCTTGCATATTATAGTTCATCACAAAGCCTTTATAGCTTGGTTGCAGTGATTGAAGAACTCTGTCAATGACACTATCATCGGGAAGATTAACTCCCAGCTGAGTCAAGTGGTTATGGTACCGAGACATTCTAAGTATGTGTTCACTGGCAGAACTATTCTCCTCCATTTTGCAGCTATTGAACTTGTTAGAGACTTCATATCTCTCAACTCGGGCATTTGCTTGAAATATTAACTTCAAATCTTGGAACATCTCGTATGCTCCATGACGTTCAAAACGTCTTTGAAGTCCCGATTCTAAGCCGTAAAGCATGGCACACTGAACTATCGAGTAGTCATCAACACACGTCTGCCAGGCATTCACAATGTCTGCAGTTGTTGGCGTAGGTGGTACACCTAGCGGTGCTTTCAGGATGTAATTCTTCTATGCAGCAATGAGGATAATCCTCAAGTTACGGACCGAGTCCATGTAATTGCTACCATCATCTTTCAACTTAGCTTTCTCTAGGAACGCATTAAAATTCAAGGAACGGTAGCACGGGCCATTGATCTACAACAACATAGACATGCAACAACTATCAGGACTAAGTTCATGATAAATTAAAGTTCAATTAATCATATTACTTAAGAACTCCCACTTAGATAGACATCCCTCTAGTCATCTAAATGATCACGTGATCCAAATCAACTAAACCATGTCCGATCATCACGTGAGATGGAGTAGTTTTCAATGGTGAACATGTCTATGCTGATCATATCTACTATATGATTCACGTTCGACCTTTCGGTCCCAGTGTTCCGAGGCCATATCTGCATATGCTAGGCTCGTCAAGTTTAACCCGAGTATTCTGCATGTGCAGAACTGGCTTGCACCCGTTGTATGTGAACGTAGAGCTTATCACACCCGATCACCACGTGGTGTCCTGGCACGACGAACTGTAGCAACGGTGCATACTCGGGGAGAACACTTATACCTTGAAATTTAGTGAGGGATTATCTTATAATGCTACCGCCGTGCTAAGCAAAATAAGATGCATAAAAGATAAACATCACATATAATCAAAATATGTGACATGATATGGCCATCATCACCTTGTGCTCATGATCTCCATCACCGAAGCATTGTCATGATCTCCATCGTCATCGGCTTGACACCTTGATCTCCATCGTAGCATCATTGTCATCTCGCCAACTATTGCTACTACGACTATTGCTAACGCTTAATGATAAAGTAAAGTAATTACATGGCAATTGCATTTCATACAATAAAGCGACAACCATATGGCTCCTGCCAGTTACCGATAACTCTGTTACAAAACATGATCATCTCATACAACAATTTATATGTCATCATGTCTTGACCATATCACATCACAACAAGCCCTGCAAAGACAAGTTAGACATCCTCTACTTTGTAGTTGCAAGTTTTACGTGGCTGCTACGGGCTTCTAGCAAGAACCGTTCTTACCTACGCATCAAAGCCACAACGATTTTTCGTCAAGTGTGTTGTTTTAACCTTCAACAGGGACCGGCCGTAGTCAAACTCAATTCAACTAAAGTTGGAGAAACAGACACCTGCTAGCCACCTGTTTGCGGCGCACGTCGGTAGAATCAGTCTCATGAACGCGGTCATGTAATGTCGGTCCGGGCTGCTTCATCTAATAATACCGCCGAATCAAAGTAAGACGTTGGTTGTAAGCAGTATGACTATTATCACCCACAACTCTTTGTGTTCTACTCGTGCATATATCATCTATGCATAGACCTGGCTCGAATGGCACTGTTGAGAACGTAGTAATTCAAAAAAAAAAAATCCTATAATCACGCAAGATCTATCTAGGAGATGCATAGCAACGAGACGGGAGAGTGTGTCCATATACCCTTGTAGAACAAAAGCGGAAGTGTTTAGTAACGCTGTTAATGTCGTCGAACGTCTTCACGATCCAACCGATCCAAGTACCGAACTTATGGCACTCCGTGTTCAGCACACGTTCAGCACGATGACGTCCCTCGTGCTCTTGATACAGTCGAGAACGAGGGAGAGTTCCGTCAGCACGATGTTGTGGCGACAGTGATGATGAAGTTAGGCACAGGGCTTCGCCTAAACACTACGACGATATGACTGAGGTGTTAAACTGTGGAGGGGGGCACCGCACACGGTTAAGAGATTGTCTATTGTCCTTTGGGGTGCCCCCTGGACACGTATATAAATGAGGGATAGGAGTAGGCCGGCGGCAAAGAGGGGCGCACCATAGGGGGAGTCCAACTAGGATTCCCAATCCTAGTTGGACTCCCCTTCCTTTTCCAAGAGGGCGAGAAAGGGAAGGACGAGGAGAGGGAGAAGGAAAGAGGGGGGCGCCGCCCCCTCTCTAGTCCAATTTGGACTTGCCATGGGGGGGGCACCCTTGCGGCTCTCCTATCCTTTCCACTAAGGCCCATGAAGGCCCACTACTTCCCCGGGGGGGGGGGTCCGGTAACCTCCCGGTACTCCGAAAAATACCCGAATCACTTCGGAACTATTCCGGTGTCCGAATATAATCTTCCAATATATCAATCTTTACCTGTCGACCATTTCGAGACTCCTCGTCATGTCCGTGACCTCATCTGGCACTCCGAACAAACTTCGGTCATCAAATCACATAACTCATAATACAAATCGTCATCGAATGTTAAGCGTGCGGACCCTACAGGTTCAAGAACTATGTAGCCATGACCGAGACTCTCCGGTCAATAACCAATAGCGAACCTGGATGCTCATATTGGTTCCTACATATTCTAAGAAGATCTTTATCGGTCAAACCGCATAACAGCATACGTCATTCCCTGTTGTCATCGATATATTACTTGCGCGAGTTTCGATCGTCGGTAATCATACCTAGTTCAATCTCGTTACCGGCAAGTCTCTTTACTTGTTCTGTAATGCTTCATCCCGCAACTAACTCATTAATCACATTGCTTGCAAGGCTTATAGTGATGAGCATTACCGAGAGGGCCCAGAGATACCTCTCCGACACACGGAGTGATAAATCCTAATCTTGATCTATGCCAACCCAACAAACACATTCGGAGACACCTGTAGAGCATCTTTATAATCACCCAGTTAGGTTGTGACGTTTGATAGCACACAAGGTGTTCCTCCGGTATTCGGGAGTTGCATAATCTCATAGTCATAGGAACATGTATAAGTCAAGAAGAAATCGGTGGCAATAAAACTATAATGATCATAATGCTAAGCTAATGGATGGGTCTTGTCCATCACATCATTCTCTAATGATGTGATCCCGTTCATCAAATGACAACGCATGTTTATGGTTAGGAAACATAACCATCTTTGATTAACGAGCTAGTCAAGTAGAGGCACACTAGGGACACTATGTTTTGTCTATGTATTCACACATGTACTAAGTTTCCGGTTAATACAATTCTAGCATGAATAATAAACATTTGTCATGATATAAGGAAATATAAATAACAACTTTATTATTGCCTCTTGAGCATATTTCCTTCAAAAGCCCTGCGGAATAGCTTCACCACCACCGCATCAGGCCGTCGTGCTGGCGGAACTCATCTACTACTTTGCCTCTCTTGCTGGATCGAGAAGGCGAGGACATTATCGAGTTGAACGTGTGCTGAACGCGGAGGTGTCGTGCGTTTGGTGCTTGATCGGAACGGATTATGAAGTTGTACGACTACATCAACCGCGTTGATAAACGCTTCCGCTTAGCGATCTACAAGGGTACGTAGATACAGTCCCCCTCTCGTAGCTATGCATCTTCATGGATAGATCTTGTGTGTGCGTAGAATTTTTTTTGCTTTCCATGTAAAGTTCCCCAACACTTCGGATGTCCACGCTAGACATCAGCAAGGCCGTTTTTGTCACACCATAGTTAGACTTTTCTGCACTAGTGATTAGTTATCATAGCGTCTCCATGCGGGCTTTTGGGCCATAATACGACGTAGCCACAAAGACCATCTCAAAAATTGCACGTCTTTTTCAGTCGGCTATCTCGCGTGTGGCCCATACAGGTCTAGATTGTCATTTGACGGGGTCTAGTAATACTAACCCTTCACCTAAAAAAAAGTTTTCACAAAAGAAGAAAAAAAGTAATACTGACCCGGCAATCTAAGACGAGCGTTCTTCCCCTCTTCAGGAATTGCCACCCCTTCAATTCAAAAAAATGACTTGCCTCCCCCTCATTCTTGAGTCATTTTTCGGGCTGAATTGTACCTCCTAAGTAATGAAATCTTCAAAGCGGACCTGTAAACCTCTCGCAACCATCCGGACCGGGTTGTCCGAACCGCGGAAGCCATCCAATGCCAACCTGTATCGGCCCGTGGAGCGGTCCGAACGCGATTTTTCTCATAAACCGGAGACAAACGCGGGGGAGGTTTGTGGGAGTCCGGACTGATTTCAAGCCCTCTTCTGACCGCCCTGGCGCACCAACAAAAAACCCATCCGCCCATCCCGCGCTTTCCATCCCGCGCCTCGCGCCTCTTACCACGCCGCATTCATGCCGCCTCAGAGCATGCAGCGGCCGTCATTGATACCGCGATTTGACCGGACAACAAGGCGGCTCAGACGGAAGCGACGTCTCGGGCCATCGCCGCCGCTTCACTACGGACGCCGCGTCCCAAGAAACTAACTCCGGCCGCTGCGCCGCATTGAAACGGGCTGACCGCCCCTCTGCCTGCCCTGGGCGTAGCTATTTAAGCCACACTCCGGCGTCGTCCAGATCTGCACCCTCCAGAGCACCGCACTGCCCTCCTCCCCTTCTCCGAGCCCAGCGACGATGCCAAAGTCCTGGTTCTCCGCGCCGACAGGTGGCACCGGTGGAAGTTCATCGTCGGGCAGATCATGGCGTCACCGCCCTCGCTCACCTGGACAATCCACATCCATGGCGGCGGGCTCCTCCGGCAAGGAAGAGATAGTCATCTCCTTGGTGACGAGGAGGACCAGCCGCAGCAGCGACCACGTCGACTCTCGGAGGCGGCTCTCACGGACGAAGAAATTGTCCATCAGATGGGTCCGGTGCCACCATCCCAGTGCGCTTGGAGGAGTCTCCCACCCCACTGCGGGTCTGGGTTAAGCGGGAGCCGACATCCCCACTCCGGCAGGTGAAGTACGAGTCGGCATCTCCACGCCGGCAGGTGAAGGACGAGCTGACGTGAAGCAAGAGCTAGCGTCCCCCAGTGCCTCCGCAGTGTGAAGGAGGAGCCGCACAGTCGCTACGCGCAGATCGACGGCCCTTGTCGCCACCACGGCGTCAACGCCATGTGAAGGAGGAGGTGTCGCCCGCGATCGCCAAGGCGCGTCCCCCACTATCTCTTAGGCGACGGTTATAGCGGTGCCTCCGGCTCTCGGGCTGTGGTATCCGAGGCAGAGTGCGCAGCACGACGGCAGGCGAGGTACGACCGGCGCAGTGCCGGTCGCCGCTCCGAATTTGCCAAGACGGACATGGCGTTGTAGTGGGTCCGCAACGACCTCGACCTCGCCGCCGTGTGTGTGCGCTCGACTGCTCTGCGAATGCCGGTCGCGGCAAGGCCGCCGCCAGGGCTCCGCGGGCCACGTCGGCAGTGGCCTCGGCTGCGTTCCGTACGACGCAACAGGAGGCGGAGTGGCTCCTCCGCGAGCGGCAGGCAGCCGCCGGGCAAAGGTTGTCGGCGCCCTCCAGCACCGTTTTCTTTGCTGGAGGCACGACGACGACGACGACAACGGCGGCACCGACGGAGACGGCAGTGCGGCAGGGCAGGGCGGCCACACGTACGAGGTGGTCGTCCGGAATATGGTTTAGGTTTTTTTTTGTGTGTTATTTTAGTTAAACGGTCGAAGTATTGACCTTTTTATATAAACTATATCCGAACTTAAATGAAAACCATCTGGTTTGCATGAATTTCATCCTGTTGGTTTGACTTGTTGTGAAAATGTATGTAGCTAGTGTTGGATGGCTGCCTCCCGCATCCGTGTCCATGGACTGGTTCTTCTGTCCGTGAACGGATGCGGAAGGTTTTTGACGGGTTACGGTTGGAGATGCCCTCAGATCGGACAAACTCATAAAAAAGCAGCGACTCACTATCATGTCTCAACGGATTATTATTTTCCCACAGTAAATGACGCTTTCATTAACTGATAATCGCTCATGCTTGGACGGTTACTACCAAGTACCAGCGGACACCAATGCGTGAGGAAGAGGCTAAGAAACAACTTTTCTAGTATGTGCCACGGCGCATGCTTGAAGGCAGGACGGACGAACATGCATGGACGACAATCTTCGCTTGTTATTAGATCCATCTTCCTGCACATGTCCACGACGAGATCTACCAAAACATCCCACTCCCCAAGAAGGCTGAGCCATTATCGGCGGGGACCTTGAGATAATCTGATCTCCGTGCGGAGTAGATCGAGTGCGCACTCATATAGCCAGGAGATGGCTTTGGACACTCTCTTGATCCGCTTGTGCCTGCAGTGATATCCCTCCACGATGTATGCATGACATCGTGTTCACGTCACTCCGTAATCCCAACACCCCTGTCCATGAGCTGACTGAGCGACGCTACGAAATATCAACGTGCAAGCTCGTCATGGCGTGGAGCCGTGGACGACGAACACCAGACGAGACGATGGTTTCCAACGATGCAGCCAAGGCAGTACCTCTCCGGCTCGGCATTGTCAAGGCACCACGAGAGACCACGACCGGACCGGCGCATGCAATCGCGCTCACGGCTCACCGTCCCGAATCCGCCCCGTCTTTCTCAAAGGAAAAACGTAGCCACGGCACCGCCGAACCGTACCGGTACCGTAGCGCGCCCATGCATGGTCCAGCATGCCATCCGGCCGTTCGCGCAGACAAGTACGGGCCAAACACCCCCACCGGCGGGAGCGGCGCCGCCGCCCAGCCCTTATCGCGGCTCGTCGCGTCGCAGCCACGACCGGACCAATCGGGCCGCCCAACGCAACCGGGGCCGTGCTCGTGAGGGCGCTGTCTCGCTCGCCACGGTGACCACCCATCAGCAACGTCCGGACCGCGACCGCACGCACGCACGCATGGAACAATCAACGGACGATGTCACGGCCCGTCGCGGCCGGCGACGTGTCCGGCGAGCGCGGCAGCCAGCCGTCGACGGCAGCGAGCGCCTCGCAAACTTTTCGGTGGCAGCGACGCTCGGTGCCAGCCGCGGCCCACGGCGCTGCCCTGCCGCCGAGGGAAGGAGGAGAGACAGCGACGATCGCCCCCGCACCGGCGCCGCGCACACGTGTTGCCGCGCCGGGCCGGATCGATCCAAGGCTAGCGGCCAAACCATGGCTTTTTGGGGATATTTCCAGCAAGTCGGCCGGGGGCCTGGTCCATCGGAAAGCAACCGTCTTGGGGGCTAGGGTTTGACTGAACGTGTGAGGGCGCAACATGGCGCGCCCTGGTTGCTCCGGCGGCGGCCTCCGATCCAAACCTTTGACTGCTAATTTGTCCTCGCTTTCCAGCCTCCTCCTCATTTTGCTTCTAGAAGTTTCGCCCGGTAACACGCATCTGACAATACAAATTAGCCTAATCTCACCTAACTATAACTGTTATATTGCTCGGCCTAGAAAACAACCGTTTGTGCTTCAGGTCTGGCTTTGAACTGTGAAGAAGAACTGAACACTGATTAGTCCCAGCACCAGCAGTCCACCTGAAAAACCTGGCCACGCGATGTCCATCTCGGAGTTCACAAAGCAACCACATTTCTACTGACAACAACATCTGAATTTCCGATCAAGCTCACTCCACCCACCAAACAACCACAACCAAATCGGCCACGAAACGACCTCAAAAAAGATCACGTCGCCTCCTTCGCCGGCGTGGCAGTCCTCGCATCCACGACTGGACTACTACTAGACTAGACTAGCCAGATATTTCCCCGCCCGTGCGTGCGTGCCGTGCTGCCGCCGTATCAGAACCGGCCACCTGCCCGGGCCATATCTCTAGCTCACAAGTCAACATACGGGCGGTGCCACCGTTTGGAAGCACCCGCCACCTGTGCGGGCAAAACCACCAGCCCTCCGTTCTTTATGCACATGAAATGCGAGGGTTTCAACACGATCGCGCCACCTGTTGGGCTTAGTCTCGCTCCGATGCAATAATGCAACTGTTCACTACCCGTCGATCTGTTTTTCTGCAATTATTGGCAAGCCGAAATGGTCGACCATGCTGGCCGTTGTTGCTTTGTTTTACAATGGAAGGAGGCCTCTCGACCTCAAAGTGTTGCTTTTGGTAACCGCTACTGCTGGCCAGAAAGTCGGGCTGGAACGACTTGCTCAAAGAAGAAAGGAGGCGGAGCGCCCACATTCTCAAGGGCCCGGACCGCTTTTGCGTGGAGAAGATGATCTCTATCATCTCTGTTTTGGGTAAAAAGGGTCATGAAAAAGGTCTCTAGTAACATGCGCCCGATCTCTGCCTCTTTCTCACTTTTAGCAAGCGTGGTGAGCGGTCAGCGTGAGTGAGATCTCTCCACTGAGATAGTAGTATGTGGTATGGTCCTCCCGTTTGCTTGCACTGCAGGGTCTTGCGTAAGTTGCCAGCACTGTTCGTTGATCTGCCGCGAGATTAGCACGTTTCGGGCTCCTCGTGTCAACTGGTGATGCACCCAGCTGCACGGACAGGAATTTTTGGAAGATGGTTCTTAGAACAGTCAGAAAGGTACTACTAGAAAATTCTTGCAAAGAAAAGGAAAGATAATAGAAAAAAATCTGTTTTTTGGGGGGTATCAAACTTGTGGAGTACTCCCTCCGTCCCAAAAAAACTTGTCTAACATTATTTGAATGAATAGTAAGATCCCATCAGTTGTATTTTACGCACTAAGAATATGGTGGGTGTCATTTGTTCACAAAACTTCATCACACACGAGAAGAATGATCGACCAGGTTTGATGACCCAAAATTTCAAAAGAATGACATTTAAAAAAAATCAAAAGAATTTGGTTTTCCTGCCATATTATCCGCTTTTACTATCCACTTGAGTGTGCGTGGAATCGTGTTGGCGTGTATTTTTGCTAGCTGCACTAGCTAGCTAGTGTTTACGCAGATAATGCTTGCTAATCATACGCATGTTTGTGCCTATTATATGCGTGGCCTTGCTCACATATACACCCGCCTGCCTAGGTCTTGAGGCCTAAACTTGGTTTGGAAGCTACTCTAAGCATGCCGGAGTTCTTATCCACGGAAGAAGGGAAGAAGGTTGCCACAGCACTCAAGCGGCAGCGTGCCTTTCCCCTTTCGGCACACAAGACAGTTTTTTTTTTTTTTTTTTGAATGTTGGCAGAAGGACTGCCAAATTCATTGATCAGAAGAGGAGTAACAAGAACACCTCCAATGGAGGAAAGCACCGCAAAAGGCTAGTGCAGAAAGAAAAGAAAGAAAACAGAAACCCGCCGGTACCAACACAAACCCAAGATCCGCCAGCAACCATGCACACCATCGAAATCCATCGTCGAGGCCTCCAAGATGACGCCTCCAAGAAGGAAGTGGTATCGAGAACACCGCCGTCATCCGATCTAGCTCCGCCAGATCTTAGGTTTTCACCCGGAGACCTCAGCCATGAGGCAGGAAGAGCAATGAGCTCCACGGCGGCACCTCCAAGGAGGAAGGCGACATCCATAGATGCCGTTACCGTCGGCACCGACGAAGTCGATGCAGGATTTTCATCCGGAGCTAAGCCTTCCGCCAATCATCCAGGATCCGAGACCAAACCAGCACCACCAGGCAGAACAAGGCCAAGCACACACTACCAGACACGGGATAGTCGCCGCCACACGCAGAACCTAGGCAAGCACACGTCAACCTGGCCGGTCCGCACCGCCGCTCGCAGGACCTGGGCGAACCCAATCGACTCCGGCCGTCCTCCAGCTCCGTGCGCAGACCTGGGCGAGACTTCGCACCGCAAGACAGTTGGTCTCGACAAATCACACATGTGTTGGATGCCTACAGCTGTTGGAAGCCAGTTGAGTAGGGCATGTGCATTTGTACGGGCCGATTTGCAAGGTGATCGTGTCTCAAGATTCTACAGACCCGGCGAGACTAACTTGGTCGCTGCATTGGATGTATTATGACCTAACGATCCACATAATTAACTACGGCATTGCTGGCGTGGAAGCACTGCTTGAGCAAAGAGCATCGATCTAATCCACTTGCCGTTAACTAGGCCAGGATTAATTAATTATGGGCAAGTAATAGAGAAGTATCCCTCCCCAATGTGTGTGCCCCATCAGGAGCCTTTAAGCACTTTATATGGCAAGTCCGCTGATGAGTACTCCAAACGGGTGCGTACGTAGCAATCTGAGGCCGAGTATACAAATCATTAGCGGTGGCAGCCAAGGATTATTCAATCTAATCCTGTGGATTAAACAACGGGTGTTCATGTCATGCTGCTGTGATCCAACGCTAGCTGGTCATATATGTCGTGACGTTGGCTTAGATAGATACGTACTAGGCGCCTAGGCATGCGACATTCACTAAAAGATCATGTATGGCTTCGCAAGTTCGCATACAGCAACGGCATATCTACTCCTCTGTACTATAGAGTATAGTGGACGGTATCTGTACAAATTCAAGATCGAGCTGGTTAAAAACTACTCCTGCCCTATGAGTACATGCGCCATCGCCATTGCCATCGAAACCGTCGATCCTGTCAAAGGCCGATGGATGCGGCGATGGCCCTGTTTGGATACTCTAATTCAGTTAGAGGTTAGAGTTAGATTCTAACCTTGAACCAACCCTAAACTAACTCTAACCAAAGAGCTGTTTGGATGATAGGGTTAGATTGACAATAAATATTCTTTTTCAATTATTTGACTACTTTAGACCATGTTTGGATGGGAGGGTTAACTTTTTTTACTAATTTTTTAGTGGGCCCAAGAGAACTAACCCAAATAAGCTCCTCTAGTGTGGGCTAGTTTTTTGGGGTGGGTTAGATCCAACTAACCCAAACTAACCCACCATGTTTGGATACTTTTGGGTTATTTGAGCCTCAACTAACCAAAACTAACTCTAACCTAGGTATCCAAACAGGGCCGATGGCGGCACAAAGGCCCTGCCCTTTGAGGAGGCAGCTGGAGAGTTATTGTTTTTCTATTTTTAATGTTGTTCATTTTTTTTAGAATACGCAAAGCTTGCGTATCATTTCATTAATAGAAGAAGATAGAATGAGTTCATAAGGTTGTATAACACATGACACATACGCAAGGAGCGTGAATATAATGTCCGAAGCGGAGAGACCAGAGATGCTCAACCCAAAAACAAAGAACACAACTAAACTAGCTGAACAGAGAAGTTGTCTAACCAACAATGAAACGACCAAACATCTCCAAATTCAGCACGGAGGACGCCCCGAGCAAATCAAGACAACGCCTTCACGAAGGAGGACGATACCGGGACACATCGTCGCCCGGTTCGGAAGAATGGACCTAGGATTTCCCCTGATGGTCGAAGAGGGGCACGGATAACGGCCATGGCAACTCCTCCAGAAAGGGAACGACACCCGCGGGTGTCACCGCTACTAGCATAAGATGCAGGCATTTCGCCCTGGCCAAATTCCAAGCAATCCCAACCCACCGGAGCACAGAATGGAGACAAGGTAGTCGGTCATAGGCCGGAGCAACGACCGCTGGAAGGGGAGCCACGCCCGACACCGAAGGAGGCACCGGGCGCCGTCGGGCGCAAGCTACGGAGAAGGACAAGGTTGTGTGGCAGAGCAGAAGGAGGAGGCGGCGGTGATGCGACGGTGGCCGGAGCCTCGGACGAGCCACAATCTAGAAGGGAGCGCAGACCCAGGCCACCGGGACCGGAGCAGCAGGGACACCGCGCGTGCCCAAGGAGCCAAAACGGGACGAAGTGTGCCGGAGACGAAGATGTGCCGGGATGGACGACCAACCAACAAATCGGCAGGGTGGTGGTGGTGTGAAGAGGCCGATGGCCAGTGCGCCAAAGGAGCTGGAAATAACGCAGCTCCCGAGCACGCCGAGTCCAAAGTTGCGCGGGCCGGCCATGAACGCCGGAGCTACTTCACCAGGTCCATGGCTGCCGAGCGAAGCCGCCCCTGCCAGGGTGAAGGTGAAGGGGACTCGCGCTCAGTCAAAACTTCGGACCGGCGCGCTGCCAAAACAGCCACCGCCGGGCACAACCAGCCGCCTCCAGAAGAGGCCAACCCGGAGCTCGAAGGGAGGGAGTGTCGGGGGCATGGGGTGGGCGCAGCTAGAAGGGCGCGTCCGGCCGTCATGGAAGGCCGGTCAGAGAGCACCAAATCCAGCTGGAGAAGGCCCCAAATTGCGACCTAGGCGGGCCGGAGCCGCCGCAGGGGAGCCGCAACCATAGGGAGGGGGGTCAGCGTCGCTAACTCGCTGGGGATGCCGAGCAGGGCCGCACCCGCCGCCGGTCTGTTGGCGCCTCCAGACCGGATCTGGGGGAAGGGGGCGGAGGGAGAGGGTTGGGGTGAAGTTGGAGAAGAGTAGGCCCCGCCGCCGCCATCCGAGGGCCCAGCGCAGCTTCTTCGGCGCTTTCCAGCGACGGTGGCGTGGGGGTGGATGGGAGGTGGGGGCCGAGCTGGCGGTGGCTAGGGTTTCACCCAAGTCGCCCGGCTCGGGCGACGCGGCGGCTAATGTTGTCAATATGGTTGTACTGGTTGTAGGAGTGGTATGACACCACCGAGTGGCACAAGCTTTTTCCCTCTAAAGATGATTTCAGCATCCACATTTTAAACGTCGCATGAATAAAATTTTGGCCGGGTGCATTGCTGATGCAGAGGTCGAGAGGATGACCCTTTAATTTTCAATGTCTAAGAAAGATATGTCACTGCTTCGAAGATACAAGTACCTGATTTGAGGTCCAAATGTTTACCAAGTGAATTTTAACACAAACTTTAACATAGTTGCACATCCAAATCAAGACATATGATAGTTGCACTCTTAAGACGGTTCTAAACTTTGCAAGTGGAAGGCGAAAATGGCAAAGAGCACACCCCCACCGATCTCGGGCGAGCCCGGCGGCGGGATGGGGAATCCCGGTGTCTGTGTTCGAGCATGTAGACATGGTAGGGCTATGTCCTTGCGGGGCAGCGTTTAGTCGTCGAGATGGTATCCCGGGCTACGATCCACCTTGAGTTTGTCCGCCAGGAGAGTCTCTGGAACTTTGGTGTAGCTTCCTACCTTCCCCTCGAGGCGACGAGGTTAGGTTTTTTTGCCTTGCGTTCGCAATGGCAAGATCTAGTGTCACGTGTCGCTTGAAGGTGTGGTGAAGTGGATCGATTCATGGGTTTGGGGGTAGCGACTGCGGCTCCAAAGCGTCGGTCCTCAGAGGCATGTGTTTGATAACTTTCTGGATGACAAAGTAAAGCCAGCTCCGATATGGGCGTGACGATGGCGGCACGTCTTCAGCTGGTTTCATCGACGGTGTGGTCGTTCCGTGGTCCAGAAACACTGATGTAAGTCTTGTTATGTTTTTTTTTGAACGAAAGGGGGTTGCCCCCCCTGCCCCATTTTATTGAAGCAGAGCACGAAACCATGTCCAGAGAATACACTACCAGGAACAATGAGTATCTAGAGCAACAAAGCTCAGAAGAAAACAAAAACTGCCACAGAAGACTAGAACCCAAGTGCGGGAAATAACTACATAAGATAATTTGCTGCACCGCACAGAGGAGACAACCACCAGGATAAGACACCAAAGAAGAACTCTATCTTCCTGACGCCCTTGAACTTAGTTGGTCTCAGTTGGCCTCCCCAAGTCTCGTCTCCAGGCGATCCGGAGGAGTTCCCCACGTCGCTTGTCCAACAGCAAGATGCATCGTTCTTGATAGGGTTGCACAGGAATCGCAGAGAACTTTCCACTGGTGCAAAAAGCAACTTAGTTTTGCAAGAATGCAGTTCACATTCCTCCATTTGCGCCCCTGAAAGCAAAATTCATTTCTTAGTCTCCATAAGCTCCACAAGGTAGCAGATGAAACCATGTTCAGGACAGCTTTAGATTTATACATATGCCAGAAGGACACAATATGTTCAAAACGAGATATGTTTCCAATATCAAAGAACTCTGCAACAAACCCCCAAACATGTTGGGCCACCACACAATCAAACATCAGGTGTTGAACCGTTTCAGGTTCTGAACAGAACAGACAGGAAGGATCCTCAACTACCCTTCTTTTTGCCAGATTATCTCTAGTCAGCACCTTGTTATGAACACAAAGCCACAAGAAAATATGAATATTCTGTGGACAGGGAATTTTCCACATCTTAGTACTAACATTAGGGATCACACCCCCAAAATTGATCTGATTATAGAAGGATTTAACTGAAAAGATCCCACTAGTCTCAAGACCCCAAATGGGGGTGTCCAGTTCCTTTAGAAGAGGGTATTGCTTAACCAAACAGACAAGTTGATTCCATAAATTCAGTCCAGCGCTGTCAACACATCTTCTAAAAGTTAATTTCAAGTCCTCACCATCCCACACTTGAGCTACAGTACAGTCTACTTGATTACAAATTTTGAACAAATCCCAAAATTGTACTTTCAGGGAACATTCCCCAATCCACACATCATGCCAAAAGCTAATGAGTTTACCATCCCCCAATTTCCATTTGTAAAATGTTTTTGCGGCAGCTAGGGCCCAAGTAATACTCTTCCAGAAGGTAGAGCCCCCTTCACTTTTAGCCCAAAGGAGGTTTGGAGAGTTAGTTCTATATTTGTAAACAAGAAGTTTAGCCCAATCAGATTCAGTGTTGGTAAAAAATCTTTTACCCCAAGAAGCCAGTAAAGCCATATTATATTCTTTGATATTGGGAACCCCTAAACCTCCAAACTCCTTCTTCCTAGTAATCAAACCCCATTTTGCTAAGTGGTATTTATGCTGCTCACCCACATCTCCCCAGAAGAAGTGAGCCATCTGAGAGTTAATGGCATTAATAGCCCATTTAGGAAATTTGATCACCGACATCAGGTATGCTGGGATGCTAATAATGCAAGCACAAAGAAGTATAATTTTGCCTTTGTAAGTAAGGTATCTCTGACCATCCGAAATTCCTTTGATGATCCTGTCAATAACAGGCTGGATGTCTTCTCTTTTCAGCTTGTCATAGTGCAAAGGCACTCCCAAATATTTAATAGGAAAGGAACCTTTTTTGCAGCAGAAAATTTGAGAGAACTCATTAGCTATTGTGTCCTCTATATTAATAGTCATAAGATCACTCTTGTGGAAGTTAATTTTCATGCCAGAAAGGTTTTCAAAACATGACAGAAGCCACTTGAAGTTTCTAGCTTTCTGGGTGGAGTTTTCCAGAAAGAGTATGGTGTCATCTGCATATTGCAGACTAACCACACCTCCTGGGATTACATGAGGCAAAAGCCCAGAAATCAGATTATGGGAAGTAGCTTTTTTGAGCATTTTTGTAAAAACATCTGCAACAAGGTTAAACAAAAGAGGGGAATGCGGGTCCCCTTGTTTTAGACCCTTCCCCCCTACAAAATAGGGGCCAGTCGTATCATTAATCCTCACACTAAATGTGCTATTGATAAGTGTGCTCTTAATCCAAGAAATCCATTTGGTACCGAACCCCCTTGATTGGAGCATATCGAAGAGGAAATCCCAATTAACCCTATCATATGCCTTCTCATAATCCAGTTTAAGAACCAAACCTTGCGAGTCTGATTTTTTAATTTCATGAATTACTTCATGGGCAAGTACCACACTTTCTAAAATATATCTCCCTTTAATAGAGGCCGTTTGGTTAGAGGAAATCAACCTACGTCCCATAGGGGAGGCCCGATTTGCCATGGCTTTAGAGAAAATTTTAATACCGCAGTTACTCAAACTAATAGGACGAAACTTCTTCATCTCCCTGGCATCTGGTTCTTTAGGGATTAGAACAATCAAAGCAAAATTCAAACGTTGCACATCTAGTTTCCCTGCCTCAAAGTCTCTGACCAGAGCCATAAAATCTTTTTTGATGACATCCCAAAATGTCTGATAAAATAAGAAGGATAGTCCATCAGGGCCAGGGGCCCCATGAGCGTAAGAGCCAAAAATTGCCTCCTTAATTTCTTCTTCCGAAAAACTCTTTTGTAGCTGGTCATTTTCTTCTTGGGTAACTAATTCATCCTCCTCCCAAAAGGAAGGCCCCAGACAAATATTATGTTTGTTCTCAAATCCGAACAACTTTTTGTAATAAGAAGTAGCAACCTCTAACAACTCCTGGGTGGAGTGTACAGGGCCATTATCACCTATTAGCTCAGACAAGTGTTTTTTCCTATGCCTATGGTTGGAAATACGCATTATTTTTATCTCCATCCATCTTGTTATGTTTACAGTGCTTTGTAAATATCGATGGACCTTTATAACAGATCCGGGAGTTTTATGAGAGAGAGAGAGTACTTTTCATTCCCGAATCTATGCCGGCGATGAGTAGCAGAGAGTGTAAACCGTTGAAACAAGTGGACAAAAATGACTAACTTTTGTAATAAAAAAACCGAAATACCTTACGCTTGGATTACCAAGTTTTCGCATCTCGTTTGCAAGGGAGTATCAAACGGTTTGTAAAAGGAAAAAGGAAAGAAAAGTAGAGCAACGAGCAACGAATGTAGGTAGTTGGTGACCGGCCGTATTGTATCGGGGAGAGTGGAGACAGCCATACAGGTGTCCCATTAGACTATCACTCACACGCCTAGGAATCCCCTGCCCCCGCAGGTAGTTCACGTGACAGTTTACCGTTTCAGCACGGGGAGCGGGGGTCACAGATTTGTCTTCTCTTCCTCGCTCGCACACGTTTACACGTCGGACCAACAGGCTCCTCCCGCCAGTCCGTCCAGGGGGAGATCTTTTTTCCTGCTGGGCTGGTTCGGTGTCCGTGTCGCTGACCGGCCGCGCTGGCTGCGGGCGTAATAATTGAGGGGTAAACTACACTTCCATCACCGCAAATCCGCTCCCCTTTAAATAGACTAGTCGCACATCCTCTACCTCATCTCTCCCTCCTTCCCCCTCTCTCTCTGATGACTTGCTAGCTAGCTCCTCCGGCCCAACGGAAGCTAGCGATCGCCATAGCCTCTGCGACTGCTGCACCCGCACTCGAACAGTTGAGTCCCCCTTCTTCTTCCTCTTCTTCTTCTTCGTCGTCTTCCTACGTTTTCGTTTAGGACTGTACCTGCAGTTTGCTTTCGCCGTCGGGATTAGGTGGAAAAGCTCATGCTTATTCGCCGGACGGACGTCTCAGTTTGTTTCCGCGATCTTTCAATGGCTTCCCGTCCTACTTTATCCTTTTAATACTGCCGCGGCTGAGGCTAAATATCAGATCGGATGATGCATTGCCCGCCTACGTACCAGCACCGCCGTAGTGGTTTTCCGACGACGACCCACAGAATAGTACCGTAGCACTGCCTTTTCATCTGACACAAGGCGAGCGAGGCGCCAAAAGTATGCCAATTGGGCCGCGCATTACGCCAAGTTGCACGCCCTTGTTCTGACGTCGATTGGTCCCCTTACGTACTAGTACGAGCTAACCTTGCTGTGGAGGGGATAAGTGTTTGCTTGCTTGCCTCCTTTCGTCCCTCCACTGTTCGCTTACCACTGCTTGGGTTCGGCCGTGGTGCGTGCAGAGAAGAAGAAGCAGCAGAAGCAGAATTATTAGAGGCGCAAAGGCTTGCGTGTGGTCTGAAGGAACCGCGAAAAGGCCGAGAAGAAAACAAGATAAAAGGTGCGATCTCTTCTTATGCAACCTTTTCTTTTCTTTTGGGGTTCTTTGTTCCATCGAATCCTCTCCAATCGTTTATCGCGAGCCAGAATTTCTTTTCCCTTTTCCCCTCCTGTCGGGAAAATTCGGTAGCGAAGTTGCTTCGATTTGCCTTTTGGATCGCCTCTTCGGCTTCTTCTGATGATGGCGTCGTGATTCTTGCAGGTAGGTAGTTGAGTAGTATTTCACGCGTCCATGGGTTGCGGCTTGTCGACGCCGGACAACGACGGCGGGGGCGGCGGCGCGCGGAGGAAGCAGGGGAGCGTCGGCGACGTCGTCGTCTTCCTCCCGGGGCTCCGGGCGCCCATGGGCGTGGACTTGTCCCAGGCGCTCGCGGGGCGCCTGGACAAGGGCGCCGTGGAGAGGCTGTCGGCGCTCAGAGCGCGCGTCGTCGACATGGCAATGCAAGAATCGGCGGCCGCCCTGAAGCCCAGGCGGAAGGCCGCCGCACGGCACGGTGCGTGGAGCGTCCGACTGAATCCTTTGGTGGTTTTTGCCTGAATTGCTGGCTTGGTTTTGCGTGGAAGATGTTGACCTCTCAACTGACACTGGGTTGGAATTTTCTCTCTCTCTCTTGCTGCTCTGTGCAGGATCAAGCACTGCTAACCTCCTTCAGGCTCTCGAAGACTACCTGCCAGTTCTGCTAGGATTGGTGAAAGAAGGTGAGTGGTTGCTGAAATTTCGATCTTCTTCTTTTCATTGGTTTTCTACTTTTGTTGCTGGGCAATTATGTTTACTTTTCACATTTCAACGATGCTCTGAAATGCTGCAGGTAGTGGGTTGAGGCACAGCGTGCAGTTTGCGTGGACTAACCAAGAGGACAAGGACGAGGTACGTGCTTGCCTGTGCCATTTGATTTGTGCCAGGGTTATGTAATTACCTGTCGCTGCTCAGCTCTAACATGGAGGGGGTTTCCGGTTGCAGGAGACGGCCATGGCGGATGCATGGTACGAGGTGCTGTCCGTGCTGCATTTGATGGCCATGGTCTGCTTGCTGCAGGCCAACTCCCTGCTCCTTCCAAGGGCTTACGGCGATGGTTACGGGCCACGGGTCTCTGAAGGTAGCGTTACTATAAACTGAACTGCATCTGAAGTCATGGTCCGGCAAGTTTATGCATTGAGGATTGGAGAGCGTTCATCGCCTGTAGAGTGCATTGCAAGTTTTTCTTTCCATGATGCCGATGACTGATAAGGCATTGTTTCTTGACGATGTATATAGAGAGCAGACGTGCAACTGTCGACGTTTTCTTGAAAGCATCTGGCTACTTGGACTGCGCAATTCGACAAGTGCTCCCACAGATACCATCAGAACTAAGGTTCTCTACTCTTAAGCCGACTCACGAGATAACTTCGATTTTTTTTCCACATTTTTAAAATGTCATTTTAAGACTTCGAAGTTGGAAACTTCTACTGAAACTGCTTTGAACTTCAGGAGACAACTTCCAGTAGACCTGGCTGAAGGCAACCTCAAAGCTCTTAGCATGCAAGCTCTGGGTCAGGTACTGTATTCTCAACTCAACATATTTTATCTGAATTTTGGTGTCCAACTCCCAAACATCCTACAACAATACAACCGAGCTGTTGCGAAGAAGACCGCTGTTTTTGTAGTTTGATGAAGTTTGAAATGGCCCAACCGGTATTGTATCACTGGAAAAGAACCCCCCTCCCACACACACAAAAGAATGTCATGACCCAAACACCGCCTAGAGAGTGATGTGTGAGCTATCATCCCTGAAGCAACATTTATATGCTTCAGCCTTTTTATAGCACTTGCTACTTTATTTTCGGTTTATTTTGATCAATTGTAAAATGAAACCTAGTACTACCATTCCTAATTAACTTCAGATACAGTAGTCATAACCTAGTAGTACCCCTTTTCTCAGAGGAGTCATATTCCAACCTGTCTGTCCCATTTGTTTTTTTAGCTGCTGTCCCATTTGATTTTGTTTCATGGTCAATTGGTCATTAAACATTGGCAACCTTCATCTCCTACAGGGTGTTGACATGCAGCTTGGGCTGGCAATCGACAGCCCAAAGGCCACACTAGCTGTAAAAAGGCGCTTAGCTTGCGAGATGGTGAAATATTGGCACCAGGTTCAGGAGAGCATTCCGGAGCTTCCTGTGTCTGAAGGATGGGGAAAAAAGCATCTACTATTTGTCAAGTGGAAGTACGTCGAAGCAAAGGTGTGTAAAGCTACATCAACCATCATAATACCTCTAAAATGTGAACTGTCCAATTTTCAAATCACAAATGTCCAAGCCGAGTTCAAATAGACAGTGTCTTCTTCAAGTTGTATATGTTTCGCCTGCAATACGGTACTAGTCTAAAATTGACGTTACTGTATGTGCTCTTATCAGTCTGCAGCATACTACTTCCATGGTTTGATTCTTGACGAAGGAAACAGTGAGAAATCTCACGGAATGGCAATAGCAGCATTGGAAGCTTCAGAGGAATTTCTGAAAGAAAGCAAAAGAGCCTCTGCAGCCTTCCATGCAACTCCTCCAACATCTAGGTAAGACATTCGCTTCTACTCCCTCCGTTCCTAAATATAAGTCTTTCTAGAGATTCCAATGTACACTACATACGGAGCAAAATGAGTGAATCTACACTCTGAACCACGTCTATATACATCCGTATGTAGTCCATATTGCAATCTCTAGAAAGACTTACATTTAGGAACGGAGGAAGTAGTTTGATACTTGGCGCACACCAAGTGTGTTTTCTTAATATTTTCACTTATTTTACCCTTGGTATGAGAAAGAAGAATGCAAAATGAAGACGGTACCTGTAATTTTGCAGGAGCCCCACTCCATTTGGAACAGCCAAGTATCTGTTTGACAAGATCCCGAAAGAGGCTTCAAGCAAGGTCCGGATCAACCAGGACCTGTATACTCCAGAAAGGTAATGAACTAATGATTAGTGGCAAAATAAGCTCGCGCCAAAATTGCTCAAATTGTGAATCTGAAGGACTGACGGGCCATCTGTTTCGCGCACCTGTCTGCAGGGTCATTGGAGCACCACCCCCGTTGCCGGATTTCTCATTGGCACTAACACCTGAAGACTATGATCTTCCTCCATTAGACCCACTTTGGAACAAAGAAGACGGCCACCAGTAAGTGTATATCCAACATTCAGCAAGAGTGTCTTCTGATGGGAAGGCTCTGGCGCTACTGAGAAAGCAACGACCAGGATTCTGCCATGTGGAGGCCGAACACGACGCAAGCGAGGTGTACAAAGATATGTTCTGACCGAAAATTTGATGTCGGCAAAATTGGAAGCAAATTTTAGAAAGGCATGAAGATATCTGAAGAGCATTTTTACAGTTAAATCTTCTCTGACAATGGGAACACATTGTCAAAAGCTTTCCAACAACTCCTGTAAAAATTATATTTCCAATGAGCGCCATGGTTCCTTTTTCTTAGGATTTTCTGGCCATGGCTTAGTTTTGGGGCCATTCTGAGCCTATTAATGTGGTAAATTTGCCAAACATGATCCTGATTTTCATTCAATGCTTGAGACAGAAGCAGCAACGATGAAATTTAAACTACTCAACACATACAGAAGCTCTGAACTGTTTAAGTTTTGAGACAACAACCAATTGGGCAACGGCTAGTCTACTCAACTGACTGGGAACACGATACAAGTCCCAAGAAAACAATATCTCATAGCTATCAGCTACAAGATCCATCACATATAGTATGTGCTTGGAGTTATAAATATTTAAAACTTAGGTGATCAACTGCATGTACAATACAATGGATTAACAAGCTATCGGAATCGACCGGCCATCTTCCAAATCCTATACTACCATAAACACTTCATGACATATTTTATGAAGATCATCGATCAAAGTACACACAAACAACAGGCTGCGTTGCAAATTATCGAAGGCCCTTTTATTTGCTCAATGCTGCCAAAATTAACCTTTCACCGTTCTCCCTAGCAACTAACATTTTCCATATAAAAATACTCAATATCTCTTCAACAGGAGCAACAAAACCAAAGGCGGACCTTCTCTGTTTGTTATAAACATTTACATCAGTAACCAAAATTCTATCCTGGAGCACGCAACTCCAATTAAGTCTGAATGAGATGAACAAGGTACCACGTAGTTACCTCATCTCTGGTTGTTCAGCAGATGCATATAATCAAGGTGTTTGAATTTCATAAATGGCTTCTCTGCCTGCCATCTACAGGAGCTGATCTACGGCTAAATAGTAGGACCCAACAAGTACAAAAGATGCGATTCCACTGCGCGCCATCCGTAGTCCAATGCCACGAAATAGAACATTCCTATCAGCAGGTGATGTTCCCGTCACTCTCTCTATCCACATTCCTGGTGCACTCCATTTAAGAAACCTCCTCTCCATTGCTATATACTGAAAAACAATGGCAAGAACAAATAATGTGCATTTGCAGACAGGGTAGAATGTGGTTCCAAGTTTGAAAGCAGTCAAGTATAAACTTACCTTAGGTATCACAGTGCACTGTGAACGACTTTTGGCAGTATCAAAAGTATGTGAAGCAGCAGCTGCTACAACTCCAGAGAAGCCTGCAGCAAGACTAGAAGCTAAAGGGGGTACAGGACCTGCTTCTTCTAAATTCCTGAGATGAGCAAAGGGTTAGAATTGACCAAAACTAACGAAAATCAATCATGACACTGTCCCTATCTTTACTTTTGCAAATCAATCATGACTCCATTACCTGGGTTCAGGGTTCATGTTAACAGATTGCCAAGTAAGCATCGCCGTATGTATGAATTGCCAACAAGAAAAGAACATTCCACTAAAGACACAGTCTCGGGCTACCCCTGGCCTAAGTCCTCTCCATAAAGCACCCCATCCTTCAAGTGCTATCACTCTCGAAGGCACCTGAACATCAGAGGGTAACGGGGGCTTCCCAGAGCCGGTCAGCATCCATGGGTGCTGTTTCAGGGCACCCATCATGTCAGGATGCTTGGGGGAAAGATTGGACAACAGATTGACACTGCTATTCCATACTCTCATGTCAGGGACATGTCCAGGTAATAGCTTGGAAAGCAGTGGAAACGACTCCTGTATAACATTAGCAGGGTTCGTAGCTTTCATAGGTATGGCAGAACCAACTTGGGACCGAAGTTTGAGAAGTTCAAATGGTGTGCACACAAATGCCTCTACAGCACCAGCAGTTATGCCAGCCAACATTGCCTCAGAATAATTAACATGGTTGTCCTCCCTGCCATCTGCCAAGAGACAAACAAATCATATATCATTGCAAAGTTCTATACGTCGACCAGCATATATCATTGCAAATTTCATGCAATTGGAGTATGATAGCAGGGAAACATGTGGGAAATGGGAGGATATGTCAGAGAAGTCTAACCGACAACATGTCTAGTTTGATCATGGGTGCTAAATTGCCAATAGAAGGTGCCAACAAGTTGATATCAAGCAGCTTACACTAAGAAATGAATTGTGTCGCTAAAAAAAGTATGTACCTTTATAGAAGGCTGTTAAAAGCTCATAGGTCCCAAAACGTGCTCCCAAACCAGGCAGTTTACCTAATATTGACCATCCAATCCCACTGTAAAGACCTGAAATACATACAGTGATTTAATAGGACATTTTTGTGCAGAGCAAAGTAACATATGGGCATCAGAAATATGTTACTTTAGAATGCAGAGCAATGTAATCCTCTCAACTCCACTAGTTATTATTATGAGTACAATGATCCCCTTTGATACCATCATACATAAATTAGAATCTCTAAAGTATGTCAATCAGGGATGATAACATGAAGCAGGCACGGCAACAGAATGAAATGAAATCTTTATGCAAGCCCAGGTATTTTGGCAATCTGATTAGTCAGACACTACCAGTTCTAACCTGTCAAGTCAACAAGCAACATAGCAATCCTCTCAACTCCACTAGTTATTACTCCCTCTGTCCCATAATATAAGAACGTTTTTGACACTACACTAGTGTGAAAAATGTTCTTATATTATGGGACGGAGGGAGTATTATGCATTGGTATCAAAGGGGGTCGAAGATTTAATCACTAATCACAGATCACGACAGAACCACCAAACGAAGGAAGATCTCTACTCGTCTAGTAGCAAGCAGGCAAGTGACCAAACACCTGCAGGGCCGGAGACGTGCATGAGCCGGTCCACCACATGGCGGAGCCCCATCTTCTGCTTCTGCCCCGCCGCGCTCAACTGCACACGCGGAAACAAATCAGACCCTGACGAGAGAAAAGCAGCATCACAAATGGAAGAATCTGAGGGGGGCGGGCGCTCGCCTGGAGGAGGCTCTTGACGGTGTCGAGGGGGTGGACGGAGACCGCGGAGGCGCTGATCGCCGCGGCGCCGGCGGCCGCGTGGCCGGCGAACACGTTGTCCCCGAACGGCTTGCCGCCGCCTCCGGCCATCGCGGCGGGCTGGAGGGGGAAATGGCGACGCGGAGGTTTAGGGGAGACGTCGTGTCGTGGGTGACACACACACTGGAACGCCGCTGGCCACTCACGAAGGCCGGCCCGGCCCATGGAACCACGGGCAAACCTGCACACGAATCTCGGCGCGATCGGACGGACGGGAAGCACGGTCAGAGTCGGACTCGGGTCCTAATTGGCTTCCAAAGTGGCGTGCCGCCGGGCGACTTGAGTACTTGACCACGCTCCTGCTCAGGCCGCCGGTCGCTCTTTTGCTCTCTCGCTTCGCCGCCGGTCGTCGAGACGAGAGTGGCCGCCGCCTGAATTCTTCCTAGCCGCTCAACCAACCATCGATGGGCCAAGAACAGAGCCAGCCCGACCCGGCGGTGGGGGAGCCTTCTCCGCCGGCCGCCGACCCCGCGCCGGCGCAGTCTCCTGCCCCCGCCCCCTCCTCCCTCGAGGAGCTCGCCGCAGGTACATCCCAAACTCTGAATCTTAGGCGCCGGTGGCGGTGTCGGGTTGCTGGGATTTGGGGAGCATTGGTGGGAGCAGAGCTCTAGGCAAGGATAGTTGCGAGTTTTAGGTGGACGAGATTGTCCCTGTGATTCTCCACTATGTGGTTATGCAGTTCAGACCTTGTACTAGATGGTGAACTGGTGAGGGGTGACATCTTACAAATCGTAGAACATCTACGCGTTCATGCCAAAATCGAGGTAGTCTTTAATGCTAGTGCCATATAGGGTATGCGCTAGTTGATGATGCCCCTGTCCTGAGGAGCTACCAAGCTTCAACCTGCTAATATCTTGCCAAAACGACTAGATTCCAGTTCCTACATCTCCCAAAAAAATACCCCAATGTGCACAAAGTCCGCGCGCTCTTTCAAATTTGTATGGCATGCGCTGCTATATTGGAGGTTCCCTAATCTAGACTGCCCCTAGTCTTACTTTTTTGGTATCAAAAGGAGTTTTCATTCATCAATAATAGTAGGATTACAATATTTCTAGGCAACAATCTAGATTGCCCTTAGTGTTCCTTTTTTTGGTATCAAAAGGAGTTTTCGTTCATTAATAATAGCAGGATTACAACATTTCTAGGCAACAATCTAGACTGCTATTAGTTATGTGATGTTTTTTTAACCCGTGCGCTTTGCATGGGGTATGTTGCATCTTTTGAAGGCTCATTTATCTCTGCCAGCATTAGTGTTCTGATCTTCTGATTACTGATATTGAATTTTTGTAATGTACAGAGGCTATGTCGTTTAGTGAGGATGATGAGGTAAGACCCTTTATTTTGCTCCTGGATGATTGATAGATACCTATATATCAGTATTCTACTCTTCATGGCGCTTGGGAGATCAGTGAAACAGTTATCTGGTTATGCAGTCAATTGACGTTAAGGTACAGAAAGCTCTGGATTGTCCGTGCGTGGCTGATTTGAAAACTGGACCTTGTGGCAGTGGATTTGTTGATGCATTTTCCTGCTTCCTGAGGAGCACAGAAGTAGAGAAGGTTGTATTTTTATTTCATGTTACTAAGTTGCTTCAATGAAAGTTATCTTGTGCAAGTTATAGTACTTAAAATTTCCCAGGATAATCATAACAAAGAGCCTCTTTGTTCTAAACTTAACTTAATATGCCCAGGAACGTTTTTTAGGTAAATACTCCCTCCTTCCCAAAATATAAGGCACGGTTTGACTTTTCAGGTCCTCATTGCACAACTTTGACTATGATTTTCATGTATTGTATGTCTATAAAATTGGTATACATACATATATGAAATAAAGTTATCTTGCAAGAAAAATACGACAATGGCATTTATACATGTTCAATCCATACACTTTGATACATATTAGTGGTCAAAGTCATGCATCAAAGACCGTAAAAAGTCAATCGTGCCTTATATTTTGGGAAGGAGGGAGTACCCAAGAGAGTTATTTTAGGTAAGCACTCAAGGAAGTTGGGTGTTAGGATTGGTGTTTGGCAGATATCTGGTTAATCGATACCTTTTCTAACGGACAGCCTTTATAATGAGTAGTGTACCCCTTTTTTTATTGTCAGCATTTTTGTTCTTTCCTTATTATTATTTCAACTGATATTAGTTTCAGGCGAATTCTGTTGCTGCAGTGTGCAGTAGCAAATGTGTCTAGTTTGTATAAACTGCAAATGTGGCTAGTTTGTACTCCCTCTGTTTATAAATATAAGCCCTTTTAGAGATTTCAATACGAACTACATACGGATGTATATAGGCATATTTTAGAGTGTAGATTCACTCATTTTGCTCTGTATGTTGCCCATATTGAAATCTCTAAAAAGACTTATATTTAGGGACGGAGGGCGTATAAGCTAAAAAGGCACCCAAGTAATTAGTACAGATCTTATGGAGCACAATAAAGATCTGTTGTTCTGTGTCGCATTTTCTTACAATCCAAGTGGAAGTAGATGTACAGCAGTCATTGTCTATTAGGTTACACTACAATATTATTGATAGCCAATTATAATTCAATTTGATCAGAACCACTTATTTAGGTTACTTGTTACTTCAACACAAAATAAAACCCTGAGAATTTGCCCTCGCTGCCACATACAAACCTCTTGTGCTCGTATGCTGTTAAATGCTATTGACTGTCTGGTTCATGTCTACTTCTTCCTGAATATTGACTTATACTAAGCTTACTTCCTTTGCCTTGCCAGGGATCAGATTGTGTGCAGCCCTTCATCGCGCTGCAGAACTGCATCAAGGAGAATCCAGCGGCATTTTCTAAGGAGATATTGGAAGAGGAGGAGACGGACGAGGAGGCTGAGAAGTCCAACCTGCAAGTTAGAGCTCCAGCATGGTCTAGAGAATCCAAGTCCAAACCAAAGCTTTGAGATCCTGTGGTATTAAGCTGACAGCCTGATACAGAGATTACCCTGATTCGCACTCTTCACCTTGTTTCTCCTATAAATTCTTCCTTTATAGGCAAGATTAAGCATCCAGGATTCTTCGGCAGAAATAAGCACAGTTTGTGTGGTAGAAATATTTCCATTTTTTTTGGAGAACATTACACGTTTTTATGAAACTGGAAAACTTGTATTCTAGAGACTTCGGTTTCTGAACGGATTAGACGAGCTGGTTTGATGTCCAAAGGAACTACTGTAGATTTCCATGATTGCTGTCAGCCCATTATACGAAATCGATGGACCTTTTTTTTTGCAGGTGAAAAAAAAGGTCCATTGATTTCGTATAATGGGCTGACAGCAATCATGGACCTTGTTAATCCATGCGTTCTTAACTGTGCAGTGACAGTTATTTGACCTTGTTGCGAGTGTTGCTATCTGTCTCTTAACTCTGAATTTACTAATGATAACAGTGTCATTAAACGACATGTCCACTTTTGGTGGATATAGTCTTAATTATTCTGAAAAAAAGAAGATTGTGTTAAGTTTTTGCAAGAGCTTTTGGGGAAGAGCTCCACGATTTTCCTTCTGGGGGGCAGGCAGAGCTGAAGAACCGTAGCCAGGCAGAGTTTTTTCCTTTTTCTTTTGAGAGCTGGCGCCAGGGATACAAGCCCAAAAAGCATGTTGCCTTGGTGGGCTTTCGGCCCCTTTTACTGCCCTTCCTCTCTCCCAAACCCGTGATAGGTTTTTTTGTTCAGCTACTGCCTGCTCTGGCTTGGTCTCTCTCTTCTCCGCACCCCGGAGGAGTCCCACCCAACTCCACCTCCGCCGCGATAAGCCCTAGCTCCTCCACCTCCGTCTCCATGGCGACCACCACCACCCTCTTCCATCCGCTCTCCGTGCCCATCGCCGGAGGCCGCGTCCGGCGCTGCCCCCTCACCCTGCTCGCCCCCACCCGCACAGCCCTCCGGCGGCCGACGCCCCTCCTCGTCGCCCGCGCCAAGCGCACCAATAACTCCAGCGCTGCCCCGAAGCGAGAGGCGGATGAGGAGGTGGAGGTCGAGGAGGAGCTGCCGTGGATCCAGGACAAGGCGCTGGACCTCGTGGAGTTCACCGGCACCGTCACGCAGGCCATCCCCGGCCCCCGCGTCGGCTCCAGCCCCGTGCCGTGGCTCCTCGCCGTGCCGCTCGCCTACGTCGGCGTCTCCTTCGCCCTCGCCGCCGTCCGCACCTTCCGCAGGTTCACCTCCCCGCGCACTCAGAAGAAGAAGAGGGTGAGCCTTCGCGTCTGCAAATCATGTGTAGTTCGATGCTTAGTTGGGGGACTGCGGGGGGTGATACGATTAGGAGTTTAGTTACACTTTGGTAGTTCCTCTCTAAGATGGGGCATGTTGCTTGTGCTTCGTTTTTTTGGTGGCGGTAGATTATAAAGTGATGGCATATTTCTCTTATATATAATAGGGTTTTAGCCATGCCAAAATGTAGGCACATTTTGTGGAGCAGCGGTTCGTTTGTTCAATGCAGACTCCAATAGTCGTTCATTGGGTGCTAACGTCGTTCAAGGACTCTCTCGATCTACTTACTGCAGCCCAGGACGTGTCGTAGTCTAGGCGTGACTTCTTGTTTTGATCTCCCCTACGCCTAGGACGTTGTCTGGACCAAGAGCCATAGTTAGTTGCTGTTTCCATTTGGTTCTTCTTTCTCGTTGTTGATACCGGCAAGACCCAGCCAGAAGAAATATAGGAGATTGATTTTTTTTTCCAGTGGGGGATTCTATGTTGCAATTTCATCTCTGTTCATAAAATATCATAGAACCATGAGTCCTGACCATACTAAATAATTCAGTTTGTTTCAGTTTGATGTTACTTTCGAGTGAGAGAAAGAATCAGGAGAACTTCTTTTCATTTTGTACTAATGAAGTTTCTGTTGATCATAAGCTAAGCTTATCTTTTTGTTGATCACTAGCTAAGTTTTGTTTAATGATAGGCTCATCTTTGTGCTTTATTTTCTCTTTTTCTTGCTGATGTTCTTGATGGAACTATAAATTCTATTGCTCTCAGAAGTCATAAGCATAGTTAAAAAGGCGCGCCTAAGCGAGCGCTTAAGCGCGCCTAGGCTCTAGGCATTGGCAAAACGCATTGCGCATAACTACGTTTAATCTGTGCATAACTGCGCATAAGCATGCGCTTTGGTAGTAAAGCGCAAGGCGGTGGCAAAACGCACAATTAACGCCTAGCGCTTTTTTGAACTATGGTCATAAGTCATAACCATGATCCAGATTTTTTTTGGCATTTCATGGTGACTCCATTTCTTTGCAGGTGACCAAGAATATATTCTTGTTGAAGTCACTAGATGAGTTATTTCAGAAGGGCAGGGAAGCAGTGGATTTTCCAGCTCTTCAAGAACTAATGCAAAAGGTGTGCCCTTGATTCAACCATTATTCCTGAGTATCTGAACTTATATTGGACTGCTGTTTCCACACACCTGCTTTATTTTCTCAACAAATGAATCTACTTTGACCAGTGTTACTCAGATATCTTATTCTGGAAGGTTAAATTACACTGATGACTTGTGCTAAAAATATTTAGACTAAAGACCATCTCCTTGCAAAGATTTAAACCAGAAATTTCGCTGGTCAGAATAGATTTTGACATATCAAACTGTAATGCTTTGCACCAATGAACCCATTTGGCCATTTCTACTGCTGTTGAGGAATGGTTTTCTTATGATGTTGTTGGCTGCAAAGCTATCTAGCTATAGTGAGGACTACATATACACTTTTAACTTTTTTCCCCATGTATTCAGACAGGATTTGACATGGATGATGTAGTAAGAAAGTACATCCGATACACACTGAATGAAAAACAATTCAATCCTGATGTGGTTGTGGATCTCATACATCTTAGGAAAGCATCGATGTTAGAAGATAATGAAGTTGCTGAAATTCTGAATGAGATATCAAGACGAATTGTTCGGGAAAAAGGTATTTTTATTCTTCTGATTCTGGTACTCTTAGATAACACATAGTATTTCCTAAACCTTCAAGACCCTGGCTGCTCAATTCTAAAACACGGAAGTGATTTGGTCTTCTCTTGACTTCCTATGAAATTTGTGGATCTCCCTGGTGAAATCCTCTGTAAAACTTGGTACTGATCATGTGTCCATAATTTACTGGTTTTGTACTTTGATTCGCTGCAAACTTTTAGAAGATTACTTTCCAATGGTTACTGAGAATATAATATTGGCATTTGTCTGTTTTTTCCATTGTTATCAAATCCCCTCACCGCGGTAGCTTTATACACATTGTTCAGTTATTTTAGCTTCTGAGCCTGAAAATGATGTCTGCATTGTGTGAGTTGCTAAACATCTGCTCTTTTTTTTAACTTGGGTCGTCAAACATCATTTAATGTACATCTGTGTGCTGCAGCAATATTCAGACATAAATAAGAGAGTTTTAGCAATACGTTGCCATTTTTGTTGAGCATGAAAATCTTAAGATGATGTCAAAATCAAAGCACTGCATTTGAATGCTTCATTTGGTGAAGTTCAATCTGACACCTTTAACGTGTGTTCTTGTACTTAAAGTTATGCGGTTTACTTTTAGGGTTGCTGTGAGCCTATGAGCGTATGATTTGCATATCAAATAGGAGAATCATTGTCTTTCTAGAAAATGATCAAGAACTGTGGCCTGCGGGATAGTGTTCAAAATATTATATATTGCTTGTTTCTGGTAGGAGTGATAATTTTGTTTGATTCACAACTGAGCTTGATGTGTAAGATTATGCTTGCACACTGCTAGAGTGTTGAGGATATTTTGTGTTTTATGATATTGCAGGTCCAATAGTTATGGACTTATCTGGGTTTACAGAGCAAGGTTTTAAGCGGAAGCTTGCTGTGCAAACATTGTTTGGAAAAATCATGTACTTATCAGAGGTAAGCTGCTGGCGTCTGTTTTTATTGACTCTTGCAGCTGATGAGAATTTTCTGGACTCCAAAACAGAGTTAGAATATTTTAGATGTCATGATGTTGTATTATAATGTATTCAGCTCCTTACTTCCCTGTTCCTCCATTATAACTGAATATCTGTGAATTATCCAGCTCCCAGAGTTCTGTTCCCGGGACGGCTCGCTTGTTGTCAAAGAAATCTTTGGAGTTACAGAGTATGGCTAAATCTCTGTTGTGGATTATCATCACAAATTTTATACTACAACTGATGCATCCAATACTATTGTCATAACCGTTGTTTCTTTCCCTGTTTTCATCTGAGCAGCGAGGATGCAGACAGCCTTCGCAGTCGTACCCTTTCTGAAGCCGGTGATATCGAGTCGTTAGAAAGGATGGTTGACGATTCTGATGAACATGGTACCCCATCATCATCTTGAAGTATGTTAGTGGTTGGATACTTATCATCTTTGAGTTTTGTCAGCAGTTGAAGAAGAGAGGGTTGTCCTGGATAGTTGACTGCAAGTTTTGTAAATCTACCTTCTACTAGGATTGTAGCTTCTGGCAGTATCTCGGACCTGTCTACCACCTGACTAAAACAAGGAAGTTGTTGAGAGAATGGTAGCAGTGAGTTTATATAAAGCGACAATTGTTAACTGTATTTGCGTTGTTTATTCTTTTATTGGTCTTTATCCATGAACTATAAGACTGAACCAAGTTTATATATATCCCTACATCGGGTGTGAGTTGCGCACTTGTGCAACCAGGATATGTTTGGCAAGGAGGCGGATCCTCTGACGTACGTCCCGCTGACGTTGCGACTCTGATGTGTGGGCCTGGGGCCACATGCCAGTGGACGCCACGGCACGTCAGGCGATCCGCGTCCATTTGGCAATGGTGCTGTCAGATTATGCAATGACTCTTAAGTACTCCCTCTGTTCGTGAATATAAGATGTTTTGGATATTTCAATATGGACTACATACAGATTGAAATAAGTGAATAAGCACACTAAAATGTGTCTATATACATCTGAATCAGAAAAGGTTGGACATCTTAATAGAATGAGACGAAGCCATTCTGAACCCAGTGTGCACAATATGTGGGTAGCAGAGCATCCAGATATGAATGTAAAACAACATGAGCAATCAAGTCTGTAAAAGATGAAGGAAAATTTCCATTTAATTTTAGCACAGGCAAACTGGATGAAGGGGTTAATAAACAGAGTACTCCAACTTCTAAGGTGACTTGTATAACTGACAGGAGCATCGTCTGAAAGATGGAAGGAATGGCCCTCCTGGAATACTATACAATTGTGTTTCAGGTCATGAAAAGAATAATACAACAATGTGTATCCTATATGTAATCACATCTAGCAAGCCAGACCGTATGATTTTACAGATTGTTCCAAAAGATCCTGAGTCCACCAGCAAAGGACTTCAGGCTGCCCCACAGATTTGCCCCCTTCGATGCTTCATGCGCATGCTTAGGGCTGCATTATGGAGCAAGAAAAGCTGTGAGGAACATAAGACAGTAGCAACCAAAATAACATCACATGCAATATCTTAGTGTTAAAATGTGTGAATCAACAATGGTGGAGAGGGCTATGTACGTTATGCTTATACATTTGCCACAGATAAACACATATTTGTTGATTTGTTTGATGCAGTTTAAGAATAATGCAGGGATTATATCAAATAGTCATCTTTAGGTGCTCATGCTGCTTAATTTGCAGAGTCAAAATTAGCTATCCTGTTACCATGCGCTCATTTGTAAATCAATTGTTGAGATTGCGCGAGGGAATGCAAGCAGTACCTCTTGAGGTTTTGTGCCTTAACCACATTGTTGTTTTCAGTTTGATCTGATGCCATTGGCTCACTTTTATCCTCCAAACAAGTTGTTGGGGATAAGTTTGGCTTGGCAGCTCCAGCTTTACCATGGCATTCTGGAAGTTGTGGCTTAGTATTTAGATCCAGAGGTTCCGAAGTTTTAGCCTGCAGAAGTAGATGATTATTATTAGTATTATTATTGTTTAGGAGCACAAACATAATTGGAGATATATGAATATTTAAGCATGCACAGTGACGATGTTTAATGATGAAAACTCAAAAAGAAAAGCATGAAGAGTGAAAGTAGGTTATCTGTAATAAGGTACTACCATTTCTTCCTTTACACCCTGAAAGTTGGTAGTAGCAACTCTTGGAGAGAGATCGATATTGTGGAGCCCGTATTTTTCCTTGAAGTTTTCTGAGCTGAAAGAGGCATTTCTTACATCATTCTTGAGTCTTGAATTATACTCCAATTCCTGGAGTAATGCCAGCACTGTATAGTAGGACCCTCCAACCTGCTGACGAACATATGTTGCATGTGGAAATTTTCCTTCGTGTGAAGCCCTGAAACTGTGTTGAATAATAGAGCCAGGCATAAGCAATGGATGTAAGATTTACAAGCACAAACAAGTGACGAGTCCTTGACACCTCATCGGGTGAAGCACAATTATATGCGACTATATCCATTTGGTAACAACGAGAATCGGTATAAAACTGGTACTTCCAGAATTTAAATTTGTGAGGGTTCTTTTGAAGCTAAAACTTGGTTTTCATCCGAGAACAATGAAAAAATCTGATTGAGTAGCTTAACCCCATAAATCAGGTCACTCACTTCCCAAATTTCGAGAAGCTGAACTAGCAGTTTTGCTGGAATCCAATCCTAGCCATGTTTGTGAGGCATTCACTGCCTGCTTAAACATGCTGCTTGAACCTTTCTCACCGCTCACAGAGCCAAATAAGAAAATGACATTGTTTATCAAGCACTATATCTCGAGCGGTATGAAACTTACATCTGATAAACAGAGTTGATCAGCTGGCTCTGGTGTAAGACATTACTGTGTAATACTACCTCCATACAAAAATATAAGACGTTTTTTAGGCTAAAGTGGTCTACAAAAACGTCTTATATTTTGATACGGAGGGAGTATACAATGTAATTCTATAGTAGGGAAGGTAGTTGTTATGGCGCTGCTAGAAGGAGGGCACGAGAGGGCCGGCCGGGGGCCTTTTTTCCCACGGCCGGGCAAGAGGGAAGGGATTTCCTTCTTATTTCTTACTTGATTAGATTGCTACATCTCCTCTCTTTATATAGAGAGGTTTACTTGACTCCCAAGCAAGGCTTACTTGACCCCTAAGCAAGCGACTCTTATCTCTAATTAACCCTAAGACTAACGGGCTATACCACCAGCCCAGGCCCATTACGTACTCTAACACTACACCCCACCTGGACATGCAGCTTGTCCTCGAGCTGCAGCCTAACCAACTTATAACCATGACCCGACGCAACACAAACCTAACACCTAAAAACAAGCCTTTTACATCTCGGCTTGTGTTATTACTCCCAAACTGAAATAGAATGGGACGCTTTATTTTGGACGTGCACGTGTACAGCCACCTGGATTCCATGGACACCACCTAGACAAAAGGAGTGCATGTGTATGGCTGTTGGTCTGCACTGCACGGGGAAGAGTGGAGGGCTTGCGATGGAGAATGTCGAGGAGGGGTGCGCCCCCCCAACCGCCGATGTCGCAGACTTTGAGGTCGCTGCCCACGGGGAAAACAGCATATGCCCGCCGCCCGTGGGGGAAACCGCATGCCCAAGATCCTCGACGCAGCGGACGAGATCGAGGTCCTTTGCGCAGCGAAGGGCAACTTGAAGGAGCGGCAGCTGCAGACCACGCATCTCCCGCACACGCCGACGCGCTAGGAGGCCGCGCGCAACAGCCTGCAGCCTCACCGCCGCCGACACGTGGCGGGTAGCGATCCAAGACGGAAGCGGTGACTGCGGCGGCGGGGACTTGATCTGCTGGATGTGGACGCCCTGGGATGGCGGCGGCGCTGATGGGAACAAGGTCGTCGCAGTCCCGTCGTAGGGCATACCATACTGGGCGGTGGAGCTGACCGGTGATGGCTGCTGCGGTGTCGCGCCGGGCAGCGGCAGCGGCTGCTGCGGCAAAGCGCTGGGCGCGGCGGAGGCTGCTAGGAGCGGCGGCTGCCACTGCAGCTAGGGTTGGGCGGTGGTGGCGATGGATGGCAGCTGCAGCGGCCCGGCGAAGGCCGCCTGGTGCGGCGGCTGCCACTGCAGCCAGGGTTGGGCGGTGGTGGCGATGGATGGCAGCTGCAGCGGCCCGGCGAAGGCCGCCTGGTGCGGCGGCTGCCACGACGGCACCGGGGCGGCGATGGGCGGCGCAGCCGGGGGCGGCCCGTAGGACCCGGCCATGAACATGTGGATCTCCTGGACCGCCTGGGTTAGGTCCCGCAGCACCCCGAACACCTCCGGGGTGAGGACGGCGGGGGCGGGCGCGACGGAGGATCCCGGCGTGGGCAGGAGCAGGGCGACGGTCGTGGTGGTCGCCGGAGGCGACGAGGTGACCGGCAGCAGAAGAGACGGGCTTGGCGGCGGTGAAGACATGATCGAACCGAAGCTAGCTGATACCAAATTGTTATGGCGCTGCTAGAAGGAGGGCACGAGAGGGCCGGCCGGGGGCCTTTTTGCCCACGGCCGGGCAAGAGGGAAGGGATTTCCTTCTTATTTCTTACTTGATTAGATTGATACATCTCCTCTCTTTATATAGAGAGGTTTACTTGACTCCCAAGCAAGGCTTACTGACCGCTAAGCAAGCGACTCTTATCTCTAATTAACCCTAAGACTAACGGGCTATACCGCCAGCCCAGGCCCATTACGTACTCTAACAGTAGTAGCTCACAACTTTACCGAAGATTGAAACTAGATAAAAGGAAGCACAGACACAAAGTGTAACAGGTGTTGATCACGATAATAACAAACAGAAATTCTGTGGCCGAGTTGGCTTACTTTTCAACAAATTCCTCTACCCTGGCCCTTCTTTCTTCTTTTGTCATCCTCTTGTGGACTTCGGGTAGATCCTGAGCAGACAAAGAAGGGTGTTCATATTCTCACTTTGCGTCTGATCTGACATGGTTTGGGCATTTGCATTCCTAAAACATCCTGGTTTAGCTATTAAGAACGCAGTTATGATAGTATACCACTGGAAACATATATCAAGGTTCAACCGATACTTATGATTTTAGTATGCACAACTAAAACCAACTGTTAAAACCTTGTAATCTCTTTCTGAGATCTGATCTTACATTACGACATTATAAGATAGACACTGCTAGAGAAGTAAGAGATCAAAAAGGCAATAACTAACAACATGAACAAAATGGACAGAGATTTAGTAGGGTTTATGCAACAAAATACCGTCTCTTCCTTTATGCCCTCGAAGCTGGTCCTGGCATCTCTGGTTGAGTTGAAAGAGGCATCACTGACATCACTCCTCAGTCTCGAATTGTACTCCAGTTCCTGGAGTAATGCCCATGATACATAGTAGGACCCTCCAACCTGCTTACGAACATATGTAGCAGACGGAAATTTTCCTTCATGTGATGCCCTGTAACTGTATTGAATAGTAGAGCCAGCCATAAATAATGGATGTAAGGTTTAAAGACGCAAACAAGCCCATTGGGTGCATTCACATATATACAATGATAGAACTGCATCAAGCACCTAGCTCCATTCCAGAAGCATATTTACAAGTGGTACGACAGTCAGTATACAGCCGGATGTTTTTTTTATTGACAGGGAAGCAGTAGGAAATTAGCCTACTATGAAGTTTATATAAATATAAGTGACAGCATTCACATGAGGGGGGTATGTACAGGATGGGTATATACAGTGGAAACAAGCTAAAGGAATTGTTGTATCCAGACTTTGAAACTTTGCAGATACTTTCTTTTCACCCTATGTGAAACTAAGATGAGATCGTCCCGAAATTTCCTGCACTAACTCTCCAGGATCTCGTCGTTTCTGTGTGTACAGAAACGGATGTCTCAAAATTTAAAATTTGATGATGACTGTTTTGAAACTAGCACTTGGTTTTCATGTAACAAAAATTACAAATTATGGTTGGTTAGCTTGTTTGTAGAAGATAATGATTAAGACAAGATTCTAATTCGCTATATACAAAGGCAACACAAGAAAACGGCAACACATGCTGATCACAATAATACAGTTAGAAATGCTGGCGAGGCCGAGTTTGACTTACTTTTCAACAAATTCCTCTACCTTGGCCCTTCTTTCTTCTTTTGTTAATCTCTTCTGGACTTTGGGTGTATCCTGAGCAGAGAGAGAACCCAGATGCTTCTTCCCACAGAGAGGCCGATAGGACGACCGTGCAACGGCGTCAGAAATGTCAGCAATGGCTGAAAAATGGGGGTAAAATGACAGAATTAAAACGCATGAGAGGATCAAACTAATTACATGGCAATTGGGGCAGCATCTATGCACCTATAAGGAAGATCATACAAATTACAAGCATTTATCCTAAAAAGTAGTAATGGTGTTCTGGCACAGATAAGGAGGTTAAAATCCTCCATGATTAAACCAAAATAAACGGGGGAAACTTGGAGGGAAGATTACCAACCCTTCCTGGATGAGGCGAAGGAAGAGGAGAAGCGCGCGGACGCGTGCATCGGAGAGGCCGATTAGGGTTTCATCGGTGTTCTGCGGGGAGCGAGGCAGAGCAGAGGAGGAGCAGAGGCCGGGGAGGTAGACGAGGAAAGCGGGCTCGTTTGTTTGCTCGGCTGTCAGTTTGGTGGGCGGCTAGGCCCCGATGTCGGCAGGGACAGGCACAGTTAGCAAAAGCATGTTGGTTTTCTTTTCTTTTTTAACACTAGAGTTTTTCATATAAGAAACCAATGGACATCTTAGATCTGACAGGTTTTTTTTCCGAGAAACTTCTAATCTAATCATCTTCATCATGACAGTACAAAGAACAACAAAGATAATAAAATTTACAATCATGTCCGTGGATCACCTAGGGACGACTACAAGCACTGGAGAGAGCCAAGGGCGTGCCGTCGTCAGCGCCCCTCCCTCAACGGAGCCGGGCAAACATTGTTGTAGTAGACAGTCGGGAAGTCATCGTGCTAAGACCTCATAGAACCAGCACACTGGAGTAGCAATCATCGCCGATGAAGAAAGTCATAGATCAGAAGGACCAAACGTGTAAACACCCAAACAAAGATGAAAGAAGACTGGATCCAAACAGATCCACCGAAAACCAGCACCGACCGAATAGCGCGAGATCCGGTGAAGACAAAGCTCCACATGTCCTCCGATGATGCTAGACAGACCATCGGAACGGAGATAGAACATGGAAGACATGTGGAGCTTTGTCTTCGCCGGATCTCGCGCTATTCGGCCGGTGCTGGTTTTCGGTGGATCTGTTTGGATCCAGTCTTCGTTCCACGGAGATAGAACATGGAAGACACTATTCCTACTAGAGGACATCGTCGCCGCCACACAACCCCACCCAAGACGTTGAATCTAACAAAAACGAGAACGAGGTCCCTCCCGCTGGCGGGGGCCTGAGATCCTCCGCACCTCCATGGCCTAGAGGCCATCGAAGATGGGGCAGACTAGAGGTGGTGCCGACGAGAGGAGACACACTTTTCTTGTGGAGGAGGAAAAAGATCTGATAGTTATCTAGAAAAAAATAGACAAATGAACAAAGAACGTCCGGTGCGAACTATTATGTGGTTAGATGGTTATGTGGAAAGTGGTATTGAGAGCCCACTAGGGTTCAAGTCCTGGTGCTCGCATTTACCTGAATTTATTTCAGAATTTCCGGCGATGCGCGTTCAACGAGAGAACATTCCTGTCGACTATGAGGCGCCTACGATGACTTCGTAAAATCTCATGATGATATGTCGGCTCAGTCGCTCGGAGTTGCTCATAGAAGTAGCGTGTATGTGTGTGTATTCACATGGGTGAATATATGCGCGTATATATGCGTGTTTGCGTTTGTACTGTGTTAAAAAAACAAAGAACCCCGATACAAAATGGTAAATGACCCCAATCGGCCAACTGATTTGCGTTCTCGTCGGTCCACTCGCGCGTGTGTGCCATGCATCTGTTTCTTTTTTCATGTACCAGATCGAAACAGTTTCACTCATCTTTCTCTCACTTCTCTTCGCCCCTACCAAATCGAGGATTTGCAAGCTGGACGCCGATGTTGTCCAATCCGCCACTGCCACCTCATCATCGTTGATGACATGGTCACGCCCACCGCCTCTCACTCATCCTTCATCCTGTTAGCGGGAGCTGCTGGCTGCTCGCCGATGCTGCAAACCAGAGGCACGCGATGCCGCCTCGAGTCGGAGGGGGCTTACGAGTGGCCGCTGTTGTGAGGCCAGTGCTGCTAGACAGGTGCAAGGTGCCTAACCACTTCGTTGCTCAGTGTTGCGATGCCAGTAGCCCGGCGTTGCAGGGCGGCCCCGCTCCACGCGCTGGTGCTGCAAAGGTTGGGCACATGAGCTACAAGGGCAGGAGTTGGTGCTACGAAGGCCGACTGCCGGTAGGACATGTGTTGTTGTGATCCCCATAGTGTTTTGTGCGAGTCCATAGTCGGTGTTGCAAGGGCGTGGCACTGATGGTAGAGGTGATGACCGCCGGTGCTGGGGATGTGGCACGCAATACCGTGATGCTGCGACAGGCAGGGCGCTCTGTTGGGATCAATAGACTACGGTGTTGCTAGCCGGTAGGTGCACTACCACAACGGGGCTGCCGACGGGGAGCTCAGTTGGGACCGGCGACCCGCGGTGCTACCAGTCGGTCGACGACGAGATACACACAATCATGATGTTGGGTCGGTGAGACTCTCAGCTATGACCGTGGGGCGCTCTATTAGGATCGGTGACCCGTGTTACTGCGAGCCAACCAGTGACAAAGAGACATACGTCGCTGCAATTGATGATGCACTCTGCTGCGGAGGCCGACTATGTCATGTGGTGTTGAGCGACCATGTGTGATGTTGGGAGAGGCATGACGCATGCTACTACAGTCGGGGCAAGCAACCATGCGTGTAGCCGCGACACAGCGGGGAGGATGTGTGTTGTGGTTTTTTGTATGGGAGGAAGGTGTTTGTTTATGCAACGTGAAAGAGGACGACCGACCACGAATGAAGTGATCATACGACAGGGGAGGTGACCGATCGGGGCTTTCGATCGGTTGACCGACACCTAGCATTGCCCTAGAAATGGATATAAATTATGGGAAAGTTGTTGTTCTTTGAGTAAGATTGTCAATATTTACTTGCCACAACATTAGCTAGAAGATCTCTTTGGGAAGGGCTACAAATCTCCTTGATGAGATGATGACAAATTATGCCCGTTGGCACACTAAAAGAACTTAAAATAATAAAGGTAAGCTTTATTGAGGATATTACCTGCTTGAATGATAAGGTTGATATGATTATGTCTATACTTGCTACTAAGCATGTTCCTACTGATCCTAAGGGTATTTCTATTGTTGGAAATATGCTCGAGAGGCAATAATATTTGTATTATTATATTTTTGGATTCATAATTATAGAGTTTATATTTCATGTTATAATTGCTATGATCTTGGAATATGTGATTCAGTGGAAAACTCATACGCACGTGTGAAATGATAAATGGTTAAATAAAAGATTCCTAGTCTTGCCTCTAGGACTAGCTCAAGTGTTGTTGGCGATCACGTTTTCCGGATCTTAGGATATCGTTAAGTGTAATGATAGTCCTAAAACAACATTGAGATTATGACGTTGAAATAAAATCATATTGAATCGACCCGATCTTGTATGTTATGAATTAATTTAATATCGTCTGTAATCAGTTGTAATAACATGGAGTGTTAACGTGTGAATTTGCTCCTTAGAACATGGGAGTATCGCAGTCACTTCTTACCATATGGTGGGCTTTGGGGTTGCTCAAACATCACCTATAGCACGGTGATCATAATGACAACTTACGGGCACATCGGAAAGTTTGACAAGTTACCAGTAGCTCGAGAGTGGGATTTGCTCCTCCGACGATGGAGATATATTCTTAGGGCCCTCTATGTGTAACGGCATCCATCATCGTATGTCCACACACAGGTGACTTCATCACGGGGATGCCGGAACACGACAACGAGAAAGAAGAACAAAATCGGTAATGAGGATTTCGATATAATGAGCATGGTGATGACTCAGGAGGATACCGGTGCATCCCGGGTTTTGTGAAGTATCGCGAAGCAAAGGGAACATCACATGATAACCAAAGGTTCACTCGAATATCATTCATGTGCTCATGGAGACCAATATGGATGTCCACGGTCCCGCGGTCGGTCATTGAACAAACGGTTTCATTCATGTCTGTGAGTTACCGAACCTACGGGGTCACAAGCTTAAGGAAATCACGATCTTATGAGTGTTAGTAGGACTGGAGTGATTAGAATATATTTGTGGAATTGTTTCCTTAATATGCAGAATAGTTCCGAGAGGATCCGGAAGCGTTTCGATGAATATCGGGTAATACTGTATTACCAATAAATTGATATTGGTGGAAAATGTTCCGGGATGTTAAATATATATATATATATATATATATATATATATATATATATATATATATATATAATGGTCTAAAAGTATTTGAAACATTTATATATTTACTTTAATATTAACAGGGCTAAAAAAGGCCAAGAGGTGGAAGGCAACTTGGGCCAAAAGGCCGAAGAGGGAAAGTGCCTCCTTCCAGGAAGGAGGCAGAACTGGAGATGGCGAGGAGTCATACTCCTCCTTCCCTAGGCCGGCGCACCAAGGGGGACTCCCCACCCCTTGGTGGCAGCCCTTCCTCTCCCTCCAACCTATATATACTAGGGGATTTTGCTCTTTTGGATACACAAGTTTTGGAGCCTCCTCTAGTTCTTCTAGTTCTAGTTTTTGTTGGTCCTAGTTGACTAATCAAAGCTAGGATATTCCTCTTGTCCTCATAATTAGAAGCCATGTGTGCTTCTAATCTCCTCCCTCTAATTCTTTGGCGATGATTCGCTCTGGACGGTGATGTGCTGTCAGATCGTGAAGGCTGCATGCTTGCGACCAAGTAGAGATGTCACGCTTTCGTTCTTCGGTTCGAGTGACTGTTCGTGGGCGGTTCACGGGGTTGTTCATCGACGGTTTGAGGGACTCCAAGTACGATCTACACCGACACGTCCATCTTCCATCGCAACCCGTGACGGTGATGATCGTGATCACAACCCGTTATGCATCTTCATATTGATCTTGGGTGTGCGTAGGCGCGATTTTTTTTGTTTTCTACTACATTTACCAACATCTATTGCACAACTTGTTGAACAAAATAAGGAACAAATTGAAGTCAACTTTATTGGAAGAAACAATTGTAATAGCAATGCTGAATATTTTGGTAATAATTATGCTAAGCCTTATCCTCAAAATGCTCAAAACTCATGTGGGAACTCTTATGGTCGTAATAATATACCCACTGGTCTAGAAAATATGATGAAAGGGTTTCATTACTACTTAAAAATAAGTTAACACCGTAGCTAGTGGAAAGTCTGAAAAACTAGACAACATCTCACATAAAGTTGATATTCCGCCTCATGATCTTGAAATGCTTAAATTAAGAATCATGCCTCCTAAGATGAGTGAGTGAGTCTTTAAATGCTATAATAGCTAAGATATATATACAACTAGCACACTTGCCATAATTAGAGATAGAAGAGAAAATAGAGGTTATAGAGAGAAGCTAGAAATGTTGAAATGTTTGCTGAAAAAGGGATTAAAGAGGTCAAAACTATAAGTTTTATTGGACCTCTATTGCGGATAACCCTGTGATAATTCATATTACTTGCAATGATTATGAAAGTAGGATTGGAGAGGTCATGACTTTATACAGCAACGATCCCACTATTTTAGAGTGTTAAATTTGATTGCAATATTGCTAAAAGTGGGTTTGGAGAGAGAGCCACTAGTACGCGCCGGTGCTATACAAACGGTTTTAAACCCCTTTTCACGACGGCATTTGGAACCGTCGCCAAGTGAGTGTGGGAAATAGGGGGGTCCTTCCCACACGACCCAGAAACTGTCGGGGATAGCCCCTCCTGGCACACAAGCTAGCTCGTGTGCGATCGGGCGAGGCATGGAAACCCAATTGTTTCCGTTCGTATGTACATCCCACCCGGTGAATCTCAGAAAAAAATTCCATTCGTATGTATATCACACATAGTCAATCCAAGGAGTACGTTTTCGTTCTTATGTATATCCCAAACGATTAGGCCGCTATAGTCGTGTGAAAAAGGTGGATATCAACATTTAATCTGTCGATATGTTTGTGATAGGTACGTTATCGCACACGGTTCAAGAATGTAAAATGTGTGTGGTGCCTCTACTAACACCAGTGTGTGTATATTTTCGTAACTGTGTGCGATTGGTATTCCTATCACACAAGCACAGTGGTTTGAAATGTTTGCCGTATTACCATGAATCGCACACGCATATGAGACGAAACCGTGTGTGCGTCCAAAGGGCATCTCAAACATTTCACATCAAAGAACCGTCTGTTTTCTTTTTTCATCGCACACGTTGTTTTCTTTCTAACCACGTCCACGTGATTTTATTCGCTCCTGTAGAATTTTTTTTGGCTGTATTTTATTATTCGAATTGGAATTTTTGAAATATGAAACGTGCAATTCAAATTCTCAGCACAATGGTTCAACAACGAATCCATAAATAAAATTGTCAGTATAATATGTTCAGTAATTACAGGATTAGACATCACTTAACTATGATGAACCACAATATTTACAGGCGGTAAAGGTGAAAAGACAAGTGTAAATCATTTTGACCGCCGATGTTGTTGAAGAAGCCCATAATGTGCCTTCCTGCATACCATAGGCACGAACAACTTTTGTCCAACCCCTTGTGACGATCGCCCGCTCATCCTTCACCGCCTTCAGAAAGACTTCTAGAGCATTATCATGGTAGCATGAATTATATACTTTAACCTTAGTTGCCTCCACTCCGGTCATGTAGTTTGCAAGGTAATCATTAGTAAATAGCTTCGGAAACCACTGAAAAAATGAAAATATCAGATTATGAGGTCTAATAGAGTAACTTATTGTGGGCAGGGGGAAAAGGCAACATATTACTTACCATCCTAAAGTTCACTAGTGTCTTGGACAAAGTACAAATAAAGAGCTTAATTCCCATCACCCGTTCCTTTCGCTTAACAATCTTTCTTAGTTTCCTCACTTGACGCTTGTTCATGAATATCTCATTGCCCCATACGCAAAAGGGATCGAAGTGTGGATCAGTACCGCTCATATACATACCTACAAGCAACCAGTAAATGTTAGAAGCTAAATGAGATTGCACAAATGATGTAAAATACAACTACCTACATTCCTAAGTACAAGTATTTTTAGAGATTTCAATATGAACTACATACGGATGTATATAGAATTATAGATATAGTTTAGATTAGAATCTAGATTCACTCATTTTGCTCCTTATGTAGTCTATATTGGAATCTCTAAAAATACTTAAATTTAGGACTAGATGGTGTATAAGACATGGGATGCAGCTTACCTCGACGGCAAACAACAGCATCCCCCATTGTAGCCATGTGTAAGTACATGGAAAGCCAATGTTAACTACAACAGGGTTAACATCCACCAAAAATAACAAATGGTAATAAAACGGCAACATCTGTAGTGATATCTTCATTGCGAAAGAGTAGCACGGTAGCAAAGGGACGAATCAAAAATGGATACAACTGTTAATTGCAACAGGCTTAACAACATCCTAATTCATGTTTTGTAAGTTTGTAGCCATTGAAATACAACTGTTTAAAAATGGATACAACTGTTAATTGCAACAGGCTTAATGGTCATTGAAACCGGTACTGATAAAAATGCAATTGGCAGAGTTAAACATCATAAGGCAGGTGCTGCCAGAGCAGATAATGGCTCAGTTGTCTATAAAAAGGTAGGGGAACTAGCTAAAATGTGTTAGTCATGTTTACTACAAGATGCTTAAGACATTGACCATACAAAACATAGTCATTAATTGCAACTAGTATTTGTAAGATTGAACTGGTGAGTTCATACTTGGTAAGTCCTAAGAGGTAGTTGCTGGGGCACTTCATCTTGGCCAGAGCCCGCCCAAAGTCATCGGCGGCAGAGGCAAGCTCTTCCTCCGGGTCGAAGCGTGGATCAGTGCCCCGACATGTGTACCTACAAGAAGCAAGTAAATGTTAGAAGCCAAACTGCAATTACACAAATGATGTAAAATACTGTAAGACATGGGATGCAGCTAATCTCGACGGCAAACAACAACATCGCCCGTTATGGCCCTGTGTAAGTACATGGATAGGCATGTTAAGTCCAACATGGTTAGCATCCACAAAAAATAGCAAATGGGCAGCATCTCTAGTATATCTTCATTGCGGAGAGTAGCATGGTAGCAAAGTTTGTTGCTGGTATTGGTGAAATTGAACTGAATAGTTAATACTTGAACATCACACAGTGTGTAGTACTGAAATAAACAAGGCACGAACATGCTTAATACATCAACCGTACAAAACATAGCCATTACAAGTGGTATTGGTAAGATTTAGCTGGTCAGATCATACCTGTTAGAGCATCTCCACTCAGGCCCCCAAGAAGCTCCCCAGGCGCCTTTTTGGATGCCGACGGGCAAAAAACGCTCCACTCGGGGTTCCAGGAACCTGTTTTGCGCCGGATTCGGTGAAAGTTACGGCAGACACGCCCACCCCAAACCCAGCCCCCTGGGAGGCAGTTGGGAACGCCGGCATTTCTTTTTCGCATGCAACGTCCCACTTGCCAGCCCCTCTCTCCACTACAAAAAAAGACACATCTGTGACATTTTGGGCCGAACGAAACTTTTTTCTATCATACATATGACATTTCTATGACGATAATTGTGACAAAACCCGGTATCATCATAGATGTGGTGGGCTCCTACTTCTATGACAAAAAATCATGACAGAAAATGGGCTTTTCGTCCTGGGCGGGCCAGAGACACAGCTGCAGGACATTCTTTGGGCCGTCCATGACAGAAAAAACCATGGTAGAAGCGAGGGGGAGGAAAATTTCGGGGAGTTGCCGGTTACGGTGGGAGAGCGATGCGTGTTTCTCTCGTACAGGTACGCGCATGTGTGCGAGGCATTGGCTCTAACTGAACCCGAGCGAGGCGTTGGTCTCTAATCAACCCGGCGATTGACTTTGCGCAGCTACGCGTTATCGAACCCGAGCGATCGATCGATGGTCGTTAACGAACCCGATGGAGCGATTCTTCGCTATCGCCGCTAATCAAGCGATCGATTGGATGAGCAGTGAGCATTGCGGGGGGTGGATGAACAGTGAGCGGTGGCGTTGCCTCTGGATGAATAGGACCCCCATGGTGTGGAGGGCTGGATGAACAGTAGATGGTGGAGGGCTGGATGAATAGTAGATGGTGGAGGGGTGAAAGTAGCCGGTGGAGTAGCGCGCCGTGGAGGCTGGATGAACAGGAGCCCGTGGAGGCTAGAGGAGGTCGACGGTAGCCCGTGGAGGCTGGAGGAGGTCGACGGTGGAGATGAACAGTATCCCGTGGAGTCCCATTTTGCGGTATGCCACACCCCTCCCGATGAACAGGACCCCCGTTTCAACCATATGAGCTCCGTTTCATCCGTTTTGCGGTACGCCACACCCTTCCCGATCAACAGGACCCCCGTTTCGACCGTAGGAGGTCCGTTTAAATCCGCTTCTGCGACGCCACACCCTCCCGACCAACAGACCCCGTTTCGACCGTAGGAGGTCTGCTTCTCCGCTTTTTTTGCGACGCCACACCCTTCCGATCAACAGACCTCGTTTCGACCGTAGGAGGTCCGTTTCTCGCTTTTTGCGACGCCACACCCTCCCGATCAACAGACCCGTTCCAACGTAGGGAGGTCTGTTTTCTCCGCCAGCGCGACGCCAGCCTCGTTTCCATCGCCTATTCCGTCCAAGCCGGTTGGCTCCCACGCGTTCCGTTGCCTTCCAATGAACACGACGCATTCCGTTGCCTCCCCATGAACACGACGCATTCCGTTGCCTCCCCATGAACACGACGACGTCGCTGTTTCTCCATTCCGACCCAGCCATGTACGTATGCGCGAGTAGGCATTCGAGACCCTGCCCGTATGTATGTACGTGGCCGTATTTTCTTTCTTGCACCCTCGCTGCTGTACGTACGTGTACATGCTACGTGCGCGCCTCTACTACGACACGTGCGCGCCTCTACAACGACCAGTATGTACGTACACGTTCGCGACCAGAATGACAACCCTACGTACGCTTTGACCAGGTGGGTCCCGACTGTCAGGCACTTCCTTGCCTGCGAATATGTGGCTGGTGGGTCCCAGCAGTCAGGGGGGTGAATCGTTTTTTTTGCCCAGACGCACTTCTTTGCGTGCGAAGATGTAGCTGGTGGGTCCCAGCAGTCAGGAGGAAACGTTTTTTTTCGCGAAATATGGTGGCCCGTCCGGTGGGTCCCTGCTGTCAGGTGGAGGAATAATTATTTTGCGTGTAATAAGGAGGCACTTCCTTGCTGCGGCCGTTGACCCAGCTGTCAGCCTCTCCACGTACAGTCCACGTCCGATGGAAGCCATTCCTTGACCACGTTGACCACGCCATGCCGAGAGCACCAGGGCGGTGGACGACAGCAAGGTCTAGGAAGGGGACAACGCAGAGCCAGGGAAGACGCGGCAGTGGATGCCCACGCGTAGAGGAGTATGAGGGTTGAAAGCACATTTGCTCCCTGGGTGGTTTTGGTAATTAATGACAACATACTTTGTGGTTGGACTAATGCTTTTATCAAGTATGTTTCAGAAGTTCAATCACATTGGCATGGCAAAAGGATCAAGAGGTGGACCCTCAAGATGCTAAGGCAAGCATTGGCAAAAGCTCAAGACTCCATTTTTGGTTTAGTGATCCAAGATCACATTGAGTCCATAGGAAAGCCAATACTATTAAAAGGGATGAAGTTATGATAATGATCCGTTGCTCAAAGTGCTTAGTGATACATCTCCTAAACTATCAAGAACTCTCACCGCCATATACACTCATAAGTAATCTCGGTCCCACCGATATTCCAAACTCAGTCACACCGAGATGAACCACCTCACCATAAAGCCAAACCCTAGAAATCTCGGATTTTCCGATTCGAACTCGGTCTCACGAAACTTGAGTTGCCAAGCTTCAGAACCTCCTGTCATCAAATCGGTGTCACCGAGATGATGAAGTCGGTCCCACCGAGATTGGCAAGCTCTGTCTTTGCACGAATCGGACTAACCGAGATTGTATTTTCGGTCCCACGAAAATCCCAACGCTCACATGATTTGAACTTTCGGTCTCACCGAGTTGTCAACTTCGGTCCCACCGAGATTGGTCAAATGTGTGTAACGGTTGGATTTTGTGTGGAGGCTATAAATACCCTCCACCCCTCTTCATTCGTGGAGAGAGCCATCGAAAGAACTACCACTCCTACCTTACATTTCGAGAAGAGAACTACCTACCCTTGTGTTGAGATCAAGTTGCTCCACTCCCACCATATGAAGCTTGATCTCTAGCCTTTCCAAGTTGCTTTCCACTCAATCCTTTCTTCCACCACAGCCAAATCAGTGAGGAGAGTTGAGTGTTGGGGAGATTATCATTTGAAGCACAAGAGCAAGGAGTTCATCATCATCAACACCATCTTTACCTTTTGGAGGGTGGTGCCTCCTAGATTGGTTAGGTGTCACTTGGGAGCCTCCGTCAAGATGTGGAGTTGAACCAAGAAGTTTGTAAGGGCAAGGAGATCGCCTACTTCATGAAGATCTACCCCGAGTAAGGCTAGCCCTCCGTGGGCGTAGGCCATGATGGCATAGACAAGGTTGCTTCTTCGTGGACCCTTCGTGGGTGGAGCCCTCCGTGGACTCTCGCAGCCGTTACCCTCCGTGGGTTGAAGTCTCCATCAACGTGGAAGTACGATAGCACCACCTATCGGAACCACGAGAAAAATCTCCGCGTCCCCAAATTGCGTTTGATCTTCTCCACTTCTCTTTACTACTTATGCAATTTACTTTCCGCTGCCCATACTCTAGAATTGCATGTGTAGTATGCTACTTGACTTGTGTGTTATGCAAAATCTGCCAAAACTTGTCTTTGTCAAAAGGCATAATTTTTATCTTGTCGAGTAGTCTAATCACCCCCCCTCTAGACACTCTCACCTTCTTCGATCCTACAATTGGTATCAGAGCATTGGTCTCCATTGCTTTGGTTTACACACCATTGGAGGAAGATGGACGTGTCTACGTTTGGGAGTGTTAGCCATAGAGTGCCTATTCTTAATGGAGTGTCCTATAACTCGTGGAGGATTGAAATGCTTATTATCTTTAAGATGTACAACTTGCGCAAATATGTTGAAACCCCATATGTGCCTCCATTTGACCCCTTGCACCCTACCATGGATGAAGAGCTTGATTTGCTTCGTAACCTTAGAACTGTAAATCTTATCATTAGAGGGTTGCCCGATAACTTGCTTAAGCTCGTTACAAACTTTGAGTGCGCCTATGCTATGTGGAAGTTCCTGGAAGAACTTTATCCAGACTACTCTTTGAGAGGTCTTGATGAAATTCTATTCAAGACTATTGAGTTTGATATGATGCGCCCCAATGATCCCAACTTTGATAAATGCTTCTTTGAGCTTCGCGATCTTATGAAAAAGAAGGGTGATCCTTGTCTTATCAATGATCTAATTAGAAATGCTCTTGTATTGCATTCCGATGATTATTGTCACATTGACAAAACTAATGCAAGCCGTTGTCAAATTGACCTAGGTGTTGATGATGAACAATCTATGGGTCAATATGATGATGAGCATGAGCATGATGATGATTACTCCGATTCGGACACCGAGCTAGACAAGATCATGAAGAGTCTCAATCTTATGGCAAATCTGAGAGACTACATATCCGGCGGAAAAGAGTGGATGCATCGATCACATGACCGGAGACGAAGACATGTTTCGAGAGCTTGCAAAGAACAATGGTCCACGCAAGTATGTGACTTTTGGAGACAACTCCAAGGGTAAGGTACTTGGCCTTGGTAAGGTGGCCATATCTCATGATAGCTCTATTCAAAATGTCATGCTTGTAGAATCACTTGGATACAATTTACTTTCTGTGTCTAGATTAGCTGACTTTGGATTCAATGTGCTATTCACCGAAGTAGATTGCCAAGTCTTTCGTCGTGACAATCATAACATGGTATTTACCGGTATCCGTAGAGGTGATCTATATATTGTTGATTTCACTAAGAAAGCCCGACCTAGAACTTGCTTCATTGCTAAATCCGCTAAAGGTTGGTTATGGCATAGAAGGCTTGGACATGTTGGTATGCGTAATCTAGACAAGCTAATCAAAGGTGATCATATTCTTGGTGTTAAAGATGTTCTCTTTGACAAAGATAGACTTTCTAGTGCTTGTCAGCAGAAAACAAGTAGGTGGAAGTCATCCGTGAAGAACATCATGACCACAAGGAGACCGCTTGAGCTTCTTCATATGGATCTCTTCATCCCAATGCTTACAAAAGCCTTGGTGGTAACTCCTTTGGTCTAGTTATAGTTGATGATTATTCCAGATTTACGTGGGTATTTTTCCTTGATGACAAATCACAGTTCGAGAATCTTCAAAACCTTTGCGTAAAAGCCCAAAATCAATTTGAGGTGAAGATCAAGAAAGTTCGGAGTGACAATGGAACGGAGTTCAAGAACGCCAATGTAGACTCTTTTCTCGATGAGGAAGGGATTCTACATGAGTTCTCGGCTACGTACACTCCTCAACAAAATGGTGTTGTTGATAGGAAGAACCGAACGCTCATAGAGATGGCGAGAACGATGCTTGATGAATACAAGACACCGAAGCACTTTTGGGGGGAAGCCGTCGAGACAGCTTGTCATGCTATCAACAGGCTTTATCTTCATAAGCTCCTCGGCAAGACTTCATACGAGCTCCTCACCGGTAACAAACCCCAAGTGGGATACTTTCGTGTCTTTGGTTCGAAATGCTATATCCTTGATAAGCATCGTCGGTCTAAATTTGCTCCTAAAACTCATGAAGGTTTTTTCCTTGGTTATGGATCAAACTCCCACACCTACCGTGTCTACAATAATTTCACCCGAAAGGTTGAAGAGACGGTAGATGTGAAGTTTGATGAATCTAATGGCTCGCAAGTAGAGCAAATGCCTATTGATGTAGGAGACAGGGACCCATCTGAAGCCATCCAAGATTTATTTATTGGAAAGATCCGTCCCATGGAAGTGAAGGAGAGTACCTCATCTACATATGTGGAGCCCCCTACCTCACGGCAAGATGAACCTCAAGGCAACATGGAGGCCTCCACAAGTGGAACTCACCAAGATGAGGAAGTGCAACAAGAAGATCCACCACAACCTCCTTCTCCACCGCCTCAAGACAACACCAACAACAATGAAGAAGAAGAGGATGATGAGGAAGCTCAGCCACAACCTCAACAAAAGCTATCCCGAGTCCGAGAAAGAGTCAAGAAAAATCATCCCGTGGAACAAATGATGAACGACATCGACTCCGGGAGAATCACTCGCTCCAAAACTCGCTTAGCTAACTTTTGTGAGCATTACTCATTTATCTCTAGTATTGAACCTATGAAGGTAGAAGAAGCACTTGAAGACCCGGATTGGGTGAACGCTATGCATGAAGAGCTACACAACTTCGAGAGGAACAATGTATGGACTTTGGTAGAGAAGCCCAAGGATGATCAAAACGTCATTGGAACCAAATGGGTGTTTCGGAACAAGCAAGATGAAGATGGACAAGTCATCCGCAACAAGGCTCGTCTCGTAGCTCAAGGTTACACACAAGTCGAAGGTATGGACTATGGTGAGACCTATGCCCCGTTGCTAGACTTGAGTCCATTCGCATTCTTCTTGCTTATGCCAATCACCATGATATTACTCTCTATCAAATGGATATTAAAAGTGCTTTCCTAAATGGTGAAATTGAGGAGGAAGTATTTGTGAAACAACCTCCGGATTTGTGAATCCTAAAAGCCTAATCATGTTTACAAGTTGCACAAAGCTCTTTATGGTCTTAAACAAGCTCCTAGAGCTTGGTACAAATGCTTGACTAGCTTTCTTCTTGAAAAAGGCTTTGAGATTGGAAAAATAGACTCAACGCTATTCACTTAAAAGGGTTGATGGTGAACTATTTGTGTGCCAAATATATGTTGATGATATTATCTTTGGTTCAACTAACCCTCATTTTAGCGAGAAGTTTGGGAAGCTCATGTCGGAGAAGTATGAGATGTCCATGATGAGTGAACTCAAATTCTTCCTTGGGTTGCAAATCAAGCAATCTAAGGAGGGTACCTTTGTCTCACAAACAAAGTACACCAAGGATCTCTTCAAGAAGTTCAACATGCAAGAAAGCAAAGGTATGAGAACCCCCATGCCTACTAGTGGACATAATGACTTCACAAAAGATGGAGAACCCGTTGATCAAAAGGTTTACCGATCTATGATTGGTTCTCTACTATATCTCTGTGCTTCTCGTCCTGACATAATGTTGAGTGTATGCATGTGTGCTCGATATCAAGCAGCCCCTAAAGAATGTCATCTTAAAGCTGTTAAAAGAATTGTGAGATATTTGATACACACACCAAACTTTGGCATTTGGTATCCTAAGAGGGCCTCTTTCGATCTTGTTGGCTATTCCGACTCGGACTATGCGGTGACAGGTTGATAGAAAGTCAACTTCGGCACGTGTCAATTCCTTGGTCGATCCCTTGTATCTTGGTCCTCCAAGAAACAAAATTCGTATCATTATCCACCGCCAAGCGTAATATATTGCTGCTGGTTCGTGTTGTGCTTAGTTGCTATGGATGACACAAACGCTTAAGGATTATGGGATACATGTGAGACATGTTCCTTGCTTTGTGACAATGAGAGTGCGATTAAGATTGGACACAATCCGTGCAACACTCTCGAACGAAACATATTGAAGTTCGTCACCATTTTATTCGTGATCACATTGCCAAGGGTGACATCAATCTTAAGCATGTTCGATCGACAAACAACTCGCCGATATCTTTACAAAACCTCTTGACGAGAAGGTGTTTTGTCGCTAAGGAGTGAGTTGAACATCATTGATGCTTCAAACTTGGAGTGAAAACTCCATTGATGCATGCAAGGCATGAGCCTACTTGACTAATCCTTGATATTTCTCTTATGATGATGATCATATGTCTTGGACACATTTGCCCCTTGTATTGCATCTAACTCCTTGCGGTACTTGGATGATCTACATTCCACAAGATTACCACACACTCAAATCCTGAGTAATCTTGTCATTGACCAAGTATCTAACCCTTTGGGATGTTGAGTTCAAGGAACAAAATTCCACATATCCTTTTTGACATCTTATACATCTAGTATTTCACTCTTGTCATCTTGGATATTCTTGAGTATTTCCTTGCTTGCCTAACCCATGTAGGAAGATGAACTACACAAGTGGAAATGGCGCTCTAACTTCACATTCTATGAGCACCTACATCAAGTTCACCTACATGAGCAAAGCAACAACAAGCCCAAGGTATGTTCCTCACATCTTTAAGGAGCTTTGCTCAAAGACATGAGTACAAGCAGCTTCATAAGATGTGATCACATCAAATGCCTAATCGAAAAATGGCAACCCCATTTTGAGCTTAAACGATGAGTATGACCTATGATCAAATGTTCTCATTTGACTCCTAAGTCAAAATACTCAAACATAGGTGACCTAGTCGCCGACCCCTATCTAGATGAAGAACATATGTTTTGGAGTGTTTTGTTTTTTGTTTTCTCTTATGTTCTCTCATTGAGATCTTTTAAAAAAAACTTCATCTAGGAATCTGTTTCATTTCTATTCTTCTGTTTTTGTGAATATCCTTTTGGCTCTGATCAATTCCTCGAAAATCATTTACAAATTCATTGCAAATCCTTTGAAACATTCCTTGCAAAGTGAGCTGTATTTCTGCATCTCCTTGGAATTAAACTCGGCGTCACCGACTTAAAACTTTCGGTCTGACCGAAAAGGATCTGCCCTAAGTCTCTGACTTTCGGACCCGCCGATCCATCTTAATTCGGTGTCACCGATTTATTTCTTTCAGGATATCATCTTCTGCAGCTTCACTGAGTTTATTGCCCTGTTGTGATTCTTAAGGATCCCACTTCCTTCCATCTTCCCTGACCTTCCTAGTTTGCTGTCCTTTTCGGCACTTGATGTCAAAGGGGGAGAAGACTTAGGGGGAGAAGAGGAAAGACTTAGGGGGAGAAGAGGAGATTTAGGGGAGAAGAAGAGCAATCTTACCTTAAGGGGGAGAGAATCACATCAAAGCTTTGCCATGTTCCACATTGGATATTACATTTGGCATCATTCTTTTGATTTTGCTCTTTCCATCAAACCCCTTGATCTAAGACAACTCAAAGGGAGAGGAACCTTCACAATTGATATCTTATGGAAAGCAAAATCTCTCAGAGTTCATTGAAAATCTTTTTAGTTTCGGAGACATGTTTGCTGATTCAAGCTTGTGCTCAATATGAGATACTCTTTACACATGTCATCCCTGGCTTGGTACACTTGATGTTCTTGCAATTGGTTGAAGAAATACTCTAGTGTTATCTAACCTTGTTTTCCCAAGTGTATTTCTTCAGGTACAAGGTCAAGGAACCTCAAGGTAAGTATATGCGCTTTGCAGAATGTGCATGATGGTGACTTGCTTGTGAATACTTGTTTGCAAGAAATCACCATGCACATATGCATTATCACTCACTTCTTTTCATCTACTCTGATGCATATAGCCAAGCTGCATGTAGCACATCTTGCCCTTCTCTCTTGTGTGCTTGTGGTAGTCCAAAACCATAATCTATGAAAATCCTGCACACTTGTAGGGGGAGCCTGTGTACTACATGTTTGTCAAAGCTTTCGTGATAATTCTGTCTTTCTTTCAATAAGCTTTGATGTCTTGTTTTGTGTGTTGCCATCAATTACCAAAAAGGGGGAGATTGAAAGCACATTTGCTCCCTGGGTGGTTTTGGTAATTAATGACAACATACTTTGTGGTTGGACTAATGCTTTTATCAAGTATGTTTCAGGAAGTTCAATCACATTGGCATGGCAAAAGGACTGAAGAGGTGGACCCCTCAAGATGCTAAGGCAAGCATTGGCAAAAGCTCAAGACTCCATTTTTGGTTTAGTGATCCAAGATCACATTGAGTCCATAGGAAAGCCAATACTATTAAAAGGGGATGAAGTTATGATAATGATCCGTTGCTCAAAGTGCTTAGTGATACATCTCCTAAACTATCAGCAACTCTCACTGCCATATACACTCATAAGTAATCTCGGTCCCACCGATATTCCAAACTCAGTCACACCGAGATGAACCACCTCAGCCATAAAGCCAAACCCTAGAAATCTCGGATTTTCCGATTCTGAACTCGGTCTCACCGAAACTTGAGTTGCCAAGCTTCTGTAACCTTCTGTCATCAAATCGGTGTCACCGAGATGATGAAGTCGGTCCCACCGAGATTGGCAAGCTCCTGTCTTTGCACGAATCGGACTAACCGAGATTGTATTTTCGGTCCCACCGAAAATCCCAACGTTCACATGATTTGAACTTTCGGTCTCACCGAGTTGTCAACTTCGATCCCACCGAGATTGGTCAAATGTGTGTAACGGTTGGATTTTGTGTGGAGGCTATAAATACCCTCCACCCCTCTTCATTCGTGGAGAGAGCCATCGAAAGAACTACCACTCCTACCTTACATTTCGAGAAGAGAACTACCTACCCTTGTGTTGAGATCAAGTTGCTCCACTCCCACCATATGAAGCTTGATCTCTAGCCTTCCCAAGTTGCTTTCCACTCAATCCTTTCTTCCACCACAGCCAAATCAGTGAGGAGAGTTGAGTGTTGGGGAGATTATCATTTGAAGCACAAGAGCAAGGAGTTCATCATCATCAACACCATCTATTACCTTTTGGAGGGTGGTGCCTCCTAGATTGGTTAGGTGTCACTTGGGAGCCTCTGTCAAGATGTGGAGTTGAACCAAGAAGTTTGTAAGGGCAAGGAGATCGCCTACTTCGTGAAGATCTACCCCGAGTAAGGCTAGCCCTCCGTGGGCGTAGGCCATGATGGCATAGACAAGGTTGCTTCTTCGTGGACCCTTCGTGGGTGGAGCCCTCCGTGGACTCTCGCAGCCGTTACCCTCCGTGGGTTGAAGTCTCCATCAACGTGGAAGTACGATAGCACCACCTATCGGAACCACGAGAAAAATCTCCGCGTCCCCAAATTGCGTTTGATCTTCTCCACTTCTCTTTACTACTTGTGCAATTTACTTTCCGCTGCCCATACTCTAGAATTGCATGTGTAGTATGCTACTTGACTTGTGTGTTATGCAAAATCTGCCAAAACTTGTCTTTGTCAAAAGGCATAATTTTTATCTTGTCGAGTAGTCTAATCACCCCCCCTCTAGACACTCTCACCTTCTTCGATCCTACAAGGGTTCACTGGTTCGCTGCGGTGTGAGGCTGTCGTCGTCGCAGAATAACAGGGGGGTGTGGGTGAGTAGAGGGATGGCCTGGCCAGCGGTGGGAGTAGTAGGGGGCGGTGAGGCCTCCACCGCATCGCAGCCGGCCACGGGAGGCAGGAGCACGAGGCACGACCGCAGCCTTTGGTTTGGGCGGCCGAGCAAGAAGACCAAAGGTTGAAGAAGCACTACGGCCGTTGGATGGACATCGTGACGTCCTTTGGAGCTAGAAACGTGCATATTGACTAAGTTGACAAAGCCCTCCGTCCCCGTCAACTTAGTAGGCCCACAAGTCAGCCTGCCACTATACTGGGTCCCAACTAACAGGGGGAGTATTCATTTTTTTTGTTCGTAATAAGGAGGCACTTCCTTGCGTGCGAAGATATAGCTGGTGGGTCCGAGCTGTCAGCTGCGGTAACGTTTTTTTCGCGAAATACAGAGGCCCTTTCGGTGGGTCCCTGATGTCAGGTGGAGGAATCATTATTTTGCGCGTAATAAGGAGGCATTTCCTTGCGTGCGGCCGTGAACCCAGCTGTCGGCCTCTCCACATACAGTCCACTTCGGATGCATGTCGGTCATTGACCACGTTGACCAGGCCGCGCCGAGAGCACCAAGGCGGTGGACGATGGCGAGGCCTAGGAAGGGAACGACACGGAGGCAGAGAAGACTCGACAATTGTTTCCCACGCGGAGGAGAGTACGACTGTACGAGGGTTTACTAGTTCGTCTGCCATCGCCGGAGAATAACAGCAGGTGTGGGTGAGTAGAGGGATGGCTAGGCCAGCGATGGGAGTAAGGTGGGGCGGTGAGGCTCTTGGCAAAGACAGCCGGCCGCGGGGGAGGAGGGAGCAGCAGTCCCGCCGGGCGCTTGTTTGAGCGGCTAGAGCAGGAAGAGCAGAGATTGAAGAAGACGACGGCCGTTGGATGGAGATCCAACATCCTTTGCTAAAGGCCAACCTAGCCTCAAATCTGTGGAAAACAGCATACAGCTCATCTGCCATTATTTCCAATAATTTACAGCCCATTTGCTAATTCTTAAGGTTTTTTTTGGAGCCCATATTCTTTTTGTTAGCATTACAGCCCATATTGTGGCCACGGTTAAAAAATTATACGAAATTTTGCATATTTCGGTGCGATCTGAACTGTTTTTAATCCCGAAATTTCGACTCACATTCAAACTGATTTAAAAAATAAATGTATATCAATATGAAATCCAACAAATTCTCCACGCATAAAAATTAATGTAATTTAAAATCTCAAAATGAAAAAAAAGATATTTGAAACTAATTGCCGGTTTGATGTGTTTTAAAAATGTACAACCCATTTCTCATTATTGATAGGCCATTTTCTTGGCCAGCCGAATGAAGCTCTCCTCGTCTTGAAAGATTTGCAGCCCAACAGGCCTGACAAAGCGACTTACTTGGCAAATCACAAAAAAACTGGGATGTGGCCTTGGACCCAGCTGTCACCCTCTCCACGTACAGTACTCTTCCGATGGAAGTCGGTCGTTGACCACATTGACCACGCCGCGCCGAGAGCACCAAGGCGGTGGACGACGGCGAGGCCTAGGAAGGGGACGACGCGGAGCCGGGGAAGACGCGGCAGCGGATGCCCACGCGGAGAGGACTACGAGGGTTCACTGGTTCGGCTGCTGTCGCCGCAAAATAACAGGGGGTGTGGGTGCGTAGAGGGATACCCTGGGCCAGCGGTGGGAGTAGTAGGGGGCGGTGAGGCCTCCGCGGCATCACAGCCGGCCACGAGAGGCAGGAGCACGTGGCACGACCGGCGCTGCTTTGGGCGGCTGGAGCAAGAAGACTAGAGGTTGAAGAAGCACTATGGCCGTTGGGTGGACATCGTACGGTCACTGGAGCTAGAATCGTTCATATTGACTAAGTTGACAAAGCCCTTCGTCCTCGTCAACTTAGTAGGCCCACAAGTCAGCCACCCACTATGGTGGGTCCCAGCTAGCGTGGGGTATTCATTTTTGGTGCGTAATAAGGAGGCACTTCCTTGTGTGCGAAGATATAGCTGGTGGGTCCGACACTGTCGTGGGGGTTTTGCGAAATACGTAAGCCCTTCCCATGTACAAAGGCACGACAAGGCGTAATAAGGAGGAACTTTCCTTGCGTGCGACCATGGACCTCGTGGGTCCCAGCCGTCAGGCTCTCCACGTACAGTCCTCTTCCGATGACTCTCATATGTTGACCACGCCGCGCCGAGCGCACCGAGGCGGTGGACGACGGCAAGGCCCCAGACTGGAACGACCCGGAGATGGGGAAGACGCGGCAGTGGAGTCACAGACGGAGAGGAGTGGGAAACTTGACTGGTTTGGGTGCGGGGTGGGCCTACACTCGGCAGAGAATAACAGGAGATGCGGAGTGGAGGGATGGCCTGGCCATCGGTGGGGTAGCGTTTCGCTGAGGAGCGCAGAACAACGCCGCTGGACGCCAAAGGCTGGAGCAAGCGGTTCCGGCAGCGCTGGGGGAAGAAGATGAGAGATTGAAGAAGAATGCTGGCCGTTGGATGTAAATCCAACGCCTTCTTAGGCTTCGACCTACTGGCCCACATGTCAGCCAGTCCATTTGTTTTTTTAGTCCATTTGGTGGGCTGGGTGAAACAATGATGTAGCATCTATGCAACCCATTTAAATCCCATTTGCATTTTTCTCAAAATCTCCAGACTTGCTGGGCTGGGTGAAAAATATCATGTTGGGCTAGATGGAGAAATGTTATAAAAACATAAACACATGATTGCACGTCAGTAAAATCTTTGCAAGCTTATGTATGCAATCACTAGGAGTTAACTTGGCAAGTTATATCTAAACAATTATTATTATTATTTTGTAAGAACTTTCAACTTATGAAATAAAATATCATTTTAATTTGATGAGTTAATAGTACGTGGGGTATTATTATTTTTTAGGCTAGACGTGGGACAGTTGAGTTGGTTCTAGGGGAAAGTACTGGGAGAAAACTCAGTTTACATCGAAAAAGAAAGTGGGAGAAAATTCAGAGACCTGATGGGTCCACCTGAGGAGAGGAATATGTTGGGAGGAAGGAGATTCAAAGCACGGCAACCGAGTGAACTGGTTTTTTTACGGACAAGTGAACTAGTTTACATACATAAGCAAATAGCCACTAAAAAAACAATCAGGTTAATGGGTTCTTAAAAGAAATATTTCGGACAAAACAGATAATTACGACACATAGGCTAATGCATGAAACACTCAGATGATAAAGGTGCTTATAAACAGATAAAGTACAACATCTAGACCTTCCTGGCACGGTTGATCATGACGCTGCGGCTGTCCGTGTACTCGTCGGTTACGGGAAGCAGACACGCCCTCATGTCCAAGATCTGCCTGTACATGTCGTAGCATGGGTATGCGTCCTTGGCCGTGTAGGTTATGTAGGCTAGATTCAGAGGTACCTCCCACGTGTTCAGGTCGTCTTCTTTCATGTTGGCGTATCAGGGGTCGATGATGGTCTCAGCGATATCAACCACGGAGTCCTTCTCCTGCCCGTTGCTGATGATCTTGCATTGCTTCTGGATGTCGACAAGCTTGTTGCACCAGATTGCCGAATCATCGCGTTCTTCCTTCTCTCCACCGTAGCGAAGGTGCAGTCGACGCTGCCGATGAAACGGGCGAATGCTCCAGAACCTGGTGCAGCCATAGGACTGAGGCGAGGCAGAGCTTCACCGAGTCCGTATCGTTGGTGTACATCACATTCAACTTGGTGCAGCCATAGGACTGAACGGCGAACTAACTCCTTGCTGAAGTCCATATCCAGCAGGCTCACCCCTCGGATCGCCATTGGAGTCTCTTCGAGTGAACGAGTGTGTAGGCGGCGGCAACAGTTTGTTTTTCAGCTCTTGGGGAACTGGATTCAACAGTAAGCTGAGTGTGTACAAGCGACAACAGCTACTACCCCTCCCTCGTCCGCTGCACGCCCGGCAGAAGATGCACCCTCAGCGCATTCAAACGCCTCCATTAAGAAACCTACTCCGGCCACACGTCGGTTCACGAGCGGTCTCAGATTGGTCTTGTAATAACAGGAGTTAGTGGTCACTTTACTTAAATTTAATTAGCTTTAATAGAAATTTATACTTAAAATAAGCAATGCATTGGCTCGTTCTATCAGTGCCACGGGATCAACATGCACAACAATTAGAATTAATATTCTCAGGATGCACACGATCAACACATTTGTCGCACTTTCACAAAGATAATACTACCAAGTTTGAACTGTTTGTTATGGTTGCTGTCCTCTGCATCATCATGCCATGTTTCCCAGCTTGCAAGATTCAGAACCAACAAATAAGATCCAAATAATAAGTACAACAAAGATGCCTACACATCTCATTGATTCCCACTTGCAAGATTCGTAACCAACAAATAAGATCCAAATAATAAGTACAACAAAGATGCCTACACATCTCATTGATTCCTAGCTTGCAAGATTCAGAACCAACAAATAAGATTCAAATAATAAGTACAACAAAGATGCCTACACATCTCATTGATTCCCAGCTTGCAAGATTCAGAACCAACCCATTAGAGCCTTTTGATAAAGTGAATATCGGGATTAAATCCATCTTGGCTAGCCATGTCATACAATCGAAGAACTTGGTGAATGCTCTTGACCGTCACAACATCTATAGTTGAGTATTCCTGTTTGCACAACATGTTTGCACAACACAAACAAGGAGACAGGAGAGCATGATTTCACTTTAATAGCGGCCTCCTTGAACTCAACCTCCAGCTCCACTAGGATGAGGTCTGCCTCGAGTTCCATGATTCAATTCATGCGCCTTTTTCTGCGGTTCACCCAAAATGAAGCAAAGATTGCATCATTCAGCTAGCAAGAAGTACTTGTTCTTGTGAGCTGGTAGGTTCTTCTTTAGTAGTTGCACTAAAATTGAGGAACATTAAGGTTGGCTGTCCGGCTCATGTAAGGTGCAACTATAATTTTCTTATCCTTTTGTGTAGTTCCACTAAAATAAAGTGCCATTGTGGTGATAGTGACGGCTCCATCTTGCAAAGGCTAATAAAATGTTGCACGAGATTACCAGCAGAACTTGACGGAGATTTTGGAAACTCCAATCACCATTTTGTGCAGTTCCAGCAAAATTGATAGACGTTGCCCACGTGACATTTTAGTTGAACTGCACAAGACACTCATTCCAAAAAAAAGTGTTTTGTGCAGTTCACCAAAAGGTCACAATAGCAACAAGGTGAAATGGATATCCCTATCTGCACAAAATGATAGAAAGTAAACAGTTGCTGGTCAATAAGAATATACGAAACATATACAAAATGAAAAGAAGCATCTTAATTATGTTCATGGCAATCACGCAAGGACATTAGGAATTTTAAAACGTCAGCTGCTTCATGTTACCAGAAGCATTACGATCAACAATGAGATTCCTCAGATATGGGATTACTTTAATGGTGGCATTGCTTGTTTACTAGACACAGTAAATCAACAACAGCTAAAGAGTTGGTTTAAGGGCATGGGACCGTGGGGACACCAGGACACTCAGCAGCGTAAAGGAGCAACTTACTTATCATACCGGGGAAAATAGCAGAGTGCCATTTGTAAACACGTTTAATTGCATCTTATCCACGGAGGCATTAGATTAATAATAACTTGGTTAGACATGTCCCTAAGGTAACAGATGTGATAGCTTCATTTTACGTGCGCCTTACATTAACAACAGCAAAAGGTTGGTATAAGGACATGCGACGGTGGGACGATCAAAGACAATGTACCTACAAGGAGGCATAAAGTGGTGATGCCGAGCTTGTTCACGCTATGTGAGGGAAGCAAACCTAATCTCGAGACCTTTTACTATGTGAGGGTAGAAAATCTAATCCTGGAGACCTTTTACTATGTGAGGGCAGCAAATCTAATCCTGAGACCTTTTACTATGTGAGGGCAGCAAATCTAATCCAGCGACCTTTTACTATGTGAGGGCAGCAAATCTAATCCTGAGTCCTTTTACTATGTGAGGGCAGCAAATCTAATCTTGGAGACCTTTTACTATGTGATGGCAGCAAATCTAATCCTGGACATACTCTGTTGACTTGTCCACCAGCCGCCACTTTCTATCCTTTTTTCAACCAATAATAGATCTGTTCCTTATCCAGTTTGTACTGCGTTTTCCCATTATTTCCCTTTTCAACCAAGAGACCGGTTGGGTATCCGGTCTCTACTACTTTCACCATATTATTTCCTCTTTGAATCAAGTCCTAGATTCGTGCTACAACTTTCCCCCCTTTCTTCGTTGTTTGAACAAAGCCCTAGATTCGAATGCATGAAGTAGCTTTACCTCTAATAATACTAAAAATTTAGGTGGCTTTGGAAGAGCTGATGGGAGTAGAAAAAGATGCACATGCAGACACGTGGGGAGCTGGGGCAGTAGGGCAAGGCCGCTTTCGAAGAACTTATACCTGATGGTCGCCGGGATGTCGGCGGCGGCAGGTCGGATCTGCGGACAATACGGCAGGGAGGAAGAAGGGTCGGAGGACCTCCCGAGCTAGCGCTGTGTCAGAGAGAACGACACAGGCAGAGGATTGGGCCCCTCCGGCAGGTGTGGGTTTCCTCCCTCGCCGGCGATGACCGCGTGAACGATGCACCTTTTAGTCCTCTACACACACCGGTCGAAGGGATCCGGCCGGATCTGTGACCAGCGGTGAGCAAAGAGAAAATGTCGCTACCGCTATCTTGTTTATATCTGGAGAGGATGAGAGAATGAAGAGAGCAACCCTAGTAAAGCAAGCGCCAGGCCCTCAAGGCCCATATATAGTGGAGTGATTATCTTTTTCTCTCCACAACAAGCGTTTCAATTTGTGTACGTGGCATTAAAGAAAAGAAACTCTCTATTTAAGGTGACTACTCTCGACTCCTACTTACTACTACAAGTAACTACCTCCGTCCGGTTTATAGGTCCCTTTTATAGTTTGTGCCAAATTTTGACTAAAGATTTAACTAACAAAATGTTAATGCATGTCAAGAAAAATTATCTCATTGGATTCGTATTTGAACATAGTTTTGAAAAATATAATGTTTGGTGACATGCGTGAACATTTTCTTAGTTTAATCTATGGTCAAAATTTGGCACGAAATACAATGGGGACCAATAAACCCGGACAGAGGTAGTATTGTTCACTTGTGCTCCCCGCCCCTCCATTCATTGAACAACCCCACGGGTGAATAAACATACAGTAAGTACTGTATTTATATAGAACGAACAAGCTCGAACTATTTTCGCGTAGTTAAAAGTTGAGGGCGGGGCTTTTCCCGGGCAGTACGTGCGGCAGTTTTCGGGTGGGCGGTTTGACAGAGAGGCAAGGAGGGTGAGCGAGTGGGGCTGTGTGATTTGACGGCGCGTTACTGCTGGAAAGACTTGTGATATGACCACTCACTATAGTCATTAATTACTGGCGCTCCGACCGGGGTGATGCCCCCCTTCCGCTCAGCGCCTAATCTGGTGCATGACACGTCGAATTCGGATCTTGGCTCTCCCACATGTCGGAGTAGTAAGAAGGAGCAAAGAATGATGTGGTATATACAAGTACTATACTACTCCCTCCGTTCCTAAATATAAGTCTTTGGAGAGATTTCACTATGGACCACATACGGAGAAAAATGAGTGAATCTACACATAAAATGCATCTATATACATCCGTATGTGGTCCACAAAGGAAATATCTATGAAGACTTATATTTAGGAACGGAGGAGTACTACTGTGTCGGAGGAGTGCGAACCACGGCAGCCCAGTGAACCAGCCGTGTGAACCACGGTAGCCCAGTGAACCAGCAGTAGAAAACAATGTGGTGATATGGCCATTAAAAACAATGTGCTACGGTCCACACTGTAGCATGTACAGTAACACTCCTATTTGTTTGGATCCCTGAGTTAGAGCTAGTTTGGGTTGAAATAGCCTCAAATTATAGAAACAAGAGGGGTTAGTTTGAGCTAGTTTGCTCTAACACAGCTAAAAAAATTAGCCTGGTGGAGAGGTTATAATTGGGTTAGTTATCCTCGGGCCCACTAAAAGAGAACTAAAAAAATCTCACCTGCCCGCACCAGATCGCTCCCCCTCTCTCGCACAACTCCTCTCTGTTCCCCATAGGGCTGCCCGCCCAAGCGCCGCTCGCCCTCTCTCTCCTCCGACCGCCCTCCCCTTCCGGCCTCCGCCGCCCTACTCCGGTCGCCCTCTCCATCCGACCTTCGAAGGTCGCCCGCTCCCCCTTCACCAGTCGTTTTTCTCCCTCTGTCATGCGCGGTGGCGGCGCATCTACCAGGGAGGTCGCGAGAGGGGTGAGTTTGTTCCTTCCTTCTCTATCTCATGGCCATATCATTGATCTTGCTTGCTCTAGCGCTAATTCTGATTTGGAAAAGTAGATCCTGATCAAACTTGCTATAGATTTGTGGTGCACGCATGGAATTGTTTGATGCTGCTTGAGGAGGTAATAAATCTTTCTAGAGGCCCAAAGATTCAGGTCACCTTTCTAGGTATTTCAATTTCAGGCTTGCATTATTTGTAGAGGCCCAAAGATTCAGTTCACCTTTATAGGTATTTCAATTTCAGACTTGCATTGTTTCTAGAGGCCCAAAGATTCAGTTCACCTTTCTAGGTATTTGAGTTTCAGGTTTGCATTATTTCTAGAGGCCCAAAGATTCAGTTCACCTTTCTAGGTATTTCAGTTTCAGGCTTGCATTATTTCTAGAGGCCCAAAGATTCAGTTCACCTTTCTAGGTATTTCAGTTTCAGGCTTGCATTATTTCTAGAGGCCCAAAGATTCAGTTCACCTTTCTAGGTATTTTAGTTACAGGCTTGCATTATTTCTAGAGGCCCAAAGATTAAGTTTCCAGTCGGCGGCAAGCGGCCCTGCTACCCACGCCGGTGTCAACCTCAACTCGCAAGGGCTGGTGTCGGAGGGGTTCCCGGGGCTTGGGCTCTACAGATCCTTCCTCCAGAGCGACGATGGCGAGCTCCTCCCTCGGTGCGTGAGGGGCTCCGGGCTCCCTCCCTATTGTGAACGACTTCCGTGATGAGTTAGCTCATTCTTTGTTTCATGAAGTGTTTTTTATTTTGTGAAGCTTGATTGACGACTTGTATGTTTAAGTGGGATATCTCATTTGTATGGACAAAGTAAAAATTATCATGTTTTGCATGCTTGATTTGTATAGATGGTTCGCTTATGTCAATTGTGAGCGGGAGGAGGCCACAGAAGAGCCGGCCACACCAAGAGGGTGCTTGGATCCAAGGGACTTATTTTAGTCTGACTAAAAATAGGGTCCAAAGTAGTCAAATGATTGAGATAGAGCATTTATTGTCAATCTAACCCTGCCATCCATACACCTCTTTGGTTTAGAGTTAGTTCAGGGTTAGAATCTAACTCTAACCTCTAACCGAGTTAGAGTTCTCCTCGTCTCGGTTCATCGCCATCATACTTTCCCCATTCCTGTGTTTTCAGTATCCTGCGAACCAAAGAGGCCCTTTTTTCGGGAAAAATCAAAGAGGCCCCTTTTTTCGGGAAAAAAAATCAAAGAGGCCCTTAGACTGGTTTAGGTCCGGTCATTTATTATAAATGTGTTATGTCCAAAATTTAATGAACGTGCTCCGATTTCCACAAAAATAATCCAGTTTCATGTAGTAATTCATTGATTTATTTATTCTTCTGCGGGGGGTTTGCATGTAATTCGTGAGGTCTGAAATGTAAAGTACCCCGGCATATGCTCCGAGTCGTGCATGCACTACGACCCAGATGCTCTATGTCCCACATGTTGGCGAATGGGAGCACGTGGAAATAGCCTAGGAGTACATATAGGAGGATAAATGCGTGGAAAAATATGTACTGTGAAGCGTAGCCATGGTTCGAAAAGGAGACCTAAAGTGATGGCAGTTATAGGTCGCACGCACCCAACTAGTGGTACTAGACATACGACTAATTTTTTCCTCAAAAAAAAAGAGGCACGAGTGCTCAATACTCCTATTCTATAAACATGAGTCCCATCTATCAACAGCGTCCGTGCTACAGCTAGCTCTCCTCCCTCGTTTCTCTCTTCTAATTCTAAACTCGGCCAACGCCCGGTGGGTGGGGTGGGTTTGCTCAACTGCGGCCCCACCTCACAGTGAAAACGTTATGACTGGAATAAAAAATGCCATATACTCCCTCCGTTCATAAATATAAGCCTTTTTAGATACTAGTTCAAATGGAATACAACATACAGATGTATGAAGACATAGTTTAGAGTGTAGATTCACTCATTTTGCTCCGTATGTAGTAGTCACTTGCTGGAATCTTTAGAAAGACTTATATTTATGGTATACAACATACAGATGTATGAAGACATAGTTTAGAGTGTAGACTCAATATTGTGCACCTCGGAGAGGAAAACGATAGAACTTGTATGTATTTATTTACGGTGCAGATTCACTCATTTTGCTCCATATGTACTCCGTCTCGGTGTAGTCTAGTCACTTGTTGAAATCTCTAGAAGGGCAAATACTCCTTTCTGGTTTACAGGGCTATACTAGCAAGTACTTGTACGTACTAGTACAATAGTGGGCTCACATAGCAATTTTGTCTCATGCAAGAGCCTGGCTATATGCGTGCTCCAATGTTCGCGACTGCAATGTTCGGTTTGCGCTTGGCTCTTCGCCTCTTCGAGAAGACGATGTTACTACTACTGCTTCTACAGTGTCGAATCCACTGCTGCATGTCCGTCCACCGTGAGCGGGACGGATAGCTTGTTGTAGAAGCCCGTCCTCGTTTGCGAGCAACCACGCGCATGGGCGAGGGAGAAGGCGTGTAGTAAAATCAAGCTTCTTCTCGTTATACGAGTTGACGCGACACATCATAGCACTGGCCCCACATGCTAACTTGGCTGAAAGACCCATAGTGTACGATATATTTGCTGCAACCTCTAACATTTACGCACCACAAATTAAAATATATGTGGCCGTATGCATCGTTCTGATGCAGAGGCCGGGGAGTCCCCCCTTTTCAAAAAAAAAAAACAAATTAAAATATATATTCCTGTCTTGACCAGATGAGCGTGCAAACTACAATCACTGTGGTGTGTAGGGCCGTAAGACTATTTTAATTTTTAAAAACTTCGAGACGGCCACATAGCATGGAGCCGACCCCAACGATTTTAAGCTTACGGGCATGGTACACGCTATCTAGACTACTCTACACATGAAACGCCACACGAGCGCCTCAGGCAGCGCTTGGCTCTTCGCCTCTTCGAAGTCGAACAATGATGGTGTACTATCGCACCGGAGGAGTACTACAAGACGCTTCGCCATCCGACACCGATTGAACTGCTGCATGTCCACGCGCGTGGGAGGGAGAGCGTAGTAAAGCTTCTCCTAGTCTTGCCAGCCACCATGCTCATGGGCGAGGGAGGGACACTCCTGTCTTTGCGTGTATGACAGGTGGGTCCGACAGGTGTGTGGCCAACCTGTCATACAACCACAGGCAGGTGCAGTTAAGTCCACGAGGGAGAGGATAATCAAACTTCTCGTTGATGTATGAGTTGACGCGACACATCAAAGCACTGCACTCGATATATTTCAATAATTTGCATTTACTGATGCATTAATTACAATGCATGCATGCATGCCGTGACTCTTCTTTTGATAGTACTTGCATGTGTTGATTTAATGCACCTTGAAGTAGTACTCCCTCCGTTCCTACATTATACTGTAAGTCTTTGTAGGGATTCCATTATGAATTACATACGGATGTATATAGATGCATTTTAAGTGTGGATTCATTTATTTTGCTCCGTATGTAGTCCACCTAGTGAAATCTCTATAAATACTTACTCCCTCCGTTCGGAATTAGGCTGGTCATAGTGGGGAGTAACTTAGACTAGTAACATGCATGACACATAGTAGCACCATATTTATTATGTTACGGTATCTACCTATGTTACTATAACCATATCTCTCTTCTTTAATTGCCTGCCACATAAGCATGTTTGCGAGTCCCAAGTGCATGATACTACTTATGTTACTCCCACTATCGCCAGCCTTACTTGTCGCCAAAATGGATGTATCTAGACGTATTTTAGTTCTAGATACATCCATTTCCAAGACAAGTAATTCCGAACGGAGGGAGTACATTTAGGAATGGAGGGAGTATAAAATATGTGACGGTAAGCTTTGTAATACCCTCGCCCAAGTCGAGAGATGGTTGTGCACGAGGAGGGCGAGATCATGCAGATCAACAGAACAGACCCGACGATGGAGCTCTCTAAGGTCTCGATGGACCTCACCGTGCTCCACTGCCCCTTGTGCCTCCGCCCCTTGACGCCTCCAGTGTATGAGGTTCGAATACACCTCATCTGTTCGGCTGATTGAGCAAGGTGCAGGTTCTTGATTGATGTGCTATTGGATTGATTTCTGTAGTGCAAGGGAGGGCACCTGGCCTGCGTGGAATGCCGCGTCGAGCGCCCCGGGAACCAGCGACAGTGCCAGAAGTGTGAGCGCGGCGGTGGCTTTGACATGCGGAACACGGTGGTGGACTCCGTCCTTTCGTCGGTGAGGGTGGAGTGCCCGCACGAAGGCTGTGGGATCTACGTCACTTACCACAAGCTCGCCGATCACCAGAGCGTGTGTCCGCTCGCGCCCTGCAAATGCCCCGTGCCCGTCTGCGGCTATGAAGGCCCACCGCCGGCGCTCTACCACCACATCAGCACCGCGCATCCCATGCCCGTGCACAGGATCTAGTACGGCAAGGTGCTCCAGCTGCAAGTGCCACTGTCGGAGCCACGGCTCTTGCTGTTCGCGGAGGAGGACCGCCGCGCATTTTTCTTGGTCGGCGGCGTGCTCGACATCGGCGCGCCTATCGCTGTGTCGATCGTCTGCATCAGAGCGGGGGCATCCCAACTGCCGCACTACTTGGCCAAGCTGTTGGCGAACGGCCCGCCGGGGGAGCCCAAAGGCACGACCGACGCCGTCAAGGTGGAAATGGAGGTGACAAGCAGCAAGGATCCCGGTGACGTCGACGTGCAGGAGCTGACCTTCTTGACAGTTCCGCCCAAGCTGCTGTCCGGGGCTAAGCTTGTGTCCCTCCACATTCAGATTGACAAGCTCACGTCCTAAATGTTTTGACAAAGTGCCTTCTGTTTATCTTAGTAATATGCTAATATAGGGATTACCTTGGTCTACTTTAGCTTAAGAAATGGTGGGTTTTGGTGGCGATGCAGCAATTACTTCGACATCAGATCAGTAATTTCCAACAGTCGAATGGATATTTTGTGTCTGTTGGATATAAAGTTCCTTTGGGTAAGAAGTGTTGGGGAACGTAGTAATTTCAAAAAATTTCCTACGCACACGCAAGATCATGGTGATGAATAGCAACGAGAGGGGAGAGTGTTGTCCACATACCCTTGTAGACCCGAAGCGGAAGCGATCACAACGTAGAGGAAGTAGTCGTACGTTCTCCTCGCGATCCGACCGATCCGCCGCCATTACTCCGGCGCCCGAAGTTCTTGACACACGACAGCTCGATGACGCCCTCAGACTCGATCCAGCCGAGTGTCGAGGAGAGTTCCACAAGACGACGGCATAGTGACGATCTTGATGTTTCACGGTAGCAGGCTTCGCCTAAGCTTCAGCGACGGTATGACCGAGGTGGAATATGGTGGAGGGGGCACCGACACGGCTAAGGAACGATCCGTAGATCAATACTTGTGTCTCTTGTGTGTCTAGAGGTGCCCCTGCCCCTGTGATATAAAGGAGCAAGGGGAGGGTGCGGCCGGCCTAGGAGAGGCGCACTAAGGGGTGTCCTACTCCCACCGGGAGTAGGACTCCCTCTTCCTTGTTGGAGTAGGAGAAGGGAAAGAGGGGAGAGGAGGAAGGAAAAGGGGCTGCACCCTTGTCCAATTCGGACTAGAGGGGCTGCGCCTTCTTCCTTTTGGCCTCTTTCCTTATTCCCGTATGGCCCAATAAGGCCCATATACTCCCGGCGAATTCCGTAACTCTCCCAGACTCAAAAATATCCGAATGACTCGAACCTTCCGAACTCCGAATATAGTCGTCCAATATATCGATCTTTATGTCTCGACCATTTCGAGACTCCTCGTCATGTCCCCGATCTCATCCGGACTCAACTCCTTCGTACATCAAAACTCATAAACTCATAATAAAGCATCATCGAAACCTTAAGCGTGCGGACCCTACGGTTCGAGAACAATGTAGACATGACCTAGAACTATTCTCGGTCAATAACCAATAGCGGACCTGGATGCCCATATTGGTTCCTACATATTCTACGAAGATCTTTATCGGTCGACCGCATAACAACATACGTTGTTCCCTTTGTCATCGGTATGTTACTTGCCCGAGATTCGATCGTCGGTATCCAATACCTAGTTCAATCTCGTTACGCAAGTCTCTTTACTCGTTCCGTAATACATCATCTCACAGCTAACTCATTAGTTGTAATGCTTGCAAGGCTTAAGTGATGTGTATTACCGAGAGGGCCCAGAGATACCTCTCCGACAATCGGAGTGACAAAACCTAATCTCAAATACGCCAACCCAACATCCGCCTTTGGAGACACCTGTAGTACTCCTTTATAATCACCCGATTACGTTGTAGGACGCTTGGTAGCACCCAAAGTGTTCCTCCGTAAATGGGAGTTGCATAATCTCATAGTTATAGGAACATGTATATGTCATGGATAAAAGCAGAGCAACATACTAAAACGATCGTGTGCTAAGCTAATGGAATGGGTCATGTCAATCAGATCATTCAAATAATGATGTGACCTTGTTAATCAAATAACAACTCTTTGTTCATGGTTAGGAAACATAACCATCTTTGATTAACAAGCTAGTCAAGTAGAGGCATACTAGTGACACTGCTTGTCTATATATTCACACATGTATTATGTTTCCGGTTAATACAATTCTAGCATGAATAATAAACATTTATCATGATATGAGGAAATATATAATAAATTTATTATTGCCTCTAGGGCATATTTCCTTCAGCCTCCCACTTGCACTAGAGTCAATAATCTAGATCACATCACCATGTGATTAACATCGATAGTTCACATCATCATGTGATTAACACCCATAGTTCACATCGCCATGTGACCAACACCCAAAGGGTTTACTAGATTCAGTAATCTAGTTCACATCGCTATGTGATTAACACCCAAAGAGTACTAAGGTGTGATCATGTTTTGCTTGTGAGAGAGTCTTAGTCAACGGGTCTTTCACATTCAGATCCGTTATGTATTTTGCAATTTTTCTATGTCTACAATGCTCGCACGAAGCTACTCTAGCTAATTGCTCCCACTTTCAATATGTATCTAGATCGAGACTTAGAGTCATCCGATCGGTGTCAAAACTTGCATCGACGTAACCCTTTACTTACTAACCTTTGTCACTTCCATAATCGAGAAACATATCCTTATTCCACTAAGGATAATTTTGACCGCTGTCCAAAGGATCTACTCCTAGATCACTATTGTATTCCTTGCGAAACTCAAAGGCAGGGTATACAATAGATCCGTACACAAGCATGGCATACTTTATAGAAACTATGGCCAAGGCATAGTGAATGACTTTCATTCTCTTTCTATCTTCTGCTGTGGTCGGGTTTTGAGTCTTACTCAATTTCACACCTTGTAACACAGTGCAAGAACTCTTTCTTTGACTGTTTCATTTTGAACTACTTCAAAATCTTGTCAAGGTATGTACTCATTGAAAAAACTTATCAAGCATCTTGATCTATCTCTATAGATCTTGATGCTCAATATGTAAGTAGCTTTACCGAGGTCTTTCTTTGAAAAACTCCTTTCAAAACACTTCTTTATGCTTTGCGAATAATTCTACATTATTTCCGATCTACAATATGTCATTCACATATACTTATCGAAATGTTTGTAGTGCTCCCACTCACTTTTTAGTAAATACAGGCTTCACCGTAAGTCTCAGATAAAACTATATGCTTTGATCAACTCATCAAAGCGTATATTCCAACTCCGAGATGCTTGCACCAGTCCATAGATGGATCATTTGGAGCTTGCACACTTTGTTAGCTCCCTTTGGATCGATAAAACCTTCGGTTGCATCATATACAACTCTTCCTCCTAAAACCCATTCAGAATGCAGTTTTACATCCATTTGCCAAATTTCATAAATTGTGGCAATTGCTAACATGATTCGGACAGACTTAAGCATCGCTACAGCTTGAGAAAAACTCATTGTAGTCAACACCTTGAACTTGTCAAAACCTTTTTGCATAAGTCGAGCTTTGTAGATAGTAACACTACTATCGTCGTCCGTCTTCCTCTTGAAGATCCATTTATTTTCTATGGCTTGCCGATCATCGGCAACGCCACCAAAGTCCACACTTTGTTCTCATACATGGATCTCATCTCGATTTCATGGCCTTAAGCCATTTCATGAATCTGGGCTCATCATCGCTTCCTCATAGTTCGTAGGTTCATCATGGTCTAGTTACATGACTTCCAGAACAGGATTACCGTACCACTTTGGTGCGGATCTCACTTTGGTTTACCTACGAGATTCGGTAGTAACTTGATCTGAAGTTACATGATCATCATCATTAGCTTCCTCACTAATTGGTGTAGTAGTCACAGGAACAGATTTCTGTGATGAATTACTTTCCAATAAGGGAGAAGGTACAATTACCTCATCAAGTTCTACTTTCCTCCCACTCACTTCTTTCGAGAGAAACTCCTTCTCTAGAAAGGATCCATTTATTAGCAACGAATGTTTTGCCTTCGGATCTGTGATAGAAGGTGTACCCAACAGTTTCCTTTGGGTATTCTATGAAGACGCATCTCGATTTGGGTTCGAGCTTATCAGATGAAACTTTTCATATAAGCATCGCAGCCCCAAACTTTAAGAAACGACAACTTTGGTTTCTTGCTAAACCACAGCTCATATAGTGTCGCCTCAACGGATTTAGATGGTGCCCTATTTAACGTGAATGCAGCTGTCTCTAATGCATGATCCCAAAACGATATTGGTAAATCGGTAAGAAACATCATAGATTGTACTATATCCAATAAAGTACATGCTTATGACGCTCGACACACCATTATGATGTGGTGTTCTGTGGCATGAATTTGTGAAACTATTCCACATTGTTTTAATTGAAGACCAAACTCAGAACTCAAATATTCATCTCCACGATCGATCGCAGAAACTTTATTTTCTTGTCACGATGATTTTCCACTTCACTCTGAAATTCTTTGAACATTTCAACTATTTCGGACTTATGTTTCATCAAGTAGATATACCCATATCTGCTCAAATCATCTTGTGAAGGTCGAAAATAACGATACTTGCCACGAGCATCAACACTCATTGGATCGCATACATCGGTATGTATTATTTCCAATAAGTCAAGAGCTTGTTCCATTGTTCGAGAACGGAGTTTTAGTCATCTTGCCCATGAGGCACGGTTCGCAAGTGCCAAGTGATTCATAATCAAGTGACTCCAAAAGTCCATCAAGATGGAGTTTCTTCATGCGCTTTACACCGATATGACCTAAACGGCAGTGCCACAAATAAGTTGCACTATCATTATTAACTTTGCATCTTTTGGTTTCAATATTATGAATATGTGTATCATTACGATCGAGATCCCATGAACCATTTTCATTGGGTGTGTAACCATATAAGGTTTTATTCATGTAAACAGAATAACAGTTTATTCTCTTACTTAAATGAATAACCGTATTGCAATAAACATGATCAAATCATATTCATGCTCAACGCAAACACCAAATAACATTTATTTAGGTTCAACACTAATCTCGAAAGTATAGGGAGTGTGCGATGATGATTATATCAATCTTGAAACTACTTTCAACACACACCGTCACTTCACTCTTAACTAGTTTCGCTTATTACGCAACTCCGCTTCGAAGTTACTACTCTTAGCAACCGAACCAGTACCAAATACCGAGGGGTTGCTATAAACACTAGTAAAGCACACATAAAACACCAGATATCAAATATACCCTTTTTCACTTTGCCATCCTTCTTATCCACCAAATATTTAGGGCAGCTCTGCTTCAAAGGACCATTTCCTTTGCAGCGTAAGCACTCGGTTTCGTGCTTTGGTTCAGCTTTGGGTTTCTTCGTGGGAGTGACAACTTGCTTGTCAATCTACTTGAAGTTCCCTTTCTTTCCCTTTTCTTGAAACTAGTGATATTGTCAACCATCAACACTTGATGCTCTTTCTTGATTTCTACCTTCGTCGATTTCAACATCACGAAGAGCTCGGGAATCGTTTTCGTCATCCCTTGCATACTATAGTTCATCACGAAGTTCTACTAACTTGGTGATGGTGACTAGAGAATTCGTCAATCACTATCTTATCTCGAAGATTAACTCCCACTTGATTCAAGCGATTGAAGTACCTGCATAATCTGAGTACATGCTCACTAGTTGAGCGATTCTCCTCCATCTTTTAGCTATAGAACTTGTTGGAGACTTTCATATCTCTCAACTCGGTATTTGCTTGAAATATTAACTTCAATTCCTGGAACATCTCATATGGTCCATGATGTTCAAAACATCTTTGAAGTCCCGATTCTAAGCCATAAAGCATGGTGCACAAAACTATCAAGTAGTCATCATATCGAGCTAGCCAAACGCTCATAACGCCTCAGATCCGCTCTTGCAATAGGTCTGCACCTAGCGTGCATTAAGGACATAATTCTTACAGTGCAGAATGAGGATAAACCTCAGATCACGGATCAAATCCGCATCATTGCTACTAACATTTTTCAACACAATTTTCTAGGAACATATCAAAATAAACATATGAAAACAACAACGCAAGCTATTGATCTTACAACATAATTTGCAAAATACTACCAGGACTAAGTTCATGATAAATTTAAGTTCAATTAATCATATTACTTAAGAACTCCCACTTAGATAGACATCTCTAGTCATCTAAGTGATCACGTGACCCAAATCAACTAAACCATAACCGATCATCACGTGAGATGGAGTAGTTTTCAATGGTGAACATCTTATGTTGATCATATCTACTATATGATTCACGCCGACCTTTCGGTCTCCGTGTTCCGAGGCCATATCCGCATATGCTAGGCTCGTCAAGTATAACTCGAGTATTCTGCGTGTGCAAAACTGGCTTGCACCCGTTGTAGATGGACGAGAGCTTATCACACCCGATCATCACGTGGTGTCCGGGCACGATTTAACTTTGGCAACGTGCATACCGGGAGAACACTTCTTGATAATTTAGTGAGAGATCATCTTATAATGCTACCGTCAATCAAAGCAAGATAAGATGCATAAAAGGATAAACATCACATGCAAATCAATATAAGTGATATGATATGGTCATCATCATCTTGTGCTTCATGATCTCCATCTTGCAGCACCACCATGATCACTATCGTCATCGGCGCGACACCTTGATCTTCATCGTAGCATCGTTGTCGTCTCGCCAAACTTATGCTTCTACGACTATCGCTACCGCTTAGTAAAGCATTACAGGGCGATTGCATTGCATACAATAAAGCGACAACCATATGGCTCCTGCCAGTTGCCGATAACTACGGTTACAAAACATGATCATCTCATACAATAAAATATAGCATCATGTCTTGACCATATCACATCACAACATGCCCTGCAAAAACAAGTTAGACGTCCTCTACTTTGTTGTTGCAAATTTTACGTGGCTGCTACGGGCTTAAGCAAGAACCAGTCTCACCCACGCATCAAAACCACAACGATACTTCGTCAAATAGACTCCGTTTTAACCTTCTCAAGGACCGGGCGAGCCACACTCGGTTCAACTAAAGTGAGAGAGACAGCACCCACCAGTCACCTTTAAGCAACGAGTGCTCGAGCGGTGAAACCAGTCTCGCGTAAGCGCACGCGTAATGTCGGTCCAGGCCGCTTCATCTCACAATACCGCTGAACCAAAGTATGACATGCTGGTAGGTAGTATGACTTGTATCGCCCACAACTCACTTGTGTTCTACTCGTGCAAAACATCAAACCATAAAAACCTAGGCTCGGATGCCTTTGTTGGGGAACGAGTAATTTCAAAATTTTCCTACGCACACGCAAGATCATGGTGATGAATAGCAACGAGAGGGAGAGTGTTGTCCACATACCCTTGTAGACCCGGCGGAAGCGATCACAACGTAGAGGAAGTAGTCGACGTTCTCCTCGCGATCCGACCGATCCCGGCGCCAGCATCCGGCGCCCGAAGTTCTTGACACACGACAGCTCGATGACGCCCCTCGACTCGATCCAGCCGAGTGTCGAGGAGAGTTCCACAAGACGACGGCGTAGTGACGATCTTGATGTTTCACGCGCAGGGCTTCGCCTAAGCTTCATGACGGTATGACCGAGGTGGAATATGGTGGAGGGGGCACCGCACACGGCTAAGGAACGATCCGTAGATCAATACTTGTGTCTCTTGTGTGTCTAGAGGTGCCCCCTTCCCCGTGATATAAAGGAGCAAGGGGAGGGTGCGGCCGGCCTAGGAGAGGCGCACAAGGGGTGTCCTACTCCCACCGGAGTAGGACTCCCTCTTCCTTGTTGGAGTAGGAGAAGGGAAAGAGGGGAGAGGAGGAAGGAAAAGGGGCTGCACCCCTTGTCCACCTGGACTAGAGGGGCTGCGCCTTCTTCCTTTTGGCCTCTTTCCTTATTCCCGTATGGCCCAATAAGGCCCATATACTCCCGGCGAATTCCGTAACTCTCCGGTACTCGAAAAATACCGAATGACTCGGAACCTTCCGAACTCCGAATATAGTCGTCCAATATATCGATCTTTACGTCTCGACCATTTCGAGACTCCTCGTCATGTCCCCGATCTCATCCGGGACTCGAACTCCTTCGGTACATCAAAACTCATAAACTCATAATAAACCGCCATCGAAACCTTAAGCGTGCGGACCCTACGGTTCGAGAACAATGTAGACATGGCCTAGAACTATTCTCGGTCAATAACCAATAGCGGGACCTGGATGCCCATATTGGTTCCTACATATTCTACGAAGATCTTTATCGGTCAGACCGCATAACAACATACGTTGTTCCCTTTGTCATCGGTATGTTACTTGCCCGAGATTCGATCGTCGGTATCCAATACCTAGTTCAATCTCGCTATCGCAAGTCTCTTTACTCGTTCCGTAATACATCATCTCACAGCTAACTCATTAGTTGTAATGCTTGCAAGGCTTAAGTGATGTGTATTACCGAGAGGGCCCAGAGATACCTCTCCGACAATCGGAGTGACAAAACCTAATCTCGAAATACGCCAACCCAACATCTGCCTTTGGAGACACCTGTAGTACTCCTTTATAATCACCCAGTTACGTTGTGACGTTTGGTAGCACCCAAAGTGTTCCTCCGGTAAACGGGAGTTGCATAATCTCATAGTTATAGGAACATGTATATGTCATGGATAAAAGCAGTAGCAACATACTAAAACGATCGTGTGCTAAGCTAATGGAATGGGTCATGTCAATCAGATCATTCAAATAATGATGTGACCTTGTTAATCAAATAACAACTCTTTGTTCATGGTTAGGAAACATAACCATCTTTGATTAACAAGCTAGTCAAGTAGAGGCATACTAGTGACACTGCTTGTCTATATATTCACACATGTATTATGTTTCGGTTAATACAATTCTAGCATGAATAATAAACATTTATCATGATATGAGGAAATATATAATAAATTTATTATTACCTCTAGGGCATATTTCCTTCAAGAAGTACTACTTGTCATCAAAATGGATAAAAGGAGATGTATGTAGACGTATTTTAGTTCTAGATACGTCCCTTTTTATCCATTTTTATGACAAGCACTCCCTCCGTTCCACAATACATGCCTCCCATTTGTCAAAATATAGATGTATCCAGACATGTTTTAGTATATAGGTACATCCATGATAGAGCAAATCGGATGGTTGAGAACACTACAATTCGTAGCTACAGATGCGTGTGTGACTCCCAGATGCAGAGGCCAGGGGTCATCATCCTCCTTTTTGAGAAAAAACAGACGCGTGTGTGAGAGGACGAGTGCGTGCGTGCACCTCTTCTCTTCCTGTATAACGTACTACTAAACTCAGAGTACAAGTTTTTGTGGGTGGCATGATGGTGCGTGTGAGAAGTCCCGAGAGATAGGTTTAATGCGTCTGAAAAAGGACTAGCCTAGAGCTCGCCACACGGCTATTCCTGTCGAACGCCCCATTAACCGTAAGATATGTATACGACGGTGCGATTATTGCACGCATACACAACAAGATCCCTCCTTTCCGGTTTATGGTGAGTGGTGGAATATTTTTTGTAGTTTGCAAAAGCACCTAATTAATGTTCTTGTTTTTCTCAAAAAATTATGTTTATCAATGCATTAATTGCAATGCATGCATGCATAAAGTAAGTGCATTGGTCAATTTTCTCTTAATACTTGCATGCAAGGATTTAATGCACCTTGGAATCTGAACATGTGTTGGGGAACAACCAAATTGAGCCTTATAAAATGGAAAAACTAAAATTTTGAGATAAGCCCTATAAAACCGGAAAGAAGGGAGTAGAAAAAGAAGTACTCCATTTGGGAATAGTGCCGCACTTCGAAACTAGAACCGTCAATAAATTTTGAGCTTGCGTCTCGTCACATTCCAAATTACTCCATGCTATATTGAATTGCAAACTTGTTCACAACGATCACAACCTAAACTGTTTCCCACTTAGGAGTGTATTAGTACTCGGTTATAAATACTAGTATGTCAAGATGACTGCACATTCCTCCTCAACTCCTCCTCCACAAAAACAAACAAGTCATTCAGCATCCTTCCCTTGCATTTGCCATGGTCTGCGTGAGTTCTGGATTGAGAGGTTGCCACCAGGGAGAGGCGAGCATGGAAGCGGAAGCAGGAGAGATGTCCCGCCTTGCTGGGAGAGCAGCCGACATGTCCCGCCACGTGGAAGTAGCAAAGACAGAGGTCCCGCCGCCATTGGCAAAGACGAGGTCCGCCGCGGCCGCTGAAGCAAAGACGGAGGTCCCGCCGCACCGTCGATGCAGCAGACTAGTCCGACCGCACCGCGGAAGCAGCAAAGATGTCCCGCCGCGCCACGAATGCAGCAGAGATGTCCCACTGCGCCGCGGCGGCCTGGGAAAATTTCTCGTGGGCAGGCGACGACTGTTACAGGCGCATGCATGCGATCGTCCATAGCCAGATGGATCAGATCTCCGGCTTGGTGAGGTTGCAGGATGACATGAAAGCCTTGTTTGAACAGGCTACCGGCGTCATCCGACAACTAAGGGAGGGCAATGAGAGGCTCCAGGCCGAGCGTGACCTGCTGAGGGAGAAGATCGTCCGAAGTGCAGACCAGCAGGAGGAGACCAGTGCCTTGTTGAAGAGGACCGGCGTCATCGTCAAGAAACTTATGGACGAGAATGACATGCTCCGCAATGAGCGCCAAAGGCTGGTGGAGGAATCCGTGGGTGTTCTCAAGCAGCGTCTTGAGGACACGAAAGAGCTCATCGCCGCTCGCTGCAGAGACTAGTTCCCGCGGCCTGCAGCAACGCATCAAGAAAGTAGAGATCAACGAGCCAGATCCTTATCTTCCTTTTTATTTTGACCTTGTGTATTTCGGGCGTAGCCGCATGTGGCTTTTTTAATTATCTTTCTAATTATGTAAGACAATTAATCGTCCTTATCTTTCTGTGGAAGATCAATGTTGCAAGACTGGAATGAAGAAAACTCTTCTTTGTGGCGACCTCGGCGTTGTTGTTCTTCTAGTTCTTCTTTGGGCTTCCTTCAGTTTCCTGGTTTCTTTTGATGTAATAATCGGTTTAGGATGTGGATTGTGTCGTCGGTTGTGAAATGTTGGGTTCTAGCGCGGATGTTTGGCCTTTGTTGGGGGATGTTGCGATTTCAATGGTACTAGCTTTTAGTCCTTCGTGTTAGGCTGGAGTTGTGCTGAACTTCTTGTGAATTGTGGTGGTTTTCAGTAATGAACGGAAGGGGCAGGCCCTTCTTTGATAAAAAAATCATCCTTATATATTCATCAGTCTTGCTATAAGTCGCAGTAGATGCTATATAGGTCCGTCGGATCTTACATCAAGATCTGTGCTTTCAGATTTTCTTTTTTCTCTCTTAAATCTCAGACGAGTGAGACATAGCCACACCATTAAACAGAGGCTCGGGCGCCATTAATGGAGACCTTGGGAGAGAGGTGGACGGCAGATGGAGGTCAAAGCGCTCTCCTCCCGATAAGCACACGCAGGGGTCTGATCGCACGCCTCTCTACTCAAATAGCTACCCTGCACGGTGCCTCCTAGCTATTAAAAAATGGGGACGCGTGGTGGCACGTAAATGGTACTAGTAAGTAGAACGCCCACGGTTTCAATAATACTTGTGTTTCCGATTGTAACGTGACAGCACTTGTTCCAAATTGACTTTGTTGATTGTTAATGTGTGCGCCGCAAATCGGACTGCAAATTTACTATTAAGATGTTGGTGCCATGTCATGGCACCAAGCCAAGTTTCATTATTTTCATGCGTGTTTTGGATTTATAAGAATTAAAAAACTAAGTTTCTCAATGTTTCCAACCCATCCACGACGCCCAGAATTTTGAATTTCATTCCCATTTCTTGCATGGAACCTAGAAATTTACCCGAAGACACACATGTGATTTTTCAACAAACTTTGGTGCACTGGAACATGTGCTTGTATTTCGAATTTGAATTATGCACACAAAGGTGACATGTTCCCTCCCAGAACCACGAGCCTTCTTGAGAGAAGCTCCAATTTGCAAGAAGCTTATACCAAAATTTGTTCCTATTCAGCCAATTTTTTTACCACGGCATGGTACTACCATGACATGACACCATGCCAAGTGTCATGATTTTAAAACCAACTTTCTCAATGTTCTCAACCGAGCCACGATGCCCAGATGTTTGAATCTTATTCTCATTTTTTGCATGGGAGTAGAAATTCACCCGAGGACACAAATGTGATTTTCAACCAACTTTGGTGCACGGGAGCACGTGCTTGTAGTTCAAATTTGAATTATGCACATTAAATGACCAAAAACTCAATTAATGTGTAAATAAGGCCAAACGAAACTGGAATAATTCCAAAATTTAACAGGGCACTCATGTAGTTCTATGTTTCCTTTGTAAATAAACTCAAGGGGGACAACGTATATCGTTTCGCACTCAAAGGTGACACGTTCCCTCTCAGAACCACGAGCCTTTTTGAGAGAAGCTTTGGTTTGCAAGAAGCTTATACCAAAATATGTTCCTATTCAGCCATTTTTTTACCACAACATGGTAGTACCATGACATGACGTCCATGCCAAGTTTCATGATTTTCAGACGTGTTTTGGATTTATAAGAATTTTAAAACCAAGTTTCTCAATGTTCTCGGCCGAGCCACGATGCCCAGATGTTTTAATTTTATTCTCATTTCTTGCATGAGACCTAGAAATTCACCCAAGGACACAAGTGTGATTTTTCAACCAACTTTGGTGCACGAGAGCATGTGCTTGTAGTTCAAATTTGACTTATGCACATTAAATGACCAGAAACTCAATTAATGTATAAAAAACGAAAAACGAACCCAAAATAATTCCAAAATTTAACATGGCACTAATGTAGTTCTATATTGCCTTTGTTAAGAAACTCAAGGGCGGGGGGGGGGACGTATATCGTTTCACACTCAAAGGTGGCACGTTCCCTCTTAGAACCACGAAGCTTCCAAATCGGCCCAATTTTTTACCACAACATGTTAGTGCCATGACATGACACCATGCCAAGTTTCATGATTTCTAGCCGAGTTTTGGATTTACATGAATTTAAAATCTAAGTTTCTCGATGTTCTCGGCAGAGTCATGACGCCTAGATGTTTGAATTTCATTCTCATTTCTTCCATGGGACCTAGAAATTCAACCAAGGACACACATGTGATTTTTCAACCCACTTTGGTGCACCGGAGCATGTGCATGCAATTCATATTTAGATTATGCACATTAAAAGTCCAGAAACTCAATTAATGTATAAAAAGGCCAAATGAACCCGAAATAATTCCAAAATTTAACAGGGCACTCATATAGTTCTATGTTGCCTCTATAAATAAAATCAGGGGGAGGCAGCGTATATCATTTCGCACACAAAGGTGACACATTCCCACTCGGAACCACGAGGCTTGTTGAGAGAATGTCCAGTTTTGCAAGAGGCTTATACCAAAACTTGTCCCAATTCAGCCAAAAATTATACGTATGAAAACAAGGTTTAGATTATCCCGAACATCTCGCTACCCAGACCAATAATGTACTATGATTTGAATTCAACATAAAATGGATACAGATATTTGAATTGGAGAGCATATGGTACATGTAGTTCATAGTGAAATATGATTACTGCTATATGCATGTCTTTTTGTTATCAAGATAATATTTAAATTATTATATAACTTGACAACAATCGTATTCAAATAAGGAAAATTGATTCAAATTTAGTACATATGGTAGACGACAATATATATGTTCACATGGTGGAGTAAAATGTTCATATATGATGGAAGATCAAAATGTACGACTACATCAATTATAAACCGCAAGGTCACCTAATGATATATTCGAATTCAACATAACGTGGATTCAAAAATTGAAATTCGAGATCATGGCATCTGTAATCATATAAAAAGGGACATTACTCTTTCTTTGGTGGGAATTGATTTGTTTTTTGTTGTTGTTGAGGGAAGTGTGAATCGATTTGGTACCGTGCAGGGTAATCTTGTTCTCCCAAATTTTTTTACATTTTTCTTGTAGTTTTTTCAATGGCATCTATAGAAATATAGTAAAAGGGGACATGACTCTCTTGTGTCTTGTATGATTTTTTTACACGTTAAGTTTGTTCTGACGAACAAGGAATCCGCACCTTGTTATCCCGAAATTTTCAAGCTCAAGTATCTTTTGTCTCACCTGCTTTGAAACTCCCGCTTCTTCAACCCGCGCTGCGCCTTGTTATCCCGAAATTTGGACGCGCGCGAGAACCCCATCCTCATCCGAAATCGCTCCCGCAGCCCAGACACGTGAAATCCCCCTTCTACCCCTCAGCCGAAAATGAAGCGGTGTCAAAATTAATGGGGGTACGCTGGTAACTTACCCTACATTTCGGACAAGCGCGTCCCTAAGCTTGGATCCCCCCTCCCCCTTCACCCCCCCATCCGTACACCGAGGCCGCCAAAACCCGCGAAACCCCACGCTCCTCCGTCGGCCTCCCGACCGCCGCCCAGCCGGAGACTCTTCCCCGACTACGTCATCCACCACAACAGCTCGCTGTCCCTCATCTACCGCACCGGATGAGTATCCATTGTCGATCTCGTCGTCCCGCCGGATCAGCCGCCCCGTCCTCCACCTCCAAGGTGCTGCCCCGATGTTCGCCTCGTCTATCGCGCCACCTCAATTGCCACAGCGCCGTCTTGACCTGCCCCATCGGAACCGCAGCACCCTCACCAATTCCTCTGATGAAGCTGAGGCCAACTCGGCGCCACCAAGGAGGTTCTGCACTCACCGCTGCATTTTATCTTTTATTTGATCTCACGGGGCTGCCGGTGCTCGATACCGAGCAGACATGGCGTCTCCATCAACGGCGCCGTCGCCGGCCACATCATCCACGGCGTCTCTCCCCCATGTCGTTGCTTCCTCGGTGGTGACTTCCACAACGGCACTAGCTGCAGCTGCTCCAGCTCTCGCTCGCGCTGCGGCTTTGTTCTTGCTGTCGGTCGTGCTGCTGCACTGCTCCTGCTTTTGTTCGTGCTGCTGCTCTGCTCTTGCTCTCGCTTGCGCTGCTGCTGCTGCTGCATGACCTCCGGCAGCTACAGGAGTTGCTGCTTTAGCACTCGCTCGTGGTGCTACTGCATGACTTGCTCTTTGCTAGTGCGTTCCCTGCTCGAGCATCTACTGATTTAGATCACTGCTTCTCTGCTACTAGTGCTCGAACACCCTAAACATCTATTGCAATGCTCTGTTACCAGTTCAATCAGTTTCGATAGTAAAATTCAGTTTTGACTGTGAAGTTCATTTTCTTCAGTTAAGTTCAGAGTGAACAATACTTACAGCATCTGTCGGAGCGGCCGTGGCGCGGCTGATGCGTTTTACATCTAGCACTTTTTGATGATGTATTTTACATCATCTATTGCAGATGATATTAGGGTCCCACTTCAGATTAAAGTTGTTTGTCTTGTCATGCTTCAGCCTCGTCGCCGTACGCCTTAGCGGAGCTGCTCCAACGACGGAACCGTCCATCACAGTGGAGCAGTACCCTCGCCGTTTCCAGAGGCCTCGGATCTTCTTCCCCGCCTCTGACAGTCACACCAGCATCATCAGCATCCTCCACGTCCAACCCAATGATGCTGAGGTCCACAAGGCTATGCCAAAGAGGTTGTACACTCGTCGCATCACTTTGTTTCTCCATTCCTCTGTTCTTCCAATTCATGTGAGACAAACACCTGTGTTGGTGAAATCCTATGTTTCCAAATGCTCTATTTTGCACGTGCATTCCTATCCTATTCCTGTGTTTTTCCTGTCCCTGCGTTTATAGAATCCTCCAATTCTAAGGAGCCCTTACAGATTTACTTCATTTTCCGATTGGCGTCAAAGAAAACTCTGTGTGTTATGTCTTGCTCTTGCCGTGCCGTCATCCACCCCACCTGAGGTGCACCATCGACAGAAGCGTTCACTACAGCAGAGATCACCCCTGCAGACTTTCTTTCGACGCCTCAGATCATCTTCCCCGTTGCCGGCAGCCACGCCAACTGCATTACCATCATCGACTGAGCAGATGAACCTGAGGACTAGACAGTTCCGGAAGAGAGGTCATAGTCTTTCGTGTTTGCTTACGTTATACATTGGTTATTATTACCTGCTACTTTATCGTTCAATCTTGAGTTTTGAATTGCCCATGGGTCTCATATCGAGCCAACAACGAATAGTATCTGTCTACTATCTGGTTCATCTGGGGTCTTCTATGTGGTTAATGTTGGGTGGGCAACAAACAATAGATGATCCATTGTCTATCTTTTTAAACTGAAGCTATAATCTACCTGCTATCATTAGTTTTGGATCCATCCACTGTTTGCTACCATCAATCTTGATTTTTGCATGCACCCCTTAGGCCTTACAAAATCTAACTATTTTTTTATTATGCATGTCAGATATTGTACACAATCGTACTGAACATGTAGAGAAAAAGAGAAGACCATTGCATGCGAATATAATGTCATGCAGACGCTGCTCCATGGTGGGAGAAGTGCCCCCCCTCTCCTGCATTTCCAGATTTTATTCCAGAGGAAGATAACTGTTCAAATGGAGATTCAGAAGGAGCCGACCATGCCTGTTTACCACCTGAGGTGTTTGCTCTAACCTGGCATGCTGATGTTGGTCATATCATGCATATGGCGCCTTGCATTGCTTACATTATACATCTTACATGTCATCAGCTTAGTTTAGATTTGCTTTGTGTGAATGCCACCTGTTTGGTTTCTATATCATACTCCCGCCATTCCTAAATATTTGTCTTTTTAGAGATTTCATAAGTGACTACATATGGAACAAAATGAGTGAATCTACACTCTAAAATATGTCTATATACATCCGTATGTGGTAGTCCATTTGAAATCTCTAAAAAGATAAATATTTAGGAACGGGGGGAGTATATGGGAATTATGCAATGCCATCTTCTTTAGCGAGGCATCATATACATGAATCATGCAATGCCATCCTGTTTAGCCAGTCATCGTATATGTGAATTGTATCGTGCCATATTTTTTTCCATAATGTATTCCATTTGTCAACAATGTTTATACATTCATCTACTCTTCCTGTGGATCAGCCATTTGAGTCGGTCATGGGAAAATTTGGAGTGAAAACAAGGTCTTCTGAGCAGTTAGTGCTACCCGTCGATGCAGATTTCTTGCTGGTTACAGATAGCTCCTCAGAGGAGGATTCAAAGAGAGATGACCAGTCAGATTCCCCGAGGTGCATGCTCTAACTTGGCCGGGTTATATTGCTCATATCATGCATATGGTGTCTTGCATTGCCATGCCATCCGCTTAGATTAGACATGCTTTGTGTGAATGCCTCCTGTTTGCTTTCTATATCAGATATGTGAATTATGCAATGCCATGTTTTTCAGCCAGTTATCATATATGTGAATTATGCACCGCCATGGAGCCGTGCATCATATATGTGAATTATCTCATGCCATCTTTTTTTCATTATGTATTCCATTTGTCGACAATCATGTATATTGAACTACTCTTCATGTGTATCAGCCATTTGAGCCGGTTATGGAAAAATCTGGAGGAAAACAAGGTCTTGAGTAGGCAATGGTACTGTTGAAGCATATATCTCGATGGTTACAGGGATCTCCTCAGAGGAGGATTCAGAGATAGATGACCAGTCCTATATCCCACCTGAGGTGTATGCTCTAAGTTGCAATGTTTATATTTCTCATATGATGCATATGGTGTCTTGCATTGCTTAGTTTAGACATCATATGCACAATATTGAATTCTATCTGCTTAGTTTAGATATCATACATGCGAGTGCCATCTACTTAGTATATGAATCAATTATGTCAATTATATCATGCCATCCTATATACTTAGACAACATGTATGTGAACTATTTCATCCCAACCTATTTTAGAAAGACATCATATAGTTTTGTCATGTCATCTTGTTTAGGTACTCATCATATGTTGAATTATGCCATTATATCCTATTAAGTTATCCATCATATATCTGAAACTGTGTCATGCTATCCTGTTTAGTTAGGCATCATATATGTGAAATTGTGTCATGTTGTCCTGTTTGGTTAGACAACATATATGTGAATTACCACATCTGTCTATCATACAATGTTTGTACGTTCAATTTCTTTCTTGTTTATCATCCATTTGAATTGGAGGGGGTGATGGCAGTATCTAAGGGAGCAAAAAACCGTTCTTCACAAAAGACAGTGCTACTCGTCGATGCAGATAGAACCATGGTTGTACTGGCCCACAAACTAGCCCCACCACACATAATCGAGACTCTTCCAGATTGCACACTTACACGTTAAGGTGAGAACCAGCTACAACCCATCTAACCGCAACCCCTGCGGATAGTAACCCACTTATAGTTGACAAAGCACCATGTCCACCACAGAGTACCCCCACATGAGCAGTTTGTAAAGCTACTGCAGTGCCCAAAGCACGAAGACCACCACAGCTAACCCAAACTCCACGTCTAAAGCAGAAGAGCAACTGTTCTCAGGTCACATTCCGTAGCTATGGTCCATACTCCTTTGCTGTTGCATCACTGTATTTACTCATACCAACTACTTTCGAATTTGAAGGATCCAATTGAAACTCCAATGGCGCAACAGGTATGTTTTAAACCTATTTCTTTAACTGGATTGCTGTTCTAACTTCTTACTCTATGTTGATTTCAGTTTAAGCTGTATAAACAGTTATGTTCTCATGTGATGCACATTACAAGTGCTGCCAATGCTGTGTAGTTACTCACACTTATATTCATCTATGTCATTGTGTCTTAAAAATATATGAGTTCAACTGTGTCTCTATCTTGATTAGGGAACATAAACTAGAATGATATGGACAATACAGTGACCATAGTACATAGATATATGTTTGTTTCATGCTGTTATCCTGTTCACCTTACTACTGAATTGGTTTACCAAAATGAGTTTCGTATACTACAAGCTAAACATGTGATGTGTCTGCTTGTTTCTCTTGTAGTATGCAAACAGAATATTGGAGAACAGCACCCCACTATGCAATGGTAGAGAAAGTAATGCAGATAAGGTTCAAGATAGTGAGACAACCCTATTAGTCTCCAAGAAAGGTGATAAAAACGATCTTGTAGACAGTGAGAAAACCCCACAGTCCTGCGTTGATGTAGTGTTCGAAGCATCGGTCAAGATCACCGCACAAGCTCTTGAACTCATTGCTGAATCACTTGCTTCTTTGGCCTCAGCTACAAGTGAAAGGCATCATCGGTGTCTTTGCGGCAAGAAGTCAAGGACCGAGGAAGTCCCCGCAAAATTCAGATCGTACTTTCTTGTGCGACAACAATATACCGGAGGATTTAAGCGCCAAGCAAGAGAAAGTTAATAAGCTTGCTAAGCATCTTGCCAACATTATGGGTACCTGGATATTGTTTCTTGAACTCTTCAAGTGGTTTCGATTATGGACTTGTTTTGTCATGGCGCTTATATGCTGCTTTGTTCCCTATATTTGCACCGTGGCGAACTTTGATGCCCGGTGGATGTAATATGTGTAATGCCGTGATAGCCTAGCATAATTTGCTTGCTTATTTATTTCCTTGTTGTCTTGTTTATTTGTTTGCTTGTAGTCAGTGCAGTTCTTTTTCCGCGGTTTGCTAGTGGCTGCAATAACCTATTTTTTAAAACTAGGCCACAATAACCATGGGCTAATAGTTACTGTAGTGACACTGGGCCTCCTACGGGCCGTAGAAACAGTGGGCCTTCTACGGGCCATAGAAACAGTAGGATTTCTACGGGGCCATAGAAACAATGGGCCTTCTATGGACCATAGAAACAATGGGCCTTCTACGGGCCGTATCATCAATGGGCCTTATACGGGCCGTATAATCGATTGGCCAAACATGGGCCAATAACATGCCACATTTTATGGCCGTAAATGGGCTAGAGTTGGATTCGTCCGTTCATGGGCCGACCATAACGGGCCATCATTAATAGGCTGTATTTGATGACGCTATGAAAACGGCCCAACGTATTAACGGACCACAAATGGGCCGACTGTAACCACGGGCTGAATTGGGCCCACAAGCAGAAAATGACAGTAATGAGCCATAAGTAAACCAATGCTGGAAATGAGCCCAAGAATAAATGGGCTCTGAGAAGGCCGAAAGATAACATGGGCTGGAAACGGCCCAACTGAATAACGGGCCCTTAATGGGTATAAAGTGATGCACTGTTCATTACGGGCCAGTTTCACCATGGGCCGTTAGTGGGTGTAAAGTGATACACTGTTCATTGCGGGCCAGTTTCACCACGGGCCGTTAATAGGCCAAGAGTTACATAGGGCCTCATATGGGCCAAAAGTCGTCATGGGCCATACATGGGCCGGCGAAAACGGCGTCTTTGGAATCATATTGGATGGCCCAGATGACGCTACTAGGCCTAATTCGGATAGGGCGTAACGGGCCTTGGGTTAGCGGGCTGTAAATGGGCTATATGCAAACATGCCGTTAACAGGCTTTCCATGGGCCGGCCCGTTACCTTTTGACCAAGTCAAACGGGCCGGCCTTTTCACAGGAATGGGCCTCTGTTGGGGCGTGCCACGTGTCGACGTATCATAGGCGCCTTCTGTCCAATGAGTGGATGACATCTGTCCCAACAATGAGCCGACACGTGTTTCCTCCAACCAATGATGATTTTACATGTGGAAAATCCCCATTGGTCAGGGCTGTTAACGGGTTATCGGATCCAAAACCCGACCCGATAGCTTAACGGCGTTCCGTTACGGTGGATGCCACATGTCGGTCACCCTTGATGAAAGCACTTCTGTGATGCGCGATTTATCGTCATGGAAGTGGACACTTCCGTGATGATAATTTTGGTTGTCATGGAACACTTCTACGATAGCACAGGCATGACTATCTTGATTCTGTCATAAATTTGTCATGGATGTACATGCATGACAAAAAACGCGACCTGCTGTGACAAACACGTATCATCACGGAAGTGTATTTTTTTTTGTAGTGCTCTCCCCTCTCTCTCATCTCTCCTCTCCTTTCTCTCTTTTCTTTCTCCTCTCTCCTCTCCTTTTCCTTCCACCATGGCACCACCTACTACACACAGCCAGAGCGGGGTTCGCGCGGCGGGACAGGGCTCGCGCTCGTGCAGCCAGAGCGGAGCATGGCCAGGGAGGGGCTCGCGGAGCAGAGCAGAGCGCGCATGGCCAGGGCGGGGAGGGGCTCGTCTTCTTCGTCCTTGCAGTGGCCATCTCTGCCCGCGCACTCCACGGCGCCCTCGCCGGGCGTACAGACATCAACTGGAGGCGTGTCAGATGGGGAGCCATGGCGGCGTGGCAGTGAGGGGTGGTGCTCAAAGAGTTCATACCGATGCAAGATGGGGAGCCATGGCGGCGCGGCGGCGAGGACGCCTGCTCCAGGTCCAGGGGTGCGTCGAGGCCGCCGTTGGGAAGCGCGGCTGGGCCCCGTCCTTGGTCTCGCTGCCGCGGGCCGCCTCAGCGGCTGCACGCTAAGTCGCCGAACGCCGCCGACCGCCTCTGCGCCATGCCAGCATCGCCTCGAGCACCACCACTGGTCCTCCCATGCCAAAGCCGCCCCCGTCAAGCTCTGCCTCCTGCTCTCTGTTTTGAGCCGCCCGCGGCACACCTCGATCCATCGCTGTTTCCGCAGCCTCGCCGGTGCTTGCCGGACGCCGCTGCTGTCACCTACTTCCAAAGCTGCCCTGCAGCCTTCGCCAAGTCCGGCCCCAGTCGGTTTCGCCCCCAAGCACGGGCTTTGCCTCCTTGAGCATCCTGCACGGTGCCGGCTGAGCAGGGCCTCGCCTCCATCCATGCACGTCCGCGCCTTCCCTGGTTTGTGAGTCACCAGCAAGCTGCCCCAGCCTCAAGTTGCCTCCGCTGTCGGGCTTCAGTGTTTTTTCTTCAAGATCAGCAACATCGCCCCCCGCCGTGCGCGGGCGTCGTCTTCTCCATGGTCACCCCATGAGTCACGCCCGCGTCCATGCTCGTCAGGGTCCTCACCGGGTACGCGGGGCATGAGGACGGAGTGGCGGCGGTCGAGCTTGGTGGGCGCGTGCGAAGTGCGTTCGTCGGTTGGGTGGGGGCGTCTAGAAAATTTGTTGTTCCCGGTGCAAAAAATTCACCGGTGCCTTCCCAGGAGGCCGAAAAAATGCCTCCTGGGGGACACAACGGCTGGAGATGCTCTTAAGTCCTGGGGGTAGTCGTCAGGGCACTTTTTCTGGGCCAGAACATGCACCATGTTGGTGGAGGTCAAGGTGAGGTGTTCCTCCGGGTCAACACGCACAACGGCCATCACGCCATGGACCGCCATCAACTCCCAACCTCCACGTGATATGTGGTTGGGCTTGCGCGGAGATGCTCTGGAGGTAGGGACGGTGGGGATTTCGAGGCATGAGGATGTTTCGCATGCACCATTTAAGCAATCAGGCCGGGGCCGTGATAGAGATCGGTGGGTTACCTGACTGAATCCGAGAAGAACGTAAATGTGGTTGAAGCTGTGGTTGCGGCGGCAACGGTTGGAGCTGCCGGTAGGGGGAGGCGCGGGTGGCATGGGGGGAAGGTGGGGAGATACTGAGGAAATTTGATGGGTGGGAATGTGGTTGGAGGAATAAATTCTAAAAATCGCACGCCTAATGAAAATTTCGCTGTGAAACTTGAAACTTGGGCGGAGGAAACACACAACACAGATGAAGCGCGTAAAGTACTCGTGTGCGAGAAAACAGAAAATTTGCAGTTCCTGTCTCCAAAAAATGTACACGTGTAGTCGATTTTTTCGGTCAAGCAAAAAAACACACACGGGTACGACATAGAAACCGTGTGTTTTGTGATCTTCTAATGATTAACGCAAAAAAGCGCACACGGTCACACATGCTAATCAATGCTGAAAGCCATCAAAGGATGCTCATTATACGTTAATACTATAAACTTAAAGTACTACTGGTAATTTGCTCTAATACTACAAACTTAAACTACTTCTCACATGCTACCATCGGGGCATGCTGGCCAGACGTCGGTGTTCTCCTTCCCAGCCTTGTAGGCGGCAGCCAACCGTGCTTCGATATCTACCAAGCTCTCATCATCATGGCGTGTGGCCTCTTCTTTCTTGCGGCGGCGGGACTCTCTTTTCTTGACTGCTTTCTGCCTTTTTTGATCCTCCTATGCGGCTTTGGCCACCTCTAGATCCACGCCCATTCGGCCATGGTAGCCTCAAAGTCCGCCCACATAACTGTGTGGCCGTCGGCAGCGATGAACTCGGCGCAGCGATATGCTGTCGCTTCTTACCATGTGTGCGGTCGCGGGCGGCAAGGAACATGGCGCAGCAAGATGCCATCGCTTCCTTATCTGTTACTGTGCGACGCGGTGCCATGAACGACGCTTGGAGAGAGCTCTGGGACGGAGGGGCCAGGCAGCCGTACAATGCGGCGGTTTTTAAGAGCTCAACGACAAACAACAAAGGAAATTTGGCCTCCCTTACAATTTTGCTCGTTCATTATCGCACATGGTTCATCTCGGTCGCTTCCGGAAACAGTTTGCGCTGAGGCTATTGTGTGTTGCGCGTTATGATTGGCCGGAATCCCAGCCACGCGGATCGCGCGTGTGCACCATAGGATGCACCGCGATCGAACGACAATCCACATCCCTCACATCACATTCGTGCAGCTATAGCTGGATTGGATTTATATGCGCCAAATGCCTAGAAAATGCACATAATCCCCTAAATATGGTAAATGAGCCCAAAAAAATGCCAAATTTGAACATAGTGATTTGCAGGGTGTATGTTCTTCGTAGAAATAAAACTCCAGGGCAAAAAACAAAGAAATTTTGGATTCCCCTTCAATCTTGGTGATTTCACTCTCGAAAGCATGGAACTTCCCCGGCGATGGTTCGATTTATGAAGGGCGTGCATGACAACATAAGCCAAACCTTCTCAAATTTTCACCAAGGCATGGTGAGGGCATACCATGGCACCATGCCAGGCGTCAGGTTTTTCAATCATTTATTTCATTTTTTCTATAGTTGAAAACCCAATAAACAAACATTTGTGGTTGACTATTGCCACACATTTTATTGAAATATCTGTCCATTCCTTGTAAAAGGTATGAGAATTTACTAAATGGCATGAGCATCGTTTTCCAAACCGTTCTTGTGCACCCTTTCATGCATCGATTGTTTGAACTTGGATTATGTGCATTAAAGCCTAGAAAATACACATGATCCCATAAATATGGTAAATGAACCCAGAAAAGTGACAAACTTGAACATGGTGATTTGCAGGGTGTATGTACATCTTAGAAAAAAAACTCATGGACAATGGACACAGGAAATTTGGATCCCCCTTCAATCTTGGTGATTTCCCTCTCGAAACCATGAAACTTCCTTGGGATGGTTTGATTTATGAAAGGCATGCATGACGACATAAGGATAACATTCTCAAATTTTTACCAGGGCATGGTGAGGCTGTACCATGGCACCACGCCACACGTCATGTTTTTCAAGCATTATTTCATGTTTTGTATACCCAATAAACGACGCGTTTATGGTTGACTATATATTGCCACACATTTCCTCGAAATACCTGTCCATTCCTTGTAAAAGGCATGAGAATTTACTAAATGGCACGAGGATGGTTTTCCAGACCGTTCTTGTGCACCTTTTCATGCACCGATTGTTCGAATTTGAATTATGTGCATTAATGCCTAGAGAATGCAAATAATCCCCTAAATATGGTAAATGAACACAGAAAAGTGTCAAATTTGAATGTGGTGATTTGCAGGGTGTATGTTCATCATAAAAAAAACTCATGGACAAAGGACAAAGGAAATTTGGATCCCCCTTCAATCTTGGTGATTTCCCCCTCGAAACCATGGAACTTCCTCGGTGATGGTTCAATTTATGAAAGGCGTGCATGATGACATAAGGATAACATTCTCAATTTTTTACCAGGGCATGGTGAGGCCATACCATGGCACCACGTCAGGCGTCATGTTTTTCAAGCATTTATTTCATATTTTGTATAATTTTTACCCAGTAAATGACGCGTTTATGGTTGACTATTGCCACACATTTCCTTGAAATATCTATCCATTCCTTGTACGAGGCATGAGCATTTACTAAATAGCACGAGGATGGTTTTCCAGACCGTTCTTGTGCACCTTTTCATGCACTGATTGTTCAAATTTGAATTATGTGCATTAATGCCTAGAGAATGCAAATAATCCCCTAAATATGGTAAATGAACACGGGAAAGTGTCAAATTGAACGTGGTGATTTGCAGGGTGTATGTTTATCGTAGAAAAAAACTCATGGACAAAGGACAAAGGAAATTTGGATCCCCCTTCAATCTTGGTGATTTCCCCCTCGAAGCCATGGAACTTCCTCGGTGATGGTTTGATTTATGAAAGGCGTGCATGACGAAATAAGGAAAACATTCTCAAATTTTTACCAGGGCATGGTGAGGCCAAACCATGGCACCACGCCAGGCGTCATGTTTTCCAAGCATGTATTTCATGTTTGTATACATTAATTCTAGGTTCGTTTGGCCTTTTTTGTACATTATTTGAATTTCTAGGCATTTAATGCGCATAATTCAAATTTGAACTACAAGCACATGCTCCAGTGCACCAAAGTTGGTTGAAAAATCACATGTGTGTCCTTGGGTGAATTTCTAGGTCCCATGCAAGAAATGGGAATGAAATTCAAACATCTGGGTGTCGTGGCTCGGCCAGAAAGATTGAGAAACTTGGTTTTTCAATTCATGTAAATCCAAAACACGCCTGAAAATCATGAAACCTGGCATGGTGTCATGACATGGCACCAACATGCTGCGGTAATTTTTTGGCTGAATTGGGACAAGCTTTGGTATAAGCTGCTTGCAAATCAGAGCTTCTCTCAAGAAGGCTCGTGGTTTCGAGAGGAAACATGTCACCTCCATGTGCGAAATGACATACGCACACGTACTGCCTTCTCCCGCCTTAATTCATTTACACAGGTAGATTAGACCAAATAGAAGTACCGTGCTAAATTTTGGAATTATTCCGGGTTTGTTTGCCGTTTTTGTACATTAATTGAATTTCTGGGCATTTAATGTGCATAATTCGAATTTGAACTACAAGACATGCTCTAGTGCACCAAAGTTGGTTGAAAAATCACATGTGTGTCCTTAGGTGAATTTCTAGGTCCCATGCAAGAAATGAGAATGAAATTCAAACATCTAGGCATCGTGGCTCGGCCGAAAAGATTGAGAAACTTTGTTTTTTAATTCCTATAAATCCAAAACACGCCTAAAAATCATGAAACTTGGCATGGTGTCATTACATTGGCACCAACATGCTGTGGTAATTTTTCTGCCCGATTTGCGAAGGCGCACACTGATGTCTACTACACAATCTTCTTCTTGTAGACGTTGTTGGGCCTCCAAGTGCAGAGGTTTGTAGGACAGTAACAAATTTCCCTCAAGTGGATGACCTAAGGTTTATCAATCCGCGGGAGGGGTAGGATGAAGATGGTCTCTCTCAAACAACCCTGCAACCAAATAACAAAGAGTCTCTTGTGGCCCCAACACACCCAATACAATGGTAAATTTTATAGGTGCACTAGTTCGGCGAAGAGATGGTGATACAAGTGCAATATAGATAGTAGACATAGGTTTTTGAAATCTGAAAATATAAAAACAGCAAGGTAACTACTGGTAAAAGTGAGCGTAAACGGTATTGCAATGATAGGAAACAAGGCATAGGGTTCATACTTTCACTAGTGCAAGTTCTCTCAACAATAATAACATAGATAGATCATATAACAATCCCTCAACATGCAACAAAGAGTCACTCCAAAGCCACTAATAGCGGAGAACAAACAAAGAGATTATGGCAGGGTACGAAACCACCTCAAAGTTATTCTTTCGGATCAATCTATTCAAGAGTTTGTACTAGAATAACACCTTAAGACACAAATCAGCCAAAACCCTAATGTCACATAGATACTCCATTGTCACCTCAAGTATCCGTGGGCATGATTATACGATATGCATCACACAATCTCAGATTCATCTATTCAACCAACACAAAGTACTTCAAAGAGTGCCCCAAAGTTTCTACCGGAGAGTCAAGACGAAAACGTGTGCCAACCCCTATGCATAGGTTCATGGGCGGAACCCGCAAGTTGGTCACCGAAACATACATCAAGTGGCACATGATATCCCATTGTCACCACAGATAAGCACGACAAGACATACATCAAGGTCGTGCCATAGAGAGAACACGAGAGAGAGAGAGATCAAACAAATAGCTACTGGTACATACCCTCAGCCCCGAGGGTGAACTACTCTTTCCTCGTCATGGAGAGCGCCAGGATGATGAAGATGGCCACCGGTGATGGATTCCCCCTCAGGCAGGGTGTCGGAACGGGCTCCCGAGAGGTTTTTGGTGGCTACAGAGGCCTGCGGCGATGGAACTCCTGATCTATCTTCTATCTTGATGTATTTAGGGTACGTAGGCTTATATAGGCGAAAGAAGTCGGTCGGGGGAGCCTCGAGGGGCCCACGAGAGGGTAGGGCGTGCCCAGGGGGTGGGCGCGCCCCCCTGTCTCGTGGCTTCCTCGATGCTCCCTTTACTTCAACTCCAAGTCTCCTGGGTCATAATCTTCCCAAAAATTACGCTGCCGAAGGTTTCATTCCGTTTAGACTCCGTTTGATATTTCTTTTCTTCCAAATACTGAAACAGGTAATAAAACAACAATATGGGCTGGGCATCCGGTTAATAGGTTAGTCCCAAAAGTAATATAAAAGTGTATAATAATGCCCGTAATCATTCAAAACAGATAATAAAATAGCATGAATGCTTCATAAATTATAGATATGTTGGAGACATGTCAGCATCCCCAAGCTTAATTCCTACTCATCCTCGAGTAGGTAAATGATAAAAGAAAGAATTTATGAAGTGTGAATGCTAGAAGGTGCACAAGTTTGATCAATGATAATTTCAATCACCTTTTCTAGCATGATAATATGTCATAACAGTAGTTCATCTCATAAAACTTTTCACGATAAAGTAACAAGCAATTCACATGTCAAAGCATAGACCATAAACTTTCTTGAAAACTAGCAAACTTCATTCTCAGTCATCAAACAATTGCAATTCATCTTATTTTCAGGAATAGCAAACTCCACATACTCAACTATCATATAGTCTTCTACAAGTGCTAACACTCACGCAATACTAATGGCTATGGAGTTTCAATCGGACACTGAGAAATATAGGGGCTTATAGTGTTGCCTCCCAATGTATTCACCTTTGGGTGATGTCAACAATAATAGTTCATGCTAACTTACATCCAATTGGATATATATATCAGGATCTTTCCAACACGAGGTGCTTTCCAAAGGATAAAATGAAAAAGGGAAAGGTGAAGATCACCTTGACTCTTGCATAAAGGTAAAGACATAAAGTAAAAGATAGGCCCTTCGCAGAGGGAAGCAGAGGTTGTCATGCGCTTTTAGGGTTGGATGCACAAAATCTTAATGCGAATGAACGTCACTTTATATTGCCACTTGTATATGGACCTTTATTATGCAGTTCGTCGCTTTTATTGCTTCCATAACAAGATCGTATAAAGCTATTTTCTTCACACCAAAAGATCATACATATTTAGAGAGCAATTTTTATTGCTTGCACCGATGAGAACTTACTAGAAGGATCTTACTCAATCCATAGGTAGGTATGGTGGACTCTCATGGAGAAACTGGGTTTAAGGATATTTGGAAGCACAAGTAGTATCTCTACTTGGTGCAAGGAATTTTGGCTAGCATGAGGGGGAAAGGCAAGCTCAACATGTTTGAATGATCCATGACAATATACTTTAACTGAGATGTGTGAAAACATAACCCATTACGTTGTCTTCCTTGTCCAACATCAACTCTTTAGCATGTCATACTTAATGAGTGCTCCCAATTATAAAAGATGTCTAAGATAGTATATTTATATGTGAAATCTCTCTTCCTTCAATATTCTTTCATGAATTGTTCAAATGACCAATACAATGCTTGCTAACCTTCAATAAATTTACAACATCTACTTCTTAGATGTGAAGTCATTACTCCCCATGGGATAAGCAAATGAGACATATATAATTTCAGATTTATGACAATCAACTCATTCAACAATTTACTCATAGGATATAAGTGAAGCACACGAGTAAATGAGAAACTACTCCAACAAGATATAAGTGAAGAACAATGAGTAGCTACATAATTATGTAACTATGTGAACACTCTCTCTCACTTAAGAATTTCAGATCTTGGTATTATATTTAAACAGGAAGCAAAACAAAATAAAATGACATTGTAAGGATAGCACAACTCATGTGAAGAAGCAAAAACTTAGGCTCAACCGATACTAACCGATAGTTGTTGAAGAAGAAAGGTGCGATGCCTACCGGGGCATCCACAAGCTTAGATGCTTGAGACTTCTTGAAATATTATCTTGGGGTGCCTTGGGAATCCCCAAGCTTGAACTTTTGTGTCTCCTTAATTCCTCTCATATCATGGTTTCTCTTTTTATCAAAAGCTTCATCCACACCAAACTCAACAAGAACTCGTGAGATAGGTTAGTATAAACCAATGCAAAACCTTATCATTTTCTACTGTAACAAATCACTAAAATTATTATTCAACATTGCATACTAAATGCCTCTGCATATTTAATACTCCTATCCTCAAATAGAATCATTAAACAAGCAAACATATGCAAACAATGCAAACATAACAGCAATCTGCCAAAACAGTACAGTCTGTAAAGAATGCAAGATTCATCATACTTCCCTAACTCCAAAAATTATGAAAGAAAATTCCCACTGCATAAGATTTATCAGATCTCATTATGCAAAAAATTTCAACATTATACCATTCTCTGACTTTTCTATGGAATTTTTGCAACAGCGGTAAACTTTCTGTTTTCAAGCAGCAACATGTATGCTAGCAAAATAAGCATGGTAAAGGCTATCCTTGACATTTTTATTGAAACTAAAGATTCAAAACATTCTTCTAAATAACAGCAAGCAAATACTAACAAGAGAAAATGACGCTCCAAGCAAAACACATATCATGTGGCGAATAAAAATATAGCTCCAAGTAAAGTTACCGATGAACGAAGACGAAAGAGGGGATGCCATCCGGGGCATCCCCAAGCTTAGGCTCTTGGTTGTCCTTGAATATTACCTTGGGGTGCCTTGGTAATCCCCAAGGTTAGGCTCTTGCCACTCCTTATTCCATAGTCCATCGAATTTTTACCGAAAACTTGAAAACTTCACGACACAAAACTCAACAGAAAACTCGTAAGCTCCGTTAGTATAAGAAAATAAAACCACCACTTAAGTACTGTAATAAACTCATTATAAATTCATATTGGTGTAATATCTACTGTACTCCGACTTCTCTATGGTTCATACCCTCCGATACTACTCATAGATTCATCAAAATAAGCAAACAACACATAGAAAACAGAATCTGTCAAAAACAGAACAGTCTGTAGTAATCTGTATCAAATGTATACTTCTGGAACTCCAAAAATCCTACCAAATTAGGAAGTCCTAAGAATTTTGTGTAGCAATCCATAGCAAAAATAATCAGATCCGAATCACGTTTCTGTTAATTAACAAAACTAATTTACTGGGTGCAAAATTTTCTGATTTTCAGCAGGATCAACACAACTATCACCGTAAGCTATCCTAAAGGTCTTACTTGGCACTTTATTGAAACAAAACCTATAAAACATGATTATTACAGTAGCATAATCATGGAACACAAAAAAACAGTAAGGATAAATATTGGGTTGTCTCCCAACAAGCACTTTTCTTTAATGCCTTTCTAGCTAGGCATGATGATGACAATGATGCTCACATAAAAGATAAGAATTGAAACACAACGGGAGCATCATGAAGTATATGACTAGCACATTTAAGTCTAACCCACTTCCTATGCATAGGGATTTTGTGATAAAACAACTTATGGGAACAATAATCAACTAGCATAGGAAGGTAAAACAAGCATAGCTTCAAAATTTTCAACACATAGAGAGGAAACTTGACATTATTGCAATTCCTACAAACATATGCTCCTCCCTCATAATGATTTTCAGTAGAATCATGAACTAATTCAACAATATAACCAGCACCTAAAGCATTCTTTTCATGATGTACAAGCATAGAAAATTTACTACTCTCCACATAAGCAAAATTCTTCTCATTTGGAATAGTGGGAGTATCATAAGAGACTTGAACACTAAAAACTGTTTCCACATTAAAAGAGTAATGTTCAGAAAAAGGGTAATCATTATCATGACAAGATTTATAAATATAATCTTCACTACTTTTTATAGCATAAGTTTCATCACAATAATCATCATAAGTAGCAACTTCGTTCTCATCATAATCGATTGAAACCTCTCCCAAGATAGTGGAATCACTAAATAAAGTTGACACTCTTCCAAACCCACTTTCATCAATATAATCATCATAGGTAAGAGGCATGCTATCATCATAACAACTTTGCATATCAAAACTTGGGATGCTAAAAATATCATCTTCATTTAACATAGCATCCCCAAGCTTGGGACAAACATTAATTTCAGCAAATATATTCTCAAATATTCCATCCTCATCAAACATAGCTTCCCCAAGCTTGGGCCCTTTCATATCATAAGCATAATCACTCTCATCATTAATAGTATGGATAGCACCAATAGTATAGCAATTATCATCATCACAATGAGTAGTAGGAGCAACATCATTTGAAAGGTATACCTTTTTACCTTTGTTGCCCCTTCTTTTCCTTTTCTTTTTCACATTATGTGTGGGTTCAACCTTCCTCTTTGAGCTCCTTATTGAGGAGATTGGTTGAATAGAAAGTTCCTCCTCATTACCTGATTCATCATAAGAAATAATAGGAGGATATTGGGAAGTCTCTTCCCTTTCATTAGTATTCTCATTATCTTCTATTTGCTTTCTTTCCTTTATGTAATTGGCAATATAAGGATTTTCAATGCAATTCACCGCATAACACAAATAAATCTTCTCTAGATCAATATCAAGGAATTTCTTATGGGCAAATTCTGGAAGGTCCTTAATTAAACGTTTCAATTCTTCATAACCCCAAAGTAAACTAAGCTCATTGTAATATGCAAAGGATATCAAATCATCACAATTTTTGGACATGACTCGATCATGAAACAATTTGCATCGGAGATGTAAATGACCACGTTCATTGCAAAGTTCACAAGTACGGCAAAGGAAATTTAAATTTTCAGCACTCACATTTAGCCTTTCTTGCAACCATTTAGTTTCTAAATGCTTATGCCTATTGCAATATATATCTTCTCTATTTGGTGTGTTCATGCAAACATGCACTCCACAAAAGTTGACATGCTCATAAGAGATATTTTCATCATGACTAGAGCAATCATCATTAGTACTATGGATATTCAAGGAGTTTATACTAACAACATTGCAATCATGCTCATCATTCAAAGATTTAGTATCAAACATTCTATAGATTTCTTCTTCTAGCACTTGAGCACAATTTTCCTTTTCATCAAACTCACGAAAGATATTAAAAAGATGAAGCGTATGAGGCAAACTCAATTCCATTTTTTTGTAGTTTTCTTTTATAAACTAAACTAGTGATAAAACAAGAAACAAAAACATTCGATTGCAAGATCTAAAGATATACCTTCAAGCACTCACCTCCCCGGCAACGGCGCCAGAAAAGAGCTTGATGTCTACTACACAACCTTCTTCTTGTAGACGTTGTTGGGCCTCCAAGTGCAGAGGTTTGTAGGACAGTAACAAATTTCCCTCAAGTGTATGACCTAAGGTTTGTCAATCCGCAAGAGGCATAGGATGAAGATGGTCTCTCTCAAACAACCCTGCAACCAAAAAACAAAGAGTCTCTTGTGTCCCCAACACACCCAATACAATGGTAAATTGTATAGGTGCACTAGTTCGGCGAAGAGATGGTGATACAAGTGCAATATAGATAGTAGATATAGGTTTTTGTAATCTGAAAATATAAAAACAACAAGGTAACTAATGGTAAAAGTGAGCGTAAACGGTATTGCAATGATAGGAAACAAGGCATAGGGCTCATACTTTCACTAGTGCAAGTTCTCTCAACAATAATAACATAGATAGATCATATAACAATCCCTCAACATGCAACAAAGAGTCACTCCAAAGCCACTAATAGCGAAGAACAAACAAAGAGATTATGGTAGGGTACGAAACCACCTCAGAGTTATTCTTTCGGATCAATCTATTCGAGAGTTCGTACTAGAATAACACCTTAAGACACAAATCAACCAAAACCCTAATGTCACATATATACTCCATTGTCACCTCAAGTATCCGCGGGCATGATTATACGATATGCATCACACAATCTCAGATTCATCTATTCAACCAACACAAAGTACTTCAAAGAGTACCCCAAAGTTTCTATCGGAGAGTCAAGACGAAAACGTGTGCCAACCCCTATGCATGGGTTCATGGGCGGAACCCGCAAGTTGGTTACCAAAACATACATCAAGTGGCACATGATATCCCATTGTCACCATAGATAAGCACCGCAAGACATACATCAAGGTCGTGCCATTGAGAGAACACGAGAGAGAGAGAGAGAGAGATCAAACACATAGCTACTGGTACATACCCTCAGCCACGAGGGTGAACTACTCCCTCCTCGTCATGGAGAGCGCCGAGATGATGAAGATGGGGATTCCCCCTCCAGCAGGGTGCCGGAACGGGCTCCTGAGAGATTTTTGGTGGCTACAGAGGCATGCTGCGGCGGAACTCCCGGCCTATCTTCTGTCTCGATGTTTTTAGGGTACGTAGGCTTATATAGGCGAAAGAAGTTGGTCGAGGGAGCCTCAAGGGGCCCACGAGAGGGTAGGGCGCACCCAGGGGGTGGGCGCGCCCCCTGTCTTGTGGCTTCCTTGATGCTCCCTTTACTTCAACTCCAAGTCTCCCGGGTCATAATCTTCCCAAAAATCACGCTGCCGAAGGTTTCATTCCGTTTGGACTCCGTTTGATATTCCTTTTCTTCGAAATACTGAAGCAGGCAATAAAACAGTAATATGGGTTGGGCCTCCGGTTAATAGGTTAGTCCCAAAAGTAATATAAAAGTTTATAATAAAGCCCGTAATCATTCAAAATAGATAATAAAATAGCATGAATGCTTCATAAATTATAGATACGTTGGAGACGTATCACACACATTAAAAATCAACAAAGTTATTTTGGAACAAGTGTTGTCACGTTACAAATTGGAAACACAACTATTATTGAAACCATGGGCGTTCTACTTGCAAATTACATGGCGCCACGCGTCCCTTTTTTATTGGCTAGGAGGTGCCGTGCGGGGTAGCTATTTGAGTACGGGAGGCGTGCGATCAGACCCCTGTGCGTGCTCATCGAGAGCAGAGCCCTTTGACCTCTATCCGCTGAGCACCTCCCAACGTCTCCATTAATGGCGCCCGAGCCCCTGTTTCACGGCGTGGCTATATCTCACTGGACTGAGATTTAAGAGATAAAAGTGAAAATCTGGAAAGATAGTTTTGCATGGATCTTGATGTAAGATCCGATGGACCTATATAGCATCGACTGTGACTTATAGCAAGCATGATGGATATAAGGACGATGACAGTGGATAATGATTGTCTTACATATCTAGGAAGATAACTAAAAAAGCCACATGTGGCTGCGCCCGAAATACACAAGGGCAAAAGAAGAAGGGAGATGCATACAACGATCTGGCTTACTGATCTCTACTTTCTTGATGCGCTGCAGGTCGCGGAGACTAGTTCTCGCCGCGATCGGCGATGATCTCTTTCATCAGTTTCATGCCCTTAATATGCAGCTCGGAAGCAACCACGGATTCCTCCACCAGCCTTTCACGCTCGATGCGGAGCATGGCATTCTCATCCATAAGTTTCTTGATGATGACGCCCGTCCTCTTCAACAAGGCAGCGGCCTCCTCCGCCTGCTCTGCCCTTCCGGCGATCTTCGCCCTCAGCAGGTCACAGTCGGCCCGGAGTTGTTCTAATGAGGTATTCAACTCGTCCTGCAGCTTCATCCAGCTGGAGATCTGATCCATTTGGCTATGGACGATCGCATGAATGCGGTTGTAAGAGTCCTCGCCTGCCCGCAAGAGATTTTCCCAAGCCGCCGCGGTGTAGGAGGACATCTCTGCTGCATTCGCAGCGCGGTAGGACATCTCTGCTGCTTCCACAGTGCGACCGGACCAGTCTGCTGCATCAACGGCACGGCGGGACCTCCGTGCTGCTTCGGCGGTGCAGCGAGATGTCCGTGCTGCTTCAGCGATGCGGCGGGACATGTCGGCTGCTTTCGCGGCTATGCGGGACATCTCTCGTGCTTCCGCTTCCATGCTCGCCTCTCTGTGGTGGTAATCTCTCGACCGTGAGCTCAATCTGGCCATGGCAGACGCAAGAGAATGATGCCGAATGACTTGTTTGTTTTTGTGGATGAGGAGGTGAGGAAGGAATGTGCAGTCATCTTGGCATAGTACAATATTTATAACCGAGTACTAATACGTTCCTAAGTGGGAAACCGTTTAGGTTTTGATCGGTGTGAACAGGTTTGTAATTTGGAAGGTGACGGGATGCAGGCTCAAAATTTATTGACGGTTCTATAATTTCTAAGTGAGGCACTATTCCCGGACGGTATAACGTGGGCACGCTTTCTCGGCCGCGTACGTGGCGTTTGGTGTACCGCAATCGGCAATGTCAGCACACGTCTTGTTCCAAGAACCGTGCAGGCTCGTTATTACCATCGCACATGCTTCTTTTAATTTGAATGTGTGCCCGTCTAGCGCACACACGTTGATCTGTCTAACTGTTTCTGTTTGTTGTGGCTAATCGCAAACAGTTCATCCGTGTGAAGTGTTTGCCATCAATCGCACACACCTTTGATCTGGCTGACCGGTTCTGTTCTATTGCCTAATCGCAAACAATTAATCCTTCAAAAGCATATGCCCTCAATCGCACACACCTTTATCTAGCTGTCCGTTTCTGTTGTTCCTCCTCATCACAAACAGTTCATCCGAGTGAATTGTATGTTTTGTATCGCACATGCCTTCATCTGGCTGCCCGTTTCTTTTGTTCCTCCTCATCGCAAACAGTTAATTGAACTGAACCGTATGCCCTGAATTGCACACGCAACTAAAATCTGAACCGTGTTTGATGCATCCATCATCGCAAATGTTTTAGTCATTTTTGACGGTTCTCTGACACCACCGTTTGTGATTATTGCATCGCACACAGTTTCTCGAAGGGTCTCTGATCCTAGTGTCGCGTTAGCGGCATCCTGCAGTAGTGAGCAAAACTTTAGGTAGTATTTATCCCACTATTTTGGATGGTAATTTTTTTATTATGATGATTGCACTCTTACTGAAGTGATAAGGGTTTTGCAAGAGTTGGTTACAAATCCTAATGCTAGTGAACACAATAGAGTATTGCAAGAGCTCTCTTAAAAGCTAGAGAAGAAAAATATAAAGAAGAAGTTTCTATTTCAAGAAAATTAGAAGATGGTTAGGACCTAATATCAAGATCATAATTAATAACTTTATAGGTAATGCATTACGTGATCTTGGTGCTAGTGTCTCTACCATGCCAAAAGCTTTATATGGTGTACTTGCATTAAATTCTAAGTTTGATTGTTCTTTAAGTTTACATTTGGTAGATTCAACCATTAAAAAGCCATTGGGGAGAACAGATGATCTCCCTATAAATGTGAATAGAAAATTTATGTTTCCATTGATTTTATAGTAATGGATATTGCATGCAATCCTTCATCTTGTATCACATTAGGAAGAACGTTTTAAAGAACCATTGGAATGTCATTGACATAAAGGAAGAGGACATATAATATATCAATTTCCAGTGAGGAAGGGATGGATCATTTCCAAGGAAGAAAATAAATTACCATATGCAACAATTATGAGAGCAAATTATTTCCTGGAAAATAATAATGTGAAAACTTCAAACTAACCCCAAAACACCATGCCTAGCTAAAAGACATTATAGAAAAGGGCTTATGGGAGGCAAGCCATATTTATCTTTTTACTTCCTTTGAATCAATAAAGTTGTTGTGTTCTATAGCAACAAAAAAATTATATCCTTCTTTCGTAAGTGCCAATAATTGCCTTTAGCATGTTAAGCTTGCAATTATATGTGTTGAAACTGAATTTTCTTTTGTTATTGTCGGCTATTTACAAAAATAGACGCATGCTGATAAATCATGAAAAATTTATACAACACACATACATGAGTTCTCTAGTATGTGCTACTTTGAAAGGTTTTTCTGAGTACAAAAATAGTTTTTAATATTTTTCCTTTAGGTATAGCTCTGTTTTGATAGATTCCTATTTGACTTATCTTTAGTTGTGTACGTTTCCTTTTTACTGTTCGCATAGGATGTAGGAATTTCAGATTTGTGTAAACATGTGGTTGCTAATCATTAGTTACTACTCTATAATTTTTTCATAGCAAAACATTATTAGATACTATTTTCATTTAGACTAACATATCTTATAGTTTGTGTAAATTTTGTGTTAATAAAGTTTCTAATGTTGGGGAACGCGGTAATTTTAAAAAAAATCCTACGATCACGCAAGATCTATCTAGGTGATGCATAGCAACGAGAGGGGAGAGTACTGTCTACATACCCTTGTAGACTGAAAGCGGAAGCGTTATGACAACGCGGTTGATGTAGTCGTACGTCTTCACGATCCGACCGATCAAGTACCAAACGCACGGCACCTCCACGATCTGCACACGTTCAGCTCGGTGACGTCCCTCGAACTCTAGATCCAGCTGAGCCCAAGGGAGAGTTCCGTCAGCACGACGGCGTGGTGACGGTGATGATGAAGTTACCGGCGCTGGGCTTTGCCTAAGCAATACGACGATATGACCGAGGTGTAAAATTGTGGAGGGCAGCACCACACACGACTAAGAGATTGTCTGTTGTGCCTTTGGGGTGCCCCTGCCCTCATATATAAAGGAGGGGAGGAGGAGGCCAGCTAACAAGGGGCGAGCCAAGGAGAGGGGAGTCCTACTAGGACTCCATTCCTAGTAGGATTCGGCCCCACCCTTTTTCCGTTCTACCGGAGGGGGAAAAGGGGAAGGAGAGGGAGTAGGAGAAGGAAAGGGGGGTGGCGCCCCCTTCCCAAGTCCAATTCGGCCTCCTGCCCAAGGGGGGTGCACCAGCCCCTTGTGGGCTGGTGTGCTTCCCTCTTATGGCCCATAAGGCCCATAACTTCTCCCGGGGGTTCCGGTAACCTCCCGGTACTCCGGAAAAATGCCCGAACCACTCAGAACCATTCCGATGTCCAAATGCAACCTTCCAATACATGAATCTTTACGTCTCGACCATTTTGAGACTCCTCATGACGTCCGTGATCTCATCTGGGACTTCAAACAAACTTCGGTACATCATATCACATAAACTCAAAATACCAATCATCATCGAACGTTAACCGTGCGGACCCTACGGGTTTGAGAACTATGTAGACATGACCGAGACACGTGTCCAGTCAATAATTAATAGCGGAACCTGGATGTTCGTATTGGTTCCTACATATTCTACGAAGATCTTTATGGGTCAAACCGCATACCAACATACGTTGTTCCCTTTGTCATCGGTATGTTACTTGCCCGAGATTCGATCGTTGGTATCATTATACCTAGTTCAATCTCGTTACCGACAAGTCTCTTTACTCGTTCCATAATACTTTATCCCGCAACTAACTCATTAGTTACAATGCTTGCAAGGCTTGTAGTGATGAGTATTACCGAGAGGGCCCAGAGATACCTCTCCGAAACACGGAGTGACAAATCCTAATCTTGATATATGTCAACCCAACAAACACCTTCGGAGACACCTGTAGAGCACCTTTATAATCACCATTTTACGTTGTGACGTTTGGTAGCACACAAAGTGTTCCTTCGGTATTTGGGAGTTGCATAATCTCATAGTCTGAGGAACTTCTATAAGTCATGAAGAAAGCAGTAGCAATGAAACTGACACGTTCATAATGCTAAGCTAACTAATGGGTCATGTCCATCACATCATTCTCCTAATTATGTGATCCTGTTCATCAAATGACAACACATGTCTATGGTTAGGAAACATAACCATCTTTGATTAACGAGCTAGTCAAGTAGAGGCATACTAGGGACACTATGTTTTGTCTATGTATTCACACATGTATTAAGTTTCCGGTTAATACAATTTTAGCATGAATAATAAACATTTATCATGAAATAAGGAACTAAATAATAACTTTATTATTGCCTCTAGGGCATATTTCCTTCAGTCTCCCACTTGCACTAGAGTCAATAATCTAGTTCACATTGCCATGTGATTTAACACCAATAGTTCACATTTGTATGTGATTAACACCCATAGTTCACATCGCCATGTTACCAACACCCAAAGGGTTTACTAGAGTCAATAATCTAGTTCACATCGCTATGTTATTAACACCCAAAGAGTACTAAGGTGTGATCATGTTTTGCTCGTGAGAGAAGTTTAGTCAACGGGTCTGTCAAAATCAGAGTCGTATGTATTTTGCAAATATTCTATGTCTACAAATGCTCTGCATAGAGCTACTCTAGCTAGTTGCTCCCACAATATGTATCCAGATTGAGACTTAGAGTCATCTAGATCGGTGTAAAAGCTTGCATCAACATAAATTTTTATGATAAACTCTTTTATCACCCCCATCACTGAGAAACGTTTCTTTAGTCCTCACTAAGGATAATTTTGACCGCTGTCGATTGATCTACTCCTAGATAACTATTGTACCCGCTTGCCAAAACCATGGCAAGGTACACAATAGGTCGGTCCACAGCATAGCATACTTTATAGAACCTATGACTGAAGCATATGGAATGACTTTCATTCTCTTTCTATCTTCTACCGTGGTTGGGCTTTGAGTCTTACTCAATTTTACACCTTGTAATACAGACAAGAACTCCTTCTTTGACTGATCCATTTTGAACTCTTTCAAAAACTTCTCAAGGTATATACTCATTGAAAAATCTTATCAAGCGTCTTGACCTATCTTTATAGATCTTGATGCCCAATATGTAAGCAGCTTCACCGAGGTCTTTCTTTGAAAAACTCTTATTCAAGTATCCCTTTATGCTATCCAGAAATTCTATATCATTTCCAATCAACAATATGTCATCCACATATAAAATTAGAAATGCTACAGAGCTCCCACCCACTTTCTTGTAAATACAGGCTTCTCCAAAAGTTTGTATACAACCATATGCTTTGATCACACTATTAAAGCGTTTATTCCAACTCCGAGAGGCTTGCACCAGTCCATAAATGGATCGCTGGAGCTTGCACATTTTGTTAGCACCCTTTGGATCGACAAAACCTTCTGGTTGCATCATATACAACTCTTCTTTAAGAAATATCCATTTAAGGAATGCAGTTTTTATATCCATTTGCCAGATTTCATAAAATATGGAAGTTGCTAACTTGATTCGGATGGATTTAAGCATCGCTATAGTTGAGAAAATCTCATTGTAGTCAACACCTTGAACTTGTCGAAAATCTTTTGCGACAAGTCGAGCTTTGTAGATAGTAACACTACTATCAGCGTCCGTCTTCCTCCTGAAGATCCATTTATATTATATGGCTTGCTGATCATCGGGCAAGTCCACCAAAGTTCACACTTTGTTCTCATACATGGATCCCATCTCAGATTTCATGGCCTCAAGCCATTTCGCGGTATCTGGGCTCATCATCGCTTCCTCATAGTTCGTAGGTTTATCACGGTCTAGTAACATGACTTCCTGAATAGGATTACCGTACCATTCTAGTGTGGACCACACTCTGGAAGACCTACAAGGTTCTGTAGTAACTTGATCTAAAGTTTCATGATCATCATCATTAGCTTCCTCACTAATTGGTGTAGGAATCACTGGAACTGATTTTTGTGATGAACTACTTTCCAATTCGGGAGAAGGTACAGTTACCTCATCAAGTTCTACTTTCCTCCCACTCACTTCTTTCGAGAGAAACTCCTTCTCTACAAAGGATCCATTCTTAGCAACAAAGAATTTGCCTTCGGATCTGTGATAGAAGGTGTACCTAGTAGTTTCCTTTGGGTATCCTATGAAGATGCACTTTTCCGATTTGGGTTCAAGCCTATCAGGTTGAAGCTTTTTCACATAAGCATTGCAGCCCCAAACTTTAAGAAACGACAACTTTAGTTTCTTGCCAAACCATAGTTCATAAGGCGTCGTCTCAACGAATTTTGATGGTGCCCTATTTAAAGTGAATGCAGCTGTCTCTAATGCATAACCCCAAAGCGATAGTGGTAACCTGGTAAGAGACATCATAGATCGCACCATATCTAATAAAGTGCGGTTACGACGTTCGGACACACCATTATGCTATGGTGTTCCATGTGGCATGAGGTGTGAAACTATTCCACATTGTTTTAAATGAAGGCCAAACTCGTAACTCAAATATTCCCCTCTACAATCAGATCGTCGAAACTTTATTTTCTTGTTACGATGATTCTCCACTTCACTCTAAAATTCCTTGAACTTTTCAAACATTTCAAACTTGTGTTTCATTAAGTAGATATACCCATATCTGCTCAAATCATCTGTGAAGGTCAAAAAATAACGATACCCGACTGCATATGTCGGTATGTATTATTTCCAATAAGTCACTAGCTCGTTCATTGTTTCGGAGAACGAAGTTTTAGTCACCTTGCCCATAAGGCACGGTTCGCAAGTATCAAATGATTCATAATCAAGTGATTCCAAAAGTCCATCTTTATGGAGTTTCTTCATGCGCTTTACACCGATATGGCCCAAAAGGCAGTGCCACAAATAAGTTGCACTATCATTATGAACTTTGCATCTTTTGGCATCAATATTATGTGTATCATTACGATCGAGATTCAATAAACCATCAACATTGGGTATCTGACCATAGAAGGTTTTATTCATGTAAACATTATCCTCTGTCTTAAATGAATAGCCGTATTGCAATAAACATGATCTAATCATATTCATGCTCAACGCAAACACCAAATAACATTTATTTAAGTTCAACACTAATCTCGAAAGTATAGGGTTTGTGCGATGATGATTATATCAATCTTGGAACCACTTCCAACACACATCGTCACTTCACCCTTGACTAGTCTCTGTTTATTCTGTAACTCCTGTTTCGAGTTACTAATCTTAGCAACTGAATAAGTATCAAATACCTAGGGGTATACTATAAACACTAGTAAGGTACACATCAATAACCTGTATATCAAATATACCCTTGTTCACTTTGCCATCCTTCTTATCCACCAAATATTCAGGCATTTCCGCTTCCAGTGACCATTTCCTTTGTAGTAGAAGCACTCAGTTTCAGGCTTTGGTCCAGCTTTGGGCTTCTTCACGGGAGTAACAACTTGCTTGCCATTCTACTTGAAGTTCCCTTTCTTTCCCTTTGCCCTTTTCTTGAAACTAGTGGTCTTGTCAATCATCAACATTTGATGCTCTTTCTTGATTTCTAGCTTCGTCGATTTTAGTATCATGAAGAGCTCGGGAATCATTTTTCTCATCCCTTGCATACTATAGTTCATCACGAAGTTCCAGTAACTTGGTGATGGTGACTAGAGAACTCTGTCAATCACTATCTTATCTGGAAGATTAACTCCCACTTGATTCAAGTGATTGTAGTACCCAGACATTCTGAGCACATGCTCACTAGTTGAGAAATTCTCCTCCATCTTTTAGGCAAAGTACTTGTTTAGAGGTCTCAAACCTCTTGACACAGGCATGAGTCTGAAATACCAATTTTAGCTCTTGGAACATCTTGTTGGGGAACGCGGTAATTTCAAAAAAATTCCTACGATCACGCAAGATCTATCTAGGAGATGCATAGAAATGAGAGGGGAGAGTGTGTCCACGTACCGTCGTATACCAAAAGCGGAAGCCTTTAATTAACACGGTTGATGTAGTCGAACGTCTTCACGATCCAACCGATCCAAGCACCGAACGTAAAACACCTCCACGTTCAGCACACGTTCAGCTCCATGACGTCCCTCGTACTCTTGATCCAGTTGAGGCTGAGGGAGAGTTTCGTCAGCACGACGGCATGGCGACGGTGATGATGAAGTTACCGGCACAGAGCTTTGCCTAAGCACTACGACGATATGACCGAGGTGTGTAACTGTGGAGGGGGGCACCGCACATGGCTAAAAGATTGTCTATTGTACCTTTGGGGTGCCCCCTGTCGCCGTATATAAAGGAGGGGAGGAGGAGGCCGGCCAACAAGGGGGCGCACCAGGGAGAGGGGAGTCCTACTAGGACTCCAGTCCTAGTAGGATTCGGCCCCACCCTTTTTTTCCTTCTACCGAAGGGGGCAAAGGGGAAGGAGAGGGAGTAGGAGAAGGAAAGGGGGTGGCGCCCCCTTCCCAAGTCCAATTCGACCTCCTGCCCAAAGGAGGGTGCACCAGCCCCTTGTGGGCTGCTGTGCTTCCCTCTTATGGCCCATAAGGCCCATAACTTCTCCCGGAGGGTTCCGGTAACCTCCTGATACTCTGGAAAAATGCCCGAACCACTCGGAACCATTCCGATGTCCAAATGCAACCTTCCAATATATGAATCTTTATATCTCGACCATTTAGAGACTCCTTGTCATGTCCGTGATCTCATCCGGGACTCCGAACAAACTTCGGTACATCATATCACATAAACTCATAATACCAATCGTCATCGAACATTAACCGTGCGGACCCTACGGGTTCGAGAACTATGTAGACATGACTGAGACACGTCTCCGGTCAATAACCAATAGCGGAACCTGGATGCTCATATTGGTTCCTACATATTCTACAAAGATCTTTATCGGCCAAACCACATAACAACATACAATGTTCCCTTTGTCATCGGTATGTTACTTGCCCGAGATTCCATCGTCGGTATCATTATACCTAGTTCAATCTCGTTACCGGAAAGTCTCTTTACTCATTCCATAATACTTCATACTGCAACTAACTCATTAGTTACAATGCTTGCAAGGCATATAGTGATGAGTATTACCGAGAGGGCCTAGAGATACCTCTCCGAAACACAGAGTGACAAATCCTAATCTCGATATATGCCAACCCAACAAACACCTTGGGAGACACCTGTAGAGCACCTGTATAACCACCCTTTTACGTTGTGACATTTGGTATCACACAAAGTGTTCCTCCGGTATTCGGGAGTTGCATAATCTCATAGTATGAGGAACTTGTATAAGTCATGAAGAAAGCAGTAGCAATGAAACTGAAACGATCATAATGCTAAGCTAACAGATGGGTCATGTCCATCACATCATTCTCCTAATGATGTGATCCTGTTCATCAAATGACAACACATGTCTATCGTTAGGAAACATAACCATCTTTGATTAATGAGCTAGTCAAGTAGAGGCATACTAGGGACTATAAGTTTTGTCTATGTATTCACACATGTACTAAGTTTCCGGTTAATACAATTCTAGCATGAATAATAAACATTTATCATGAATTAAAGGAAATAAATAATAAATTTGTTATTGCCTCTAGGGCATATTTCCTTTAGTCTCCCACTTGCACGAGAGTCAATAATCTAGTTCACATCACCATGTGATTTAACACCAATATTCACATCGATATGTGATTAACACCCATAGTTCACGTCGTCATGTGACCAACACCCAATGGGTTTAGTAGAGTCAATAATCTAGTTCACATCGCTATGTGATTAACACCCAAAGAGTACTAAGGTGTGATCATGTTTTGCTCATGAGAAAATTTTAGTCAAAGGGTCTGTCACATTCAGAGCCGTATGTATTTTGCAAATATTCTATGTCTACTATGCTCTACACGGAGCTACTCTAGCTAATTGCTCCCACTTTCAATATGTATCCAGATTGAGACTTGGAGTCATCTGAATCGGTGTAAAAGCTTGCATCGATGTAACTCTTTACGATGAGCTCTTTTATCACCTCCATAATCGAGAAATATTTCCTCAGTCCTCACTAAGGATAATCTTGACCACTGTCCAGTGATCTACTCCTAGAAAAAAATTGTACTCCCTTGCCATACTCAGGCAGGGTACACAATAGGTTTGGTACACAGCACATCTTACTTTATAGAACCTATGACTGTGGCATAGGGCATGACTTTCATTCTCTTTCTATTTTCTGCCTTGGTCGGGCTTTGAGTCTTACTCAACTTTACACCTTGTAATACAGGCAAGAACCCTTTCTTTGACTGATCCATTTTGAACTTCTTCAAAGCTTTACCAAGGTGTGTGCTTTGTGAAATTCTAATTAAGCGTCTTGATCTATCTCTATAGATGTTGATGCCCAATATGTAAGCAGCTTCACTGAGGTCTTTCGTTGAAAAACTCTTATTCAAGTATCCTTTATGCTATCCAGAAATTCTATATTATTTACAATCAACAATATGTCATCCACATATAATATTAGAAATGCTACAGAGCTCCCACTCACTTTCTTGTAAATACAGGTGAGAGAGTCCTGGACTAGGGGGTGTCTGGATAGCCGGACTATCATCATCGGCCGGACTCCAAGACTATGAAGATACAAGATTGAAGACTTCGTCCCGTGTCCGGATTGGACTTTCCTTGGCGTGGAAGGCAAGCTTGGCAAATACGGATATGAAGATCTCCTACCATTGTAACCGACTCTGTGTAACCCTAGCCCTCTCCGGTGTCTATATAAACCGGAGGGTTTTAGTCCGTAGGACGAACAACCATTACAACAATCATACCATAGGCTAGCTTCTAGGGTTTAGCCTCCTTGATATCGTGGTTGATCCACTCTTGTACTACCCATATCATCAATATTAATCAAGAAGGAGTAGGGTTTTACCTCCATCGAGAGGGCCCGAACCTGGGTAAAAACATCGTGTCCCTTGTCTCCTGTTAACATCCGCCTAGACGCACAGTTCGGGACCCCCTACCCGAGATCCCCCGGTTTTGACACCAACATTGGTGCTTTCATTGAGAGTTCCTCTGTGTCGTCACCGATAGGCTTGATGGCTCCTTCAATCATCAACAACAACGTAGTCCAGGGTGAGACTTTTCTCCCCGGACAGATCTTCGTGTTCGGCGGCCGCTCAGGGCCAATTCGCAGCCATCTGGAGCAGATCGAAGCTACGCCCTGGCCATTAGGTCGATTTGGAAGCCTAAACTTCACGGCCGACATCGCGGAGACTTGATCTTCGACGGATTCGAGCCACACCAAGCGCGCCAAGCCCTTGTCATGATGGGCATGATTTAGCTCGCTGCGGACGGTGCCTCGAGGTCCGACATGAGTCCGCTCAACCCTTAGTTCGAGCCGATCAAGGCAGGTCGAGGGCGGGTGGCTAGACACCGCCTCGGGGCTGCAACCTCTATGGCGATGGAGCGAATCATCGCCATGTCCCTGTAGAAGATCGTGACTCGAGGTGCGGACTCCTCGCGGACTCGAACCTTCTGCGCCCTTACCAATTGAATCCGATCAGGCGCCGATCATGGAGTTCACCGCCGCGGACATCTTTCAGCACTCACCCTTCAGCGACATCCTGAATTCGCTAAAATATCTCTCGTTATCAGGACGGTTGGGATGCAGATGACGGTTGGGATGCAGATGACGAAGAAATTCAAAGCCCACCCACCACCCACTTTGTAGCCACTGTCGACGATTTAAAAGACATGCTAGACTACGACTCCGAAGACATCGACGGTATGGATGACGATGCTGGAGACGACCAAGAACCAGTGCCTACCGGGCACTGGAAAGCCACCTCAACTCATGATATATATATACATATATATATATATATATATATATATGGTGGACACCCCAAAAGGGAGCGAATGTGACGCCTGGATAATCAAGCTACAGTAAACCTTTGCTAATGAGGCCACATCACCTCGATTACTGTTGCTAATCTCGTGTTAGTTCAAAACCGATTATAATTCAAAATTCAAAATCAAGCAAACAATAAAAGTTTTCAAATATTAAAACTAAAATGTTCAATAAATAGTAGATAAATCAGAGGCTATGATAAAAACTGTAAACAACATTATTGAAATTTGATAAATGACTTAAACAAGCTCAAACAGTGGCTGAAAACATTATTTGATAACCTTTTTATTAATACAAAAGAATATGAAATGATATTTACCCCAAACTAGTTTTTGGTGGTAGGATATATTGTGCTATTATTTGTGGGCCAGCTCTCATATTTTACAAAACTCATTTGGTGCCCAAAAAATTAGCCAAAACATAAAAGAATAATAAAAAGGACTAAAACTAAGACAAAAAAAGAAAGAAAGAGAAAAGACCCCCCGGGGCTCCGGCCCAGCAGGCCACCGGCCCAACTGGGCCACGACCCACCAGGCCGGCCCACCCCCGCACCCCCATAAACCTCCCCCAATCCCCACTCATCCCACCGACACCCCCACTCCTCTCCCCCGAAATATCTCCCCCCTCTCTCGTTGGATCTGGATCGGGAGGGCCCGATCCCGTCCCGGACGCCGTCGCCGCCGCCCGGAGCTTCCCCGCCGGACTGCCTCCTCCTCCTCACTGGCCTGCCTCCTCTCTGCCGGGTCGTCGTCGTCGTCCTCCCCGACCACCATTGCCCCGAACCCTACCCCCGCCGTGAGCCACGATCTCCTCCTACTTTCCCTGTCCCCATGAACACACCGCGTGCTCGCGCCCAGTCGTGTCGCTCGCGTTAGCCACGCACGGCTGCGCACGGCCGCGCCCCCTCACGCACGGGCCTCGTCCCGGTTCTCAACTGCTCGCTCGACCGACCATGCTTCGGCGCCCGCTATCGGTGCACCCACGGCCCCTCGCGCCACTCTCGATTCGTCGCGACCTCCCTCCGCCACGCACGGCCCGACTCCCCGTGCTGCGCCCGCGGCCCCCTTCCCCGTGTCATGCCTCGATCGCGCGCCTCGCCCATCTGCTCCCGCTCCGTCCCGCCCCTGGCTGTATGCGTAGCCTGTGCTGCTGCCAGCGCCTCGCCCGCCGTGGCCTCGCTGGCACCGCGCCGCAAGCTGCCGGGCCTCCTCGCCCGGCGATCTGGCGACGCCCGGTCCCGGGCGCCGCAACGCCCGACCCACCCCGTAGCGCCCGTGCCCGCTAGCCCCCAGGGCCCTACGACAAAGGGGGGCCCGCTCAGAACGTTCTAAATAAAATAAAAATAAAAATAAGTAAAAATGAATTAATAAAATTTATAATTACTTAATTAATTAGTGAAATAATTAAGTTAATTAATCCTCTTTAACTAAGCTAATTAACCTGTTAGCTCAAATAAACAGTAATTAGTTTAACCTAACCCCTAATTAGCCTAACGATGAATGACAGGTGGGTCCCACTGGATCCACAGTCAGTTTGACCAGTCAATACCTCTGTTGACTGCTGAAATCATGCTGATGTCATAATGATGTCAGCAAACACTGTTCTGGATAATGTTGTATTAAGATAACTAAATTAATCCTAAAATGATTTAAATCTTTTAAAATTAATATAAAATAAACCGTAGCTCAGATGAAAATACCTTCTACATGAAAGTTGCTCAGAACGGCGAGACGAATCCGGATACGCAACCCGTTTGTCCACCCCACATCCCTAGCATAGAGAACACGCAACTTTCTCCCTCCGGTTCATCTGTCTGAAAACGTGAAACACCGGGGATACTTTCCCGGATGTTCCCCCCCTTCACCGGTATCACCTCCTACTGCGTTAGGTCACCTCTAGCACCGCGTATTACCATGCTACGCTTTGTGATACTTTGATTGCTCAGTTATTTATTGTGTTCCCCCTCCGTTACTTCTTTCCGGTAGACCCCAAGACTGCCGATGACCCCCCAGTTCGACTACGGAGTTGACGACCCCTCCTTGCCAGAGCAACCAGGCAAGCCCCCCCTTTGATCACCAGATATCGCCTATTCTACCCTCTACTGCTTGCATTAGAGTAGTGTAGCATGTTACTGTTTCGATTAATCCTATTCTGTTGCATGGCCTATCATTGTTGCTACATCTGCTGATACCTTACCTGCAATCCTAAATGCTTAGTATAGGATGCTAGCTTACCATTAGTGGCCCTACATTCTTGTCAGTCTGACATGCTATACTATCGGGCCGTGATCACTCGGGAGGTGATCACGGGTATATACTATACATACATACATATTATACAGATGGTGACTAAAGTCGGGTCAGCTCATTGAGTACCCGCAAGTGATTCCGATGTGGGGGCTGAAAGGACAGGTGGCTCCATCCCGGTAGAGGTGGGCCTGGGTTCCCGACGGCCCCCAACTGTTACTTTGTGGCGGAGCGATAGGGCAGGTTGAGACCACCTAGGAGACAGGTGGGCCTGGCCCTGGTCGGCGTTCGCGGTTGCTTCATAATAACACGCTTAACGAGATCTTGGTATTTGATCTGAGTCTAGCTACTGGCCTATATGCACTAACCAACTACGCGGGAACAGTTATGGGCACTCAATGTCGTGGTATCAGCCGAAGCCTTCGTGACGTCAGCAACTGAGCGGCGCGCGCCGGATTGGAACGTAAGCCTGCTCTTGTATTAAGGGGGCTAGTTCTGCTTCCGGCCGCGTTATAACGTCTTGAGTGTGTGCTACGGGCGATGGGCCCAGACCCCTGTGCGCTTAGGTTTAGACCGGCGTGCTGACCTCTCTGTTGTGCCTAGGTGGGGCTGCGACGTGTTGATCTTCCGCGGCCGGGCATGACCCCGAAAAGTGTGTCCGGCCAAATGGGATCAAGCGTGTTGGGTTATGTGGTGCACCCCTGCAGGGAAGTTAATCTATTCGAATAGCCGTGATCTTCGGTAACAGGACGACTTGGAGTTGTACCTTGACCTTATGACAATTAGAACCGGATACTTAATAAAACACACCCTTCCAAGTGCCAGATACAACCCGGTGATCGCTCTCTAACAGGGCGACGAGGGGAGGATCGCCGGGTAGGATTATGCTATGCATTGTTACTTGGAGGACTTCACTCTACTCTCTTCTACATGCTGTAAGACAGAGGCTGCCAGAAGCGTTGTCTTCGATAGGACTAGCTATCCCCCTCTTATTCTGGCATTCTGCAGTTCAGTCCACTGATATGGCCTCCTTGCACATATACCCATGCATATGTAGTGTAGCTCCTTGCTTGCGAGTACTTTGGATGAGTAGTCACGGTTGCTTTGCTCCATCTTTCCCCCCGTTTTCCTCTTCTTCCCGGATGTCGCAACCAGACTTTGGAGCCCAGGAGCCAGACACCACCGTCGACGACGACTACTACACTGGAGGTGCCTACTACTACGTGCAGGCTGCTCACGACGACCAGGAGTAGTTAGGAGGATCGAGCGGGAGGCCCTGCGCCTCTTCGTCAGTATCCCGGTTTGTGCTAGCCTTCTTAAGGCAAACTTGTTTAACTTATGTCTGTACTCAGATATTGTTGCTTCCGCTGACTCGTCTATGATCGAGCACTTGTATTCGAGCCCTCGAGGCCCCTGGCTTGTATTATGATGCTTGTATGACTTATTTATGTTTTTAGAGTTGTGTTGTGATATCTTCCCGTGAGTCCCTGATCTTGATCATACACGTTTGCGTACATGATTAGTGTACGATTGAATCGGGGGCGTTACAAGTTGGTATCAGAGCTGACTGCCTGTAGGAATCCCCCTTCCACACTCCTTGGCCGAAGTCGAGTCTAGACGTTGCAAAAACTTTAACTAACATGGCTGTGTGTCTTACGGGCACACGTCGCCATTGGGTGGTAGTAGGATCTTTTATTCCTCGACCTATACTCTGGGACCCTGACATCTCTTCTATTCGGATTAAACGATTTTATTAACTCGGACTCTAGGTTCTCGTTAATACTTTCTCCCGGAGAGCCTCTTTAGTCCAGATGATTACTTGATGCACCGAAGGATTTCGAAGATACTCTCCGATGTTCTCTCGAGACTTTGAGCCTGTTGCTTTTGCAATTCCCAACCACCGAAATATCCCTATGGATAAATACATACACTTGCCGTTCTTACTTTTATGCCCAGTTGATCTTGTTATAACAAGATACCCTGAAATCCCCTCTTGCTCCGAGAATATTTTGTGCCTACTGCCTTGCAGTTCCTTTCCACCTGAATACCCCTACGGATAATTTCTCGCCCTTATCGAGTATGCACTCATCCCCAGTTGTTCATGTGTTTCACAAAAGTCTTCGAAATACCATTCGATCTTCCAAAAATCCTCAGCAACCTATTGCTCTGGAATTTCTTGTTTACTTCCATTATGATTAATCCCATAAGTTTGGTAATCTTATTGGCATCCTTTGTCATTATCATTTGAGTTCGTTGATTCAATATGTTGCGAATGCTTGCAAACCTCAATCAGATCCTAGAATTCATCCTTCCGTCTCAGACGCCATTTTTAAACATGAGCTGGGTCTCGACGAAACAAGTTACCATCGATTGTAACCCCCTATGTCTATTCGGTTATCCATCTTTGATCAGAGCGTCTGCTTCTAATCCTTCGTTTTGGAAATCATATTTCCTTTGTTATCTAAGCATCGAATTATTCCGATGTTCTATAATCTGATGCATTTGCATCCTTTCTTCCTCTAATTGAGTACCGATACTCACATCAGCCTCGTTGTGGACCGCCATACCCATTGCCGGGTTATTATCCGATAGTGTCCTTCACAACCAAAATTCTTATGAGTTCTTTACCCGATACATAATGCCTTTGGTAAATTGCATCCTCTACTTTTTTCAAACATGCTCTACTTTGAGCTTGTGTTAATTACTCCTGAAGTTCATGGTATATGTTCTAAGAAGCCCCAATGGGTTGAACCTATGCCTTCCTTAATCTGCGTGAACTGGAAAGTTTTCACGGGTCATACTCCTCTGGTAATTCACCAGGTAGGTTTTTGACACTGAAATCATTTTTTTAATAAGAGCAGTGAATGAATGGTCATGCATTGGAAAAGTGGGAGTCGACCTTGAACTTTGTGTTCATGCCCATGGACATGATGTAGATCTTATCATGGAAGCTTCTCTTAAAGTAATTATTCCCTTGGTATAAGTTCATCTTATATCGTGGATCTGGTCTTTTGCAATCATGGTTCCGGCAATATTATTATTCATTAATTCCTTTTCTCGGACAAGTTAAATTACTTGTCTTCTGTAGATTAATACACATGTGCAACCTCTATTCTGCTCTACCTTTGAGTAATACCCTCTGGTATCTCGAGAATATTATGAAACTACATAACTTCTTATGAGTTCTTCATCAACTATTATTCTCGCCGATTCCAATTTCCCTCGGGTCTGAGTTATTAGTCACTCAAGATCACCGATAAGTGAATCGAATCCGCACTCCTATTCAGTAACTCAAGTAATTTTCGTTACTTATGATTTAATAATCCTTGAAGACATTCCTAGCCTAATTGGCTATATCATTATCGTGCTGAATTTAACTGTGCTACCTGGTCCTTATTCCCGGAGCATAACTTTCGTTGATGAGCTAAGCTTACATCGATCTTCCTCATCTTACCATTTCACCTTGAACAGCAAGCTTGGTTTCGAGTCTGTGTCGTATCCGTGATTCCAATAACCCTTTGCTTCACAATCCCCTTGGCTTGATGTCATCGCCGATCGATTACATCCTTTTGAAACCCCTCAACAAATGTGTCGTGATCATTGTCAGCATTTTAACGTCTTCCGAGACATACTTTGAGTTCCTGATGAGAAATTCCATGCTTGCCCCCTCGACGGTTTGTGTTGTCATCGACCACATTATTGCCTTCCCCCCAACACAAACTTGTTCGTGTTCTGTGTTATACATTGAGTTCCTTGCTATCCAGCATTTCTTCTTCTTTACGTTGGAGTATTACCATATTTTATATCAAGAATGTCATGAGGATTACTCCACCTCTTAAGAATTCTTGGTATAGTGACACCTCTCACCATCACCATTCTTTCTTGGTCCCCGTGTTGCTTCCAACAAGTGAACGGTGTTGTTTGGATTCCGCCCTTCTAGCAACCCTCTTGCTTTGTAGTTAATGGTCGGCCGTTCATTCTTAGACTATTGATTATTGAATCACCATTCCGAGGTTGGTCGTGCAACCCAGCCCATTTTCGGGTGCACCTTTCAACCAATGTTTAATTGTGTATGTTTTCCTCGAGCATACATCATTATACCATTTGATCTGACAAATGTTATCTCCTTGTTCACATAATTGTGGAAATCCATCTTTTGTTAATCTCGATGAATTGCCGCTGATCCCATCAGCCCCCCTCATCCTCTCCTTGGTTTAATGATGATGAATCCTCGTCTTCGAACTCACTTCCATAGTCATTTCCCGAGAATCTTACATTGTCATCTCGTCAGTTGGTGTTGCACCTTTTCTTCTCAAGCATCCTGAGCCTGAGGTATCTTGACGCCAATCGAATCTGAATCTCGGTTAGGTATGATGGTTGGGACAACTTTCCACGAGTTATGATGTTGGTCCTTTGATGACCCGGTAATATGATGTCATGCCTAGCACCCCTGGTTGGAGGACATATCATTATAATTTCTTTGCTAGGATAACCATTCTTCCAAGAGGAAATTGTAAGACTTATTCTATAAGTTGCTCCTGATGGATCTCTGGCCCTTGATTGAAAAACCATATCATTGCTACCTCGAAGCATGACTATGACACCCCGCTCTTCAACAAGAACATTGGAGGCACGATGCTAAATGTTTCTTGGTGAGTTGTCCAAACACCGTTGTATGGGTAACATCTTGCTTAATCCTTGCCTCTTATCTGAATAGTTGGGTATTTGCTCTCCTACCCTGTATGCCATGTTCTACTTGTACTTGGGAAGGATATACTCCTAATAATTGTGTGTAATCACGATTTTCCTTTCCATTCTTTTGTTTAACCTTTCCTGTAATCTGACTTAACTAAGCAGAGATAATTCCCTGTTTAGGTAGACACCTTGCTGTACCAATTTGTCTGTAAGATCCTGTTACTATTGTTGATGACATTCCGGTAACCACCGATGGGTGATAACTTTGCCAATTGGTTCGCCTTGTTCAACAAGCAGGAAAATTTCTCTCTTTGTTCCCCGTCTTTGGTACCGACATTGTTGCCGGCATAGCTGACAAGCTATTCACTGACATGCCTCCTTGTCAGGGCTGTGCAAGATGTCACCACCCTTACTACTTTCAACCCGCATGGTGGGCCCATAACCCACAGGTCCACTGGATCGAAACCTGACTCTTCTTTACAACTCGGATTCTAATGTATCCTTTGCACCTGGCATCGTATGTGATTCACGAGCTAAATTCTATACCATTAATCATTATGGAATCAAACACCATGTTATTCTCGTTGTTCAAACCCCTATTCCTGCTTCCGTCTAGTCATCGAATGATTGCCTACCCATTTGAAACTTTGGTACCATCGTATATTGCACTCAACGAATTCACTGAAATACAACTCGTGGGGTACCTTGTGTATTTCCCATTGAGTTCACCGTCAGATGCCCAACTTTGTGGATATGCGTTCTTCCGGAGTTTTCCCCTTGGTCGCGTTCGTAGGACGATGGAGTTTCTGAAGAAAGGATGCCGACTTCATCATGATGACCTGAAGCAGAGGAATAAAGACATTAACAAAATGGATCGACCACTTTGAGAAGAGCAACCAAGGTCGAGAAGATCCGCTAGAATTTCGTAACTAGACCTCCCCCCTTCTCTACCTCTTAAATCTCGGGACGAGATTTCTTGTAGTGCAGGAGAATTGTGATGCCTGGATAATCAAGCTACAGTAAACCTTTGCTAATGAGGCCATGTCACCTCGATTACGGTTGCTAATCTCGTGTTAGTTCGAAACCGATTATAATTCAAAATTCAAAATCAAGCAAACAATAAAAGTTTTCAAATATTAAAACTAAAATGTTCATAAATAGTAGATAAATCAGAGGCTATGATAAAAACTGTAAACAACATTATTGAAATTTGATAAATGACTTAAACAACCTCAAACAGTGGCTGAAAACATTATTTGATAACCTTTTTATTAATACAAAAGAATATGAAATGATATTTACCCCAAACTAGTTTTTGGTGGTAGGATATATTGTACTATTATTTGTGGGCCAGCTCTCATATTTTACAAAACTCATTTGGTGCCCAAACAATTAGCCAAAACATAAAAGAATAATAAAAAGGACTAAAACTAAAACAAAAAAAGAAAGAAAGAAAAGACCCCGGGGCTCGCCCAAGATGGGCCACCGGCCCAACTGGCCACGACCCACCAGCCGCCCACCCCGCACCCCATAAACCTCCCCAATCCCCACTGCCTCACCGACACCCCCTCCTCTCCCCAAAATATCTCCCCCTCTCTCGTTGGATCTGGATCGGGGGCCCGATCCCGCCCCGGACGCTGCCGCCGCCGCCGAGAGCTTCCCGCGGACTGCCTCCTCCTCCTCATCGGCCTGCCTCCTCTCCGCCGGGTCGTCGCCGTCGTCCTCCCCGACCACCATTGCCCCGAACCCTACCCCCTCCGTGAGCCATGATCTCCTCCTTCTTTCCATGTCCCCATGAACACACCGCGTGCTCGCGCCCCGGTCGCCGTCTCGCTCGCGTTAGCCACGCACGGCCGTGCACGGCCGCGCCCCTCATGCACGGGCCTCGTCCCGGTTCTCAACTGCTCGCTCGAGCGACCACGCTCCGGCGCCCGCTGTCGGCGCACTCCACGGCCCCTCGCGCCACTCTCGATCCGTCGCGGCCTCCCTCCGCCACGCACGGCCCGACTCCCGTCTTTGCGCCCATGCCCTTCCCAGCGTCATGCCTAGACGCGCGCCTCGCCCATCTGCTCCCGCTCCGTCCGCCCTGGCGTGGTGCGATCCATGTGGGCTTGCGCCATGCGCCTCGCCCGCCATGGCCTCGCCGGCCAAGCGCAAGCCGCCTCGCCTCCTCGCCCGGCGATCAAGGCGGCTTCGCCCGATCGGCGCCAGAACGCCCGACCCGCCCAGAACGCCTGTGCCGCTAGCCCCTGTGGCCCTATGACAAAGGGGCCCGCTCAGAATGTTTTTAATAAAATAAAATTAAAATAAGTAAAAATGAATTAATAAAATTTATAATTAGTTAATTAATTAGTGAATTAATTAAGTTAATTAATCCTCTTTAACTAAGCTAATTAACCTGTTAGCTTAAATAAACAGTAATTAGTTTAACCTAATCCCTAATTAGCCTAACAGTGAATGACAGGTGGGTCCCATCGACCCATAGATCATTGACCGATCAACACCTCTGCTGATCACGACGCCATCTTGATGTCATAATGATGTCAGCAAACACTGTTCTGGATAATGTTGTATTGAAATAACTAAATTAATCCTAAAATGATTTAAATCTTTTAAAATTAATATAAAATAAACCATAGCTCAGATGAAAATACTTTCTACATGAAAGTTGCTTAGAACGGCGAGACGAGTCCGGATACGCAACCCGTTTGTCCACCCCACATACCTAGCATAGCGAACACGCAAGTTTCCCCCTCCGGTTCATCTGTTCGAAAACTCAAAACCGGGATACTTTCCGGATGTTCCCCTTCACCGGTATCACCTCCTACTGCGTTAGGTCACCTCTAGCACCGCGTATTACCATGCTACGCTTTGTGATACTTTGATTGCTCAGTTATTTATTGTGTTCCCCCTCCGTTACTTCTTTCCGTTAGACCCCGAGACTGCCGACGACCCCCCAGTTCGACTACGGAGTTGATGACCCCTCCTTGCCAGAGCAACCAGGCAAGCCCCCCCTTTGATCACCAGATATCGCCTATTCTACCCTCTACTTCTTGCATTAGAGTAGTGTAGCATGTTACTGTTTCGATTAATCCTATTCTGTTGCATAGTCTGTCATTGTTGCTACATCTGCTGATACCTTACCTGCAATCCTAAATGCTTAGTATAGGATGCTAGTTTACCATTAGTGGCCCTACATTCTTGTCAGTCTGCCATGCTATACTATCGGGCCGTGATCACTCGGGAGGTGATCACGGGTATATACTATACATACATACATATTATACAGATGGTGACTAAAGTCGGGTCAGCTCGTTGAGTACCCGCAAGTGATCCCGATGTGGGGGCTGAAAGGACAGGTGGCTCCATCCCGGTAGAGGTGGGCCTGGGTTCCCGACGGCCCCCGACTGTTACTTTGTGGCGGAGCGACAGGGCAGGTTGAGACCACCTAGGAGACAGGTGGGCCTGGCCCTGGTCGGCGTTCGCGGTTGCTTCATAATAACACGCTTAACGAGATCTTGGTATTTGATCTGAGTCTGGCTACTGGCCTATACGCACTAACCAACTACGCGGGAACAGTTATGGGCACTCAACGTCGTGGTATCAGCCGAAGCCTTCGTGACGTCAAGAATCGGCGGCGCGCGCCGGATTGGAACGTAAGTTCTGCTCTTGTATTAAGGGGCTAGTTCGCTTCGGCCGATTCATAACGTGCGTGTGTGCTACGGGCGATGGGCCTGCACTTGCGGCGCTTATGTTTAGACCCGCGGTTGACCTCTCTGTTGTGCCTAGGTGGGGCTGCGACGTGTTGATCTTCCGCGGCCGGGCTTGACCCCGAAAAGTGTGTCCGGCCAAATGGGATCAAGCGTGTTGGGTTATGTGGTGCACCCCTGCAGGGAAGTTAATCTATTCGAATAGCCGTGATCTTCGGTAACAGGACGACTTGGAGTTGTACCTTGACCTTATGACAACTAGAACCGGATACTTAATAAAACACACCCTTCCAAGTGCCAGATACAACCCGGTGATCGCTCTCTAACAGGGCGACGAGGGGAGGATCGCCGGGTAGGATTATGCTATGCGTTGCTACTTGGAGGACTTCACTCTACTCTCTTCTACATGCTGTAAGACGGAAGCTGCCAAAAGCGTAGTCTTCAATAGGACTAGCTATCCCCCTCTTATTCTGGCATTCTGCAGTTCAGTCCACTGATATGGCCTCCTTACACATATACCCATGCATATGTAGTGTAGCTCCTTGCTTGCGAGTACTTTGGATGAGTAGTCACGGTTGCTTTGCTCCCACTTTTCCCCCGTTTTCCTCTTCTTCCCGGATGCCGCAACCAGACTTTGGAGCCCAGGAGCCAGATGCCACCGTCGACGATGACTACTACACTTGAGGTGCCTACTACTACGTGCAGGCTGCTCACGACGACCAGGAGTAGTTAGGAGGATCCTAGGCAGGAGGCATGCACCTCCTTCGATCTGTATCCCAGTTTGTGCTAGCCTTCTTAAGGAAAACTTGTTTAACTTATGTCTGTACTCAGATATTGTTGCTTCTGCTGACTCGTCTATGATCGAGCACTTGTATTCGAGCCCTCGAGGCCCCTGGCTTGTATTATGATGCTTGTATGACTTATTTATGTTTTTAGAGTTGTGTTGTGATATCTTCCCGTGAGTCCCTGATCTTGATCATACACGTTTGCATGCATGGTTAGTGTACGATTGAATCGGGGGCGTTACAGCAAACCAGTGGACGGCGAACATGCAACCAAGCAACCATCCAAACAGGATGAATCGGACAATCAACCCATCCTCGGCGAAAACAACAGTCCAGACGATCTCACGCCGGACACACCACCGGAGCATAAGAACCTTCACAAAAGGCTTGTCGCCCGCCGAAGTTTGAAGAAGCGAACGGAAGCTCAAAACAGCGAAGACATACTCGTAATGAGGTGGAGCAAAGTACTCAAGACCGCGGACAAATATGGCAATAGCCATCAGCTTAAGATCTACCCGAGCGCAAGCTGCCGCCCGATTCGATGAGGAGGCCGAGAGCCCCACAATCAAAAACAAAGAGGCCGCTGGCCGGATAGACGACTGGATGATGTGCCAGAGAGCGCAAGCGGCGCCGCACACAAGCCGCACATGACACACAAAGATCCTCGCAAAGCAGATGGCCCGGTCAGTCCATTTATGGGCCAAAGAAGAGGGCCCTGTGAAGCAACACAACACGCCGAGTGTTCAAGATAACGCACACCTAAATATAGGGCGCCAGACACCCACTATGTTTCACCGATGAGGTGCTGGATCATGAATTTCGGTGGGATTCAAGCCCGTAAACATAGAGGTATACGACGGAACAACAGACTTTGAGTGCGGATTGAGGATTACATCCTACACATACATATGGCTAGAGGAGACGATCTCCACGCCATAAAATATCTACCCCTCAAGCTCAAAGGGCCAGCTCGGCATTGGCTCAAAAGCCTCCAAGAAAATACCATTGGAAGTTGGGAAGAGCTCGAGGACGCGTTTAGAGCAAATTTTCAGGGGACTTATGTCCGCCCTCCGGATGCAGACGATTTAAGTCACATAACCCAACAGCCCGGAGAGCCAGCGCGCAAATTCTGGAACAGGTTTCTCACCAAAAAGAACCAAATAGTCGACTGTCTGGACGCCGAAGCCTTAGCAGCTTTTAAACATAACGTCCGAGACGAATGGCTCGCCAGACACCTCCGCCAGGAAAAGCCAAGAACAATGGCCACGCTAACAAGCCTCATGACCCTCTTTTGCGCGGCGGAAGATAGCTGGCTAGCAAGATGCAACACCAGCGACCCGAGTACATCCGAGATCAGAGATGGAAATGGAAAATCATGGCGCAGATAGGATCAGCGCTAAAATAAAGAAAATGGCCCAAAGAACACGGCGGTCAACGCCGGATTCAAAAGCTCGCGGCCGAACAACAAACACTGCCTCTTAAGGACAACAGTGACGAGCTATCCAACCTCAACAAAATTTTGGATCGGATATGTTAAATCCACAGTACCCCCGGGAAGCCTGCAAACCACACCCACCGAAATTGTTGGGTCTTCAAACAGTCCGGCCGACTCAACACCGAACACAAGGGGCTCGACACGCCAAGCGAGGACGATGACGAACCCCACCTGCAGAGCGCCGGAAAACAAAAGACTTTCCCACAAGAAGTTAAAATAGTAAACTCACTTCATGTGATAATACGGAACAATAGTGCGGCACCCGCTAAAGTATGCGTCGCACGGTCCACCCCAGCGGAATCCCGAGATTGGATGTCAAAACCAATTACTTTCGACCACCTGGATTATTCCAGAAGTATTCGAAACGCAGGATGGACTACTCTGATATTGGATCTTATAATCGACGGACTACAATTTACACAAGTCCTAATGGATGGCGGCAGCGATTAAACCTGCTATATCCGGACACAATCCGCAAGTTGGGGATAGACCCTACTAAAATTTGCCATAGCCGCACTTCCTTCAAAGGAGTGACGCCAGACCCTTACGCCAAGTGCACGGGCTCCTTACTACTAGAAGTTGTGTTGGATCACCCGACAACTTCCGTCATAAAAGCTAATCTTCCATGTCGCCCCGTTCAAAAGTAGCCATCAAGCACTATTGGGACGTGAAGCTTTCGCCCGCTTTAACGCAATACCGCACTACGCGTCTCTTACACTTAAAATGCCCGGTCCACGCGGCATCATCTCATTAAAACGTCGTTCAAGACCCCAGACACGGCTAGGCGAGTCCGGCATACCCCTTCACAAGGGGTTGTGCGTATGAACGATAAGAGCCAATAAAAGCTCAACTTTATTCATTTATTCATACTCCGTTTTAAATACATTTTTTGCACGATTTCTTTTCAAGCTAAGTTCCTATCTTTTACAGATGAACAACGTGTACACCCGTCCAGGATACGGCACAACGGAGACACAAAGCAGAGCGTGCAGCAGGACCCGTGGCAAGGATTCTGCTCAGATTAAGACCTGCGTAAACCTTTCTTCTGTCTCTTGTTGATTCACATCCCCGGTTTTCACCATAACCGACGAGGAGGCTGGCGTTTTGGCATCGGCGCGTCAGAAATTTTCGCCGCACGGACACTCGGGGCTTAGGGCATTGTTACGCCTGCTATCATAAAGACCGAATACCTTAGGGAGTGTTCGCGTCTCGAGTTAGGCCTTATATGCATCAGCTCGAATCATGTCTTTGGTCAAATGTTGGGTTTGCCCGGCTCCTGTGTTTTGCTGCCTTACATTCCGTATCATCGGCTAACGCGGCACTGTGGAGAACTCTCGTGATTGTGCCCGGTTCGCCGGGCGAGCACCTCAAGAGAGAAAGCCAAAACCGATCATCATGATACAAATGAGAGATCGGTCAACCACTCGATCGACTACCGGAATGTCTAGAATTCCTCCGCTTTGACGAAGGACCATTTCCCGGTCAGGCACATACGCGCCCCGAATTCGGAGAGCGAGGTGCCCCTAGGGGCTATATCGTAGCCCCACCTTCGAACTCCTATGGCTAAGTGAAAGTGATAAAGCATCATAGTCCGGTTGCCTCGTTTGCTATGCTACCACCTCCTTCACAGGACCAAGACGTTGGATTAAGTGTGAAAATGCGCTATTTTGCAAACACCCCCGCACCATGTGCGTGGGGGCTGAAGCCGAAGACTGCCATCTTTCAGGTTATACACAAGTATAGATTAACGGCCGCACAGGAGATATTTCAATACTTGAACGCACAAGTATAAAAAGCACTTATATTATGAATATCGTTTTACAAATCATAAAGATCATTTGAACATGACATTTTTTGAGCACTGCGACTCTATTGCACGAGCACCCCGCAGAACTTCCCCAAAATAGTGCTCGGCGGGTAACCGGCTCTCGTCCGAACCCCAGGTTGCAACATCGGTGGCATCCATCTCCGTCCAGTATGTCTTCACACGAGCGAGGGCCATCCGTGCACCCTCTATGCAGGCCGACCGCTTCATCGCTTTGATATGCGGCACCGCCCCAAGGAATTGCTGCAATAAGCCAAAATAACTCTTCGGCTTGGGCCTATCCGGCCAGATATGAGCCACTACATCCGTCATGGCAAGTCCAGACAATCTATTCAGCTCAGCCTACTCAGCCAACCGATCGGTCAACGGAAGTGAACGCTCCGGACTGTGGAATTGAGACCAAAAAAGCTCTTCCGTCTCGTGATCCTTTTGACTTCGGAAGTGCACAACAGCATCTGCCGCACTCGCCGCTAAATCCATATAAGGATCCTCCGGACCCCACAGCTGGCCAAGCTGAGCATACTTTGGATCCGTGAACTTCCTGCGTAGCAGAAAGGGCTTGCCAGCCGCAATGTCTCCGGCCTGACGCAGCTCCTCCTTTATAGCCCTCATTGCAGAACGGGCATCCTAGGCTTTGGCGGTGGCCTTCTTCTGGTCTTCTTGCTCCGCTCGGTATTCTTTTTCAAGAATGTCATAGCGGTCGGTTACATCTTTCAGCTTCACGGCCATTTCGGCCATCTCCTCCCTGCTTCGGCAGTGAGCAGCCCTTTCGGCTTCTAGCTCTTCGGCCGCCTTCGAGGCAGCCGCATCACTCCTTCGGGCCTGCTCCTTGGCTCGAGCAAACTCGTCAAGGTCCTCCACAAAGCAGCGGCACCATCCGCATTAAGCATACATGTTGTAAGGAGGAGCATCAGCTCCCTAACTAGGTGACCACGGAGAAGCAACCTACCTTGTGACTCGTCAAGTCGCTTATTTACCAAATACGATGTCCGATCCGCAACGTCGAGCTGCCGCTTTAGTTCGGCAACTCCATCAGTAAGGCTGGCCACCGGACTATCCGCCAACTGCGTAGGAAAGGCCAGAATTAATACCTGAGATTATGATCCTCGGCACGCTGTCGCTTTCGACAACATACCGAGTCTCAGGGGCTACCATCTATACAGGGCGCGCTTTATGTGTAAAACTGTCAAATGGTATGTCATTTTTACGTACCTCAAACCCCGCCAGCAAACTTCTGACGGCATCATGCAACCCTGTCGGTGTACTCAAGTAGGGGGTACCTTAGTACCCCGAACTTGTGCACGGGCAGTCGCAGCACCCCCGCGGCGAGGCTTGCCGGACGCCCGGCAAGGCTCTCCACCATTCTTTATTACTGCCATTCAAGTGCAAAGTACTAGCCAAGAACACAAAGGCCCCGGCAAGAGGAGCTTGCCGGGAAGGTCAACCAGGGCATCACAGAAGACTTTGCGGCGCCCGCGCCCGGCAAGGTTCGGCGACCGGCAAGCTTGCCGGCACAACAAGAAAAGGCCCGCGGCAAGGCACTTGCCGCGGCAAGGCTGCCACCCACACTCCAGCGCACCCAGTGGCGTGTCGTCACGAGGCCATCCCAAGGGCACGTGGCGAGGCGATACGCAGCCATGCGGAGCGAGGTGGCAAACAGAGCTGACAGAGGCGCCATCGTGGCAACCGGAGGCTCACTTAACGGTCACTCCTCCTGCACTGTTGGGGCGACCGGACGGGCATTTAATGCCCTTGTCCCCTGCCGTCAGAGTTAGGTAGGGGCACTGTTGTACACTGTTGTACCAACCCGCGTTTTTACCTTTCTACCCCCTCTTCCTACGCTGCCACCTGTGGGTACCCCCTTCAGACTATAAAAGGGAGGCCCATGCGCACGTAGAAGGGGTTCGGTCCATTCGACACCCACAGCACCACCATACGCTCGCACGCTCGAGCAAGATCAAATAACAAACACGAAGCAGCAGTAGGGGTGTTATCTCTCCGAGAGCCCGGCTGGGTAAAGATCGCCTGTCTCCCCAAGGCCGACCTCGATCTCGCTCTCTGCGACGATCCCCGCTCCCTTGCCGAACCACAAGGGGCCCCCAGTGCCCCATAGGTGCTCGAGGCCACAGAGACATCGCCCCGACATCTTTGGCGCGCCAGGTAGGGGGGCGTCGAGGTCGTGAGCATCTGATCCGGTCTCCACGCGCGCTACTTCAAGATCTTCATCAACATGCCACCGAAGAAGAAGCCTTCGGAGGTGGCCGCTCCATCTACATCGGTTCCGCCACCACCGCTGGAGCAAACGGGCGGTGGAGTGGACGCCGGCGGAGGAGCGGGCGCCGCCGGTGGATCTTGTGTCGTCACTAGATCCAAGAACAAGGCCCCGCAAGCGTCGGCGACCGAGTAGACACTGCACCCTTCCCAGGAGGTGCAAGGTCAACAACGCCCCGGTGCTCCTAGCACCGTGCTCGCGTTGGAACAAGGCCAAGCTGGTGGGTCGCGGGACGCTCGAGGTCAGCATGCACGCCCGCATGCTGGCGCGAGCGAGATACGGTCGCCCGGACGAGGTGCTGCACCTCCCAATCCAGTTGGGAGCCCAAGCACATCCCGCTCCTCGCGCCGTTCATCACCACCGCCGCCCAAGACAGCAGAGGAAGCGCTGGCCCGAGCCCAGTTGCTTCTAGACTACCCTCCAGCGCCGCACAAGATCGACGACTGGAGGATGACCATTTACATTTCATCGCTTCGCTTAACGGCGATAAACCCCGGCGATCGAGCGTGTCGAGGTTCCGACAAGCGCCCAGCGCAAGCCGACGCCGATAAGACCGCTGGGGGTGCCACCTCTGCACTCCCAGCCCCAAGGCTAAGATCGCCAGCTCGCGGACCAACCCCGACGGCGACTCCACGCGTCTGCGGACCCGCGAACTCGCCGCGATCAACGCCACGCCCTCCAAGAGCGGCAACACGAAGACGCCAGACCAGATCGAAGCGCGGAGAGAAGCGCGACGTCATCGACCAGCGCCTGGGCCCATTGTCGACGCCAAGACGCACCGGAGAACCAGCGACTTGCCAGTGCGCGGGTTGCCCTGCGTTCACCAGCGAGCTGCGGCAAGTCCGAGGGCCCAAAACCAAGAACTTGCCGACGTGTTCGAGAAGTACGACGGCAGGATACACCCGTCGGAGTTCCTCAGCATCTACACCATCGCGGCGCAGGCTGCCGGAGGGCGCGACGAGAAGATCCTTGCCAACTACTTCCCGCTGGTACTCAAGCCCAACGTCAGATCTTGGCTCATGCACTTGCCGGACGGCTCCATCTCCTCATGGGCAGACCTGTGCCATTAGTTTGTCGGCGCCTTCACGGGTGGCCACAAGCCTCATGGCCAGGAGAGTGACCTCCACTTGCTCGTCCAGAAGGAGGGGGAGCCCCTGCGCAAGTATATACAAAGATTCAGCCAGGTGCAACGCAACATCCAGACGTCCACCCTGCCGCGGTTATTAGCGCGTTTCATCAGAACGTGCATAACCGCAGGATGAGGGAGGAGATGGCGATGCGCAAGATCAGAGATGTCAGCGAGCTTTACACTCTGGCCGAAAAGTGTGCACGAGCTGAGGAGGGGAGGAAAATCCCCGGAGAGATTGCGAGCGTATGATCTCGACAAGGAGGGTGACGCCCCGGCAAGGAAGAACCGGAGGCGGAACAACAGGAAGAGGAAAGCTAAGGATGTGCTAGCTGTTGAGCATTCCGGCAACGGAGGCGGCTCCGACAAGGCCAAGACCGACGACTCCAGCGAGGCTGTAGCAGCCGCCGACAAGCAGGATGGCTCCGGCAAGCGTTATTGCAAGATTCACCGCACCAAAGGCCATGACCTCCAAACCTGCAAAAAAGTAGAGCAGATGGCGGAGCTGCAAAAAGCTGAGTACGAGCGCCGCGATAAGGAGAGAGCCCAGGGAGGTGGCGGAGGATCCGGCAAGAAGCTTCCCGCCCGGGGAGGGCCCCGCGGCAAGGCTAAGCTGCGGCAAGGAGACAGGCCTCCCCGCGGCCGCGACAAGGACGAAGATGAAGATGAGGATGAAGAGATGGAGGAAGATGAGACTAATGATCAAGAGTTTTAGAAGGCAACAGAAGTGTTGTGCATCAACGGCGGCGCCTCCCTGCACACCTCGCACCGCCAACTCAAACAAAGTGGGTGCGAAGTGAATGCAGCGGAGCCGTCCGCCGAGGCACGCAGCCTCAAGTGGTCCAAGACGCCTATCGCCTTCGACGTTGAGGACCACCTGATCGCATCACCGCGGTCGGTGTTTACCGATGTTGGTTGCACCAACAATTGGCAACCTCAAGGTCACGAAGATGTTGGTTGACGGCGGGCGGCCTGAACTTGATTTCCTCCGAAGGTGCTCAAGAAGCTCCAGATCCCCGACAACAGCTCAAGAAACTGGTGCCTTTCAAGGAATAAATCCAGGAAGGAGCAAGCCAAAGGGGAAGATCACATTGCCAGTGACGTTCGGCAGCGAGCTGAACTTCAGGACTGAGAGGGTCACGTTCGATGTGGCTGATATCCCCTTACCATACAACGGGATACTTGGCCGACCCGCACTCGCCAAGTTCATGGCGGCCTCTCACTACGCATACAATGTGCTCAAGATGCCCGGTCCGATGAGTGTTATCTCTGTCCAAGGCGACAAGAGGGATGCACTCATCTGCGCCGACAAGATCTACCGGGAAGCAGCAGCCGCAGAAGAGCACGAGCCACTTGCCGCAGAATCTCCCCGGGGGAAGAAGAAAACCAAGTCCGACAAGGATAGCTCTGATGCCCACTCCGGCAAGCGCACCTCCCCGGAGTGCTGCGCTGCCGTTGAGGACGCACCATCGAGCTCCACCGACAAGCGCAAAAAAGTAAAGATAACCTCACCGGAGACCAAGAAGGTGGCCGCCAAGGAGGACGGCACTGGTGGTACTTTCACCATCAGTGCCACGCTTGATCCTAAATAGGAAAGCGCGCTCGTTGCTTTCCTGCGGGCGAATGTCGGCGTGTTTGCATGGCAACCATCGACATCCTGGCGCTCCTGTGGAAGTAATCGAGCACCACCTTGCCGTCTGCCCTCACGCGCGGCCCGTCAAGCAAAAAGTCAGGAAGCAAGCAATAGAATGTCAAGAGTTCATAGCAGAGGAGATCAAGAAGTTGGAAGCAGCAGGCCTGGTCCGAGGAGTACTCCATCCAACGTGGTTAGCCAATCCCGTAGTCGTGCGCAAAGCAAATGGGAAGTGGAGGCTTTGTATTGACTTCACCGATGTTAACAAAGCTTGTCCCAAGGATCCATTTCCCTTGCTGCGCATTGACCAGATTGTCGACTCCACGGCAGGATGTGATCTGCTTTCATTCCTTGATGCATACCCGGGATATCATCAGATCTTCATGGCTGAAGAGGACAAAGAGAAGACCGCATTCATTACTCCATGTGGCACGATCGCTTTGTACGGATGCCTTCGGACTAAAGAATGCTGGTTCGACATTTGCGAGAGTGGTCAGTCATGCTTTTGAGCCACAGCTGCACAGAAATGTAGAAGCCTACATGGATGACATAGTGGTCAAGAGCAAGGACAGAGAGACTTTGATCCAGGATTTGGACGAAACATTCACAAATATGCGCAAGATCAACCTCAAGTTGAATCCCGAGAAGTGCGTATTCGGAGTTCCTTCCGGAAAGCTTCTCGGATTCTATGTGTCGCAGAGGGGGATTGAAGCCAATCCCAAAAAGATCAGGGCCATCGAGCACATCGAAGCACCGAAGCGAGTCAAGGACGTACGAAGACTTGCCGGCTGCGTTGCTGCCCTCAGTAGGTTCATTTCCAAGTCCGCTGAACGAGCCCTGCCGTTTTTCAAAATCTTGAAAAAGGCGGGCCCGATGAAATGGACTCCAGAAGCGGAGGCTGCGCTGCAGGACTTGAAGAAATATTTGTCCTCCACCCCAACACTCGTTGCGCCTAAGCCACAAGAGAGGTTGCTGCTATATCTAGCGGCAACCAATCAAGTGGTTAGTGCTGCGTTGGTGGCGGAGAGAGGGGCAGATGACGAACCATCGGCTGCGGCAAGCAAGTCCAGCGACAAGCAGGGGGCTTCCCCGACAGGCTCTGGCCCGACAAGCCCGGATCCGCAAGTTCGGTTCGGCAAGGATGGGTGCGCACAGCCACAAGGAGAGAAATGAAGAAGATGGTGCAGCGCCCGGTTTATTTTGTCGGTTCCCTTCTGCAGGGGGCTAGATCAAGGTACTCTGGTGTGCAGAAGTTGCTTTTTGGCCTCCTCATGGCCTCGAGGAAGCTGCGCCATTACTTTCAAGCACATGAGATCACAGTGGTCACTCGCTTTCCGTTGAAGAGGATATTACAGAATCCGGAAGCAACAGGCAGGATTGTCGAGTGGGCTCTGGAATTATCAAGCTTTGGCCTCAAGTTTGAAAGTACTTCAACCATTCAGAGCCGAGCATTGGCAGAATTTATAGCAGAATGGACGCCAACACCCGATGGAGAAACTCCGGAGGGGAGCATCCCCGTCAAGGAAGCAGACAAAGAATGGGTCATGTACTTCGATGATGCCTTCTCGCTGCAAGGCGCCGGCGCGGGTGTACTACTTGTCGCACCCACCGGAGAGCACCTCAAGTACATGGTCCAGATGCACTTTCCCAAGGAGCAAGCAACAAACAATACTGCAGAATATGAGGGCTTGCTCACCGGACTCAGGATCGCGGCAGAACTTGGGATCAGGAAGCTTATTGTCAGGGGTGACTCGCAGCTTGTCGTCCGCCAAGTTAACAAAGATTATCAGAGCCCGTTGATGGAAGCATACGTTGACGAAGTGAGAAAGCTAGAAGAAAATTTTGACGGCCTGCAAATGGAACATGTTCCAAGAGCTCAGAATGACATTGCAGATGGCCTGTCAAAGTGCGCTGCACTCAAGTTGCCTGTGGAACCAGGGATTTTTGTGCTCAAGCTTAACTCAGCCGTCTCATCACACCATCAACTCGGACAAAGCAAGAAAAGAAAGTTGGTTATCGGGCGACTACCTTCCGCAGAGCTTCCGAAGCCGCCGCCAAGAAGGTCCCTGAATCAACACAGAAAGTGCCGAGGAGCGATTCTGCTCCGACAAGCCCTGTGGCTTGTTTCATTGAGGCAGCGCCCCGACAAGCTGTGTCAGACACACTTGCCGGGAGCATCACGCCCGGCAGACTCCAGATCCTTGCCGTGGAAGCGATGTTCCCAGCAGCATTTGCGCCTTTTAGTCCTTGTCGCCGAGCCTCAGCTCCGGCATGGGCACAACAGATCGTCCATTTCCTTCAAATAGGGGAACTTCCCGAGGAACAAGAAGAAGCAGAGAGAGTAGCCCGGCAATCAAGTATGTACCAGTTTGTTGATGACATACTGTACAGAAGAAGATTCAACGGAGTGAAGTTAAAATGCATTTCCCGGGAAGATGGACGGCAACTGTTGGCGGAGATACATGGAGGCATATGTGGTCACCACATTGGCGCAAGAGCACTTGCCGGCAAGGCTTTCCGGCAAGGCTTCTTCTGGCCGACAGCCCTCTAGGATGCAACTGCACAAGTAACTAAGTGTGAAGCGTGCCAGTTCCACTCCAAACAGATTCCCCAACCAGCTCAAGCTCTCCAAACAATCCCTTTATCCTGGCCATTCTCGGTGCAGGGGCTCGACATCCTCGGCCCTTTTCCCCGAAGTCGTCGGGGCTTTGAGTACTTGTACGCTGTAATCGACAAGTTCACAAAGTGGCCTCAAGTGGAACCAGAAGGAAGGTGACGGCACGACAAGCGATCAAGTTCTTCAGTCAATTGTCCGCCGCTTCGAATCCCCATCGGGATCATCACCGACAATGGCACACAATTCACGAGCCACACCTTCATGCAGTACGCCCAAGATCTTGGCACCAAGATTTGCTTTGCTTCTGATGCTCACCCGAAAAGCAACGGTCAAGCGGAGAGGGCGAACGCTGAAGTGTTGCGCGGGCTCAAGACCAGAACATTTGATAGGCTGCACAAGTGCGGGAGAAATTGGATTGAGCAGCTGCCGGTGGTTCTTTGGTCGATCAGACGACGCCAAATCGAGCCACCAGCCGACACCCTTTGATCTCGCTTCACGGAGCAGGCAGTTCTCCCACGGAACTCAGATACGGGTCACCACGAGTGCTCGCTTATGATGAGCTTGAGCAAGAGCAATGCGATCAGATGACGCGCTGCTCCTCGAGGAGGATCGCGTCTTGGTCTTGTGCGAGCTGCTCGTTACCCGCAAGCTTTGCACCGCTATCATAGCCGCAGTTAACGCCAGAAGCTTCAAGGAGGGCGACCTTGTTCTTCGCCAGTTCAATCCGCCAAGAATTCAAACAAGTTGACGCCAAAGTGGGAAGGCCCTTACCGGGTGAAACGAGTCACTAGGCCCGGCCGTCCGCTTTGAGACCAGAAGATGGCGCTCCGGTGAGCAACTCCTCGAACATAGAACATCTTCGCAAGTTTTACCGATATATGCGCGGTTGCGGACCCATTCCGCAACCACTTTCTTTTGTACAAGCATTGCGCTGTCGATATAACCTTTTGTACAAAGCGGGCGCAGCCTCGTGCGTAAATAAAGTTCGCGTGCTTCGCACATCTTGTCAAATTTAATGCATTGTCTTCTTTTTGCATCTGTATCTGACACTCTGTGCAGCGCACCACCCCGGTAAGCAATAGCGAACCTTAAGGTTCCATATGATTATTTTCTCTTCTTTCTTCTCATAGACAGAAGATTCCTCCGCCCACAAGTTCACCGGGGGGAAGGGAAGGTAGAAGTATGGAACAGGCGACGTTCAAAGGAATCTAGCCTTGCCGGGATGCGGAAGACAGAAAAGCTAAGTGGCCAAAGATTGAGCCTAGTCATTTTTAATTTTAAGTTATATCCTTGAACGCTCGTGTTTTGTATGGAAAACCTGTGCGCGGAGGAATCGACTCGCGACCAAGTTGCGCCCTTGCGTTGTTTCTGAGCCCGCTCAACAATGCGAGTGGACTGCAACTAGTCCCGACAAGATTTCTTGCCGGAAGCAGCATCGCCACGGGCTGCTGATGTTCCGCACTCAGCAAGTGTGCTCGCACCGGCAAGGTCCCTCAACGCGTAGGGTAAAAAGCATACAAGGGATGCAACAGAATAAAGGGAATAGCGCGGCAAGCAGTATCCATAATTAAGTTATATTACAAGAATGACTTATTATGGCACTAACTGAAATTGTTCCCATAATTAAAATGGCAGCAACAAGAAAAGGGGAGAAGAGGAGCAGCCTAATCCACGCGCTCGCCATCGAGCCTCCTGACCTCGTTCACTTTGTCCATGATGGGTGCGACGATGGCCTTGAGTTCCTCAACATCAGCACCCTCCGGCAGCTTCTTGGTGACGCGGGAGAGGTCGATGCCCGGGTTGCGGAAGAGGACCTTCACCAGCACCTTCTCCAGACTCCAAAGAGATCGCGCGACTCGGCGGCCAACTGTTTTGGGATCCTATCCCGGAGCTGCCGGAGAGCCGTCACCACATCCTTGAAGAAGAGCGTGAGCTTGGCGCTGGGCTGGAGGTTCCCCTCTGTAGGGTACCCAAACCCCGTCAAGTTCAGCTCCGCCATCTCCTCGTCAATGAGCACGGCGATGTTGACGAGACCCTCCGTCCAGAGCTCCACCGTAGTCTTGAAGGTGTTCTGAGCCTCGGCGGCCCTCGTCAGCAGCTCCTCGTTGTCCTTGAGGTCTTTTCTCAGGACATCTTCTCGCTTCTTGGCGGAGTCTAGTGTCTCCGTCAAGGCGGCCAATTTCAGCCCTAGATCGGCGCTCGAGTCCTTGGCGGCGTTCAGCTCTTCGATCTTCTCGGAGAGCTGGGCTTGCAGATCGCTGAGGGCGCGCGCATCCTTCTCGCGATCGCGCTGGAGCACGACAAGCTCCTCGTTCTTCCTTGTCGCGTCCGCCTCCAGCTGCATCACTTTCTCCTCCAACTCCTTCTTGGCAGCCTCGGCAGCCGGGCGCATCCTTCGCCTCCTTGAGTGCCCCGCCAAGTGACTGCTCCTGACGACGAGCTCCTCATCATGGCTGTCCAAGCACGCCCTCAGATCACCGGCCGTCCCGCTTGGACAGTTCCTCGGCGGCAAGCCTCTGCGCTCCTCGGCCTCGGCTTTCTCCAGATAAACGCTTCTTCGCGTGCTGCGCCTCCTCGCAATGGACCGGAGGGCCTCCTGGTTCTTGACTCTTGAGCTCTTTGCGATGCTTCTCTATATCAGCTCGCCAGCACGACGAAGCGCTTCCGGGACTCAAGCTTCGCTTGGCGGGCGCGTAGAGTGACACCAGCTTTGAGCATTGCCTCCTCGGACTCACCGCTGCTGCTGCTCGGCTTGTCGACCACCGACAGCCCAGCAGAGGCAAGTATTTCCCACAAACTCCTCTTCATCAGCGCCTGAGCTCGATGCCTGGGGAGTTTGATATACACGCCGCCGGCTTTCAAGTATGCGCCCAGTCGGGCTCCTCGAGCCTGGCGCCAGATCAATGGCGGAGGGATCGGCGATGGTGCGGCACCTGCGCCTCAGATCCTCCGGATCGTCCGGACGGTCACGGACCTCTCGCTGCCCTCAGGCTAGTGGCCCCGCGGCCTCTTCACCGACAGGCTCCTCCACGGCCCCTCCTCTCGGGCGGCAAGGCCCCCAAGATCGCCTTGCCGCCCTCCTCGGCCGGGCGGCCTCAGCCTCCATCGGGTCCCCAAGGAGGATCCAAAGCAAGGAGGAAAAGAGATGGTCAAGCAAATGCCCAGAAGAAGGAAAAGGAGATCAGCAAGATCCAAGGAAAGTTTCCGACAAGGAGGCTCACCGGCTGGGTTACGTGGTCACGGCTCCACCACCGGGGCTCGCTGTCCCACCCCTTGCCGGGATCCTTTCCTTGCGGAGACGGCTCCCACACCGGGAGTCGGCCTCACATGAGTCGAGGCCGATGACACCTCATCATCGACCTCCGGCTGCTCCTGGTGGGCCCGCTCTTCTCCTGTATACAAAAGAGCCGATGAGCAAGATATTGGCAAAAGAAGAAGCGACCATGCGCGCCCTGCGGCAGGGAGTCGATTGAGGCACTCACGCTTGGGGCTGTGCTGGGAGCTGCTGCGAGGAGAAGGGACGGGTCCGCCAAAGTGGTCTCAGACGTATCTTCGCTACCACGGCAGGATCGTCTTCGCGTCGACCACGGGACCTTGGCCCTCTTTGCCGCTCTCTCCGCCAAAGTCCTGGTATAAGGCAGGAGTTTGGAGAAAAACAGATTAGATACAAGACAAACAATAATAAAGATCGAGAGGAAGACAAGCACGGCACGAAGAAAGCCTTACTCTCCTCCTCCTCCTCCTCGTCGCCGCCGGAGCTCAGCGGAGAGGTCGAACTCCGTACCCTCTCGGCACGACGTGGCGGAGGTGGGCTCCTCCGCGCTTGCCGAGGGCTACGGCAGGTCAGCGCAGCTGCCCGGAAGACCCCACTCGGTTGCGGCGCTGTTCAGGATCCGCCATGCCGCAGAGACTCGCATGTAGAACGTGTCCCACGGCGCCTGCTGCTGGGCGGCCTGTTCCTCCGCCACTCGCCGACTCGACGGAGGCGCTTTTTGACGGAATTGGGGCTGGCCAGGGCTCACGCTGCGGCGGGTCGCTCAAGACGGCTGGCCGCCGCGCCCTCGGCGGACTCGCCTGCTCCGCCTCGACCTCCCCTTCGCTTTTGTTTTCCCGCTTAGCGCTTCCGGGCGGCAAGGCTTGCCGCTGCGCGCCCGCCCGCCAACAGAATTCAAACTTCGCCCTCGCGGCGGCTGCATCGCCTCTTCGCCCGGCTAGCAATATACGCTAGCTCTTCAAAGATGGTGGCGCGGGTGAGGAGTTTCGCCATCGGAGTTGATTGCCACCTCCGACAAGTCGTCAAAGAATTGTTGCACGACCGGGCGGCAGGCTCTATCCAGATTCAGATTTATCCCATGCGAGTCGACTGGCATCATTGCGCAGATGCGATCGCTGGAATTGTTGCACAAGGGACAACACCGCGCCAACCGGAACCACTCGATGATTGGGATCATGCTTGAACATCTCCTCAAGATCGCGCCAAGCTCCATGACCATGAAGTTGAAGTTCGGGCCCGGGCGCAGCCTCATGAAATCTGCCGGGTCACGAACTGCCAGCAGGCCGCTCGCTTGCAGAGGGGCGATACGGCGACGAAGGAAATCCGCGCCAACCGCCCCTGTGGTGAGTCCGGCATGCCTAAGCCGGAGGATTCGGGTGGTGGCGATCGTCAGCTTGGCATCGTCCGACGACAGAGCACTCAAGTCGTTGCGCGCACCACCCGAAGTCTTGCGCAGCTCGGTGAACGACGGCGGTTGTCATCACAGATCCAACACCACTCCGCCTCCACTCGTCCCACTTGCCGCGGAGTTCACCCGACAAATACACTTCCTTCATACCCATCCGGGAGGTCCAGCGATTCCGCGCCAGCGCTCCCTTTTCGCCCGAGGGGAGAAGTAATGACGGAAGAGGGCCACATTGGGAGGATACCAACGGTTCTCGCAGAGATAGCGAAACCGCCATTGTCGAACGGCGTTGGGGGTGAAGTCAAGCAGATGAAACCCGTAGGTGTTCATGATATCGCAAAAGAAATCGGAAAAAGGTGGGCAGAGCCCGCAGTAGAAGAACACAGGGAAGAAGTAGTACCCTTTGGGGCACTTCTTCGATTTGGAGGCCTCCACGAATCACCGCGGCGCGGATGCGCACGCTTCCGACCGAAGAGGTAAAACTCCGCCCAACGCCTCCGAGTAAGCTCGGGGAAAAAGAGCACTGCTTCTTTGGCGCTACCGAGCCCAGCGCCCGCCGATTCGCGGCCTTCGCAGCCTTCAGCGGCCTTCAGAGCCTTCCCAGCTTTTGAGCCATGGCGGGGCGGCGGGGGAGGCGAAAGCGACGGCGATGGCGGGCGGCGGAGCATCGCTTTTCTCTCGATCCAGAGACGGGGAGAACAGCGGAGCTTCGGAGGAAGGAACCGCAAGTGGCGGAAGTGGGGAACGCCCTGCTCCTCTCGCTTATAAACGGGGATGCGAACGCTACGCATTTCGGAATTAAGTATTGACCACGTTCTTCCCACGACGCCGCAATCGACGCGCGGCTGCTATTGGGAGCGCGTGGCCACGGAGGCCAATTTTGAGGGGACCCAGCCACGCTGCGTTCTTTGTTTTGGGCCTGGCCCAACAACGCCAAGACTGTATGGCCCAGAGCCGGGGCTCCTGTCGGTGTACTAAAGTAGGGGTACCTTAGTACCTTAACTTGTGCACGGGCAATCAGAAGACTTCATGGCGAGGCTTGCCGGACGCCCGGCAAGGCTCTCCACCATTCTTTATTACTGCCATTCAAGAGCAAAGTACTAGCCAAGAACACAAAGGCCCCGGCAAGAGGAGCTTGCCGGGAAGGTCAACCAGGGCATCACCAGAAGACTTGTCGCGGCGCCCCGCGCGCCCCGGCAAGGCCTGGCGACCGGCAAGCTTGCCGGCACAACAAGAAAAGGCCCGCGGCAAGGCACTTGCCATGGCAAGGCTGCCACCCAAACTCCAGCGCACCCAGTGGCGTGTCGTCACGAGGCCATCCCAAGGGCACGTGGCGAGGCGATACACAGCCATGCGGAGCAAGGTGGCAAACGGAGCTGACAGAGGCGCCATCGTGGCAACCGGAGGCTCACTTAACGGTCACTCCTCCTTCATTGTTAGCGACCGGACGGGCATTTAATGCCCTTGTCCCCGCCACGAGTTAGGTAGGGGCACCTTTGTTGTAATCGCTGTACCAACCAGCGTTTTACCTTTCTACCCCTCTTCTTATGCTGCCACCGTGGGTACCCCTTCAGACTATAAAAGGGAGGCCCATGCGACGAGAAGGGGTTCGGTCCATTCGACACCCACAGACCACCATACGCCGCACGCCGAGCAAGATCAAATAACAAACACGAAGCAGCAGAGGGGTGTTATCTCCGGAGAGCCCCGGCTGGGTAAAGATCGCCCGTCTCCCCAGCGCAAGGCCGACCTCGATCCGCTCTGCAAGACGATCCCCGCTCCCTTGCCGAACCACAAGGGGCCCCCAGTGCCCCATAGGTGCTCGAGGCCACAGAGACATCGCCCCGACAAACCCGCCCTCGGCGGATGAATTTCTTTCAATCACCGTACTCATCAATGTACGGTGACCTTATGAGATAGACGCCTTCTCAAGAAGATCCTTCAGCCTCCCGTCAGACACCGCTTGGTGCCGAACTCTCCGCCCTGCGGACTCGGGATACCTCCGTGGCGACACCTCGTGGTCGCCCGCCTACCGACGGTGCAGCAGATGGAGGCGCTCGCTCTCCATCATCTCCGGATGAAGGTCCCTCAAGACGAGCTCGCTGAGAAGGACGGAGATCCGAACTACAAGGTAAAAACTTCGGTTATCCTCAGAAGCAAAAATAGGGATGTCCCTTATTACAAAACTCCCCTTTTTCTACTTACGGCTCGCTGGAGAGCTGATTCCTTGGGGGAGATGGTGCAGCCGGGGCTTCCCCAGGCGCAGGACCCTCCGGTGATGATCTCTTCCCCCGCTTTGAGGCCTTGGCCTCCGGGTTTTCGGAAGCGGTCCTATTCTCCCCTTGGAAGGAGGGATTCTCGATCCCCATTTCTCGAAAGCCTCCTTGGTAGAGGCGGTAGTTTCTCTGTTTTCCCCTTCGCCTTCCTCCGAAGGCGCAACCTCCAGCATCTTGACCAACACGGGATCCGGGGTGGTCTCCGGGAGGGGGGCGGACACCGTATCAGTTTGGCTTGCGCTATCCACTCCTGTTTAGAGGACAATTGGTTAAAAGGGAAATCCAAGATATGCAAGCAAACGGTATGTCCGGACACAGAGCTACTTACTTGAGTATCCGGGCAATTGCAGCTTAGGTCGGCGTCCTCGGTCAATTTCGGACACATCTCTTGTGATCCGAAGAACAATTTGTACATCTCCACGGGTGTCGTACCCATGAAGTGTTGGAGAACTCGTGGTCCCTCCGGATTGAATTCCCACAGTCAGAGAGGGCGACGTTTGCAGGGCAGAAGACGCCTAATCAGCATAACCTGCGTCACCACGACCAGATCGATCTCCCTTTCCTGGAGGTCTCGAATCCGGCCCTGCAATAGGGGTACGTCCTTTGATGGCCCCCTGTTGAGCCCTTGGTTGACCCATGACATCAGCAGTTGTGGAGGGCCCGAGCGAAAGATGGGCGGCGGCTTCTGCCTTCTTCCCCAGGGAGTGGTAATATAGAACCACTCCTGTTGCCACAAGCCGAGCTCCTCCTTGAAAGAGCCCTCAGGCCATGGAGCATCGGCCCTCTTGCTTACAACCGCCCCGCTGCACTCTGCTTGACGCCCCTCGATTATCTTCGGCTCCACGTTGAAGGTTTTGAGCCACAAACCGAAGTGAGGGGTAATGCGGAGGAAGGCTTCGCAGACGACAATGAATGATGAGATGTGGAGGATGGACTTCGAAGCCAAGTCGTGGAATTCCAACCCATAGTAAAACATGAGCCCTCTCACGAAAGGATCCAACGGGAAGCCTAAACCCCGACGGAGGTGGGACACAAACACGACGCTCTCGCCGGGCTCGGGAGTAGGAATTACTTGCCCTTTGGCGGGCAACCTATGTGAAATCTCGTAGGTCAGGTACCTGGCTTCTCTCAGCTTTAGCACGCCCTCTTCCGTGACGGAGGAGGGCATCCACCAGCACTGTAGGTCGGAGCCGGACATTGTTGAAGGTCCGAGGCGCTCGAATCTGGGGCTCTGGGTGTTGGAACTCGGGGCAAGGGGCAGATTCTGTTGAGGATCAAAGAAAAGAAACGAGCCTTGGTCTCATTATAAAGAGGGAGAATACCAAGAGCCGTCCCCGTGACCGTTTGGGACTCACCTTCGATAGAGGAGGCGTGGCAACGGGCACGGTTGGGTTACCCACGTCCGTATTGATGGGAATCCCGGAATAAGGGGAACACGATCTCTGCTTCGACAAGACGTGCCAAGGAAACCGCTTCGCTAAACGAGCTGAGGTGGTATAATAGAAACGATTCAAGTAAAGGCTTGGTAGTGGTGTGACGTCACGCCGCAAAAAATGTCAGCAGATCGAACTTGTGTACATATTATTCTCTCTACGGTGGTATGTGGAATTTATTTTACAGAGCCGGACACTATCCTGGTGTTCACAATCTTCTATTAATTATTCGGAGGAAGAACCCGCCTTGCAATGCCGAAGACAAATATGCGCGCCGGACTAAATCGTCATTGAAGCCTGGTTCGGGAGCTACCGAGGAGTCCAAGACTAGGGGTGTCCGGATAGCCGGACTATCATCATCGGCCGGACTCCAAGACTATGAAGATACAAGATTGAAGACTTCTTCCCGTGTCCGGATGGGACTTTCCTTGGCGTGGAAGGCAAGCTTGGCAAATACGGATATGAAGATCTCCTACCATTGTAACCGACTCTATGTAACCCTAGCCCTCTCTGGTGTCTATATAAACCGGAGGGTTTTAGTCCGTAGGACGAACAACCATTACAACAATCATACCATAGGCTAGCTTCTAGGGTTTAGCCTCCTTGATCTCGTGGTAGATCCACTCTTGTACTACCCATATCGTCAATATTAATCAAGCAGGAGTAGGGTTTTACCTCCATCGAGAGGGCCCGAACCTCGGTAAAAACATCGTGTCCCTGTCTCCTGTTACCATCCGCCTAGACGCACAGTTCGGGACCGCCTACCCGAGATCCGCCGGTTTTGCCACCGACAATAGGCTTCACTGCAAGTCTGTATAAAACTATATGCTTTGATCAACTCATCAAGGCGTATATTCCAACTCCGAGATGCTTGCACCAGTCCATAGATGGATCGCTGGAGCTTGCACACTTTGTTAGTAACTTTAGGATTGACAAAACCTTCTGGTTGCATCATATACAACTCTTCTTTAAGAAATATCCATTTAAGGAATGTAGTTTTGACATCCATTTGTCAGATTTCATAAAATATGGAAACTGCTAACATGATTCAGACGGATTTAAGCATCACTACAGTTGAGAAAATCTCATTGTAGTCAGCACCTTGAACTTGTCGAAAACCTTTTGCGACAAGTTGAGCTTTGTAGATAGTAACACTACTATCAGTGTTCGTCTTCCTCTTGAAGATCCATGTATTTAATATGGCTTGCCGATCATCGGGCAAATCCACCAAAGTCCACACTTTGTTCTCATATATGGATCCCATCTCAGGTTTCATGGCCTCAAGCCATTTCGTGGAATCTGGGCTCATCATCGCTCCTCATAGTTCGTAGGTTCATCATGGTCTAGTAACATGACTTCCAGAATAAGATTACCATACCACTCTGGTGCGGACCGTACTCTAGAAGACCTATGAGGTTCTGTAGTAAATTGATTTGAAGTTTCATGATCATCATCATTAGCTTCCTCACTAATTGGTGTAGGAATTACTGGAACAAATTTTTGTGATGAACTACTTTCCAATTCGGGAGAAGGTACAATTACCTCATCAAGCTCTACTTTCCTCCCACTCACTTCTTCCAAGAGAAACTCCTTCTCTAGAAAGGATCCATTCTTAGCAATAAAAATCTTGCCTTCGGATCTGTGATAGAAGGTGTACCCAACAGTTTCCTTTGGGTATCCTATGAAGACGCAGTTCTCCGATTTGGGTTCGAGCTTATTAGGTTGAAGCTTTTTCACATAAGCATCTCAGCCCCAAACTTTAAGAAACGACGACTTTGGTTTCTTGCCAAACCATAGTTCCATAAGGCGTCGTCTCAACGGATTTTGATGGTGCCCTGTTTAACGTGAATGTAGCTCTCCCTAATGCATAACCCTAAAATGATAGTGGTAACTTGGTAAGAGACATCATATATTGAACCATATCCAATAAAGTGCGGTTACGACGTTTGGACACACCATTACGCTGTGGTGTTCCATGTGGCATGAGCTGTGAAACTATTCCACATTGTTTTAAATGAAGGCCAAACTCGTAACTCTAATATTCTCCGCTACGATTAGATCGTAGAAACTTTATTTTCTTGTTACAATGATTCTTCACTTCACTCTGAAATTCCTTGAACTTTTCAAATGTCTCATACTTGTATTTCATTAAGTAGATATACCCATATCTGCTCAAATAATCTGTGAAGGCCAGAAAATAACGATACTCGCCACGAGCATCAACACTCATTGGACTGCATACATCGGTATGTATTATTTCCAATAAGTCACTAGCTCGTTCCATTGTTCCGGAGAATGGAGTTTTAGTCATCTTGCCCATAAGGCACAGTTCGCATGCATCAAATTATTCATAATCAAGTGATTCCAAAATTCCATCTTTACATAGTTTCTTCATGCGCTTTACATCGATATGACCCAAACGGCAGTGCCACAAATATGTTGCACTATCGTTATCAACATTGCATCTTTTGGCATCAATATTATGAATATGTGTATCACTACGATCGAGATCCAACAAACTATTTTTATTGGGTGTATGACCATTGAATGTTTTATTCATGTAAACAGAACAACAATTATTCTCTGACTTTAAATGAATAACCATATTGCAATAAACATGATCAAATCATATTCACGCTCAATGCAAACGCCAAATAACATTTATTTAGGTTTAACACTAATCCCGAAAGTATAGGGGGTGTGTGATGATGATCATATCAATCTTGGAACTACTTCCAACACTCATTGTCACTTCACCCTCAACTAGTCTCTGTTTATTCTGTAACTCCTGTTTCGAGTTACTAATCTTAGCAAGCGAACAAGTATCAAATACCCAGGGGTATACTATAAACACTAGTAAGGTACACATCAATAACCGGTATATCAAATATACCCTTGTTCACTTTGCCATCCTTCTTATCCACCAAATATTCAGGGCATTTCCGCTTCCAGTGACCATTTCCTTTGTAATCGAAGCACTCAGCTTCAGGCTTTGGTCCAGCTTTGGGCTTCTTCACGGGAGTGACAACTTGCTTGCCATTCTACTTGAAGTTCCCTTTCTTACCCTTTGCCATTTTCTTTAAACTACTGGTCTTGTCAATCATCAACACTTGATGCTCTTTCTTGATTTCTACCTTTGTCGATTTCAGTACCACGAAGAGCTCAGGAATCGTTTTCGTCATCCCTTGCATACTATAGTTCATCATGAAGTTCCAGTAACTTGGTGATGGTGACTAGAGAACCCTGTCAATCACTATCTTATCTGGAAGATTAACTCCCACTTGATCCAAGCGATTTTAGTACCCAGACAATCTGAGCACATGCTTACTGCTTGAGCTATTCTCCTCCATCTTTTAGCTATAGAACTTGTTGGAGACTTCATATCTCACAACTCGGGTATTTGCTTGAAATATTAACATCAACTCCTGGAACATATCATATGGTCCATGATGTTCAAAATGTCTTTGAAGTCCCGATTCTAAGCCGTTTAAGCATGGTGCACTAAACTATCAAGTAGTCATCATATTGAGCTAGCCAAACGTTCATAACGTCTGCATTTGCTCCTGCAATAGGTCTGTCACCTAGCGGTGCATCAAGGACACAATTCTTCTGTGCAGCAATGAGGATAAACCTCAGATCACGGACCCAGTCCTCATCATTGCTACTATCATCTTTCAACTTAGTTTTCTCAAGGAACACATATACAAATACAGGGAAGCAACAACGCGAGCTATGGATCAACGACATTATTTGCAAAATACTATCAGGACTAAGTTCATGATAAATTAAAGTTCAATTAATCATATTACTTAAGAACTCCCACTTAGATAGACATCCCTCTAATCATCTAAGTGATCACGTGATCCAAATCAACTAAACCATGTCCGATCATCACGCGAGATGGAGTAGTTTTCAATGGTGAACATGTTGGGGAACGTTGTAATTTCAAAAAAATCCTACGCCCACGCAAGATCATGGTGATGGCATAGCAACGAGAGGGGAGAGTGTTCGTCCACGTACCCTCGTAGACCGTAAGCGGAAGCGTTAGCACAACGCGGTTGATGTAGTCGTACGTCTTCACGATCCGACCGATCCAAGAACGTCACGGGCCTCCGAGTTCAAGACACGCTCAGCTCGATGACGATCTCCGTGCTCGATCTAGCAAAGCTCCGGAGATGAGTTCCACAAGACGACGGCGTGGTGATGATGATGATGATTCTCATCGCGCAGGCTTCGCCTAAACTCCGCGAAGATATGACCGAGGTGGAATATGGTGGAAGGGGCACCGCACACGGCTAAGGAACGATCCGTAGATCAACTTGTGTGTCTATGGGGTGCCCCCCGCCCCCGTATATAAAGGAGCCAGGGGGGAGGAGGCGGCCGGCCAAGGAGGGCGCGCCAAGGGGGGAGTCCTCCCTTCTTTCCAAGTAGGAGTAGGAGAAGGGGGAAAGAGGAGGAAGAGGGAAGGAGGGGGGGCGCCGCCTTCCCTTGTCCTATTCGGACTAGGAGGGAGGGGCACACCCCTCCCCGGCTCCTTCCCTCTTCTCCCTCGAGGCCCATGTAGGCCCAATAACCCCTCGGGGGGGGGGTTCCGGTAACCTCCCGGTACTCCGGTAAAATGCCGATTTCACCCATAGCGGGTTCGAGAACTATGTAGACATGACCTAGAACTATTCTCGGTCAATAACCAATAGCGGGACCTGGATGCCCATATTGGTTCCTACATATTCTACGAAGATCTTTATCGGTCAAACCGCATAACAACATACGTTGTTCCCTTTGTCATCGGTATGTTACTTGCCCGAGATTTGATCGTCGGTATCCAATACCTAGTTCAATCTCGTTATCGGCAAGTCTCTTTACTCGTTCTATAATGCATCATCCCGTAACCAACTCATTGGTCACATTGCTTGCAAGGCTTATAATGATGTGCATCACCGAGAGGGCCCAGAGATACCTCCCCGACGATCGGAGTGACAAAACCTAATCTCGAAATACGCCAACTCAACATGTACCTTCGGAGACACCTGTAGTACTCCTTTATAATCACCCAGTTACATTGTGACATTTGGTAGTACCCAAAGTGTTCCTCCAGTAAACGGGAGTTGCATAGTTCTCATAGTTACAGGAACATGTATAAGTCATGAAGATAGCAATAGCAGTATACTAAACGATCAAGTGCTAGGCTAACTGAATGGGTCATGTCAATCACATCATTCTTCTAATGATGTGATCCCATTAATCAAATGACAACACATGTCTATGGTTAGGAAACATAACCATCTTTGATTAATGAGCTAGTCAAGTAGAGGCATACTAGTGACTATAGGTTTGTCTATGTATTCACACGTGTATCATGTTTCCGGTTAATACAATTCTAGCATGAATAATAAACATTTATCATGATATGAGGAAATAAATAATAACTTTATTATTGCCTCTAGGGCATATTTTCTTCAGTCTCCCACTTGCACTAGAGTCAATAATCTAGATTACATAGTGATGATTCTAACACCCATGGAGTCTTGGTGCTGATCATGTTTTGCTCGTGAGAGAGGCTTAGTCAACGGGTCTGCAACATTCAGATCCGTATTTATCTTATAAATCCCTATGTCTCCCACTTGGACTTGGTCCTGAATGGAATTGAAGCGTCTCTTGATGTGCTTGGTCCTCTTGTGAAATCTGGATTCCTTTGCCAAGGCAATTGCACCAGTATTGTCACAGAAGATCTTCATTGGTCCCGATGCACTAGGTATGACACCTAGATCGGAAATGAACTCCTTCATCCGACTCCTTCATTTGCTGCTTCGAAGCAGCTATGTACTCGCTTCACATGTAGATCCCGCCACGATGCTTTGTTTAGAACTGCACCAACTTACAGCTCCACCGCTTAATAAAAACACGATCCGGTTTGCGATTTAGAATCGTCCGGATCGTGTCAAAGCTTGCATCGACGTAACCATTTACGACTAGCTCTTTGTCACCTCCATATACGAGAAACATATCCTTAGTCCTTTTCGTATTTCAGATGTTCATGACCGCTGTCCGATGATCCACTCGATTACTTTGGTACCTTCCTGCCAAGCTTATTGCTAAGCACACGTCGGTCTGGTACACAACATTGCATACATGATAGAGCCTATGGCTGAAGCATAGGAACATCTTTCATTTCTCTCTATCTTCTGCGTTGGTCGGGTATTGAGTTTGACTCAACTTCACACCTTGTAGCACGTGCAAGAACCCTTTCTTTGCTCGATCCATTTTGAACTTTTTCAAAAGTTTGTCAAGGTATGTGCTTTGTGAAAGTCCTATCAAGCCGCCTTGATCTATCTCTATAGATCTTGATGCCCAATATGTAAGAAGCTTCACCGAGGTCTTTCATTGAAAAACTTTTATTCAAGTATCCCTTTATGCTATCCAGAAATTCTATATCATTTCCAATTAATAATATGTCATCTACATATAATATCGAAATGCTACTGAGCTCCCACTCACTTTCTTGTAAAAATGAGCTTCTCCAAAAGTCTCAGATAAAACCATATGCTTTGATCACACTATCAAAGCATTTATTCCAACTCCGAGATGCTTGCACCAGTCCATAAATAGAACGTTGGAGCTTGCACACTTTGTTAGCACCTTTTGGATCAACAAAACCTTCTGGTTGCATCATATACAACTCTTCTTCCAGAAATCCATTCAAGAATGCAGTTTTGACATCCATTTGCCAAATCTCATAATTATGAAATGCAGCAATAGCTAACATGATTCGGACAGACTTAAGCATTGCTACGGGTGAGAAAGTCTCATCGTAGTCAACTCCTTGAACTTGTCGAAAATCTTTCACAACAAGTCGAGCTTTATAGACAGTTACATTACCATCAGCATCAGTCTTCTTCTTAAATATCCATTTATTTTCAATGGCTTGCCAATCATCGGGCAAGTCAACCAAAGTCCATACTTTGTTTTCATACATGGATCCCATCTCAGATTTCATGGCCTCTAGCCATTTTATGAATCTGGGCTCATCATCGCTTCCTCATAGTTCGAGGTTCATCATGGTCAATTAACATGACTTCCGAATAGGATTACCGCACTCACTGTGCGGATCTTACTCGTAGACCTACGAGGTTCAAGAGAAACTTGATCCAAGTTTCATGATCAATATCATTAGCTTCATCACTAATTGGTGTAGTTGTCACAGAACCGGTTCTTGTGATGAACTACTTTCCAATAAGGGAGTAGATCTGATTATTGTCGGTGTCAAACCGGCGGATCTCGGGTAGGGGTCCCGAACTGTGCGCCTAGGCGGATGGTAACAGGAGACGAGGGACATGATGTTTTTACCTGTGTTCAGCCCTCTCGATGGAGGTAATACCCCACGCCCCGCCTGATTAATATCGATGATATGGGTAGTACAAGAGTAGATCTACCACGAGATCAAGGAGGCTAAACCCTAGGAGCTAGCCTATGGTATGATTGTTGAGATGTAATGTTGTCCTACGGACTAAGGCCCTCCGGTTTATATAGACACCGGAGAGGCTAGGGTTACACAGTCGGTTACAATGGTAGGAGATCTACATATCCAGACGCCAAGCTTGCCTTCCACGCCAAGGAAAGTACCTCCGGACACGAGCCGAGTCTTCAATCTTCTATCTTCGTAGTCCGGGAGTCGGCGGATATTGATAGTCCGCTATCCGGACACCCCTAGTCCAGACTCCTCAAGAGCTCCCGAACCAGGCTTCAATGACGATAAGTCCAGCGTGCTTGTAGTCTTCGGCGTTGCAAGGCGGGTTCTCCTTTCAAAATTCCATGTACCAGCCGAATAGTGCTCGGCTTCATCTTGAATACTGTGTTCCTCGGCTTCCACGCCAAATAATGGCCCTCTTCCACGTGTCGCACGAATGCGAAAAGCCAGGGTGTCTTTTGCATTGCACCCCCTAATTGTGCGGGTCGCCCGCCCATAAAAGGGGCAGGGATCCAGATCCAAACCGCACCGTCCTCCTCCCGCGTATACTCCATCGAAGCGCCTCTAACCCTGAAATCCATTCCACCATGGATCGTCAACGCGGCTCTTCCTCACGCGCTCCTAGCCCATCGCCAGGGGATTGGAGGAGGTGCTCTATTTCGCACAATGAGCTAGTAAAGCTCCAAACAGAGGGATTTCTTCCTCCGGCCTTCATGGTTCCAGTCCGAGCCGGACTGGTTACTTATCAAGGTGGGAGGCAGGCAGAGGACACCCCAAGCCCCAACAAGGGGAGCGGGTGTGTTTCGCCCCTATCTCGATAAGGGGCTCGGATTTAATACATCCATTCCTCCGCTGGCCTCAAGTTCTATGGACTCTAGCTCCACCACCCACGCCCGCCTGTGGCTGCATATCGTGGGCTACGTAGCTCTTTGTGAGCTATTCTCGGGCATCGAGCCCCATTTTGCATTGTGGAAGAGGTTGTTCATTGCACTCGCTCTCACCATGGGTCCATATATCAAGTGGGCGGCGCCGAAATATGGCGCATCGCCGGGACCGGATACCTATCCTGCACCCCCAAGAGAGTGCCCGAAGACTGTCCCTCGGAGTGGTTTTATATAGTAGATGCTCCGTTGCCCGACCCAGTCCGGATTGGCCTCCCGGAGTTTGATGCTGCTCCCTTGAAGAAACGCCTCAGCTGGCGCCCGCGGAGCCCCCGTTTGGAGGAAGACAAGAGCGTCCATTACTTGATGGGCCGGATAAGATTAATGGCTCATTCCGGCTTGACCATGATTGGAGTCATGGCGACGTGCATCAAGCGGGGGGTGCAGCCGCTGCAATACAGAGGCCACCCCATGTGGGATTTCAATGGGAAGGACGATGCCACCGGCACGACGGCCAGAAGGGCGGAATCGACCGAGGATCTCGTGAAGATCCCGTCCGGTCTGCATAAGGGGAGAAGGAGGACTTCTTCGCCCGAACCCTCTGGAGGGGTTTTCCATGATCAACCCCAGAGGATGGGTGTTTAACACCTCAAAGGGCTTTTACCCGTATTTTGAAGTTTAAGCTTCTTACATTACGCCTTCGCGCAGAGTCTACGCCGGATCGTGGAGGACATGGTGAGTCCCGCCCACAACCCGAGGATCCGAAGGGTCCTCGGTCCGCCTCCAAGAGGATCCGACATCGAGGTGGAGCTGATCGACGGGTGTATCACCAGCTCAGATTGACAATGCTTTGGTCGCCATTACGGCGGACTACCCCGGCTAAGTTCGCATCGGTGACCACGATCAAGTCCGGACATCGTTATCTTATCCTTGCCTATTTCGACCTTCGCGAACGATGGTATTTTGCAGAAGCGCCATTACGGCGGGAGCCGAGCTGCGGCGGCCGACCTATAGAGGTCAGTCCGAACTAGCAGGAGGAAAAGGAGCGTCAAGGGCGTAAACGCCGCCGCAGAGGTACAGCTCGTGTTTGATCTTTTTGAGCAACGCCCGAGGAAACTTCTAAGTGCTCATGATCTTTATAGGAGAAAAAGCGCCGCCGGATCATGAGCGCAGGAATTGCCGACCAGCCAACACCAGCCGGGCTCCAATGCCCGGACCGAGGGGAGGCAAGCGCAAGACGCGAACTGGATCCTGCTCCAACGGAGGATACCGACAGACTGTCCGCCACCAAGTCGGAGGTGGAGAGCGCTATGAATCATAGACGCCGCCGGACAGTTTTTCAGGAAGCGTGTTTTTCCCCTGAGGCATTGGATGCCTTTAACGCAGGGGACGCGCATCTCCGTGCTGCTCAAAATGGTTTTACCAGAGCCACGAAGCAGTATATTAAAGACATACGGGTAAGGAGATTTTAATGGTTGTAGACACCAGTAGCCCCCGAGACTTAAATTAGTTATGCTAACTGATTTAAGGATCATCTGAAATTTCAGGCCCTTAACGAGAAGAATGCTCGGCTGTCTCGGGAGCTGCAAGATTGCAAGGCCCAACTTGAGGCTACACTTGCTGCCGCAGGAGGAGACGGAAAGACCCCCCCTGGTAACACATTTGAATAAATTAATATAAGCGCTGTGCGGCATGCGCGTGAGTCTAATAATGACACTGCAGGTGCTGCCGAACAAGATCCGGATAGGCAAGCACTCATCGTGCCAGCCTAAAGGTCGGCGAGAATGTGTCAATGAGTTCACCAGGAAAGGAACAAGCTCCAAGATGCCAACGCCAAGCTCGGAGAAGAGCTGAAAGGCGCACAGGCCGAGCTGTCCAGCTCCGTCAAGGAGAATCAACGGCTTCGTCGCGGCATCTATAGTAAGTGCTTGAGCGAACTCTCTAAGTAAGAAGAGTTCGGCGAGGAAGCAATTTGACACAATATGTCTTGTAGGCATACTCACGGGTCACCCTATGGAGAAGATGCTCGTATCAATGGATGATCAGCTTCCCGAAGTGTTGCAGCTACTCGAACGAGTTCGGCAGGCAATGAGTGGCGCCGTGCAGGCTTTATGGCCATCCCTCGCCCTGCCCGAGGGCCTCGGGGAGCTTGCAGAGAAGCTGTAGGGAGTACGGCAGCGCTTCCGTTTGTGGAAGATTTCGGCTTGCCGTCAAGGTGCCAGGGAGGCTTGCGCCATGGTGAAGACGCTGTACAAGAAGGCGGATCCCAACCATATGGCCAAGTTGGACCGGTGGGGCCCGACGGAAGGAGATCCTCGTGAGTTTAGTGTACAGCCAGGTAGAGGCGGCTACAAAGTTTTCCCAACGGATCAGTAAACTAGACAGCCTGTTAGACGGGATTGAGGAGGAATACAATCAATGAACTTGACAATGTATGTTATCCTTTAAAATGACATGTGAAATGCCTTCTAGCCGGATTGTAGATCGCTTGTCGTTGCCGACCTTTTCGCTTCGACCTCGGGACCCTAGAGTCCGAGTGTGTCCGAATACCTTTTGGTTAAGAAATAACCGTGGTATGCATGGAGACTAGGCGAGGGGTCATTAGTGCTTTATCGCATAAGTGCCCAACTAGTTATGTTATATTACATGGTTAGTAAGAAACATCTTCCAGGAGAATAGTTCCATTAAGGGTTCCTTTCGCTGGGAGGCATGCCCTAAAGTGCATGTCGGACTGCCAGAGAGCGAAGAAACATCCGGGGCAGATGGGAAAAATAGGTAAAAGTCATATTTTAAATCACCAATCAATATTCCCTTAAGAACGCTAGCTTTCGGCTTCACCTACCTGAGGTACACATCCGCTGACCGGCAAGAATAATCGCAGAGGTGCTCCTTTACCGCCTAGCCGAACAATCGGGAACGAGGGGTAAGCACAGAGCCAGCAACCCAGCTTGGCCAAAACTTAAGTCATATCGATGCATATAATGGCGAGTAAAAGGTACATGTGGAAGCGTGACACATGTGTTGGGTAAAAACCCAGATAGTTGAGCTTCGTAAAAGAAGCCCCTCAGAATAACGAGTCGCGGATGGCACATCGTATGTATGCAAAAATGCGAAAATAGGCCCCGAGGGGCTTGTTAATTTAGAATGATAAAAGAGAAAAGAAGACAGCGAAATATAAAAGGTTGGACGGGGAAGGGACGAACTCTTAGTCGGCGCTAGGCATAGAATCGTCGAGTCGGGCTGCGCTCCATGGGTTCGCTCGAGTCGGTTGTCCGACGATTTCGAGACGGTACGCTCCGCCGGTCAAGACTTGATCAATAATGAAGGGCCTTCCCATCCGGCTTGAGCTTGTCCTTTTTCTTGTCCGCAGCGAGAACTAGTTCGCCAACGTTATAGGTCTTGGCCCGCATTTCTCGCTTTGATATCTTTGGGCCTGCTGGCGATAGAATGCGGAACGAGCCTTCGCGACATCACGTTCTTCCTCCAATGTGTCCAAGCTGTCCTGCCGATCTAGCTCGCTTTCCTCATACATGCGCACTCGAGGTGAGTCATGAATAATGTCGCAGGCAAGATCGCCTCTGCGCAGATACCATAAAAATGGTGTGAATCCGGTAGTGCGGTTAGGCGTTGTCCGCAGCCCCGTGAGTACGGAGTCAAGCTCCTCAACCCATTGGTATCGGATTTGGTGAGTGACCTCACCAATCTGGGTTTAATGCCGCCATTATTAGACCGCTTGCTCTTTCCACTTGACCGCTGGTTTGAGGGTGATAGATCGACGATAGTCGAGCTTAATGCCCATATGTTTGCACCATGACTTGACCTCATCGTCCGTGAAGTTTGTGCCGTTGTCGGTGATGATCTGTGGGGACTCAGAACGTGTACCACCTCGATATAAAGTCTATCACTGGTCCGGACTCTGCTGTTTTGACCAGTTTGGCCTCTATCCATTTGGTGAACTTATCCACCATGACCAATAGGTACTTTTTCTTGTGGGTTCCCCCTTTAAGGGGTCCGACCATGTCAAGCCCCTGCATCGCGAACGCCGGGTAATGGGTATGGTTTTGAGGGCGGTGTGTGGCATATGGCTCGATTAGCAAAGAGTCGGCAACCAACGATCGCTGGACCAAGTCGTGTGCATCCGCCCGAGCCATCGGCCAATAAAATCCTGACGGAATGCCTTTCCTACCAGGCCCGGCTGCTGCGTGGTGTCCACCTAGTCCGGCGTGGATTTCAGCCAGAGGTTTCGCCTTCTTCTTCGGAGATACACCTTTGAAGGACTCGGTAGTACTTTTCTTATAAAGTTCTCCTCATGGACCTTGTAGGCCTTCGATCGACGGACTATGCAGCGGGCCTCATTTTGGTCTTCGGGAAGTTCCTGCCTAAGCAGGTAGGCTAGGAAAGGTTCTGTCCACGCGGCGATTACGGCCATTATATCGTGGACGGATGGTGTTATGTCGTCTGCTGAATCACCAGTTGGTGCGGCTTTCTCCGGTTTGTTGCTACCGGACTCCTCTTCCCATAGTACGGATGGCTTGAAGAGCCGTTCCAGGAAGATATTTGGAGGGACAGGATCACGTTTCGCACCGATGCGTGTGACGCCGCCGCTTGGTTATTATCTCGGGCTATCTGATGGAATTCGAGTCCTTCAAACCGAAGTGACATTTTGAGGACAGCATTACGATATGCTGCCATTTTCGGATCCTTGGCGCCAAAGTCTCCATTTATTTGGGATATTGCAAGGTTTGAATCCTCGCACCTCTAGGCGTTGATGCCCATGGAGATCGCCATCCGGAGACCATGTAACAGGCCTCAGATTCGCTGCATTGTTGGAGTCCGTACATTATTTGAAGTACATCTTGATCTGCATCTCCGTGGGGACGCCAAGACGACGCCAGCCCCCAATCCGGCCAGCATTTTCGAGCCGTCAAAGTGCATAGTCCAATTGGAGTATGCGCCGTACTCTTTAGGTAGTTCGGCTTCAGTCCATTCGACGACGAAGTCAGCCAAAACTTGTGACTTTATGGCTCGTCGAGGTTTATAAGTTATGTCGAATGGCAAGAGCTCAATGGCCCATTTTGCAATCTTGCCCGTTGTGTCGCGGTTATTTATAATGTCATTGAGTGGTACTTCAGAGGCCACTGTTATCGAACACTCTTGAAAGTAGTGCCTGAGCTTCCGAGACGCCATGAACACCGTGATATGTTATCTTTTGATAGTGCGGTAACGGATTTGCAGGGGTTAACACAAAGGATACGTAATACATCGGTTTTTGAAGAGGGAATTTATGCCCTTCTGTTGCTCGCTCGACGACGAGGACAGCACTTACAACTTGATGTGTTGCAGCGATGTATAACAACATTGGTTCGCCCTGAGTGGGCGCAGCCAGGACCGGATTTGTTGCCAATATGGCCTTTATTTCTTCGAGTCCAAGGTGGCGGCATCCGCCCACTGGTGTTCGTGCGCTTTAGGAGGCGATATAGGCAACGCCTTCTCTCCTAAACGGGAGATAAAACGGCTTAGAGCTGCCACGCATCCTGTTAACTTTTGTATTTGTTTGAGGTCTTTTGGAATATCCAACTGCGACAGAGCCCGGATTTTGGCCGGATTTGCTTCAATTCCTCTACCGGATACGATGAAGCCCAGCAGTTTTCTTTCGGTTGGTACACCAAAACACATTTTTCGGATTCAGCTTGATGTCATATGCTCTAAGGTTGTCGAATGTGAGCCTCAAGTCGCCTACTAAAGTTTCGACGAGTTTTGTTTTGACGACTACGCCGCTCACGTATGCCTCGATTGCTTTTGCCTATCTGGGTAGCGGACATGTTTGAATCATGCGCCGATATGTTGCGCCGGCGTTTTTAAGTCCGAAGGGCATCGTGTTGAAGCAGAATGGTCCGTATGGAGTGATGAATGCCGCTGCGGCTTGATTCGCTTCCGCCATCTTGATTTGATGATAGCGAGTATGTGTCCGTGAAGCACAACGAGTCGTGGTTCCGCCGTGGCGCCGATAATTTGATCGATGCGGGGAGGGGAAAGGATCCTTTGGGCAAGCCTTATTGAGGTCTTTGAAGTCGCTACGAGGCGCCAGGATTTATCCTTCTTGGTACCATCACCAAATTTGCTAGCCAGTCCGGATGTCCGATATCTCTAATGAATCCGCTTCCAATAACTTGGCTAGCTCTTCTCCCATTGCCTGTCTTTTGGGCTCGGAAAATCGTCAAGAGCCTATTTGATCGGCTTGAATCCTTTTAGGATGTTTAGGCTGTGTTCGCCAACTCGCGAGGGATTAGGGCATGTCCGAAGGGTGCCAAAGTAAGATGTCCCAATTTTCCGAAGGAATTCGCGAAGAAGGCGCCAACTTTGGGTTCAACTGCGCCCGATGGAGGCCGTTTTGTTGGGTCCGTTGGGTGGACCTGAAATTTAATTATCTCATCTCGCTGGTTTGAAGGAGGTGGACTTGGATCTTTTATCAAGTATCACATCGTCCCTGTTTACCATAGAGCGCAATATGGTGAGTTCTCTCGCCGCTAAGGCTTGGATAGTGCTTCGAGGGCTAGTGCGGCTGTCTTGTTTTCGGCGCGAGTGCTGTGTCCGGATCACCGACGAGAGTGATTATTCCGCTGGGCCTGCATTTTGAGCTTCATGTACCCATAATGAGGTATTGCTTGAAAAATTGTGAATGCCTCTCGCCCTAATATGGCGTGATAGCCGCCGCTGAACGGGGCCACTCGAACGTGACTTCTTCGGATCTGTAATTGTCCGGAGAGCCAATACCACATCGAGTGTGATTTTTCACGCAGCAGCGCTTCCGGCTAGGGATTATTCCTCCAAGGTTGTGTTGCTTCGCTCAATACGGCTCCAATCGATTTCCATTTTCCGCAGTGTTTCCTCATAAATGAGGTTTAGTCTGCTGCCGCATCCATGAGGACTTTTGTCATCGAAAGCCGCCCACTATGGGACTAAGTACCAAAGGCGGCCGGGCTCGTAGTTCGAGATGTGAGCTCGTGCTGGCGCCAAGGTGATAGCTGTGTTGCTCCATGGATTTGTTGTTGCTACTTGGTAGACTTCGCGAAGTTCGCGGATTGTTCGTTTTGCATATTATTTGATGCGAAAGTCTCAAGACCGTTGATACCGTCTTTGGTATTGTTGGAGTGGTTTCGAGCTAGAAGCTCTTCACCACTTTTGGCCACCTGCCGTAGTATCCAACATGCTCAAGGCTATGTGTTGGGACAGCTCCTCTCAGATATGAAGTTTACAGGTCCATTGAGCCATCCCTCCAAAGATGGTTCCGCTTCCCTTTGCTGGGTTTTTGCTTTTTGGTTTTTGCATCCGGGGCCTGATTGTGAGGCGCCTTTTACCATGGATCGGGTTTGGGGCCGGATTATCCCAAAATTTATTTTCAGTTTTCCGAAACTTTCCATCGCACAAGATTTTCAGATTATGGACGCCAGATCGGTAAAGCGTGTAATCTTGCGACGGTCAATGGCGCTCAGGATTCCCTTGTCCGTGCAGTTATTGCGTAAGATTGAGATAGCGTTTTCCTCTCGGCAGTCCTTTATCCTGTCCATAACCAGAGGAATCGCCCAAGAATGATGTATTGCTTCAAGGCTCTTGCCGAATTAGAGATAGGTCGATATGTCCGGGCGGGTGGGTGGAATAAAATCCGGATCCCTGCCCATCTTTGGGCTCAAAGGCCGAGGGCTTTCAATTCGAAGCTTGATTTGCCGGAAACAGCCCAATGAGTCCGGAGCGACGATGATTTTAGGTTCAATGCGCGATCAGAGTTCGCCCCTCCGCTGGAATCCGCATGGAGGGTTCGGGAATCGGACACGATTGTTTTCAACAATGGCAAAGAATTGCCGCTTGTTCTTCTACCACTTCGATGTGGTGGGTAGCCTCGGGAGAGTTAATCTCTCTCAGATCGGTTTTAAGCCCGATCTGATTGTAGTCCGTTATGCGACTCAGAGGTATGGCGCGCGATCCAAAAGCTCGTTAACAGGCGAGAGCTCAATTGGATCTAACTGTTCGGCAGCTTTAGGGCTGACGCGAAGATTGCTTCCGACGACTTGAGAAGTCATTGCCGAAGCGACGGCCGGACAGGCGGTCATAAGAAAGCCACCAAGCCGGATTGTTTGACCGGCGGCCAAGGCCCTCCGGTGAAAAACACCGCCTTTGAAGACGGGTAAAGGCATCCGCTCTATCGGTGACGCATACGGAGGAACTCTCAATGAAAGCACCAATGTCGGTGTCAAACCGCGGATCTCGGTAGGGCGTCCCGAACTGCGTCTAGGCGGATGGTAACAGAGACGAGGGACACGATGTTTTACCTGTGTTCAGGCCCTCTCGATGGAGGTAATACCCACGCCATGCTTGATTAATATTGATGATATGGGTAGTACAAGAGTAGATCTACCACGAGATCAAGGAGGCTAAACCCTAGGAGCTAGCCTATGGTATGATTGTTGAGATGTAATGTTGTCCTACGGACTAAGGCCCTCCGGTTTATATAGACACCGGAGAGGCTAGGGTTACCCAGAGTCGGTTCCAATGGTAGGAGATCTACATATCCGTATCGCCAAGCTTGCCTTCCACGCCAAGGAAAGTACCTTCCGGACACGAGCCGGAGTCTTCAATCTTCTATCTTCGTAGTCTGGGAGTCCGGCAGATATTGATAGTCCGGCTATCCGGACACCCCCTAGTCCAGGACTCCCTCAGTTATCTCATCAAGTTCTACTTTCCTCCCACTCACTTCTTTCGAGAGAAACTCCTTCTCTAGAAAGGATCCGATTTTAGCAATGAAAGCCTTGCCCTCAGATCTGTGATAGAAGGTGTACCCAATAGTCTCTTTTGGGTATCCTATGAAGACACATTTCTCCTATTTGGGTTCGAGCTTATCTGGTTGAAGTTTCTTCACATAAGCATTGCAGCCCCAAACTTTAAGAAACGACAACTTTGGTTTCTTGCCAAACCACAGTTCATAAGGCGTTGTCTTAACGGATTTTGATGGTGCCCTATTTAACATGAATGTGGCCGTCTCTAAAGAATAACCCCAAAATGATAGCGGTAAATCAATAAGAGACATCATAGATCGCACCATATCTAGTAAAGCACGATTACGACGTTCGGACACACCATTTCGTTGTGGTGTTCCAGGTGGCGTGAGTTGCGAAACTATTCCGCATTGTTTCAAGTGCACACCAAACTCTAACTCAAATATTCTCCTCCACGATCAGATCGTAGAAACTTTATTTTCTTGTTATGATGATTTTCCACTTCACTCTGAAATTCTTTAAACTTTTCAAATGTTTCAGACTTGTGTTTCATTAAGTAGATATACCCATATCTGCTCAAATCATCTGGGAAGGTGAGAAAATAACGATACCCGCCACGAGCCTCAACATTCATTGGACCACAAACATCAGTATGTATGATTTCCAATAAATCAGTTGTCCGCTCCATAGTTCCGAATAACGGCGTTTTAGTCATCTTGCCCATGAGGCACGGTGCGCAAGTACCAAGTGATTCATAATCAAGTGATTCCAAAAGCCCATCAGTATGGAGTTCCTTCATGCGCTTTACATCGATATGACCTAATCGGCAATTGCCACAAATAAGTTGCACTATCATTATCAACTCTGCATCTTTTGGTTTCAACACTATGAATATGTGTATCACTACTATCGAGATTCAATAAAAATAGACCACTCTTCAAGGGTGCATGACCATAAAAGATATTACTCATATAAATAGAACAACCATTATTCTCTGATTTAAATGAATAACCGTCTCGCATCAAACAAGATCCAGATATAATGTTCATGCTCAAATCTGGCACTAAATAACAATTATTTAGGTCTAAAACTAATCCCGGTGGTAGATGTAGAGGTAGCATGCCGACCGCGATCACATCGACTTTGGAACCGTTTCCCACGCGCATCGTCACCTCGTCCTTAGCTAATCTTCGCTTAATCCGTAGTCCCTGTTTCGAGTTGCAAATATTAGCAACAGAACCAGTATCAAATACCCAGGTGCTATTGCGAGCATTAGTAAGGTACACATCAATAACATGTATATCACATATACCTTTGTTCACTTTGCCATCCTTCTTATTCGCCAAATACTTGGGGCAGTTCCGCTCCAAAGGTCCATCGCTTGCAAGAGAAGCACTCAATTTCAGGCTTAGGTCCAGACTTGGGTTTCTTCTCTTGAGCAAACAACTTGCTTGCCATTCTTCTTGAAGTTCCCTTCTTCTTCCCTTTGCCCTTTTCTTGAAACGGTGGTTTTGTTAACCATCAACACTTGATGCTCCTTCTGATTTCTACCTCCGCAGCTTTTAGCATTGCGAAGAGCTCGAATAGTCTTGTTCATCCCTTGCATATTATAGTTCATCACGAAGCTTTTGTAGCTTGGTGGCAGTGATTGGAGAATTACATCAATGACACTATCATCGGGAAGATTAACTCCCAGTTGAATCAAGTGATTATTATACCTGCACATTTTGAGTATGTGTTCACCGACGTAACTATTCTCCTTCATCTTGCAGCTATAGAACTTATTGGAGACTTCATATCTCTCAACTGGCATTTGCTTGAAATATTAACTTCAACTCTGGAACATCTCATATGCTCCATGACGCTCAAAACGTCGTTGAAGACCCGGTTCTAAGCCGTAAAGCATGGCACATCGAACTATCGAGTAGTCATCAGCTTTGCTCGCCAGACGTTCTTAACGTCGTCGGTTGCATCGCGAAGAAGGTTCGCACCCAGCGGTGCTTCCAGGACGTAACTTTTTCAGGCAGCAATGAGGATAATCCTCAGGTTACGGACCCAGTCCGTGTAATTGCTACCATCATCTTTCAACTTTGCTTTCTCAAGGAACGCATTAAAATTCAACGGAACAACAACACGAGCCATCTATCTACAAACAAACATAGACAAGCAAAAATTCTACCAGGTACTAAGTTCATGATAAATTTAAGTTCAATTAATCATATTACTTAAGAACTCCCACTTAGACAGACATCTCTCTAGTCATCTAAGTGATCACGTGATCCAAATCAACTAAACCATGTCCGATCATCACGTGAGATGGAGTAGTTTCAATGGTGAACATCACTATGTTGATCATATCTACTATATGATTCACGCTCGACCTTTCGGTCTCCATGTTCCGAGGCCATATCTGTATATGCTAGGCTCGTCAAGTATGACCTGAGTATTCCGCGTGTGCAACTGTTTTGCACCCGTTGTATTTGAACGTAGAGCCTATCACACCCGATCATCACGTGGTGTCTCAAAGACGAAGAACTTTCGCAACGGTGCATACTCAGGAGAACACTTCTTGATTATTAAGTGAGAGATCATCTTAAAATGCTACCGTCAATCAAAGCAAGATAAGATGCATAAAGGATAAACATCACATGCAATCAATATAAGTGATATGATATGGCCATCATCATCTTGTGCTTGTGATCTCCATCTCCGGCTAATTCAGGATCACCATCATCACCGGCGCGACACCTTGATCTCCATCGTAGCATCGTTGTCGTTACGCCACTATTGCTTTACGACTATCGCTACCGCTTAGTGATAAAGTAAAGCAATTATGTATGCTTGCATTTCATACAATAAAGCGACAACCATATGGCTCCCGCCAGCTATGATAACTTTGGTTACAAAACATGATCATCTCATACAATAAAATATAGCATCACATCTTGACCATATCACATCACAACATGCCCTGCAAAAACAAGTTAGACGTCCTCTACTTTGTTGTTGCACATTTTACGTGGCTGCTACGGGCTTAGCAAGAACCGTTCTTACCTACGCATCAAAACCACAATGATAGTTCGTCAAGTTAGTGCTGTTTTAACCTTCGCAAGGACCGGGCATAGCCACACTCGATTCAGCTAAAGTGAGAGAGACAGACACCCGCCAGCCACCTTTAAGCACGAGTGCTCGTAAGGGTGAAACCAGTCTCGCGTAAGCGTCACGTAATGTCGGTCCGGCCGCTTCATCTCACAATACCGCCAAACCAAAGTATGACATCTTTGGTAAGCAAGATGACTTGTATCGCCCACAACTCACTTGTGTTCTACTCGTGCATATAACATCAACGATAAAACCTAGGCTCGGATGCCATGTTGGGGAACGAGTAATTTCAAAAATTCCTACGCACACGCAAGATCATGGTGATGGCATAGCAACGAGAGGGAGAGTGTTCGCCCACGCACTCGTGAGACCGTAAGCGGAAGCGTTAGCACAACGCGGTTGATGTAGTCGTACGTCTTCACGATCCGACCGATCTAAGCACCGAACGTACGGGGCCTCCGAGTTCAGCACACGTTCAGCTCAATGATGATCTCCGTGCTCCGATCCAACAAAGCTTCGGAGATGAGTTCTGTCAGCACGACGGCATGGTGACGATGATGATGCTCTACCGGCGCAGGGCTTCGCCTAAACTCCGCGACGATATGACCGAGGTGGAATATGGTGGAAGGGGGCACCGCACATGGCTAAGGAACGATCCGTAGATCAACTTGTGTGTCTATGGGGTGCCCCCCCGCCCCCGTATATAAAGGAGCCAGGGGGGAGGAGGCGGCCGGCCAAGGAAGGCGCGCCAAGGGGGGAGTCCTACTCCCACCGGGAGTAGGACTGGGCCGCCGCCCCCCTTCCCTTGTCCTATTCGGACTAGGAAGGGGAGGCGCGGCCCCATCCTGGCTCCTTCCCTCTTCTCCCTCGAGGCCCATGTAGGCCCAATAACCCCCCGAGAGGGTTCCGGTAACCTCGGTACTCCGGTAAAATGCCGATTTCACCCGGAACGATTCCGATGTCCAAATATAGGCTTCTAATATATCGATCTTTATGTCTCGAACATTTCGAGACTCCTCTTCATGTCCGTGATCACATCCGGGACTCCGAACAAACTTCGGTACATCAAAACTTATAAACTCATAATAAAACTGTCATCGTAACATTAAGCGTGCGGACCCTACGGGTTCGAGAACTATGTAGACATGACCTAGAACTATTCTCGGTCAATAACCAATAGCGGGACCTCGATGCCCATATTGGTTCCTACATATTCTACGAAGCTCTTTATCGGTCAAACCGCATAACAACATACGTTGTTCCCTTTGTCATCGGTATGTTACTTGCCCGAGATTTGATCGTCGGTATCCAATACCTAGTTCAATCTTGTTATCGGCAAGTCTCTTTAGTCGTTCTGTAATGCATCATCCCGTAACCAACTCATTGGTCAGATTGGCTTGCAAGGCTTATAATGATGTGCATCACCGAGAGGGCCCAGAGATACCTCTCCGCCGATCGGAGTGACAAAACCTAATCTCGAAATACGCCAACTCAACATGTACCTTCGGAGACACCTGTAGTACTCCTTTATAATCACCCAGTTACGTTGTGATGTTTGGTAGTACCCAAAGTGTTCCTCCGGTAAACAGGAGTTGCATAGTTCTCATAGTTACAGGAACATGTATAAGTCCTGAAGAAAGCAATAGCAGTATACTAAACGATCAAGTGCTAGGCTAACTGAATGGGTCATGTCAATCACATCATTCTTCTAATGATGTGATCCCATTAATCAAATGACAACACATGTCTATGGTTAGGAAACATAACCATCTTTGATTAATGAGCTAGTCAAGCAGAGGCATACTAGTGACTATAGGTTTGTCTATGTATTCACACATGTATCATGTTTCCAGTTAATACAATTCTAGCATGAATAATAAACATTTATCATGATATGAGGAAATAAATAATAACTTTATTATTGCCTCTAGGGCATATTTCCTTCAGAACATCACTATGTTGATCATATCTACTACATGATTCGCGCTCGACCTTCCGGTCTCAGTGTTTCGAGGCCATATCTGCATATGCTAGGCTCGTCAAGTTTAACTCGAGTATTTTGTGTGTACAAAACTGGCTTGCGCCCGTTGTATGTGAACGTAGAGCTTATCACACCCGATCATCACGTGTTGTCTCGGCACGACGAACTGTAGCAACGGTGCATACTCAGGGAGAACACTTGTACCTTGAAATTTAGTGAGGGATCATCTTATAATGCTACCGTCATACTAAGCAAAATAAGATGCATAAAGGATAAATATCACATGCAATCAAAATATGTGACATGATATGGCCATCATCATCTTGTGTTCATGATCTCCATCACCAAAGCATCGTCATGATCTCCAATGTCACTGGCGCGACACCTTGATCTCCATCATAGCATTGTTGTCGTCTCGCCAACTATTGTTACTATGACTATCGCTACCGCTTAGTGACAAATTAAAACAATTACATGGCGATTGCACTGCATACAATAAAGTGACAACCATATGGCTCCTGCCAGTTGTCGATAACTTTGTTACAAAACATGATCATATCACACAACAAATTATATCACATCATGTCTTGACCATATCACATCACAGCAAGCCCTGCAAAAACAAGTTAGACGTCCTCTACTTTGTTGTTGCAAGTTTTACGTGCCTGCTACGGGCTTCTAGAAAGAACCGTTCTTACCTACGCATCAAAACCACAACGGTTTTTCGTCAAGTGTGCTATTTTAACCTTCAACAAAGACCGGGCGTAGCCACACTCGATTCAACTAAAGTTGGAGAAACAGACACTCACCAGCCACCTATGTGCGAAGCACGTTGGTAGAACCAGTCTCGCGTAAGCGTACGCGCAATGTCGGTCTGAGTCGCTTCATCCAACAATACCGCCGAATCAAAGTATGACTTGCTGGTAAGCAGTATGACTATTATCGCCCACAACTCTTTGTGTTCTACTCGTGCATATAACATCGACGTTGTGGCACCCCGGCTCAGTGAAATCCGGAACGCCCTGTATTCCAGCCCAGAGATCGAGATGAAGTCTTCTGGAATACGGCACTGCTCATAGAACAAACCAGTTCTTTATTACAATCTATTTGGGTACAAGAGTTACATCTTCACGACGACACTACGCCTGCCACTGTTGCTCTATGCAAGCAGCAGACAACTCGAAGCAGCGGAATAACTCTAGCAGCGGAACAACGACAACGGTGGTGAACTCCACTCTGCAGGGACTCTGGCTGGAACGCTTATCCTAACTCGCAAACACGGAATCCACGGCAAGCAAGCAGTCGAATCCAGCATGACCTGCAAACTGGCATGACACGCTAGGTCAGTACATTGAATGTACTTGCAAGCTCACAATAACCAGAAGCATTCAAGACAAAGAACATCATGGCAATTACAGGTTAAGCAGAAATTAACATGATATCATCATAGCAACCTGACATGAATAACATGAACCTGATACAACTAGCACAATATGAGCATGGCAAGAACATATGAATCTGACAATACTAGCATGCAACATGATGACACTATCATGCACAACTTATTCTGCTCGGGTTAGCTCATAACCATCACGTGCATCACTTACCCACCTCGGACATCACACGATCATCTTAGGATCAAATCAAGCTTGGTATAAACAATACCGCAGTAATCATTAAATGACCACAAGGAGGTTGATCTTTACCCACGCTTCTCGCACAACATCACGAATATCCAACAACTCACGGATCACAAACGGAACCACACTTGGTTCAACGGGTTACCTCGTAACCAAACAGTGATCGTTCACGGATCACAAATCCAACTTATCTCATCATCGAACCAGGGTTGTTATTAAGCACATCATTATTACTGTTGACCAATAGTGTGACTGACACGAACTAGACCCTTATCCGTGGGCACGGCTATCGATAGATTTAATACACACTCTGCAGAGGTTAGCACACTGTACCCACACCACGAAACCCGTGGCCTCGCACTCCCATTTGGGTGGACCAACGCGTTCCGACAAAACCGTCCTACTGCCATGACACTCTCCCGGCCACTCCGACTCACTCACCACCGGGCTAAGTCATGGGTGGCCCCGTGTCTACCAAAGACACCAACGGCCACTGTCGGTGTCAAAACCGGCGGATCTCGGGTAGGGGGTCCCGAACTATGCGTCTAGGCGGATGGTAACAGGAGACAAGGGACACGATGTTTTTACCCAGGTTTGGGCCCTCTCGATGGAGGTAAAACCCTACTCCTCCTTGATTGATATTGATGATATGGGTAGTACAAGAGTAGATCTACCACGAGATCAAGGAGGCTAAACCCTAGAAGCTAGCCTATGGTATGATTGTTGTTTGTCCTATGGACTAAAACCCTCCGGTTTATATAGACACCGGAGAGGGCTAGGGTTACACAGAGTCGGTTACAATGGTAGGAGATCTACATATCCATATTGCCAAGCTTGCCTTCCACGCCAAGGAAAGTCCCCTCCAGACATGGGACGAAGTCTTCAATCTTGTATCTTCATAGTCTTGGAGTCCGGCCAATGATGATAGTTCGGCTATCCGGACACCCCCTAGTCCAGGACTCCCTCAGTAGCCCCCAAACCAGGCTTCAATGATGATGAGTCCGGCACGTATATTGTCTTCGGCGTTGCAAGGCGGGTTCTCCTCCAAATTCCATGCGCTTCCCGAATAAAGTCTGGCTTCCTTATAAATGTTGCGCTCCTTGGCTTCCACGTCCAATAATGGCCCTCTTCCACGTGTCGTATGAATGCGAAAAGCCAGGGTATTTTTACATTTTACCCCCTAGCTGCTCGAGAGGCAAGGATCTAGATACGAATCACACCATCCTCCATCCGCGAGTACTCATCGAAGCGCCTCCGACAAAAATCCACTCCATCATGGACAGTCGACGCGGCTCCTCCTCTCGCGCTCCCAGCCCTCAGCCAGGAAATTGGAGGAGATGTTCAGTCCCGCACAGCGAGCTAGTGACGCTCCAAGCGGAGGGATACCTTCCCCCAACCTTCATGGTTTAGGTTCGAGCCGAACTGGCCACCTACAAAGGTGGAAAGCAGGCGGAGAGCGCCCCCAATCCCTCCAAAGGAGAGCGGGTATGCTTCATCCCTTATCTAATAAGGGGACTCAGATTTCCTATACATCCGTTTCTCCAGGGGCTCCTGGAGTTCTACGGGCTCCAGCTTCACCACCTTACACCTGCCTCCATCTTGCATATCGCGGGCTTTGTAGCCCTTTGCGAGCTGTTCTTGGGCATCGAGGCCCATTTTGTGTTGTGGAAGAGATTGTTTTGCCTCGTACCCCGTTCTCACAAGGGGTCGATATATCAAGTGGGCGGAGCCGAAATATGGCGCATCGCCGGGACCGGATACCTATCCGGAACCCCGAAGAAGGCGTCCGAAGACTGGCCTTCGGAATGGTGTTATATGGAAGACGCCCCACTGCTGGACCCAGTTCGGATCGGCCTCCCGAAGTTTAGCAATGCTCCTCTGAAGAAACGCCTGAGTTGGCGCCCACGGAGCACTCAACGGGAGAATGATAGGAGTGTCCAATATCTGATGGGCCGGATATGGTTACTGGCTCATTCCGTATTGACCATGATTGGAGTCATGGCCACGTGCATCATGCGAGGGGTGCAGCCGCTCCAATATAGGGGCCACCCCATGTGGGACTTCAACGGGGAGAATGACGCCACCCGTCATGGCCGCAAGGGGCCGAGATCCGTTGCCGATCTGGTGAAGATCATGTCCGGCTTGTACAAGGGGGAGAAAGAGGACTTCCTCCGCGTGAGTCCATTGAATGGATTCTCCATGAATAACCCTCGGAGCTGGGTAAGCGGACGTCTATCTATCTGATCCGTATTTCCAGAGTTAAGTGTCTTACTTTGTGATTTCGACGCAGAACTCGCGCCGGACGAGAGGGCATACACAGCTGACTCCACAGCCCGAGGATCCGGACGATCCTTGATCCGACCTCCAAGAGGATCCGGACATAGAGGTGGAGCTGATCGATGGGGTGTTCCACCAACTTAGCATGGACAATGCTTTGGTCGCCATTACGGCTGACTACCCCGGTTTATCTCCGGCTTCCTGTAATCGTGACCATAGTCCTGACATTATTACTCATCCATGCTTATTTCGACCACCGATACCAACGGTGCCTCGCAGAGGTGCCTTTAAGGTGGGAAGTCAACTCCGGCGGTGACCAACAAGGGTCGATTCGCCCAGCAGACGGAAGAGGAGGCGCGCGAATCGAAACGTCGCCGCAACAGTATGGCACACCACCGTATTTAAGGGAAAGATTCCTGGGAGGTATATTAACGCTCATGACTTTTCCAGGAGAAAGAGCGCTCGCCGGACTGTGCCCGGAGAGGTTGCCAACCAAGCCTCCACCAGCCATGCTCCAATGCCTGGTTCGGAGGGGGAGGCGAACACAAGGCGTGAGCCGGATGCTCCTCCAATGGAGGATACCGACAGGCTGTCCGCCACCAGGTCTGAGGTGGAGAGTGCCATGAATCATAGGCGCCGCTGGACAGTTCTTTGTGACGTGTGTTTCTCCCCGGAGGCGTTGAATGCCTTTAATGCGGGAGACGCGCACCTCCGTGCCGCTCAAGATGGTTTAACCAGAGCCACGGAGCAGTATGTGAAAGACATACGGGTGAGGAATTTTAATAGTTATATATGCCAAGAGTCCCGAGACTTAAAATAGTTAGAATAACTGATTTATGGATCATTTGTTATGCAGGATCTTACGGACAAGAATACCCACCTGTCCCAGGAGCTTCAAGAGTGCAAGGCCCAACTTGAGGCCGCACTAGCCGCCGCAGGGGGAGCCATAGAGACCCCCTCTGGTAATACATATTTCAAAAAGATAAGTAGTTTATGAAGTGCGGCGTGTGTATAAGTCTGACAATAATATTGCAGATGGTGCCGGACTAGATCTGGACAAGCAACATCCACTGCGCCAGTTGAAGGCCGGCGAGAAGGTGCTTATGAGGGTGCAGCAGGAGAGGAACAAACTCCAAGATGCCAACACCCAGTTGGGCGAAGAACTGAAAGATGTTCGGGTCCAGCTGTCTGACTCCGTGAAGGAGAGTCGGCGGCTTCGTCGCGGCATTTACAGTAAGTGCTTGAGCAAACTCTTTTGAAAAGAAGAGTTCAGCGAGGAAGTCGATTGACAGAAATGTGTCTGTAGGTGTGCTTACAGGTCGTCCTGCGGAGGAAATGCCCAGTTCAATGGGTGACCTACTACCCGAGCTGCTGCAACTACACGAACGTGTTCGGCAGGCGATGAGCGGCGTTGTCCAGGCCTTATGGCCGTCCGTCTCCCTACCCGAGGGTCTTGGAGGGCTTGCGGAGAAGCTTCAGGGAGCACGGCAATGCTTCTGTTTGTGGAAGATATCGGCCTGCCGTCAAGGCGCCAGGGAGGCCTGGGCCATGGTAAAGACGCGGTACACGAAGGCTGATCCAAACCACATGGCCGAGGTCGGACCTGTGGGGCCCGATGGGAAGGAGATCCCTGTAAGCTTAATGTACGGCCAAGTAGAGTTGGCCGCGAAGTATTCCTAACGGGACTGTAAACTAGACAACCTGTTAGATGGGATTGAAGAGGAGTACAATCAGTCAATTTGACGTTGTAATTTTAAAATGACATGTAAAATGCCTTCTAGCCGGATTGTAGATCGTTTGTCTTTGCGGACCTTTTCGCTTCAACCTTGGGACCCGACAGTCTGGAGTGTGTCCGAATACCCTCACGGTTATGAAAAAACCGGGGCATGCATGGAGACCAGGCGTAGGGGTCATTAGTGCTTTATCAGACAAGTGCCCAACTAGTTATGTTATATTACATGGTTAGTAAGAAACATCTTCCAGGGAGAATAGTTCCGTTAGGGGTTCCTTTCTCAGGAGGCATGCCCTAAAGTGCATGTCCGAACTGCGAAAAAGAGCGTAAAAGCATCTGGGGCAGATAAATAAATAAGTAAGAAATCATCTTTCAAGTCACCGACCGAATATTCCCTTAAGAACGCTAGCTTTCGCTTCACCCACCGAGGTACACATCTGGTGACCCGCGAGAATAATCGCAGAGGTGCTCCTTTACCTCCTAGCCAAACAATCGGGAATGTAGGGGTAAGCACAGGAGCCAGGCAACCCAGCTTGGCCAAAACTTAAGTCATATCGATGCATATAATGGTGAATAAAAGGTACATGCAGAAGTGTGACGCATGTGTTGGGCATGAAGCCCGTATAAATAAGCTTATGTTAAAGAAGCCCCCAGGTATAATGAGTGCGAGCAGCACGTCAAGTGTGTGTGAACAATGCGCAGATCAGCCCACAAAGGCTTTACGAAAAAAGGAGGAAGGGAGAGAGAAACAAAAGACAGCTAAAGTTTAAAATGTGGATGGAGGAAGAAGACGAACTCTGTGTAGGGCATGTTTATCCCCTAGTGGTTTTGGTTATTGATGACAATGCTTTTGCGGACTAATCGTGTGCGTTAAGTTCTTTCAGAGAATCATCCATTGGCACGAGACGATTTCCTCCCCTCGGTGTTTTATTCAAGACGGTGTAGCTCCTTCGTTTCGTTGTTGGTGGACTAGTTTCGTAGGAGTCACCGTACTATTAAGAGGGGATCCGCTTTGGTAAGACTAGGGTGGAATCAACACGTACACATCCCTATCACACCCGTCGTCTTCCTTTCGCATCTTTGGAGCTGCATCTTTTCTTCCGTTCCTGCTTCACCCTGTGCCAGCGGTAGTACCGCGGTCTCCAGCGGTAGTACCGCCAAAGCCCTCCAGGGGTAGTACCGCTCTAGGGAGCGGTAGTACCGCTCCGCAGAGTGGTAGTACTGCTCGCAGGCTTCGGCCGTAGTACCGCAGCTATACCGCGCTACTGCCGCCTCGATTCGAGACTGTGTTTTCTCGTGTCGGGTTTTGCGGCACTAGAAGCGGTAGTAGAAGCAGTAGTACAGCTCCGAGCGGTAGTATCGCTCCTGCTCCCGCGGTAGTACCGCTCTGGGGCCAGTGGCCTGACCTCCTCGCCAGCACGGTAGTACCGCTAGGTAGGGAGCGGTAGTACCGCTCTCGGTAGTAATACCGCCCCTAGCGGTAGTACCGCTCTGTCTTGAGGGCTGCTCGATGGGGTAACGGTTGGATTTGTTCCCCCACTATATAAAGGTGTCTTCTTCCTCCAAGTAGACTTACCTCTTTCCCCCAAAGCTCCATTGTTGCTCAAAGCTCCATTTTCACCCGATCTCTCTCCCTAGCCAATCAAACTTGTTGATTTGCTCGGGATTGGTTGAGAAGGCCCAGATCTACACTTCCACCAAGAGAAATTTGATTCCCCCCCACTTATCCCTTGCGGATCTTGTTACTCTTGGGTGTTGAGCACCCTAGACGGTTGAGGTCACCTCGAAGCCATACTCCATTGTGGTGAAGCTTCGTGGTGTTGTTGTTGTTGGGAGCCTCCGATTGTTGTGGAGATTGCCCCAACCTTTCTTGTAAAGGTTCGGTCGCCGCCTTCAAGGGCACCAATAGTGGAATCACGGCATCTCGCATTGTGTGAGGGCGTGAGGAGAATACAGTGGCCCTAGTGGCTTCTTGGGGAGCATTGTGCCTCCACACCGCTCTAACAGAGACGTACTTCCCTTTAAAAGGAAGGAACTCCGGTAACACATCCTCGTCTCCACCGGCTCCACTCTTGGTTATTTCGTGCCTTTACTTTTGCAAGCCTACTTGTTTTACATCCTTTGCTTGCTTGTGTGCTAGTTGTTATTGCATCATATAGGTTGCTCACTTAGTTGCACATCTAGACAACCTATTTTGTTGCAAAGTTTAATTTGGTAAAGAAAAGCTTAAAAATTGTTAGTTGCCTATTCACCCCCCCCCCTAGTCAACCATATCGATCCTTTCAATTGGTATCAGAGCCTCGTCTCTTTATAAGGACTTTACCGTCTAAAGAGTATGGTTGATGTCGTAGATGAGGTGGGAGAGCACTCCAGTGCGAATCCGATCTCATCTACGGGAGATGGGGGTAACTCGATCTCACATGAGGAATTCAATGTTGCTTTGAAACATTGAAAACCTCCATGACGACTGAGGTCAAGGACATGTTTAAGGAATTCCTAGAAGGACTTAAACAATCTACCTCGCCGATGAAAGTGGGTGAACCCACCAACAAGGTGACGGATGCTCTCTCCGACAAGGGGGAAGCTAACATTGATAAGAGTCCTTCTATTAGTGGTAGAAATGGTACCGGCATCTTTGCCCATGTGGAACCCCCGGTTTATGGAGGGCCAATCCCCTCCACTCACTTGAATCATGCCGGTCCTCCTCCTAAATATGAGAAACATGAAGATTTTGATTCTTGGGTCTATCGCTTTAAGCGTCATTTAAAACATGTGAACACTAACCTTTGGAGAATCATTGAAGAAGGTTTTTATCCTCATGACCCAAGCAACTTCACCCCTCGAGAAGCCGTAGACAATCAGTTCAATGAGAGTGCTCTCTTCATCATCCAAGATGCAATCCTTCTCGAAGATCTCCCTCATCTTCGACCCCATGTCATGGCTAAAGAAGCATGGAAATGTGTCGAGGGTATCTATTGTGGAAGTGCTAGCATTCAACGCTCCAACTATGAAGTGGTGCAAGATGAAGCCGATGAGTTTGCAATGAAAGAAGATGAAGAACCTCGTGAGCTCTTTCGAAGAGTGACCAAACTCAAGGGTCGCACCGAGATCATGGAAGCAAGGACACGGATGACAATTGGATCAAGTGGAAGTTCCTCAAGGCCATGATGCCCTACAACAAGGCCATGTCCTCCGTCATTCGTCAACGACCGGACTTCCACTCCATGACCTCAAGTGAAGTGTTGGATGAGTTCGTTGCAACGAGCATCTTGGACAAGACCGCCGACAATGCGGTGCTCCGTTCTCAAAGAGCAAAGAAGCCTGACCTTGCTTTGAAGGCCAAGGTTACTATGGAAGAAGAGGAAGAAGTGGAAGATGAGGAAAGAAACCCCGAAGACACCAAGTTTGACTACCATGAGCACATGGCCCTTGCTTCAAGACAATTTTGGAGCAAGAAGAGTTCAAGACCCAACTTCAACAAGAACAACTCAAGTGACGTCAAGGGCAATCAACGAGTTAGAACTTGCTTAAACTGTGGCAATGTGAGCCATTTCGTTGCGGGTTGTCCTTACGAGAAGCGGGAAGACAACGGTGGCAAGTTCATCCAAAAAGACAAAGCTAAGTCCTTCCCCAACAAGAACAACTTCGCCAAGAAGACTCCCACTCATGGGTTGGTGGTTCAAGAAGAATACCAAGAGGATGACGATGATGATGAAAATGAAGAAGCAATGGCCATGGCGTCCGTTGCCATTGCTACTACTCCTCGGGTGTCTCTCTTCGAATCACTCAACGAGAACATCACCGCCAGATGCCTCATGGCTAAAGCTTCAAACAAGGTGTTTGCTTCTGGTGGGGGATCATGGTTGCTCGATAGTGGAGCAACAAATCATATGACCGGGAGCAAGGACTTAGTGGTGGACGTGCAAGAGATTCCATCTATGCCCACCAATGTCGAGTGGGTGATGCATCACATTCTAAGGTATTGGGTCTCGGCAAGGTTGTCATTTCTCATGATCTGACGATCGAGAAAGTCATGCTTGTTGAGTCCCTTGCATTCAATTTACTTTCCGTTCGTCAACTTGCACTCATGGGCTTTGCTACATTCTTTGATATTGATACCGTGGCCCTCTTGTGGAGCAAGACTCTTAAAGTAGCCTTTGTTGGGCATGTCGAGAACGGTCTCTATGTGATTAACTTTTCGGAGCAACCCACTAAGACCGCGACATGCCTAATGGCTAAAGTTGACGTGGGATGGCTTTGGCATCACCGTTTAGCCCACGTCAATATGAGATCTTTGCAAAGTCTTCTCAAGGGGGACCATGTTTGTGGACTAACAAATGTTAGTTTTGCCAAAGATCGTGCTTGCAGTGCTTGTATCGAAGGAAAGCTTCATGAAAAGGCTCACCCTCCGTCAACCATCATCTACTCGAAGAGACCCTTGGAGCTCCTTCACATGGATCTCTTCGGGCCTCCATCGTTTGATAGTCTTGGAGGGAGAAAGTATTGCTTGGTGATTGTGGATGATTATTCAAGATACACTTGGGTATACTTCTTCAAGAGGAAGAGTGAGACTCAACAAACCTTCATCGACTTTGCAAATGAAGCTCAACGTCAACATGATGCAAAGATCTTGACAATAAGAAGTGACAACGGCACCGAGTTCAAGAATTACACCTTGGATGAGTTTCTTAGTGATGAGGGGATCAAGCATCAATATTCTGCACCATATACCCCTCAACAAAATGGTGTTGCGGAGAGGAAGAACCGGACGTTGATGGATGCGGCAAGGACCATGATGGCGGAATTCAAGTCTCCGTACAACTTTTGGGCCGAAGCCATCAACACCGCATGTCATGCATCCAATCGGCTCTATCTTCGCAAAGGCTTGAACAAGACTCCTTATGAGATACTCACCGGCAACAAGCCCAACCTCAAGTACTTCCGGGTGTTCGGTTGTAAGTGTTTCATTCTCAAGAAATGTGTTCGTTTGTCTAAATTTGAGGCTAGAGCTCATGAGGGCATATTTGTTGGTTATGCTACAAACTCTCATGCTTATCCGTGTCCTCAACAAGTCCACGGACTCATTGAGGAGACGTGTAACGTGGAGTTTGACGAAAATAACGGCTCCCAAGTGGAGCAAAGTGGTACTTGTGATGTAGGTGATGAAATTCCTCCCCAAGCCATAAGAAGAATGGGTATTGGTCATATCCTACCCATTGAGGAACCCCTTGTGGCCGAAAGAGAAGGACAATGCTCTACTCAAGTAGAGCCATCACCTCATCAAGACCCACACGCTTCCAAAGAACAAACTGAAGGCCCTCAACCTTGTGAACAAGACCAAGGGCAAGATCAACCTCAAGATGGTGGTGAACCTCTAAATGATGCCCAAAGTCAAGTTCTCCCCCTCGAGCAAGTTCAAGATCAAGAGCAAGCTCAAGCTCAAGAGCAAGCTCAAGATCAAGAACAAGCTCAAGACGGCGCTCAAGATGATCAAGTCAACCCTCCTCCCTCCACATCCGAGGAGGAATTAGAGCATCATGCCGTGAAGATTGCTTCCAAGCTCACCACCCAAGGCCATCTCATGGAAAATGTGGTTGGAAGCCTAAGAAAGGGGGTAAGCACTCGTAGACAATTAGCAAACTATTGTGAACATCACGCGTTTGTCTCTTGTGTTGAACCCCAAAAGGTCTATGAGGCGCTCGAAGACTCGGATTGGCTCAATGCCATGCATGAAGTACTCAACAACTTCGAGTACAACAAAGTATGGAGATTGGTGCCAAGGCCATCGGAGGACCACAATGTCATTGGAACCAAGTGGATCTTCAAGAACAAGCAAGATGCTCATGGGAACATCGTTCGCAACAAGGCAAGATTGGTAGCACAAGGCTACTCCCCAGTCGAGGGTATCGACTACGATGAAACCTTTGCTCCTGTTGCTCGTCTTGAATCCATACGTTTGTTGATTGCCTATGCTTCCCATCACAACTTTAAGTTGCAACAAATGGATGTGAAAAGTGATTTTCTTAATGGTCCTATTAATGAGTTGGTTTATGTCAAGCAACCCCCGGGTTCGAGGACCCCTACTTCCCGGATCATGTGTATTAACTCGATAAGGCACTCTATGGCCTTAAACAAGCCCCACGTGCGTGGTATGACCACCTTACCGAGTTGCTACAAGATCGTGGATTTGAAGTAGGACAAATCGATCCCACTCTTTTTACTAAGAAGGTTAACGGGGAGTTGTTTGTATGCCAACTATATGTTGATGATATTATCTTTGGTTCTCCTAACAAAGCTTTCAATGAGGAATTTGCCGCTCTCATGACCTCCAAGTTCAAGATGTCTTCAATGGGAGAGTTGAAGTTCTTCCTTGGTTTTGACATCAAACAAAGAAGAGAAGGAACCTTCATCAACCAAGCCAAATACACTCAAGACATGCTTAAAAGATTCAAGCTAAGTGATGTCAAGCCGGCTACTACACCAATGCCTACCAAGTGCCAACTTGACATCGATCCCAATGGTAAAGTGGTGGATCAAAAGGTATATCGCTCCATGATTGGCTCCTTGCTTTACCTTTGTGCATCTAGACTGGATATCATGTTGAGTGTGGGGATGTGTGCATGTTTTCCAGCCGCACCAAAGGAAAGTCACTTTGTGGCGGTCAAGCGAATCTTTCGATATTTGGCTCATACCCCAAACTTTGGCTTATGGTACCCAAGAGGAGCAAACTTCAAGCTTGAAGGTTTCACGGATTCCGATTGGGCGGGAGACAAAGTGGATAGGAAGTCCACCTCCGGAGGGTGCCAATTTCTTGGTTTCTCTTTGGTAAGTTGGTCTTCCAAGAAGCAAAGTTGTGTGTCTCTCTCGTCCACCGAAGCGGAGTATGTGGCGGCCGGTAGTTGTTGTGCTCAACTCCTATGGATGAGGCAAACTTTAAAGGAGTACGGTGTCATTTGTGACAAAGTGCCTCTTTGGTGTGATAATGAAAGTGCCATCAAGATTTCTCTCAACCCGGTGCAACACTTCAAGACGAAGCACATTGAGATTTGGTATCACTTCATCCGGGATCACATTAGGCGAGGGGAGATCGAGCTCAAGTATGTCAACACTCATGATAACCTTGCAGATATCTTGCAAGATTTCGCGAGTTAAGGCATGAGCTAAATATCATTGATTTGAGCAATGTGACTTGAACCCGTGCACCCCCCACCACACTCAACTTGTTGTCGAGTTTAGGTGTAGGCATGGACATAGGGGGAGTGTTGTTCTCTCAATGAACTCTCCCTCCCCCCATTATGCATAAAACGATCAACTCTTTCACATTAGCCATTTTTGATGGTACTTGTGCTTCAAAGACGAGTTTTGGTCATGGGCCCAAGGATAATTCTTCGCGGTGCCATACCAATTGACTCAAACATAGGTGGCTCCGGCCACCGCCCTCTCTTGAGAGAGGCCAGAGCCCGCTCTTCTTTCGTTTGGTTGCTTTGAAGGAGTGGGTTCCGGTTCGTTGTTCGTGTTTGTGGTGTCTTGTTGGTCTTTGTTTTTCTTGTCTTTGCCTTCCCGTTCTTTTCGTGTGTTCTTTTCTTGTTAGTCTAGATGCCTTTTTTTGGTTGCTGGCGGTACTACACTTGTTGGCGAAGGGTACTACCGCCCTCAATGTACTACTACCGAGAGGCGCGGCAGGGGTTATATCGGGGTGGGGAGTTTCTTCTCCCCATACCCATTCGCACGCCCTCATCATTCTCTCTCTCTCCAAAGAATCTGGCGCCATGAGGGCTCCGGCGGATCTCCCTCTCCGGGCCGTCCCTCTCCATTCCCTTCGGTGGAGACGATCCCCACCTTGTCCTCTTACCATGGATGCCGGTATTGCCACCGTTCTCTCGTTCTTTTTGTCTAGATTTCCAATCTAGCATCTTAGGGGCAGTAGCAGTTGCATCTCAAGATTTTTGGCCAAATCTAGGCTTGAGTAGGATGGAGAATGCTTCTAGGCAGTTTGGATTGATGTTTGGTTGGAGTATTTTTGAATTTGGTAGGACGGTAGTGCCGGATCTGATCACGGTAGTAGGAAACTGCAGTTTCCCCGTCCCGAGCGGTACTACCGCCCTCTCCAGGGCGGTACTACCGCTTGGAGCGGTACTACCGCTCCCTGTGGAGCGGTACTACCGCTCGTGGCGGTACTACCGCCAGCTGGTCGCGGTACTACCGCTCTCTACCAACTTCCACTCTACTTCTACCTTTCAATGATCTTTTTGCTCGTGTTTTGTGGCTTATGCTCGTTCTTTCTGGTCGTTTGCGTGTTATTGTGTGTGGTTCTAGGTGATGAGGTCCCTGAGCATCAGGCTCGTCGTGTCAACCCCGGACATGCCATGTCCAAGCGCTATCGCACCATCGAGCCTGCCGGAGGGTCTTCAAGTGCTCCACCTCCACCTCCACCTCAACTCCAGAAGAAGGCTGGGGTCAAGCCAAAACCAAGGAAAATCGTGCCAGAAATGCCGCCGAAGGAGTTCTGGGCTAGGTGCCGCCGTAACCCGTATGAAGCTGACCAAGATCCCACTTTGGTCAACCGTCCATTCTGGAACAGGTTCCAGTTTGCCATCTTCTTCGATGTTCTCAAAGCCAAGAAGAATTTCTATGTCAACGTGCACTCCATCGACACCAACCATATAGAGCAAGACCCTGACTACTTTGGTGAAGCTCTTGAGATGTGCACTCAACTGAACATTCTTGGGATCATGAAATTCAACAAGGACTTTGATGCTGATATGGTGGCCCAATTCTATGCCACGGTTCACCTTGGGACTGATGAGGACAGGACTCTGACCTGGATGACAAATGGCAAGTTGCTTTCAGTCAAGTGGAAAGCGTTCATGCAGTTGATTGGGGTGCAAGATCTAGGCCTTGAGTCTCCTATCGGCTTTCGCCCTCACGGCCGCCCCAATGCCACTCACAAGCAAGCACTCTGGCCCTACTGCACTCGGAGGATCAACCATGAGACAAAGAAGGAAACCTATGAGCTGCCCGCCTATCTAGATATCCTTCACCGCATCTTCAAAGAGACTCTTTTCCCTCGCATCGGGAATTTGGACCAGGTTCACTCTTATCTCGTGGACATGCTTCTTTTCTTCCAGCGTGAGAAGACACAGCCCATCGGAGAGTCTTTGGATATCTCTCACGTTATGTGGTCCGAGCTGCTGTCTGCTATCTCCGAGCGCAAGTGCCCGATCTATGGCCCGTTCATCATGCTGCTCATTGAGAAGGCCTGGGATCATGTTTACCCAAAGGTGCCTCTGGAGTCTGGAGAGTTGATCTCTCACGATGCCAAGCGTCTGAGGAAGAAGGATAACTGGGGCACTCAGGCCCCTAGGACTGGAGTTCCTTCGTCTGCTGCTGCCATGGAGACAGAGGAGCCTGCAGCTGATGATGATGAGGATGATGACTACATGCCTTCTGAGGCAGAGCCCTCTTGGCCTAAGAAGCTCAAGTCTAAGATGAAGAAGTTGTTCTGCATGGAGGCTCACGGTCAGTACATGACTCACGTGGCTGAGAAGAAGGCTCGAGGTCGTCACAAGGATCTCATGCGTCAGTTGGGTGCTACAGTCAACAGTGGATCTGAGGACCAGCTTACTGAGGAGGAGTGGATTCAGCAGCACTGCCCGTGGACCGATTCTGATGCCGAGCACTTCCAGACTGACGACGGTGTGCCGATGCTTCCGCTAGGCTCTGATGCATGTGTCCCTAATTTGCTCTCACCTGGAGCCGTAGCAACACTCCCTCTCCTTTTTGGTGTCTTGATGCCAAAGGGGGAGAGAGTTTAGGGATTTGCGAGTTGTGTTTTTGTCTTTCGTCTCTTGTTCGTGTTTTCCTCGCATTTGCTTTGGTTGGTTTGTCTGTGAGACCTAAGTTCGAGTGAGACCTAAGTTCGAGTCATATGGTGTGAGACATATGCTACCTTATCTTTCCAGTATCATTATCTATGTTACTATCTAGCTTATGTGTTGCTTGTTTCTCTTGTTATATCATCTATGATGTTCTCATATACCTTGCTTAGATTGTTGGTCTCTAAAATGTAGGGGGGGCATTGATCCTAGTATGTGTGGTGTGCAGTCCAAAGCACTTATCTAGATAGCACACATCTAGGGGGAGCCCATCTACATTTTAGGACGGTGGGGTTTGTATGCTTACTCTACATCATGCTTGTGCAAATCCCTTATTGTCATCAATCCACCAAAAAGGGGGAGATTGTAAGGGCATGTTTATCCCCTAGTGGTTTTGGTGATTGATGACAATGCTTTTGCGGACTAATCGTGTGCGTTAAGTTCTTTCAGAGAATCATCCATTGGCACGAGACGATTTCCTCCCCTCGGTGTTTTATTCAAGACGGTATAGCTCCTTCGTTTCGTTGTTGGTGGACTAGTTTCGTAGGAGTCACCATACTATTAAGAGGGGATCCGCTTTGGTAAGACTAGGGTGGAATCAACACGTACACATCCCTATCACACCCGCCGTCTTCCTTTCGCATCTTTGGAGCTGCATCTTTTCTTCCGTTCCTGCTTCGCCCTGTGCCAGCGGTAGTACCGCGATCTCCAGCGGTAGTACCGCGGTCTCCAGCGGTAGTACCGCCGAAGCCCTCCAGCGGTAGTACCGCTCCGTAGAGCGGTAGTACTGCTCGCGGGCTTCGGCCGTAGTACCGCAGGTGTACCGCGCTACTGCCGCCTTGATTCGAGACTGTGTTTTCTCGTGTCGGGTTTTGCGGCACTAGAAGCGGTAGTAGAAGCGGTAGTACCGCTCCGAGCGGTAGTACCGCTCTGGGGCCAGTGGCCTGACCTCCTCGCCAGCACGGTAGTACCGCTAGGTAGGGAGCGGTAGTACCGCTCTCAGCGGTAGTACCGCCCTGCCCTAGCGGTAGTACCGCTTTGTGTGGGGCTTCTCAGTGGGGTAACGGTTGGATTTGTTCCCCCACTATATAAAGGTGTCTTCTTCCTCCAAGTAGACTTACCTCTTTCCCCCAAAGCTCCATTGTTGCTCAAAGCTCCATTTTCACCCGATCTCTCTCCCTAGCCAATCAAACTTGTTGATTTGCTCGGGATTGGTTGAGAAGGCCCAGATCTACACTTCCACCAAGAGAAATTTGATTCCCCCCACTTATCCTTTGCGGATCTTGTTACTCTTGGGTGTTGAGCACCCTAGACGGTTGAGGTCACCTCGAAGCCATACTCCATTGTGGTGAAGCTTCGTGGTGTTGTTGTTGTTGGGAGCCTCCGATTGTTGTGGAGATTGCCCCAACCTTGCTTGTAAAGGTTCGGTCGCCGCCTTCAAGGGCACCAATAGTGGAATCATGGCATCTCGCATTGTGTGAGGGCGTGAGGAGAATACGGTGGCCCTAGTGGATTCTTGGGGAGCATTGTGCCTCCACACCACTCTAACGGAGACGTACTTCCCTTTAAAAGGAAGGAACTCCGGTAACACATCCTCGTCTCCACCGGCTCCACTCTTGGTTATTTCGTGCCTTTACTTTTGCAAGCCTACTTGTTTTACATCCTTTGATTGCTTGTGTGCTAGTTGTTATTGCATCATATAGGTTGCTCACTTAGTTGCACATCTAGACAACCTATTTTGTTGCAAAGTTTAATTTGGTAAAGAAAAGCTTAAAAATTGCTAGTTGCCTATTTACCCCCCCCCTCTAGTCAACCATATTGATCCTTTCACTCTGAGTCCGGCACTAGGCGTAGAATCTTTGGAGACGGGTTGCGTTCCATGGGTTTGGCTCGAGTCGGTTGTTCGATGCGTTTCGTAGACGGTATGCTCCGCCGGTCAGGACTTGATCGATGATGAAGGGACCTTCCCACTTGGGCTTGAGTTTGTCCTTTTTCTTGTCCAGCAGGCGTAGAACTAGTTCGCCAACATTGTAAGTTTTGGCCCGTACTTCTCTGCTTTGATATCTTCGAGCCTGCTGCTAATAGAATGCGGAACGAGCCTTTGCCACGTCGCACTCCTCTTCCAATGCGTCCAAACTGTCCTGCCGATCCAAATCGGATTCTCTTTCTTCGTACATGCGCACGTGAGGTGAGTCATGAATTATATCGCAGGGCAAAACTGCCTCTGCGCCGTATACCATAAAAAATGGTGTGAATCCGGTAGTGCGATTTGGCGTGGTCCGCAGCCCCCAGAGTACGGAGTCGAGCTCCTCCACCCAGTGCGTGTTAGATTCCGTGAGGGACCGCACTAACCTGGGTTTAATGCCGCTCATGATTAGACCATTTCCTCGTTCGACTTGACCGTTAGTTTGAGGGTGATAGACTGAAGCGTAGTCGAGCTTGATGCCCATATTTTTGCACCAGAGTTTAACCTCGTCGGCCGTGAAGTTCATGCCGTTATCAGTGATGATCTTTGTGGGGACACCATAACGGTGTACTACCCCGATATGAAGTCTATCAAAGGTCCGGATTCGCCGCTTTAACCGGCTTGGCCTCTATCCATTTGGTGAATTTGTCCACCATGACCAATAGGTATTTTTGCTTGTGGGTTCCCCTTTAAGGGGTCCAACCATGTCAAGCCCCGGACATGACGGCTAGGTGATGGATATAGTTTTGAGGCGGTGGGTGGCATGTGGCTTTGATTAGCAAAGAGCGGCAACCGATGCATCGTTGGACTAAGTCTCGAGCATCTGCCGGCGATCGGCCAATAAAATCTCAGACGGAAGGCCTTGCCCACAAGGGCCGGGCTGCGGCGTGGTGCCACGAGTCGGCGTGAATTTCAGCCAGAAGATTTCGCCCTTCCTCTTCGAAGATGCACCTTTGGAGGACTCCGATTGTGCTTTTCTTATAAAGCTCTCCCTCATGGACCTTGTAGGCTTTAGATCGCCGTACTATGCAGCGGGCCTCGTTTTGGTCTTCGGGAAGTTCCTGCCTAATTAAGTAGGCTAGGAATGGTTCCGTCCACGGGGCAATGACTGCCATTATTTCGTGGGCTGAAGGTGTTATTTCATTGGCTGAGCCACCGATTGTGTCAGAATGTTCAGTGTTGGGCGGTGCGGTTGGTTCCGGGTTGTTGTTTCCGGACTCCTCTTCCCATATCTGAATGGCTTAAAAGCCGCTCCGGGAAGATGTTTGGAGGGGCGATTGTCGCGCTTATACCGATCGCGTGTAACACGTCGACCGCCGGTTATTATCCGAGCTACATGGTGGAATTGAGTCCTTGAACCGAGCTGACATTTTTAAGACGGCGTTACGATAGGCTGCCATTTTCGGATCCTTGGCGTCAAAGTCTCCATTTACTTGGGATATTGCGAGGTTTGAATCCCCGCGCACCTCTAGGCGTTGAATGCCCATGGAGATTGCCATCCGGAGACCATGTAGAAGGGCCTCGTATTCGGCTGCATTGTTGGAGTCCGTGTACATTATCTGAAGTACGTATTGGACTGTGTCTCCGGTTAAATGGTGAGCCACTTGGGACGTGACCTCCTCGGACCTGTAATTGTCCGGCGAGCCGAACACCACATCTAGTGTAATTTTTCCTGTGCAGCGTGCTTCCCGACTAGGGATTATTCCTCTAAAGGTTGTCTTTGCTTCGCTCAATGCGGCTCCCGGTTTATTTCCATTTTTGAAAGGTTTCCTCGTAGATGAGGTTTAATCCACTGCCGCCATCCATGAGTACCTTGGTAAGACGAAAGCCGTCCACTATTGGACTGAGGACCAATGCGGCTGGTGCTCGGGCTGTTCGGAATTTAGGTTCGTCGCTAGCGTTGAAGGTGATAGCCGTGTCGCTCCATGGATTTATTGTTGCTACTTGGTAGACTTCGGCGAGGCTACGGAGTGTTCGTTTCCGCATATTATTTGATGCGAAAGTCTTGAAGACTGTTAATACCGTACTGGTACTGTTGGGCTGGTTCTCCGGGGCTAGAAGCTCTTCGCCAGTTTTGGCCACCTACCGTAGTATCCAACATGCTCGAAGGTTATGTGTTGGAGTGGCACCCTCTGTGCTACGGATTTTACAGGGTCCGCTGAGCCATCCCTCCAGTACGGTTTCATGCCCTTTAGGGGTTTTTTGCTTTTTGGTTTTTGTCCCGGGTGCCTGAGCATGATGCACCCTTTTGTTTAGGACTAGGGTTGTGTTCGGAGCTGGATTGTCCCAAAACTTAGTTTCGGTTTTCCAGGCACTCTCCATCGCACAGTACTTTCGTACTGTGGATGCCAGGTCGGCGAAGCATGTAATTTCGCGACGACTTATGGCGTTCATGATTCCCTTGTCCGTGCAATTGTTGCAGAAAATTGAGATTGCGCTTTCCTCACGGCAGTCTTTTATCCTGTCCATAACCAGGAGGAATCTGGCCCAGTAATGATGTACTATTTCAGTGGGCTCTTGCTGGATTTGAGATAGATCGCTTGTGTTTGGGTGGGTGGGTGGAATTAAGTCCGGAACCCCGCCCAATCTGAGGCTCAAGGGCCGAAAAGTTTCTGAATTTGGAAGCTTGGATTCTGGATGTTGTCCAACGAATCTGGTCCATTGCTGACTTTAGGTTCAATGCTTGATTGGCGTCCGTCCCTCCGCGGGAATCCGGCATGGAGGGATCAGGAATCCGGACATAACTGGTCTTTAATATAGAAGAAGAGTCGCCGCGTTGTTCCTCTACCACGGCAACATGGTGGGTAGCCTGGGGAGAGTTAATCTCTCTTAGATCGGTTTTAAGCCCAATCTGATCGTAGTCTGTAGCGACTCCCAGGGCGGCGATGCGATCCAAGAGCACGTTTATGGAAGAGAGCTCCATTGGATCCAGCTGCTCGGCAAATTCCGAGTTGACGTGAAGATCGCTTTTGATGACCCGAGAGGTCATTGTCGGAGCGGCGGCCGAACAGCCGGTCATAAGAAAACTACCTAGCCGGATAGTTTGGCCGGTGGCCAAAGCTCCCTTGGCAATGGTTCCGTCTTTAAAGATGGGAAGAGGCATCCTTCCTGATTGTGGCGGCACAGAGGAACTCTCAATCAAAGCACCAATGTCGGTGTCAAAACCGGCGGATCTCGGGTAGGGGGTCCCGAACTATGCGTCTAGGCGGATGGTAACAGGAGACAAGGGACACGATGTTTTTACCCAGGTTCGGGCCCTCTCGATGGAGGTAAACCCTACTCCTGCTTGATTGATATTGATGATATGGGTAGTACAAGAGTAGATCTACCACGATATCAAAGAGGCTAAACCCTAGAAGCTAGCCTATGGTATGATTGTTGTTCGTCCTATGGACTAAAACCCTCCGGTTTATAAAGACACCGAAGAGGGCTAGGGTTACACAGAGTCGGTTACAATGGTAGGAGATCTACATATCCGTATTGCCAAGCTTGCCTTCCACGCCAAGGAAAGTCCCCTCCGGACATGGGACGAAGTCTTCAATCTTGTATCTTCATAGTCTTGGAGTCCGGCCAATGATGATAGTTCGGCTATCCGGACACCCCCTAGTCCAGGACTCCCTCAGCCATCATCGTGGCAACACATAAACGGTCCCAAACGGGGAGAAGGTACCATAACAACAACAATGGGCACACATGGCTTATGTCCACCTACCTGATCAAAGTAGCGCGCGCCCATAACCTTCCCTCATTGGAGGCACCGACGAGAGGCATGACAATAGACCCAGTTAGGTCCTTCCCATAAAGGCAAGCGTGGTTGCACTGGTCAGATCGATATGGTGGCACCATGACTCAGCCAACAGTTGTTCAAGTTCAATTTACTCTGGTTAAAATTGCATGCAAATATGCTGAGCCATGATAAAATAACATGATGGAATTACAATGCATGAGCATGATATCACATAAGCATGAGATGCAACATAACTATCAACCATATCAACAATGAATCATATCCAACTGAGCATGACATAATGATGAGTATGAATATTACAAGTACAACACTACTCATACCATAACATGACCATTAGCATCAACAATAAATATCATGCAAGAACATATCACAATGCTACCATGCAAGCATTTAACCAACTGGATGCAATGGAACATGCATAACGATGGCACTCGGAATAGAAGATAGTCATGCACCGAAGGCCATCACCAACATCAACATGTACTACTAGCAAGCATAAACATATGAAAGGAATACTAGCAGGTAGAACATGATAACATAGTGCAAGATAACATAGCATGAGAGTGAACATGAAAATCTAAGCATCACCGGAACAACGACACCCAAGTTTTAAACAGAGAAACATTCAATAAAGATTCAAGTTGAAAACCATGGCTACTGCATGACTATCATGCAAGTGGGTATTATGGCTTGCCTCGGGATGAAGAAGGCACTGGGAAAAAGTGAGGTGAAGCCGCGGAAAAATTTGCCGGAAATAGTTCTCTCCCGGAGGGGCTATTTAAGTGCAAGGGCAAAATAGTCATTTTTAGTACGCCAAAACATAATGAAAGTGACACCAACAGAAAGGTCTCGATGAGACGAAGAAGTGAGAGTTGGATTCACCTCAAACGGAGTTACGATTGCGGAGTTAGGAGGGGTTGAACACCAGGGACCAATCTGTAAAAAGTTTCCCCACAAACAAGTCCCTGGCGGCTGAAACAGAAAGCGCCTTTAGTCTGAATACGTTTTCTGCGCAGGGAAACATATTTTGAGCCGAAGTGCAAAATGAATACGCTTTCAGAACTGAGAAAACACATTTTGGGCCGAAGTGGAAACAGAATACGCCTTCTAAAGGTGAAAACGTACTCTATAGGTTGACGCGTCCACTTATCCACGTGGCAGAGGCGGGGTCGAGGCTGAGTGTCGCTGACGTGCGGGTCCCACGGGGTGGGGGCCGTCACTTATCCATGCTGGACCGGGCGGGTCAACGCCTGCCGAGGCGGGGCCGGCCCAGAGTGGCTGCCAGGTGGGGTCCATGGGGAGGGGGCCCCACTCGCAGGTCTTCTTCTTCCTTCTCCACGCGCGCGCCCGACCGGAGACAGGGGCTCACCCCGACGAACCCTGCCGGTGACACAGGCCACCTCAGGCGGCGCCCAGCCTACCGGAGGATTCAGAAGATCAAGACGGACCTCCCAGGGGGCTCCACGAGCGCCGGAGAGCAAGGGGTGGAACGTGATACGTCCATTTTGCATCATGCTTTTATATCGATATTTATTGCATTATGGGCTGTTATTACACGTTATGTCGCAATACTTATGGCTATTCTCTCTTATTTTACAAGGTTTATCATGAAGAGGGAGAATGCCGGCAGCTAGGATTCTGGCTGGAAAAGGAGCAAATATTGGAAACCTATTCTGCACAGCTCCAAAAGTCCTAAAACTCCACGAAAGTCATTTTTGGAATTAATAAGAATTATTGAGCAAAGAAAGTACTAGAGGGGGCCCACACCCTGTCCACGAGGGTGGGGGCGCACCCACCCCTACTGGGCATGCCCCCTGTCTCGTGGGCCCCCTAGTGGCTCTCCGGTGCCCATCTTCTGCTATATGAAGCCTCTTACCCTGGAAAAAAAATCATAAGAAAGCTCACGGGACAAAACTCCGCCGCCACGAGGCGAAACCTTGGCGGAACCAATCTAGGGCTCCCGCGGAGCTGTTCTGCCGGGGAAACTTCCCTCCGGGAGGGGGAAATCATCACCATCGCCATCACCAACAATCCTCTCATCGGGAGGGGGTCAATCTCCATCAACATCTTCACCAGCACCATCTCCTCTCAAAACCCTAGTTCATCTCTTATATCCAATCTTGTATCAAAACCACAAAATGGTACTTGTGGGTTGCTAGTAGTGTTGATTACTCCTTGTAGTTGATGCTAATTAGTTTACTTGGTGGAAGATCATATGTTCAGATCCTTAATGCATATTAATACTCCTCTGATCATGAACATGAATATGCTTTGTGAGTAGTTACGTTTGTTCCTGAGGACATGGGTGAAGTCTTGCTATTAGTAGTCATGTGAATTTGGTATTCGTTCGATATTTTGATGAGATGTATGTTGTCTCTCCTCTAGTGGTGTTATGTGAACGTCGACTACATGACACTTCACCATTATTTGGGCCTAGAGGAAGGCATTGGGAAGTAATAAGTAGATGATGGGTTGCTAGAGTGATGAAGCTTAAACCCTAGTTTATGTGTTGCTTCGTAAGGGCTGATTTGGATCCATATGTCTCATGTTGTGGTTAGGTTTACCTTAATACTTCTTTTGTAGTTGCGGATGCTTGCAATAGGGTTAATCATAAGTGGGATGCTTGTCCAAGAAAGGACAGCACCCAAGCACCGGTCCACCCACATATCAAATTATCAAAGTAACGAACGCGAATCATATGAACGTGATGAAAACTAGCTTGACGATAATTCACATGTGTCCTCGGGAGCGCTTTTCTCATTATAAGAAATTGTCCAGGCTTGTCCTTTGCTACAAAAAGGATTGGGCCACCTTGCTGCACCTTATTTACTTTCATTGCTTGTTACCCATTACAAATTATCTTATCACAAAACTATCTGTTACCTACAATTTCAGTGCTTGCAGAGAATACCTTACTGAAAACCGCTTGTCATTTCCTTCTGCTCCTCGTTGGGTTCAACACTCTTACTTATCAAAAGGACTATGATAGATCCCCTATACTTTTGGGTCATCAAGACTCTTTTCTGGCACTGTTGCCGGGGAGTGAAGCGCCTTTGGTGAGTGCAACTTGGTAAGGAAACATTTACATAGTGTGCTGAAATTTTCTGTCACTTGTTACTATGGAAACTAATCCTTTGAGGGGCTTGTTCGGGGCATCTTCGCCCCGACCAGTAGAGAAAAGAGTTGCTCCTCAACCTACTGAACCTACTGAAAATGTTTATTTTGAGATTCCTTTGGGTATGATAGAGAAACTGCTAGCTAATCCCTTTGCAGGAGATGGAACATTGCATCCCGATTTACACCTTATCTATGTGGATGAAGTTTGTGGATTATTTAAGATTGCAGGTATTCCCGATTGTGTTGCTAAGAGGAAGGTCTTCCCTTTATCTTTGAAGGGAGATGCATTGACATGGTATAGGCTATGTGATGATACAGGATCTTGGAACTATAAACGATAGAAATTGGAATTTCACCAGAAGTTCTATCCGATGCATCTTGTTCATCGTGATCATAATTACATATATAATTTCTGGCCTCGCGAAGGAGAAAGCATCGCTCAATCTTGGGGAGGCTTAAGTCAATGTTATATTCATGCCCCAATCATGAGCTCTCAAGAGATATGATTATTCAAAAAAATTATGCTCGGCTTTCTCTCAATGATCGCACCATGCTCGATACTTCCTATGTTGGTCCTTATATGCTGAAGACTATTGAATTCAAGTGGGATTTATTGGAAATAATTAAACGCAACTCTGAAGATTGGGGTTCCGACGATGGTAAGGAGTCAGGTATGACACCTAAGTTTGATTGTGTTAACTCTTTTATGGATACCGATGCTTTTCGTGGATTTAGCGCTAAATATGGACTTGACCCTGAGATAGTAGCTTCTTTCTGTGAATCCTTTGCTACTCACGTTGACTTCCCTAAGGATAAGTTGTTTAAATATAATCCTCCCATTGAAGTAAAATTAGTTGCACCTGTTACAGTTGAAGAAAAGACTATCACTTATAATGATCCTATTGTTCCTACTACTTATGTTGAGAAACCACCTTTCCCTATTAGGATAAAGGATCATGCTAAAGCTTCAACTGTGGTCCGTAAGAGTAATACTAGAACATATACACCTCCTGAGCAAATTAAAGTTGAACCTAGTATTGCTATGGTTAAAGATCTCTTGGATGATAATATAGATGGGCATGTTATTTACTTCTATGATGAAGCTGCTAATATTGCTAAACCCAATGCTAAGATACATAGACTTGTTGTAGGCATGCCTGTTATTTCTGTTAAAATAGGAGATCATTGTTATCATGGCTTATGTGATATGGGTGCTAGTGTTAGTGTAATACCTCATTCCTTATATGAAGAAATTATGCATGATATCGCACCCGCTGAAATATAAGATATTGATGTTACTATTAAGCTTACAAATAGAGATACTGTTTCACCAGTTGGGATTGTTAGAGATGTTGAAGTCTTGTGTGGGAAAGTTATATACCTTGCTGATTTTCCTGTTCTTGGTTCCCCACAAGATAGCTTTTGTCCCATTATATTTAGTAGACCCTTCTTGAATACTGTTAATGCTAGGATTGATTGCAAAAAGGATGTTGTTACAATTGGCTTAGGGGATATGTCTCATGAGTTTAACTTTGCTAAGTTTTGTAGACAACCCCATGATAAAGAATTACCTAGTAAGGATGAAGTTATTGGTATTGCTTCTATTGTCGTGCCTCCTACAGATCCGTTAGAACAATATTTGCTAGACCATGAAAATGATATGTTTATGAATGAAAGAAGGGAGATAGATGAAGTATTCTTTCAACAGGGTCCTATTCTGAAACACAACCTGCCTATTGAAATCCTAGGGGATCCCCCTCCACCCAAGGGTGATCCCGTGTTTGAGCTTGAACCTTTACCTGATAATCTTAAATATGCTTATCTTGATGAAAAGAAGATATATCATGTTATTATTAGTGCTAACCTTTCAGAGCAGAAAGAGGAAAAATTATTGAAAACTCTGAAAAAGCACCGTGCTGCTATTGGATATACTCTCGATGATCTTAAGGGAATTAGTTCCACTCTATGCCAACACAAAATTAAATTGGACGAAGGATCCAAACCAGTTAGAGATCATCAATGACGGTTAAATGCTAAGATGAAGGAAGTGGTAAGAAAGGAGATACTAAAGCTCCTTGAGGCAGGTATAATTTATCACGTTGCTGATAGTGATTGGGTAAGTCCTGTCCATTTCATCCCTAAGAAGGGAGGTATTGCTGTTGTTCCGAATGATAAAGATGAATTGATTCCGCAAAGAATTATTACAGGTTATAGGATGGTAATTGATTTCTGTAAATTAAATAAAGCTACTAAGAAAGATCATTACCCTTTACCTTTTATTGATCAAATGCTAGAAAGACTGCCCAAACATACACATTTCTTCTTTTTAGATGGTTATCCTGGTTTCTCTCAAATAACTGTGTCAGCGGACGATCAATCAAAAACTACTTTTACTTGCCCTTTCGGTACTTTTCCTTATAGACGTATGCCTTTTGGTTTATGTAATGCACCTGCTACCTTTCAAAGATGCATGATGGCTATATTCTCTGACTTTTTTGAAAAGATTTGTGAGGTATTCATGGATGATTTCTTCGTTTATGTATCCTCTTTTGATGATTGCTTGAGAAACCTTGATCGAGTTTTGCAGAGATGTGAAGACACTAGTCTCGTCTTGAATTGGGAAAAGTGCCACTTTATGGTTAGTGAAGGCATTGTCTTGGGGCATAAAATTTCTGAAAGAGGTATTGAAGTTGATAAAGCTAAAGTTGATGCTATTTAAAAGATGCCATGTCCCAAGGACATTAAAGGTATAAGAAGTTTCCTTGGTCATGCTGGTTTTTATAGGAGGTTCATTAAGGACTTCTCTAAAATCTCTAGGCCTCTGACTAATTTATTGCAAAAAGATATTCCTTTTTGTCTTTGATGATGATTGTGTAGAAGCATTTGAAATACTTAAGAAAGCTTTGATCACTGCACCTATTGTTCAGCCACCTGATTGGAATTTACCCTTTGAAATTATGTGTGATGCTAGTGATTATGATGTAGGTGTTGTTCTAGGGCAAAGAGTTTATAAGAAATTAAATGTTATCCAGTATGCTAGTAAAACTCTTGATACTGCCTAGAGAAATTATGCTACTACTGAAAAAGAATTCTTAGCGGTTGTATTTGCTTGTGATAAGTTCAGACCTTATATTGTTGATTCTAAAGTTACTATTCACACTGATCATGCTGCTATTAAATATCTTATGGAAAAGAAAGATGCTAAACCTAGACTTATTAGATGGGTTCTCTTGCTCCAAGAATTTGATTTGCATATTATTGATAGAAAGGGAGCTGAGAACCCCATTGCAGACAACTTGTCTAGGTTAGAGAATGTTCTTGATGACCCACTACCTATTGATGATAGCTTTCCTGATGAACAATTAGCGGTCATTAATGCTTCTCGTACTGCTCCATGGTATGCTGATTATGCTAATTACATTGTTGCTAAATTTATACCACCTAGTTTCACATACCAGCAAAAGAAAAAGTTCTTTTATGATTTAAGACATTACTTCTGGGATGACCCACACATTTATAAAAAAGGAGTAGATGTTGTTATTAGACGTTGTGTACCTGAGCATGAACATGAATAGATCCTACGCAAGTGTCACTCCGAACCATATGGAGGACACCACGCTGGAGATAGAACTGCACATAAGGTATTGAAATCTGGTTTTTATTGGCCTACTCTCTTCAAAGATGCTCGTAAGTTTGTCTTGTATTGTGATGAATGTCAAAGAATAGGTAGTATCAGTAGACGTCAAGAAATGCCTATGAATTATTCTCTTGTTATTGAACCATTTGATGTTTGGGGCTTTGATTATATGGGACCTTTTCCTGCCTCTAATGGATATACACATATTTTAGTTGTTGTTGATTACGTTACTAAGTGGGTAGAAGCTATTCCAACTAGTAGTGATGATCATAACACCTCTATTAAGATGCTTAAAGAAGTTATTTTTCTGAGGTTTGGAGTCCCTAGATACTTAATGACTGATGGTGGTTCACATTTTATTCATGGCGCTTTTTGTAAAATGCTTGCTAAGTATGATGTTAATCATACAATTGCATATCCTTATCACCCGTAGTCTAGTGGTCAAGTGGAATTGAGCAATAGAGAGCTCAAATTACTTTTGCAAAAGACTATCAATAGATCTAGAAAGAATTGGTCCAAGAAACTTGATGATGCATTATGGGCCTATAGAACTACATATAAAAATCCTATGGGTATGTCTACGTATAAGATGGTTTATGGAAAAGCATGTCATTTACCTCTCGAACTTGAACATAAAGCATATTGGGCTATTAAAGAGCTCAACTATGACTTCAGACTTGCCGGCGAGAAGAGGTTATTTGATATTAGCTCACTCGATGAATGGAGAACCCAAGCCTATGAGAATGCCAAGCTGTTCAAAGAAAAAGTTAAAAGATGGCATGACAAAAGAATACAAAAGCGTGAGTTTAACGTAGGCGATTATGTGTTGCTATTCAACTCTCGTTTATGATTTTTTGCAGGAAAACTTCTCTCTAAATGGGAAGGTCCTTACGTTATCGAGGAGATCTATCGTTCTAGTGCCATAAAAATCAACAATTTCGAAGGCACAAGTCCGAGGGTGGTGAACGGTCAAAGAATCAAACATTATATCTCAGGTAATCCTATAAATGTTGAAACTAATATTATTGAAACCGTAATCCCAGAGGAATACATAAGGGACACTTTCCAGAACATTTTAGACTCCGAAAAGGAATAGGTATGTGGTACGGTAAGTAAAACGACTCCAAAACAGTTCTAATGGCAAATTTTCTCCGTTTTGGAATATTTAAGAATTTAGGAAAATAAGTAGTCTGGGAAGGACACGAGGCCTCCACGAGGGTGGAGGGCGCGCCCACCCCTACATGGTGTGCCCCCCTGCCTTGTGGGCACCTCGTGTGCCTTCCGGACCCTGTTTTCTTGCACGTTACTTCTTTTGGTCGGTAAAAATTCATTATATAATCTCCCAAAGGTTTTGACCACCGTATCACGCAAAAATCTTCTGTTTTTGTTTCGAGCTGTTTCTGTTACAGATTTAGAGCAAGATGTCTTCTAAAGAGTCAGTCGGGGAGAGTCGAGTGTCCCACTCGACGCCAGGTCCAGGAGCAAACAGCGATGCTTATCACTTTGGGCCATCAACGGAGGATGAGATGGAGGCCGATTTGAAAAGGATAGATGCTATGGAGGAGGATCAAGAAGTTACCTCTCGCTTCCAAGCAGGATTCATGATGGGGGAACTACAGAGCTCAGCTATTCCAAACTCGGTCATCCCTTCCAATGTTAAATTTCTTTCTTATGAAAATATGAAAAAGAGTGTCACTTGTTCTCCAGAAGCTATGCAGCATCCTTGGGTAAAAGGAGCTTTAGCTGTCACAAGCAAGCTCCGCAAGGAAAATATGGACCTCAAGCAACAAGTAAATAAGCTCAAGGAGGAGAGTCGTATGCTGAGGGGCATCATCGCCAAGAAAATCACAACCCCAACTCTGAAGAAGGAGACATAATCACATGGGTATGGGCACTCCCCTTGGCAACTTCCAAGCTTGGGGGAGGTGCCCCGGTATTTTAATACCATCACACTCCTATCTTTACCGTTTTACTTAGTTTGATCCTTTTGGTAATATCTAGATCTAGTAGAATAAAGTCTTGGTATGAATTAGTTTTGAGTTTTGCTTTGTGATCCCTTTATGTAATCGAGTCCGTGAGCTCTATAATAAAGATTAGTGTTGAGTCAAGGGCTTTCCTATCTTGCTATGATCTTGAGAATTTAGAAAGAATAAAAAGAACAAAAGAGTTCATATTGATCTTATGGATAGTAATGACTTCACATATAAAGAGTATGAGGCACAAAAGTTGTTGAGAGTTGACAAACATAGTTTTGGTCATCGTTGCACTTAATAGGAAGTAATAAAGAAAGAGAGGTTCTCACATATAAATATACTACCTTGGATATCTTTTATAATTGTGAGCACTCATTTAAGTATGACATGCTAAAGAGTTGATGTTGGACAAGGAAGACAACGTAATGGGTTATGTTTTCTCACATCTCAGTTAAAGTATATTGTCATGGATCGTCCAACATGTTGAGCTTGCCTTTCCCCCTCATGCTAGCCAAATTCCTTGCACCAAGTAGAGATACTACTTGTGCTTCCAAATATACTTAAACCCAGTTTTTGCCATGAGAGTCCACCATACCTACCTATGGATTGAGTAAGATCCTTCAAGTAAGTTGCCATGTTGCAAGCAATAAAAATTGCTCTCTAAATATGTATGACTTATTAGTGCGGAGAAAATAAGCTTTATACGATCATCTGATATGGAAGTAATAAAAGCAACGCACTGCATAATAAAGGTTCATATCACAAGTGGCAATATAAAGTGACGTTCTTTTGCATTAAGATTTTGTGCATCCAACCCTAAAAGCAGATGACAACCTCTACTTCCCTCTGTGAAGGGCCTATCTTTTACTTTATGTCTTTTAACATTATGCGGGAGTCAAGGTGATCCTCACCTTTCCCTTTTACATTTTATCCTTTGGCAAGCACCTTGTGTTGGAAAGATCCTGATATATATATATATATATCCAATTGGATGTAAGTTAGCATGAACTATTATTGTTGACGTCACCCAAATGTGAATACGTTGGGAGGCAACACTATAAGCCCCTATCTTTCTCTGTGTCCAATTAAAACTCCATAACCATAAGTATTGCGTGAATGTTAGCAATTGTAGAAGACTATATGATAGTTGAGTATGTGGACTTGCTGAAAAGCTCTATTCTTGACTCTTTCCGATGTTATGATAAATTGCAATTGCATCAATGACTGAGATTAAAGTTTGTTAGCTCTCAATGAAGTTTCTGAACCATACTCAACATTTTGAATAGATTGTTACTTGAGCATAAGAAATCATATGACAAAATCTATTTATGTTGCTGTTATAAGAATGATCATGATGCTCTCATGTCCGTATTTTTTTTATCAACACCTCTATCTCTAAACATGTGGACATATTTTTCGATATCGGCTTCCGCTTGAGGACAAGCGAGGTCTAAGATTGGGGGAGTTGATACGTCCATTTTGCATCATGCTTTTGTATCGATATTTATTGCATTATGGGCTGTTATTACATGTTATGTCACAATACTTATGGCTATTCTCTATTATTTTACAAGGTTTATCATGAAGAGGGAGAATGCTGATAGCTAGGATTCTGGCTGGAAAAGGATCAAATATTGGAAACCTATTCTGCATAGCTCCAAAAGTCCTGAAACTCCATGAAAGTCATTTTTGGAATTAATAAGAATTATTGGGCAAAGAGAGTACCAGAGGGGGCCCACACCCTGGCCACGAGGGTGGGGGCGCTCCCACCCCTACTTGGCGCGCCCCCTGTCTCGTGGGCCCCCTGGTGGCCTTCCGGTGCCCAGCTTCTGCTATATGAAGCTTCTTACCCTGGAAAAAATCATAAGTAAGCTCACGGGACGAAACTCCGCCGCCACGAGGCGGAACCTTGGCCGAACCAATCTAGGGCTCCGGCGGAGCTGTTTTGCCGGAGAAACTTCCCTCCGGAGGGGTAAATCATCACCATCATCATCACCAACAATCCTCTCATCGGGAGGGGGTCAATCTCCATCAACATCTTGACCAGCACCATCTCCTCTCAAAACCCTAGTTCATCTCTTGCATCCAATCTTGTATCAAAACCACAATTTGGTACATATGGGTTGCTAGTAGTGTTGATTACTCCTTGTAGTTGATGCTAATTAGTTTACTTGGTGGAAGATCATATGTTCAGATCCTTAATGCATATTAATACTCCTCTGATCATGAACATGAATATGCTTTGTGAGTAGTTACGTTTGTTCCTGAGGACATGGGTGAAGTCTTGCTATTAGTAGTCATGTGAATTTGGTATTTGTTTGATATTTTGATGAGATGTATGTTGTCTCTCCTCTAGTGGTGTAATGTGAATGTCGACTACATGACACTTCACCATTATTTGGGCCTAGAGGAAGGCATTGGGAAGTAATAAGTAGATGATGGGTTGCTAGAGTGACAGAAGCTTAAACCCTAGTTTATGCATTGCTTCGTAAGGGGCTGATTTGGATCCATATGTCTCATGATGTGGTTAGGTTTACCTTAATACTTCTTTTGTAGTTACGGATGCTTGCAATAGGGGTTAATCATAAGTGGGATGCTTGTCCAAGAAAGGACAGCACCCAAGCACCGGTCCACCCACATATCAAATTATGAAAGTAACGAACGCGAATCATATGAACGTGATGAAAACTAGCTTGACGATAATTCCCATGTGTCCTCGGGAGCGCTTTTCTCATTATAAGAAATTGTCCAGGCTTGTCCTTTGCTACAAAAAGGATTGGGCCACCTTGTTGCACCTTATTCAATTTCATTGCTTGTTACCCGCTACAAATTATCTTATCACAAAACTATCTGTTACCTACAATTTCAGTGCTTGCAGAGAATACCTTACTGAAAACCGCTTGTCATTTCCTTCTGCTCCTCATTGGGTTCGACACTCTTACTTATCGAAAGGACTATGATAGATCCCCTATACTTGTGGGTCATCAGAACGCTGGGTCTATCAGGGCGGACGGCAGCGTCGGACTCCGGTGAAACCCGCGGCTGCAGGCGAGGGAAGGAGGGGAGGGGCTAAGGGGAGGCTCTCGATGGTCTATGGAAGTCTCCAGTGCATGTGGGAGGGAGAGCGGAGATTCGGCTCGCATGAATTTGAGATGGCCGAGGCGGCGGCCATGGCGGTAGTGGGAGGTAATGAGAGCAGCTCGAGCTCAGGCAAGTGGCTGGGGAGGGCTAGAGAATAGTGTTGAGGAGGTTGTTTAGCTCGGGAGGTCGCGGGGAGGGGCTTATATAGCCGTGGCCGAGGAGGTCGAGTTGTCGTCGCCACGGACGCGTGGACGGTGCCGCGGACGTGTGTGCTCGCGCATGTGCTCAGGGAAGACGGCGGGGGAGGTGCAGACGAGCTACAGAGGTGCACAGGGATGAGCAGAGCTCGGGGATAAGAGGAGGAAGAAGACGGTGATGAACAAAGCCAAATGGACATTGTTCGCCCGTGGGCATGCGGTGGCGAGCGTCGGTGTGGAAGCTGACGGAGGGAGAGAGGGGTCCAGGGAGTGGGCGACGATGAGGGCTATCTGCTGGACACGCTCACGCGCGTGAAGACGACGAGAGGGGAAGGGTCCCGAGCAAGAAACCATTCAGCTCGCGTCCATGGCATGCCAGAGAGGTGGTCACCGCGTGCACTGGTGCACACAGTGCCACACAGTCGGCCAAACGATGTCTGGGGTGGTTTCAACTGCGGTGGTAACTCGATGAAAGACGTTGTGGTTAAATGGTAATCATCATGTGAAGTTTACTGCAGTAAACTTGGACGTGCACTGGTGATCAACAGGAACTTGATTGGAGCCAAAGAGTTTGTCCGGGGTGATTAGCTTAGGAACGACTATAATCGTGGGGATTTTGGTAGGAAATGGACCAAGATTTAATACAGTTGCTTTGCAACTGACCAAAATGGTCCAGAAACTTGATCAACATGATGCACTCACATGGAGTGTTAACTTGAGCTCAAATTGGGCAAGGCAGGGTCATTTGGTCCTATGAAGTTGCTCAAAAATTCTCATACCAATTGGCCAAGCCAAAATGGTACTTCCTTCACGAACATCTCCTCAGGACAGAAACTTGCAAACATTCTAGAGGAATAATGGCTTGATGAAATATGCCCAAAACGGGTAGAGAGAGGTTATATGGATACTAGAAAGCCTAGAAAAATTTGCAGCCATAATGGAGCAAGATAAAATATACTTGCTTCACAAACTGAAATTTTGGACAGAATCAAAGAATTGAAGATGAGCTCACATGGAGGCATGACATGAGCTCAACTTTGGTGAAGGGCTATAATATGATGATATGAAGGATCATGCAAAAATGGCAACTCATTTGGATATGCCTAGCCTGAACCTCCTTCACAAAGCTTCTTTCTGGATAGAAACTTTGGAAAATCAATAATTACTAGGCAAATGAGGTTGCATTTTGGCATGTGGCAATAATATGGAAATAAAAAGATGTCCAAGGAGTTTGAGGGCGAATGGGTAAAGGAAAATAGCACTTGCTTCACAATGTGCCATTTAGGGTAGAATAGGAAATGAATTATTGGAGGATTATTTTTTATCATGGCAATGAAAAGTTTTGCCATATTTGATCAAGATATGACCCAAACAATTTATGAGAATTATTTGGGAATTTTAGGAGTGAGGGAAATATAGGTTGCTTCACAACCTAGGGCAAGTTGAGTTATTCCTTTAATAGAAAAGGAATTTTCCCAATAGAAATAATATTGGAATTTGGTCCAAGGTGGAAATGGAAAGGTCTAGGGTTGGATAGGGGATGACAAGCCACTCTAGAAGTAAAGAAGAGTTCATCTTCTTCAATTTCCAGACCACATAGCCACGGAAAAAGAAAACTCAGGAAAAAACCTTGGAAAAACAAAAGAAAAAGAAAGGGCAAAAAATTAGGCTGTCACATACGCATAGACCTGGCTCGGATGCCACTGTTGGGGAATGCGGTAATTTCAAAAAATTCCTACGATCACACAAGATATATCTAGGAGATGCATAGCAACGAGAGGGGAGAGTGTGTCCACGTACCCTCATAGACCAAAAGCGGAAGCATTTAGTTAACGCGGTTGATGTAGTCGAACATCTTCGTGATCCAACTGATCCAAGCACCGAACGTACGGAACCTCCGCGTTTAGCACACGTTCAGCTCGATGACGTCCCTTGTACTCTTGATCCAGTTGATGCCGAGGGAGAGTTTTGTTAGCATGACGGCGTGGCAACGGTGATGATGAAGTTACCAGCGCAGAGCTTTGCCTAAGCACTACAACGATATGAACGAGGTGTGTAATTGTGTAGGGGGGCACTGCACACGGCTAAAAGATGTCTGTTGTACCTTTGGGGTGCCCCCTGCCCCCGTATATAAAGGAGGGGAGGAGGAGGCCGGCCAACAAGGGGCGCGCCAGGGAGAAGGGAGTCCTACTAGGACTACAGTACTAGTAGGATTCGACCCCACCCCCTTTTTTCCTTCTACTGGAGGGAGAAAAGGGGAAGGAGAGGGAGTAGGAGAAGGAAAGGGGGGTGGCGCCCCCTTCCCAAGTCCAATTCGGCCTCCTGCCCAAAGGGGGCGCACCAGCCCCTTGTGGGCTGGTGTGCTTCCCTCTTATTGCCCATAAGGCCCATACCTTCTCCCGGGGGGTTTCGGAAACCTCCCGGTACTCCGGAAAAATGCTCGAACCACTCGGAACCATTCCGATATCCAAATGCAACCTTCCAATATATGAATCTTTATATCTTGACCATTTCGAGACTCCTCGTCACGTTTGTGATCTCATCCGGGACTCTGAACAAACTTTGGTACATCATATCACATAAACTCAAAATACCAATCGTCATCGAACGTTAAGCGTGCGGACCCTATGGGTTCGAGAACTATGTAGACATGACCGAGACACATCTCCGGTCAATAACCAATAGCGGAACATGGTTGCTCATATTGGTTCCTACATATTCTACGAAGATCTTTATTGGTCAAACCGCATAACAACATACGATGTTCCCTTTGTCATCGGTATGTTACTTGCCCGAGATTTGATCGTCGATATCATTATACCTAGTTCAATCTCGTTACCGGCAAGTCTCTTTACTCGTTCCGTAATACTTCATCCTGCAACTAACTCATTAGTTACAATGCTTGCAAGGCTTATAGTGATGAGTATTACCGAGAGGGCCCAGAGATACCTCTCTGAAACACGGAGTGACAAATCCTAATCTCGACATATGCCAACCCAACAAACACCTTCGGAGACACCTGTAGAGCACCTTTGTAACCACCCTTTTATGTTGTGAGGTTTGGTATCACACAAAGTGTTCCTCCGGTATTCGGGAGTTGCATAATCTCATATTATGAGGAACTTGTATAAGTCATGAAGAAAGCAGTAGCAATGAAACTGAAACAATCATAATGCTAAGCTAACGGATGGATCATGTCCATCACATCATTCTCCTAACGATGTGATCTCGTTCATCAAATTACAACACATGTCTATGGTTAGGAAACATAACCATCTTTGATTAACGAGCTAGTCAAGTAGAGGCATACTAGGGACTATAAGTTTTGTCTATGTATTCACACATGTACTAAGTTTCCGGTTAATACAGTTCTAGCATGAATAATAAACATTTATCATGAATTAAGGAAATAAATAATAACTTTATTATTGCCTCTAGGGCATATTTCCTTCACATCTCATATGCTCCGTGACGTTTCAAAAACGTTTTTGAAGTCCCGATTCTAAGCCATAAAGCATGGTGCACAAAACTATCAACTAGTCATCATATTGAGCTAGCCAAACGTTCATAACGTCTGCATCTGCTCCTGCAATAGGTCTGTCACCTAGCGGTGCATCAAGGACATAATTCTTCTATGCAGCAATGAGCATAAACCTTAGATCATGGACCCAGTCCGCATCATTGCTACTATCATCTTTCAACTTAGTTTTTCTCTAGGAACACATATAAAACTATAGGGAAGCAACAACGTGAGTTATTGATCTACAACATTATTTGCAAAATACTATCAGGACTAAGTTCATGATAAATTAAAGTTCAATTAATCATATTACTTAAGAACTCCCACTTAGATAGACATCCCTCTAATCATCTAAGTGATCACGTGATCCAAATCACCTAAACCATGTCCGATCATCAGGTGATGTGGAGTAGTTTTCAATGGTGAACATCACTATGTTGATCATATCTACTATATGATTCATGCTCGACCTTTTGGTCTCAGTGTTCTTAGGCCATATCTGCATATGCTAGGCTCGTCAAGTTTAACCCGAGTATTCTGCATGTGCAAAACTGGCTTGGACCAATTGTATGTGAATGTAGAGCTTATCACACCCGATCATCACATTGTGTCTCGGCACGACGAACTGTAGCAACGGTGCATACTCAGGGAGAACACTTATACCTTGAAATTTAGTAAGGGATCATCTTATAATGCTACCGACGTTCTAAGCAAAATAAGATGCATAAAGGCTAGACATCACATGCAATCAAAATATGTGACATGATATGGCCATCATCATCTTGTGCTCATGATCTCCATCACCGAAGCATCGTCATGATCTCCATCATCACCGGCGCGACACCTTGATCTCCTTCGTAGCATCGTTGTCGTCTCGCCAACTATTGTTACTACGACTATCGCTACCGCTTAGTGATAAAGTAAAACAATTACATGGCGATTGCATTGCATACAATAAGGCGACAACCATATGGCTCCTGCCAGTTGCCGATAACTTTGTTACAAAACATGATCATCTCATACAACAATTTATATCACATCATGCTTGACCATATCACATCCCAGCAAGCCCTGCAAAAACAAGTTAGACGTCATCTACTTTGTTGTTGCAAGTTTTGCATGGCTGCTACAGGCTTCTAGCGAGAACTGTTCTTACCTACACATCAAAACCACAATGATTTTTCGTCAAGTGTGATGTTTTAACCTTCAACAAGGACCGGGCGTAGCCACACTTGATTCAACTAAAGATGGAGAAACAGACACTCACCAGCCACCTATGTGCGAAGCACGTCGGTAGAAACAGTCTCGCGTAAGCGTACGCATAATGTCGGTCTGAGCCACTTCATACAACAATACCGCCGAATCAAAGTAAGACATTGGTGGTAATCAGTATGACTATTATCGCCCACAACTCTTTGTGTTCTACTCGTGCATATAACATCTACGCATAGACCTGGCTCGGATGCCACTGTTGGGGAACGTGGTAATTTCAAAAAAAAATCCTACAATCACGCAAGATCTATCTAGGTGATGCATAGCAACAAGAGGGGAGAGTGTTGTCTACATACCCTCGTAGACCGAAAGCGGAAGCATTATGATAACGCGGTTGATGTAGTCGTACGTCTTCACGATCCGACCGATCAAGTACCGAATGCACGACACCTCCACGATCTGCACACGTTCAGCTCGGTGACGTCCCTCAAACTCTATATCCAGCTGAGGACGAGGGACAGTTCCGTCAGCACTACGGCATGGTGACGGTGATGATGAAGTTACCGGCGCAGGGCTTCGTCTAAGCACTACAACGATATGACCGAGGTGCAAAACTATGGAGGGGGGCACCGCACACGGCTAAGAGATTGTCTGGTGTGCCTTTGGGGTGCCCCCTGCCCTTGTATATAAAGGAGCAAAGGAGGAGGCCATCCAACAAGGGGCGCGCCAAGGAGAGGAGAGTCCTACTAGGACTCTAGTCCTAGTAGGATTCGGCCCCACAATTTTTTCCTTCTACCGGAGGGGGAAAAGGGGAAGGAGAGGGAGTAGGATAAGAAAAGGGGGGTGGCGCCCCCTTCCCAAGTCCAATTCGGCCTCCTGCCCAAGGGGGGCGCACCAGCCTCTTGTGGGCTGGTATGCTTCCCTCTTATGGCCCATAAGGCCCATAACTTCTCCCGGGGGGTTCCGGTAACCTCCCGGTACTCCGGAAAAATGCCTGAACCACTCGGAACCATTCCGATGTCCAAATGCAACCTTCCAATATATGAATCTTTATGTCTCAACCATTTCGAGACTCCTCTTCATGTCCGTGATCTCATCCGGGACTCTGAACAAACTTTGGTACATCATATCACACAAACTCATAATACCAATCGTCATCGAACATTAAGCGTGCGGACCCTACGGGTTTGAGAACTATGTAGACATGACCGAGACACGTGTCCAGTCAATAACCAATAGAGGAACCTGGATGTTCATATTGGTTCCTACATATTCTATGAAGATCTTTATCGGTCAAACTGCATAACAACATACGTTGTTCCCTTTGTCATTGATATGTTACTTGCCGGAGATTCGATCGTCGGTATCATTATACCTAGTTCAATATCATTACCGGCAAGTCTCTTTACTCGTTTCATAATACTTCATCCCGCAACTAACTCATTAGTTACAATGCTTGCAAGGCTTATTGTGATGAGTATTACCGAGAGGGCCCAGAGATACCTCTCCGATACATGGAGTGAAAAATCATAATCTCGAGATATGCCAACCCAGCAAACACCTTCGGAGACACCTGTAGAGCACCTTTATAATCACCCTTTTATGTTGTGACGTTTGGTAGCACACAAAGTGTTCCTCCGGTATTCGGGAGTTTCATAATCTCATAGTCTTAGGAACTTTTATAAGTTGTGAAGAAAGCAGTAGCAATGAAACTGACACGATCATAATGCTAAGCTAACGGATGGGTCATGTCCATCACATCATTCTCCTAATGATGTGATCCCGTTCATCAAATGACAACACATGTCTATGGTTAGGAAACATAACCATCTTTGATTAATGAGCTAGTCAAGTAGAGGCATACTAGGGACACTATGTTTTGTCTATGTATTCACACGTGTACTAAGTTTCCGGTTAATACAATTCTAGCATGAATAATAAACATTTATCATGAAGTAAGGATATAAATAATAACTTTATTATTGCCTCTAGGGCATATTTCCTTCATTTAATACCCATAGTCACAATGATATGAGAGAAATTTGGAGATGCAAGCGCTCAAGCTTGGGGATGCCCAAGGTATCCACATGAAATTAAGAGATCCTAGGCTTCAAGCTTAGGGATGCCCAAGGCACATCCCTTCTTCCTCATTAGTTTGTTTCGGTTGATCCAATACTTTATTAGTTCACATATTATGTGCTGCTGAATTTTTCCTTTTTGATCTTTACAACCATCACATCTGAAATCTTTCGAATTAAGAGAGTATTTGCAGCTAGGCTATACCTCCCAGCCATGAGAATTTCTCCGAGACGATCCGCCGATCAAGAGTCGAACTAGACGGCCCCTCCGAGGTACCCACACGCTCCAAAGTAGTAATATCACAGAGCTTCGATGTCCATAGTAATATTATTACCTAAAGGCATGACCTCCCCAAACTAATTTTCAATAATACTATGATGATCATAACTAGCTATACGGTGTATTCTCATCATAATAAATTATCTCTTCGATGCTAGGATTAGGAGGTCTGAAAGGTTCATATTCATTCATTTATCATTATCACAAGCAAGAGGATAAACATATTTTAAAGCAAATATATTTTCAAACATATCATCTTCATTCTCACTAGCAAAAGAATTTTCAAATATAGCTTCCCCAAGTTTAGAGTTTTTTTATATCTTCATCATAAGTGATAGGCATATCATAAGCATCATCATCAATAATGACGTGGATAACATCAATAGCATATCAAGAATTATTATCAATCTCCTCAGAGTTGGTACCAAATATTTTTTTAAGATTCTAAGTAGTCTCACCAATGTTCATAATAGGAGCAATATGCTTTGGAAGAGATATATTTTTCTCCTTTTCTTTTTCTTCTTCACCACCTTAGAAGTGGGGGCCAAGTAAATTTTTCTAGCTTCGTTGGCCTCCAACGTATCACTAGATTCAATCTTGAAAATGATAGAGAAAACTTGGGGGACATTTCCCCTCTCATTAATGGCAGCATGAGAAATAAATTCTTTTTATACAAAAGTAAAGTTCCTTTCTCTATATGTATAGTTATGAAAACATTCTGTCTGTAGTTGACTACACTAAATGTATAGGTTTTTTGTTGATGATATTCAATGCTACACGTCTTAGCATGTATTTTTCTAACCAAGTAATTTTATATCTCAATTCTTCACAACCCAAAATAATCTATGTTGAGACCCAGGTTGAAGGGGTGGAGTAGGAATATGAATGCTTGGTATAGGGAATTTAAAAAAAGTATATTAGGACAACTTGACACATGATACGTCTCCGTTGTATCTATAATTTTTGATTGTTTCATGGCAATATTCTACAACTTTCATATACTTTTGGCAACATTTTATATTATTTTTGGGACTAACATATTGATCCAGTGCTCAGTGCCAGTTCCTGTTTTTTGCATGTTTTTCGTTTCGCATAATATCCATACCAAACAAAGTCCAAACACGATAAAATTTTACAAAGATTTATTTTGGAATATTTGTGATTTTTGGGAAAAAGAATGAACGTGAGACGACGCTCGAGGGGTCCACAAGCTTGAGAGGCGCACCCCTCTACCTTGGGTGCAGTAAGCAAGATTATGGGGCCCTTGTAAGGCAGTTGATTCCCTTCTTTCGCCGCAAGAAACATAATATCCGGAAGAAAATCGTGCTAAAATGTCAGTCCAATCGAAGTTATGGATCTACGGGAATTTAAGAAACGGTGAAAGGCCAGAAAATAGAACACAGAAACAGAAGAGGACAGAAAGATAGATCCAATCTCGGAGGGGCTCCCTCCCCTCTGCCGCCATGGAGGCCATGGACCAGAGGGGAAACCCTCCTCCCATCTAGGGGGAGGTCAAGGAAGAAGACTAAGGAGGGGGGCTCTCTCCCCCTCTCTCCCGGTGGTGCCGGAACGCCGCCGAGGCCATCATTGTGACGACGGTATACACCAACAACTTCGTCGCCGTCATCACCAACTCTCTCCCCCTCTATGCAGCGGTGTAACACCTCTTCTCTCCGCTATAATATATACTTAAACTTGGTGCTCAACGCTATATATTATTGTCCAATGATGTGTGGCTATCCTACGATGTTTGAGTAGATCTGTTTTGTCCTATGGGTTGATAGATGATCATGATTGCTTGGAGTTGTATGTTTTGTTATTGGTGTTGTCCTATGGTGGTCTCTATGTCGCAAGCATGATGGATCCCCATTGTAGGGTGTTGCAATATGTTCATGATTCGCTTATGGTGGGTGGCGAGTGATAAAATCACATACCCGAGTAAGTGGGTTGTTGCGTATGGGAGTAAAGAGGACTTGATACTTAATGCTATGATTGGGTTTTACCTTAATGATCTTTGGTAGTTGCAGATGCTGGCTAGAGTTCCAATCATAAGTGCATATGATCCAAGTAGAGAAAGTATGTTATCTCATGCCTCTCCCTCATATAAAGTTACAATAATGATTACCGGTCTAGTTATCAATTGCCTAGGGACAAATAACTTTCTCGTGACAAAAAGCTCTCCACTAAAACTAACTTAATTGTTTCTTTATCTAAATAGCCCTGGCTTTTATTTACGTGTTCTTTACTATCTTGCAAACCTATCTCTTTACACCTACAAAGTACTTCTAGTTTCAGACTTGTTTGACGTAAAGCGAACATTAAGCATGCGTAGAGTTGTATCGGTGGTCGATAGAACTTGAAGGGAATATAAATTCTACAATTAATTCCTCATTGGGTTCGACACTCTTACTTATCGAGAAAGGCTACAATTGATCCCCTACACTTGTGGGCTTTCAAAACCTTTTTCTGGCGCCGTTGCCAGGGAGCAATAGCGTAGGGTGAATATTCTCGTGTGTGCTTGTTTGCTTTATCACTCAGAAGATTTTATTTGATGTTATAAGTTGTTCTTTATCTTTAGTTATGGATATGTAACACAAAATACCAAAAAAATAGGTGTACTTTCTACTCGTGGAGATGGGGAACCTCTTAAAACCCTCGATGCTCGTTATGTGAAAAATATTAAACACTACTTTGATAATCCTGAGAAAACCCCATTCAACTTGATAATGGGAGACACGTGGGATCCACGTGAATACTTTAGGGATTATCACTTTACTCAAAAAGGGAAACTCTTATGGGATCAAATTGAATGGTGCAATGGTATACTTGGAATTTATGCTTGAGATATGACTATACGTGTTGCTCTAGGATGAAGGCTCCACACCTTCCCTTTTCATGTGAATTTAATGATAATTAAACCTTGGCTTCTTATGCTAATGGTATATATGATTACTATGATGTGGAACAAATAGAAGAAATTGTTGCTTTTCAAGGTGCTTATGAAATTGAATCTTTGTTTGAAAAGTATGAAGATTATGACGATGCTATTTATAGACCTGAAAATTATGCTATACTTAAATATTGCTATGAGAATTATGAATACAATGACGATATTGATGATTCTATTGAGAAAGTCTCCATTGTCCAAGAAGAGAGTAATATTTTGCAAGAATCTATGGAAGAAGAAATTGATGACACTCTGAGCTCATTGGATAAAAAAATGAGGAGGAGAGCGAAGAACAAAAGGAGGAAGAGAGAATTGATCACCCGTGCCCACCTTCTAATGAGAGTAACTCTTTATCCCATACATTGTTTAATTTCCCTTCGTGCTTACCGAAGGATGAATGCTATGATGATTGCTATGATCCCTTGGATTCGTTTGAAATATCCCTTTTTGATTAAATTGATGCTTACCACCTTGTGGCCACAGTGCCAATATGAGTTATGCTTATGGAGATGAACTTGCTATAGTTCCTTATGTTAAGAATGAAATTGTTGCTATTGCACCCACACATGGTAGTCCTATTATCTTTTTGAATTCTCCCAATTACATCATACCGGAGAAGTTTGCACTTATTAAGGATTATATTGATGCGTTGCGTTTTACTATTACACATGATGATTTTGATTAATATAATATGCATGTTCTTGCTGCTCCTACTTGCAATTATTATGAGAGTGGAACTACATATCCACCTCTCTTTGTTTCCAATACAATGAAATTGCAAGAAACTGTTTATACTATGTGTTGGCCTTTACTTTGTGTGCATGAATTCTTCTTTTATGACATCCCGATGCATAGAAAGAGAGTTAGACTTCATTATTGCATGATATGTCTTGCTTTGTGTTCAATACTAAAATACAAATCATTGTTAATTCAAATTGGCTCTGATATACCTTGGGATCCGGGTGGGTCAATTACTTGAGCACTTTATGCCTAACTTAATGGCTTTAAAGAAAGCACTGCTAGGGAGACAACCCGAAAGTTTTAGAGAGTCATTTACTTCTGTTGTGTGCTTTTATAAAGTTTAAAAAACAAAACAATATAGAGGGAAACTTAAAAACTTTTTCAAAAAGAGAAGCGATTGGAAGGTTATGCATTGGAGAAGTGAGGGTCGACCTTGAACACTTGTGTTCGTGCTCATGGAAACATGGAATTTTTCATTGAAGTTTCTCACAAAAATAATTATCCCCTTGTACAAATCCATTGTATTATAAATAATGTGCCAAGATTTGCCTTTAGGATTATTAGATTGCTTCTTTGGTTTGTTCAGTGCAAAAACAGAAACTTTGGCTGTAGTGCGTGAATTTACATTTTTTACTGGAACATCAAAGTTTATAAAAATTGTATAATTCCAGCAAAAAAAGCAAAATGGCAAAAGAAAAAAATTGGCATTGTTCTGTAGCGTCTCCCCTCTCGCCGCAGTCGTAGCAGCACCTCGCTAATCCCATTGTAACATCTCATCTTGCCGATTGTAGCAAAAAATGAATAAAAGCTCACCATTCCATGGAGGCACCGCCGTCATAGCCTGAAGCTGGTCACCGCTCATCGTGTGCAGCTTCCAAGGACGCCGGTTGCAGCTCCTTTGGATGCCTATTCCAGCTTCCTGCTATCCTGTTGGGGAACGTAGTAATTTCAAAATTTTCCTACGCACACGCAAGACCATGGTGATGCATAGCAACGAGAGGGGAGAGTGTGTCCACGTATCCTCGTAGAACGAAAGCGGAAGCGTTAGAACAACGCGGTTGATGTAGTCGTACGTCTTCACGGCCCGACCGATCAAGCACCCAAACTACAGCACCTCCGAGTACTAGCACACGTTCAGCTCGATGACGTCCCTCGAACTCCGATCCAGCTGTGTGTCGAGGGAGAGTTTCGTCAGCATGACGGCATGGTCACGATCTTGATGTTCTACCGTCGTAGGGCTTCGCCTAAGCACCGCTACAATATTACCGAGGAGGACCATGGTGGAGGGGGGCACCGCACACGGCTAAGAGATCAAGAGATCAATTGTTGTGTCTAGAGATGCCCCCTGCCCCCGTATATAAAGTAGCAAGGGGGGAGGGGGCGGCCGGCCAGGGAGGAGGCGCGCCAAGGGGAGTCCTACTCCCACCAGGAGTAGGACTCCCTCCTTCCTTGTTGGAGTAGGAGAAGGGGGAACAGGAGGGAAAGAGAGGAAGGAAAGGGAGGCGCCACCCCCCTCTCCTTGTCCTATTCGGACAAGGGGGGAGGGGCGCGCGATCCAGCCCTTGCCTCCTCTCCTCTTCTCCACTAAGGCCCACTATGGCCCATTAAGCCCCTGGGGGGTTCCGGTAACCTCCCGGTACTCCGGTAAAATCCCGATTTCACCCGGAACACTTCCGATTTCCAAATATAGGCTTCCAATATATCAATATTCATGTCCGACCATTTCAAGACTCCTGGTCATGTCCATAATCATATCCGGGACTCCAAACAACCTTCGGTACATCAAAACTCATAAACTCATAATATAACTGTCATCGAAACCTTAAGCATGCGGACCCTACTGGTTCGAGAACTATGTAGACATGACCGAGAACCGTTTCCGGTCAATAACCAATAGCGGAACCTGGATGCTCATATTGGCTCCTACATATTCTACGAAGATCTTTATTAGTCAAACCGCATAACAACATACGTTGTTCCTTTTGTCATCGGTATGCTACTTGCCCGAGATTCGATCGTCTGTATCTCAATACCTAGTTCAATCTCGTTACCGGCAAGTCTCTTTACTCGTTATGTAATGCATCATTCCGTAACTAACTCATTAGTTACATTGCTTGCAAGGCTTATAGTGATGTGCGTTACCGAGAGGGCCCAGAGATACCTCTCTGACAATCGGAGTGATAAAACCTAATCTCGAAATACGCCAACTCAACATGTACCTTTGGAGACACCTGTAGAGCTCCTTTATAATGACCCAGTTACGTTGTGACATTTGGTAGCACACAAAGTGTTCCTCCGGTAAATGGGAGTTGCATAATCTCATAGTTGTAGGAACATGTATAAGTCATGAAGAGAGCAATAGCAACATACTAAACGATCAAGTGCTAAGCTAACGGAATGGGTCATGTCAATCACATCATTCTCCTAATGATGTGATCCCGTTAACCAAATAACAACTCATGTCTATGGTTAGGAAACATAACCATCTTTGATTAATGAGCTAGTCAAGTAGAGGCATACTAGTGACATTAAGTTTGTCTATGTATTCACACATGTATCATGTTTCCGGTTAATACAATTCTAGCATGAATAATAAACATTTATCACGAAATAAGGAAATAAATAATAACTTTATTATTGCCTCTAGGGCATATTTCCTTCAGTCTCCCACTTGCACTAGAGTCAATAATCTAGCTCACATCGCCATGTTTAACACCAATATTCATATCTGCATATTATTAACACCCATAGTTCACATCGTCATGTGACCAACACCTAAAGGGTTTACTAGAGTCAATAATCTAGTTCACATCGCTGTGTGATTAACACCCAAAGAGTACTAAGGTGTGATCATGTTTTGCTCATGAGAGAAGTTTAGTCAATGGGTCTATTGCATTCAGAGCCATATGTATTTTGCAAAAATATTCTATGTCTACAATGCTCTATACGGAGCTACTCTAGCTAATTGCTCCCACTTTAAATATGTATCCAGATTGACACTTAGAGTCATCTGGATCAGTGTCAAACCTTGCATGGACATAACAGTTTACAACGAACCTCTTGTCACCTCCATAATCGAGAAACATATCCTTATTCCACTAAGGATAATTTTGACCAATGTCCAGTGATCTACTCCTAGATCACCATTGTACTCCCTTGCCAAACCAGGGCATAGTATACAATAGGTCTGGTCCATAGCATGGCATACTTTTATAGAACCTATGACTGAGGCATAGTGAATGACTTTCATTCTCTTTCTATTTTCTGCCATTGTCGGGATTTGAAACTTACTCAATTTCATACCTTTGCAACACAGGCAAGAACTCTTTATTTGACTGTTCCATTTTGAACTACTTCAAAATCTTGTCAAGATATGTACTCATTGAAAATCTTATACAGCGTCTTGATCTATCTTAATAAACCTTGATGCTCAATATGTAAGTAGCTTTACCGAGGTCTTTCTTTTAAAGAACTCCTTTCAAACATTTCTTTATGCTTTCCAGAAAAATTCTACATCATTTCTGATCAACAATATGTCACTCACATATACTTATCAGAAAGGTTGTAGTGCTCCCACTCACTTTATTGTAAATACAGGCTTCACTGTAAGTCCGTATAAAACTATATGCTTTGATCAACTTATCAAAGCGTATATTCCAACACCGAGATGCTTCCACCAGTACATAGATGGATCGCTGGAGCTTGCACATTTTTTAGCACCTTTAGGATTGACAAAACCTTCTGGTTGCATCATATACAACTCTTCTTTAAGAAAACCATTAAGGAATGCAGTTTTGACATCCATTTGTCAGATTTCATAAAATGTGGCAATTGCTAACATGATTCGGACAAACTTAAGCATCGCTATAGTTGAGAAAATCTCATTGTAGTCAACACTTTGAACTTGTCGAAAACCTTTTTGCGACAAGTCGAGCTTTGTAGAAAGTAACACTACTATCAACGTCCGTCTTCCTCTTGAAGATCCATTTATTTTCTATGGCTTGCCGATCATCGGGCAAGTCCACCAAAGTCCACACTTTGTTCTCATACATGGATCCTATCTCAGATTTCATCGCCTCCAGCCATTTTGCGGAATCTGGGCTCATCATCGCTTCCTCATAGTTCGTAGGTTTATCATGGTCTAGTAACATGACTTTCAGAACAGGATTACCATACCACTCTGGTGCGGACCGTACTCTGGAAGACCTACGAGGTTCTGTAGTAACTTGATCTGAAGTTTCATGATCATCATCATTAGCTTCCTCACTAATTGGTGTAGGAATCACTGGAACTGATTTCAGTGATGAACTATTTTCCAATTCGGGAGAAGGTACTATTACCTCATCAAGTTCTACTTTTCTCCCACTCACTTCTTTCGAGAGAAACTTCTTCTCTAGAAAGGATCCATTCTTGGCAACAAGTATCTTGCCTTCGGATCTATGATAGAAGGTGTACCCAACAGTTTCCTTTGGGTATTCTATGAAGACGCACTTCTCCGATTTAGGTTCGAGCTTATCAGGTTGAAAATTTTTCACATAAGCATCGCAACCCCAAACTTTAAGAAACAACAACTTTGGTTTCTTGCCAAACCACAGTTCATAAGGCGCCATCTCAACAGATTTTGATGGTGCCCTATTTAAAGTGAATGCAGTTGTCTCTAATGCATAACCCCAAAACGATATTGGTAAATCGGTAAGAGACATCATTGATCGCACCATATCAAATAAAGTGCGGTTATGACGTTCGGACAGACCGTTACGCTGTGGTGCTCCAGGTGGAATGAGTTTGTGAAACTATTCCACATTATTTTAACTGAAGGCCAAACTCATAACTCAAATATTCATCTCCACGATCAGATCACAGAAACTTTATTTTCTTGTTATGATGATTTTCCACTTCACTCTGAAATTCTTTGAACCTTTCAACTATTTCAGACTTATGTTTCATCAAGTAGATATACCCATATCTGCTCAAATCATCTGTGAAGGTCAGAAAATAACGATACCCGCCACGAGCCTTAATACTCATTGGTCTACATACATCAGTATGTATTATTTCCAACAAGTCAGTAGGTCGTTCCATTGTTTTGGAGAACGGAGTTTTAGTCATCTTGCCCAAAAGGCACGGTTCGCAAGCATCAAATGATTCATAACCAAGTGATTCCGAAAATCCATTTTTATGGAGTTTCTTCATGCGCTTTACACCGATATGACCCAAACGGTAGTGCCACAAATAAGTTGCACTATCATTATTAACTTTGCATCTTTTGGCATCAATATTATGAATATGTGTATCACTACGACCGAGATCCAACAAACTATTTTTATTGGGTGTATGACCATTGAAGGTTTTATTCATGTAAACAGAACAACAATTATTCTCTGACTTTAAATGAATAGCCGTATTGCAATAAACATGATCAAATCATATTCACGCTCAACGCAAATGCCAAATAACATTTATTTAGGTTTAACACTAATCCCGAAAGTATAGGGAGTGTGTGATGATGATCATATCAATCTTGGAGCTACTTCCAACACTCATCGTCACTTCACCCTCAACTAGTCCCTGTTTATTCTGTAACTCCTGTTTCGAGTTACTAATTTTTAGCAACCGAACAAGTATCAAATACTCAGGGGCTACTATAAACACTAGTAAGGTACACATCAATAACCTGTATATCAAGTATACCCTTGTTCACTTTGCCATCCTTCTTATCTACCAAATATTCAGGGCATTTCCGCTTCCAGTGACCATTTCCTTTGCAGTAGAAGCACTCAGTTTCAAGCTTTGGTCCAGCTTTGGGCTTCTTCGCGGGATTGACAACCCGCTTGCCATTCTACATGAAGTTCCCTTTCTTTCCCTTTGCCCTATTCTTGAAACTGGTGGTATTTTCAATCATCAACACTTGGTGCTCTTTCTTGATTTCTACCTTCGTTGATTTTAGCATCACGAAGAGCTCGGGAATCATTTTCTTCATCCCTTGCATACTATAGTTCATCACGAAGTTCTAGTAACTTGGTGATGGTGACTAGAGAACTCTGTCAATCACTATCTTATCTGGAAGATTAACGCCCACTTGATTCAAGCGATTGTAGTACCCAGACAATCTGAGCACATGCTCACTAGTTGAGCGATTCTCCTCCATCTTTTAGCTATAGAACTTGTTGAAGACTTCATATCTCTTAACTCGAGTATTTGCTTGAAATATTAACTTCAACTCCTGGAACATCTCATATGGTCCATGATGTTCAAAACGTCTTTGAAGTCCCGATTCTAAGCCGTTAAGCATGGTGCACTAAACTATCAAGTAGTCATCATATTGAGCTAGCCAAACATTCATAACGTCTGCATCTGCTCTTGCAATAGGTCTGTCACCTAGCGGTGCATCAAGGACACAATTCTTCTGTGCAGCAATGAGGATAAACCTCAGATCACGGATCTAATCCGCATCATTGCTACTAACATCTTTTAACTTATTTTTCTCTAGGAACATATCAAAATAAACATAGGGAAGCAATAACGCGAGCTATTGATCTACAACATTATTTGCAAAATACTATCAGGACTAAGTTCATGATAAATTAAAGTTCAATTAATAATATTACTTAAGAACTCCCACTTAGATAGACATCCCTCTTATCATCTAAGCGATCACGTGATCCAAATCAACTAAACCATGTCCGATCATCACGTGAGATGGAGTAGTTTTCAATGGTGAACATCATTATGTTGATCATATCTACTATATGATTCACGCTCGACCTTTCGGCCTCCAGTGTTCTGAGGCCATATCTGTATATGCTAGGCTCATCAAGTTTAACCTGAGTATTCCGCGTGTGCAACTGTTTTGCACCCGTTGTATTTGAACGTAGAGCCTATCACACCCGATCATCACGTGGTGTCTCAGCACGAAGAACTTTCGCAACGGTGCATACTCAAGGAGAACACTTATACCTTGAAATTTAGTGAGAGGTCATCTTATAAAGCTACCGTCAAACTAAGCAAAATAAGATGTATAAAAGATAAACATCATATGCAATCAAAATATGTGACATGATATGGCCATGATCATCTTTCGCCTTTGATCTCCATCTCCAAAGTACTGTCATGATCTCTATAGTCACCGGCATGACACCATGATCTCCATCATCTTGATCTATATCAATGTGTCGTCACATGGTCTTCTCACCAATTATTGCTCTTGCAACTGTTGTTATCGCATAGCGATAAAGTAAAGCAATTATTTGGCACTTGCATCTTATGCAATAAAGAGACAACCATAAGGTTTCTGCTAGTTGCCGATAACTTCAACAAAACATGATCATCTCATACAACAACTTATATCTCATCACGTCTTGACCATATCACATCACAACATGCCTTGCAAAAACAAGTTAGACGTCCTCTACTTTGTTGTTGCAAGTTTTACGTGGCTGCTACGGGCTAAGCAAGAACCGTTCTTACCTACGCATCAAAACCACAACGATAGTTCGTCAAGTTAGTGCTGTTTTAACCTTCTCAAGGACCGGGCGTAGCCACACTCGGTTCAACTAAAGTTGGAGAAACTGACACCCGCCAGCCACCTATGTGCAAATCACGTCGGTAGAACTAGTCTCGCGTAAGCGTACGCGTAATGTCGGTCAGGACCGCTTCATCCAACAACACCGTCGAACCAAAGTATGACATGCTGGTAAGCAGTATGACTTGTATCGCTCACAACTCACTTGTGTTCTACTCGTGCATATAACATATACGCATAAAACCTGGCTCGGATGCCACTATTGGGGAACGTAGTAATTTCAAAAATTTCCTACGCACACGCAAGATCATGGTGATGCATAGCAACGAGAGGGGAGAGTTTGTCCATGTACCCTCGTAGACCGAAAGTGGAAGCGTTAGAACAACGCGGTTGATGTAGTCGTACGTCTTCACGGCCCGACCGATCAAGCACCAAAACTTGTTGGGAAACGTAGTAATTTCAAAAAAATTCCTACGCACACGCAAGATCATGGTGATGACATAGCAACGAGGGGAGAGTGTTGTCTACGTACCCTCGTAGACCGAAGCGGAAGCGTTGACGCAGCGTAGAGGAAGTAGTCGTACTTCCTCCCGGTCCGACCGATCCAAGCACCGTTACTCCGGCACCTCCGAGTTCTTGACACACGTACAGCTCGATGACGCACCCTCGATCTCCAATCCGAGAGAGGTTCGAGGGAAGTTCCATCAGACTGACGGCGTGGTGACTATCTTGATGTTCTCCTGTCGCAGGGCTTCGCCTAAGCACCGCTACAATATGACCGAGGTGTAATATCGTGGAGGGGGGCACCGCACACGGCTAAGGAACGATCAATGATCAACTTGTGTGTTCTAGGGTGCCCCCCTACCCCCGCCTATAAAGGAGGGAGGGAGGAGGTGGCCGGCCCAAGGGGGGGCGCGCCATAGGGAGGGGGAAACCTACTCCAAGTAGGTTTCCCTCTCTTTTCCTTATCTTATTTGGAGGGGGAAGGAAGGAGTACTAGTATTAGGAAGTAGTACTAGTAGTAGGAAAGGAAGAGGGGGAAGGAGAAAGGAAAGGGGGGCCCCCTCCCCAATTCGGATTGGGCTTGGGGCGCCCCCTCCCTTGCTCCTTCTCCCTTCCTCCTACATGGGCCCAATAAGGCCCATATACCTCCCGGGGGGTTCCGGTAACCTCCCGGAGCTCCAAACTCTTCCGGAACATTTCCGGTGTCCAAATATATCCGTCCAATATATCAATCTTTATGTCTCGACCATTTCGAGACTCCTCGTCATGTCCGTAATCACATCCGGGACTCCGAACAAACTTCGGTACATCAAAATACATAAACTCATAATATAACTGTCATCGAAACCTTAAGCGTGCGGACCCTACGGTTCGAGAATGATGTAGACATGACCGAGACATGTCTCGGTCAATAACCAATAGCGGGACACGGATGCCCATATTGGTTCCTACATATTCTCGAAGATCTTTATCGGTCAAACCGCATAACAACATATGTTGTTCCTTTGTCATCGGTATGTTACTTGTCCGAGATTTGATCGTCGGTATCCAATACCTAGTTCAATCTCGTTACCGACAAGTCTCTTTACTCGTTCCGTAATACGTCATCTCATAACTAACTCATTAGTTACATGCTTGCAAGGCTTAGGTGATGAGTATTACCGAGAGGGCCCAGAGATACCTCTTCGACAATCGGAGTGACAAAACCTAATCTCGAATTATGCTAACTCAACATGTACCTTCGGAAACACCTGTAGTACTCCTTTATAATCACCCAGTTACGTTGTGACGTTTGGTAGTACCCAAAGTGTTCTTCCGTTAAACGGGAGTTACACAATTCTCATAGTTACAGGAACATGTATAAGTCATGAAGGAAGCAATAGCAGAATACTAAACGATCAAGTGCTAAGCTAATGGGATGGGTCATGTCAATCACATCATTCTCCTAATGATGTGATCTCATTAATCAAATGACAACACATGTCTATGGTTAGGAAACATAACCATCTTTGATTAATGAGCTAGTCAAGTAGAGGCATACTAGTGACTATATGTTTGTCTATGTATTCACACATGTATCATGATTCCGGTTAATACAATTCTAGCATGAATAATAAACATTTATCATGATATGAGGAAATAAATAATAACTTTATTATTGCCTCTAGGGCATATTTCCTTGATCTCCCACTTGCACTAGAGTCAATAATCTAGATTACACAAGTAATGATTCTAACACCCATGGAGTCTTGGTGCTGATCATGTTTTGCTCGTGAGAGAGGCTTAGTCAACGGTCGCAACATTCAGATCCGTATGTATCTTGCAAATCTCTATGTCCCCACTTGGACTTGGTCCCGAATGGAATTGAAGCGTCTCTTGATGTGCTTGGTCCTCTTGTGAAATCTGGATTCCTTTGCCAAGGCAATTGCACGATATTGTCACGAAGATCTTCATTGGTCCCGATGCACTAGGTATGACACCTAGATCGGAAATGAACTCCTTCATCCAGACTCCTTCATTTGCCGCTTGAAGCAGCTATGTACTCGCTTCACATGTAGATCCCTTCTGACGCTTTGTTTTGAACTGCACCAACTTACAGCTCCACCGTTTAATATAAACACGTATCCGGTTTGCGATTTAGAATCGTCCGAATCAATGTCAAAGCTTGCATCGGCGTAACCATTTACGACTAGCTCTTTGTCACCTCCATATCTGAGAAACATATCCTTAGTCCTTTTCGGTATTTCGGGATGTTCTTGACCGCTGTCGATGATCCACTCTGGATTACTTTGGTACCTACCTGCCAAGCTTATTGCTAAGCATCGTCAGTCCGGTACACACATTGCATACATGATAGAGCCTATGGCTGAAGCATAGGAACATCTTTCATTTTCTCTCTATCTTCTGCTGTGGTCGGGCATTGAGTTCGACTCAACTTCACACCTTGTAGCACAGTGCAAGAATCCTTTCTTTGCTCGATCCATTTTGAACTTTTTCAAAATTTTGTCAAGGTATGTGCTTTGTGAAAGTCCTATTAAGCGTCTTGATCTATCTCTATAGATCTTGATGCCCAATATGTAAGCAGCTTCACGAGGTCTTTCATTGAAAAACTTTTATTCAAGTATCCCTTTATGCTATCCAGAAATTCTATATCATTTCCAATTAATAATATGTCATCAACATATAAAACTAGAAATGCTCTGAGCTCCCACTCACTTTCTTGTAAATGCGAGGCTTCTCCAAAAGTCTCATATAAAACCATATGCTTTGATCACATTGTCAAAGCGTTTATTCCAACTCCGAGATGCTTGCACCAGTCCATAAATGGAGCGCTGGAGTTTGCACACTTTGTCGGCACCTTTTGGATCAACAAAACCTTGAGCTGCATCATATACAACTCTTCTTCTAGAAATCCATTCAAGAATGCAGTCTTGACATCCATTTGCCAAATTTCGTAATCATGAAATGCAGCAATAGCCAACATGATTCGGACAGACTTAAGCATCGCTACGGGTGAGAAAGTCTCATCATAGTCAACCCCTTGAACTTGTCGAAAACCTTTTGCAACAAGTCGAGCTTTGTAGATAGTAACATTTCCATCAGCGTCAGTCTTCTTCTTAAAGATCCATTTATTCTCAATGGCTTGCCGATCATCGGGCAAGTCAACCAAAGTCCATACTTTGTTTTCATACATGGATCCTATCTCAGATTTCATGGCCTCCAGCCATTTTGCAGAATCTGGGCTCATCATCGCTTCCTCATAGTTCGTAGGTTCATCATGGTCAAGTAACATGACTTCCAGAATAGGATTTCCGTACCACTCTAGTGCGGATCTTACTCTGGTAGACCTACGAGGTTCGAGAGAAACTTGATCTGAAGTTTCATGATCAATATCATTAGCTTCCTCGCTAATTGGTGTAGTCGTCACAGAACCGGTTCTTGTGATGAACTACTTTCAATAAGGGAGTAGATCTGATTATCTCGATCAAGTTCTACTTTCCTCCCACTCACTTCTTTCGAGAGAAACTCCTTCTCTAGAAAGGATCCGAATTTAGCAACGAAAATCTTGCCCTCGGATCTGTGATAGAAGGTGTACCCAATAGTCTCCTTTGGGTATCCTATGAAGACACATTTCTCGATTTGGGTTCGAGCTTATCTGGTTGAAGTTTCTTCACATAAGCATCGCAGCCCCAAACTTTGAGAAACGACAACTTTGGTTTCTTGCCAAACCACAGTTCATAAGGCGTCGTCTCAACGGATTTCGATGGTGCCCTATTTAACGTGAATGCGGTCGTCTCTAAAGCATAACCCCAAAACGATAGCGGTAAATCGGTAAGAGACATCATAGATCGCACCATATCAAGTAAAGTACGATTACGACGTTCGGACACACCATTTCGTTGTGGTGTTCGGTGGCGTGAGTTGCTTGAAACTATTCCACATTGTTTCAAATGTAAACCAAACTCGTAACTCAAATATTCTCCTCCACGATCAGACCGTAGAAACTTTATTTTCTTGTTACGATGATTTTCTACTTCACTCTGAAATTCTTTGAACTTTCCAAATGTTTCAGACTTGTGTTTCATCAAGTAGATATACCCATATCTGCTCAAATCATCTGTGAAGGTGAGAAAATAACGATATCCGCCACGAGCCTCAATATTCATTGGGCCACATACATCTGTATGTATGATTTCCAACAAATCTGTTGCTCTCTCCATAGATCCGGAGAACGGTGTTTTAGTCATCTTGCCCATGAGGCACGGTTCGCAAGTACCAAGTGATTCATAATCAAGTGATTCCAGAAGTCCATCAGTATGGAGTTTCTTCATGCGCTTTACACCGATATGACCTAAACGGCAGTGCCACAAATATGTTGCACTATCATTATCAACTCTGCATCTTTTGGCTTCAACATTATGAATGTGTGTATCACTACTATCGAGATTCAATAAAAATAGACCACTCTTCAAGGGTGCATGACCATAAAAGATATTACTCATATAAATAGAACAACCATTATTTTCTGATTTAAATGAATAACCGTCTCGCATCATACAAGATCCAGATATAATGTTCATGCTCAACGCAGGCACCAAATAACAATTATTCAGGTCTAAAACTAATCCCGATGGTAGATGTAGAGGTAGCGTGCCGACCGCGATCACATCGACTTTGAAACCATTTCCCACGCGATCGTCACCTCGTCCTTAGCTAATCTTCGCAATCCGTAGTCCTGTTTGAGTTGCAAATGTTAGCAGAACCAGATATCAAATACCAGTGCTCTGCGAGCATTAGTAAGGTACACATCAATAACATGTATATCACATATACCTTTGTTCACTTTGCCATCCTTCTTATCCGCCAAATACTTGGGGCAGTTCCGCTTCGGTGTCGATCGCTTGCGAGTAGAAGCACTCGCCAGGCTTAGGTCCGGACTTGGGTTTCTTCTCTTGAGCACAACTTGTTTGCTGTTCTTTTGAAGTTCCTTCTTCTTCCCTTTGGCCCTTTTCTTGAAACCAAGTGGTCTTGTTGACCATCAACACTTGATGCTCCTTTTGATTTCTACCTCCATGCTTTCGGCATCGCGCAGAGCTCGAATAGTCTTGTTCATCCCTTGCATATTATAGTTCATCACAAAGCTCTTGTAGCTTGGTGGCGATGATTGGAGAATTACATCAATGGCGCTATCATCCGGAAGATTAACTCCCGGTTGAATCAAGTGATTATTATACCCGGACATTTTGAGTATATGCTCCTTGTGAATCGTTCTCCTCCATCTTGCAGCTGTAGAACTTATTGGAGACTTCATATCTCTCAATCCGGGCATTTGCTTGAAATATTAACTTCAACTCTTGGAACATCTCATATGCTCCATGACGTTCAAAACGTCGTTGAAGACCCGGTTCTAAGCCGTAAAGCATGGCACATCGAACTATAGAGTAGTCATCGCTTTGCTCGCAGACGTTCTTAATGTCGTCGGTTGCATCAAGAAGCAGTTGGCACCCAAGTGGTGCTTCGGGGCGTAACTCTTACGTGCAACAATGAGGATAATCCTCGAGTTACGGACCCGATCCGTGTAATTGCTACCATCATCTTTCAACTTTGCTTTCTCAAGGAACGCATTAAAATTCAACGGAACAACAAAGACGAGCCATCTATCTACAAACAAACATAGACAAGCAAAATACTATCGGTACTAAGTTCATGATAAATTAAAGTTCAATTAATCATATTACTAAAGAACTCCCACTTAGAGACACATCTCTAGTCATCTAAGTGATTACGTGATCCAAATCAACTAAACCATGTCCGATCATCACGTGAGATGGAGTAGTTTCAATGGTGAACATCTCTATGTTGATCATATCTACTATATGATTCACGCTCGACCTTTCGGTCTCGTGTTTCGAGGCCATATCTGTATATGCTAGGCTCGTCAAGTATAACTTGAGTATTCGCGTGTGCAACTGTTTTGCACCCGTTGTATTTGAATGTAGAGCCTATCACACCCGATCATCACGTGGTGTCTCAGCACGAAGAACTTTCATAGCGGTGGATACTCGGGAGAACACTTCTTGATAATTAGTGAGAGATCATCTTAAAATGCTACCGTCAATCAAAGCAAGATAAGATGCATAAAGGATAAACATCACATGCAATCAATATAAGTGATATGATATGGCCATCATCATCTTGTGCTTGTGATCTCCATCTTGAAGCACCGTCGTGATCACCATCGTTACGGCGCGACACCTTGATCTCCATCATAGCATCATTGTCGTTCGCCATCTATTGCTTCTCGACTATCGCTACCGCTTAGTGATAAAGTAAAGCAATTACATGGCGTTGCATTTCATACAATAAGCGACAATCATATGGCTCCTGCCGATTGCCGATAACCGGTTACAAAACATGATCATCTCATACAATAAAATATAGCATCACGTCTTGGCCATATCACATCACAACATGCCTTTGCAAAAACAAGTTAGGCGTCCTCTACTTTGTTGTTGCAAGTTTTACGTGGCTGCTACGGGCTAAGCAAGAACCGTTCTTACCTACGCATCAAAACCACAACGATAGTTTGTCAAATAGACTCGTTTTAACCTTCACAAGGATCGGGCGTAGCCACACTCCGTTCAACTAAAGTTGGAGAAAGCAGACACCGCTAGTCACCTGCTGTGCAAAGCACGTCGGTAAAACAAGTCTCGCGTAAGCGTCACGCGTAATGTCGGTCCGGCCGCTTCATCCAACAATACCGCTGAACCAAAGTATGACATCTTTGGTAGGCGATTATCACTTATATCGTCCACAACTCATTTGTGTTCTACTCGTGCATATAACATCAAACCATAAAAACCTAGGCTCGGATGCCACTGTTGGGAAACGTAGTAATTTCAAAAAAATTCCTACGCACACGCAAGATCATGGTGATGACATAGCAACGAGGGGAGAGTGTTGTCTATGTACCCTCGTAGACCGAAGCGGAAGCGTTGACGCAGCGTAGAGGAAGTAGTCGTACGTCCTCCCGGTCCGACCGATCCAAGCACCGTTACTCCGGCACCTCTGAGTTCTTGACACACGACAGCTCGATGGCGCACCTCGATCTCCAATCCAGAGAGGTTCGAGGGGAAGTTCCGTCGACAAGACGGCGTGGTGACTATCTTGATGTTCTTCGCAGGCTTCGCCTAAGCACCGCTACAATATGACCGAGGTGTAATATCGTGGAGGGGCACCGCACACGGCTAAGGAGGCGATCAATGATCAACTTGTGTGTTCTAGGGTGCCCCCTACCCCGTATATAAAGGAGGAGGGAGGAGGTGGCGGCCCAAGGGGGGCGCCATAGGGAGGGGGAAACCTACTCCAAGTAGGTTTCCTCTCTTTCCTTATCTTATTTGGAGGGAAGGAAGGAGTACTAGTATTAGGAAGTAGTACTAGTAGTAGGAAAGGAAGAGGGGAGGAGAAAGGAAGGGGCGGCCCCCTCCCCAATTGGATTGGGCTTGGGAGGCGCCCTCCCTTGCTCCTTCTCCTTCCTCCTACATGGGCCCAATAAGGCCCATATACCTCCCGGGGTTCGGTAACCTCCGGAGCTCCAAACTCTTCCGGAACATTTCCGGTGTCCAAATATATCCGTCCAATATATCAATCTTTATGTCTCGACCATTTGAGACTCCTCGTCATGTCCGTAATCACATCCGGACTCGAACAAACTTCGTACATCAAAATACATAAACTCATAATATAAGCATCATCGAAACCTTAAGCGTGCGGACCCTACGGTTCGAGAACGATGTAGACATGACAGAGACATGTCTCTGGTCAATAACCAATAGCGGGACCTGGATGCCCATATTGGTTCCTACATATTCTACGAAGATCTTTATCGGTCAAACCGCATAACAGCATACGTTGTTCCCTTTGTCATCGGTATGTTACTTGTCCGAGATTTGATCGTCGGTATCCAATACCTAGTTCAATCTCGTTACCGACAAGTCTCTTTACTCGTTCCGTAATACGTCATCTCATAACTAGCTCATTAGTTACATGCTTGCAAGGCTTAGGTGATGAGTATTACCGAGAGGGCCCAGAGATACCTCTTCGACAATCGGAGTGACAAAACCTAATCTCGAATTATGCTAACTCAACATGTACCTTCGAAAACACTGTAGTACTCCTTTATAATCACCCGATTCGTTGTGGACGTTTGGTAGTACCAAAGTGTTCTTCCGTAAGCGGAGTTACACAATTCTCATAGTTACTGAGGAACATGTATAAGTCATGAAGGAAGCAATAGCAGAATACTAAGCGATCAAGTGCTAAGCTAACGGATGGGTCATGTCAATCACATCATTCTCCTAATGATGTGATCTCATTAATCAAATGACAACACATGTCTATGGTTAGGAAACATAACCATCTTTGATTAATGAGCTAGTCAAGTAGAGGCATACTAGTGACTATATGTTTGTCTATGTATTCACACATGTATCATGTTTCCGGTTAATACAATTCTAGCATGAATAATAAACATTTATCATGATATGAGGAAATAAATAATAACTTTATTATTGCCTCTAGGGCATATTTCCTTCAAAACTATGGCACCTCCGAGTTCTAGCACACGTTCAGCTAGATGACGTCCCTCGAACTCCGATCCAGCCGAGTGTCGAGGGAGAGTTCCGTCAGCACGATGGCGTGGTGACGATCTTGATGTTCTACCGTCGCAGGGCTTCTTCTAAGCACCACTACAATATTATTGAGGAGGACTATGGTGGAGGGGGGCACCGCACACGGCTAAGAGATCAAGAGATCAATTGTTGTGTCTAGAGGTGCCCTCCTGCCCCCGTATATAAAGGAGCAAGGGGGGAGGGGACGGCCGACCAGGGAGGAGGCGCGCCAAGGGGAGTCCTACTCTCACCGGGAGTAGGACTCCCTCCTTCCTTGTTGGAGTAGGAGAAGGGGGGAAAGAGGAGGGAGAGAGAGGAAGGAAAGGGGGGGCGCCGCCCCCCTCTCCTTGTCCTATTCGGACTAGGGGGAGGGGCACGCGGCCCAGCCCTTGCCTCCTCTCCTCTTCTCCACTAAGGCCCACTATGGCCCATTAAGCCCCCGGGGGGTTCCGGTAACCTCCCGGTACTCTGGTAAAATCCCGATTTCACCCGGAACACTTCTGATATCCAAATATAGGCTTCCAATATATCAATCTTCATGTCTCGACCATTTCGAGACTCCTCGTCATGTCTGTAATCATATCCGGGACTCCGAACAACCTTCGGTACATCAAAACTCATAAACTCATAATATAACTGTCATCGAAACCTTAAGCGTGCGGACCTTACGGGTTCGAGAACTATGTAGACATGACCGAGAACCGTTTCCGGTCAATAACCAATAGCGGAACCTGGATGCTCATATTGGCTCCTACATATTCTACGAAGATCTTTATCGGTCAAACCGCATAACAACATACGTTGTTCCCTTTGTCATCGGTATGTTACTTGCCCGAGATTCGATCATCGGTATCTCAATACCTAGTTCAATCTCGTTACCGGCAAGTCTTTTTATCGTTATGTAATGCATCATTCCGTAACTAACTCATTAGTTACATTGTTTGCAAGGCTTATAGTGATGTGCATTACCGAGAGGGCCCAGAGATACCTCTCCGACAATCGGAGTGATAAAACCTAATCTCGAAATACGCCAACTCAACATGTACCTTTGGAGACACCAGTAGAGCTCCTTTATAATCACCCAGTTACATTGTGACGTTTGGTAAGTGTTCCTCCGGTAAACGGGAGTTGCATAATCTCATAGTTGTAGGAACATGTATAAGTCATGAAGAGAGCAATAGCAACATACTAAACGATCAAGTGCTAAGCTAATGGAATGGGTCATGTCAATCACATCATTCTCCTAATGATGTGATCCCGTTAATCAAATGACAACTTATGTCTATGGTTAGGAAACATAACCATCTTTGATTAATGAGCTAGTCAAGTAGAGGCATACTAGTGACATTAAGTTTGTCTATGTATTCACACATGTATCATGTTTCCGGTTAATACAATTCTAGCATGAATAATAAACATTTATCACGAAATAAGGAAATAAATAATAACTTTATTATTGCCTCTAGGGCATATTTCCTTCATATCCATGGTTGCAGCTCGCTGCAGCAGTTGGGGATCCCGTGGACTCCGGATGCAGCTCTTCCGAACATCATTTGCAGCTCCCCAATCCATGGTTGCGGCTGCCTTCTGGTCGCCGGGGAGAGGTTGTAGCTCCACCATCTCGTCAGTTGTGTTGCGACCTCGCCGGGGGCGAGAAAGAGGAGGGGATTTGATGTGATCTCACCGAGAGAGGGAAAGAGGAGGGGATTTGTTGTGATCTCGCCGAGAGAGAGGGGATTTGCTCAGGCATGGCCGCTTCGTGGGAGAAGAAATGAGTGGACAGAAGTGGTTCCAGGTGAAGATAATGGCGTGTTGTTTGTAAGGCCCACGTGGATCCCGCCCGATCAAACGTGTCCCGTGCGACCGGACGAAACTTCGGCCGGTGCACCGGGTGGAAAGGTTTCCCTTTCCAGTTACAGAAATCGGAGAGGAAACTCTTTTTTTTTAATCTAGGAATAATTCTAGCATGGTACTGTTATCGATGCATTGGAAATTAGAATGAATTTTAAATTAGTACACAATCCATTGTTTTGCCAAAAAAAAAAGGGCCCCAACCTCTCGCTTAACACCAACGTTAGACTACTCCGAACAAAATGATCACTGCTTACTGGGAAGAAGAAGAAAAAAACACTGCATGCGTCTCCATAGGAGGGGGCTCCTCTCCCCACGAACCTCGAAGCTTCGGAACCGTATATCTCCAGATGTGATTGCGCCCACACGGCCACACGCGTCCCCTCCCACTGACCACCTGTCCCCTCCACCTCCAGCGTCGCCGCCTACTGCCTACCGCTGCAAAGAGCAACCCCCAACTCCAGCCGCACTTCACTAGCTTGCGGAAGCGTGCGGTTCGTCGCGAACTCGGGTATCACCACTCAGACAGAGCCACAGAGGAGAAAGTCAGCCTCTTCGACCATGCTGCCAACTCGTTTCCCTACCGGCGGTGCCGACAACGCTGCGGGGCTGGAGACCCTGCTGCCAGCAGCTTCCCGCGCCGTGCTGTCGGAGTTCATAGGCACCGCCGTGTTCGTCTTCGCCGCCGAAGGCTCCGTCTACGGCCTCTGTACATGAACCTAGCTACTAACACTCTCTCGTACATGGGCATTTCGCGGTGCTGCTAACACTCTCTCTGTTTGTATGGCAGGGAAGATGTACAAGGACACGGGCACGCTGGGTGGCCTGCTCGTGGTGGCGGTGGCGCACGCGCTCGCCCTGGCCGCGGCGGTGGCGCTGGCGAGCGACGCCTCGGGCGGGCACGTCAACCCGGCCGTCACCTTCGGCGTGCTCGTCGGCAGGCGCATCTCCTTTGCGCGCGCCGTGCTCTACTGGGCGGCGCAGCTTCTCGGCGCCGTGCTCGCCGCCGCTCTCCTCAGGATCATCTCCGGCGGCGTGGTAATTAAGCTGTTCTCTTCCCAACAAGCGCTTTTTTTTCTCTACACTGCGTTGCCTTTGATTAAGCTGTTTCGAGTTCAAGCACATTTGTCTGAAAAAGTCACCACGGTCAAATTCGTGGCCAGAAGCATTTACTGAGCATGGCACCGTTGCTCGGCTACATTTTGGTTGTTCTTGAGCCTACCAACAAATTCAAACAAACGGTTGCGTATTTTCCACTCGGCGAGAGTTGTCTGCACACACGTACACACGTCATGTCCGCCACGTCTCATTTCTATGTGTCTTGTCCTGCAGCGCCCCATGGGGTTCACGCTCGGCCACGGCATCCACGAGCGGCACGCCCTCCTGCTCGAGGTTGTCATGACGTTCGGGCTCATGTACACCGTGTACGCCACCGCCGTCGACCGGAACCGCGGCGGCAAGGTCGGCACCATCGCGCCCATCGCCATCGGCTTCGTCCTGGGCGCCAACATCCTCGCGGGCGGCCCGTTCGACGGCGCGGCCATGAACCCGGCGCGGGCGTTCGGCCCGGCGCTTGTCGGCTGGACCTGGCGCCACCACTGGGTCTACTGGGTCGGCCCGCTGATCGGCGCCGGGCTGGCCGGCGCGCTGTACGAATTTGTGATGGCCGAACAACCCGAGGAGCCGGCGGCTGCGGCCACGCGTGGGCTGCCCGTGCCCGCCGAGGATTACTGAGCTGCGCTCTGCATCTGCTGTAACTAATTAGCACCTGCATGCAGGCATGTGTTTCATGCAGTACATATTACAGAAAACGGAAATAAATTCAAATAAAGAAGAGAGAGGGAGTCAGAGTTCGATTCCAAGCCGGTTAGTAATGGCACTTCGTGTTCGAGTTCATCACGGTGTGGTGTGACAACGACATACCGTGCGGGCAATAAGTAGATATAATGCCAGCCTCAGCTAGCACCCGACTCGTGTAACCAATGTCTTGGTCTCAGTTCCCGGAGGACCTCGGCGACTCGATCCTCCGCCGCCTCCGGCGCCACGATGATCGCGTCTGCTTCGCCGCCGTCTGCCGGCAGTGGCGCTCCTGCGCACGGCGGAACAGCCCTCCGTCGCACTTCCCGTGGCTCGCCTTACCGGACCAGACCTTTTACAGCTTGTCCGACTCGGCTTTCCGGCCGCTGCCGCTCCGTCTTGACTTCCATCGCCAGGTACCGCATGCCCAGAGCTCCTGCGGCGAGTGGCTCGCCTTTGAGCGCATCGACGGCGCCTACACGTTGGTGAGCCCTTTCTCCGTGGCCACCACCATGGTGCTCCCTCGGCTGTCCGCAGGACCGACCTTGTCGGAGCCGTCCGTCAGGAAGCTGGTCGTGTGCTCGCCCAACCTTGTCGTTGCGGTCGTCGGTGAGGAAGGGCTTCACAAGCTGGCCTTGTGCCGGCCAGGAGCGGCGTCCTGGGTGGTGATCGCCCACGACCAGCTTAGTCGAGTTCAAGACATGATCTTCTATCAAGGCAAGCTCTACGTCCTCCAGGAGACCCGCGGCCACCTCCTCTCCGTCTCCGTCGGCGAGGACAGAACCGGCGAGCCGACCGTGACCCGGGTGGATAGACTTATGGAGGCCCCTACATGGGGCTACATCCAGTCGCCGCTGCAATACCTCCTGGAATCTGACGGCAGGCTGCTGCTGATCCGCAGAGGGGATCCTAACATAAACCCGTTCCCATTCTTGGGCGACGGTGGAGGGCACTTCCACTACGTAGGCGCGGGCTTGGAGAAGGCGACCGAGTTCACGGTGTTCGCGGCGGACTTGGCGGGATCACGGTGGACGGAGGTGAGCAGCGTCGGGGAAGACCGGGTGCTGTTCGTCGGGCAATGGTGCTCCCGAGCTGTACGCGTCCCGGACCAGTGCAAGGAGTACGTCGCGGGGGACCGTATCTTCTTCGTGGATGCTCATGCCGCCCGCGGCTACGCCGACCCGTGCTACCGGAAGAAGGTCTGGTTTTATTGCAGCGTCCACGACATGGGGGAACCGCGGTCTCGAACGTATCTGAGGACCAAGGTGCGGCCGGTGAAAGGGTTTCCCGTTGCGTGGCTGTTCCGTCGTTCGGAGCCAGGCACGAACAGCTAGCATGCACGGTGATGCTATGCAAAAATTATTGCTATGCTAATAGTTGGATGGGATAACTAGGGTATGTGAAGTGATTGATAAGGCTATTTTTTATGTAATTCACATCATCTAGAGAAAAAAAACACAGCCGAGCTATGCTCATTTGGTGATTAAAAAATCATTCAAGTATAGATTGAATGGCATCCCATCTACTCCCTCCGTCCACGCTAGGACAGTATGAAAAACATTCTTATATTATGAAACGAAGGGAGTACATGAATAGGAGTTTCCCTCCACTTTCCGGAAGGAGACAAAACCATTCAAATCCAGATTCATTCCTCTGACCAGATAGTTGCTCTCCTCTACAAGCAGAAGCAACAATGCTCCTCCTTGTAGCCAATAAACTCAACTCCTTCAGGTCAATCAACCCACTTTTCGTATTGCTAATCGGACTCTTGCTAAGGTTAAGGATGTGGCTCCAGACATAATTCATCCGTCCATTAGGAAGTCTAGCAGATTACTTCAAAATCACTAAAGACCTTCACCCTCGGGTGTATCGCATCTCTAGGGAAGCAAATGACAAAGCTCACAATGTTCAAAATAATTACGCAAAACCTGCTTTTAGCTGCTTCAGTTCAACTCATAGAGATAGGGCATGCCCTCTAATCTCCTTGATTTCTCTGCAAACTTCTAGGGTTTTGTATTTCATGTTGTAAACTACATTCGAGCTAAGTGAATTTGGTATTGAAGTTCTAGCACTCCCTGTGTCTTGTTGTGAAGAAAGGAGTACAAAACCCTAGAAGTTTACAACATGAAGTACAAAGCACAACTCAAGCCTTGGGCGCCTATTGATGTTCAAAAGGCTATGAGTAAGCCAGGGACATGTAAAATCTTAGTGCAAAGATCCAAATGTCTAGTGCACCTTTGTTTCAAAGTAATTGAAGTTCTAAGTTTGTCTTAAGTCAAACTTGTTTAAGTTTGACCAGGTCTAGATAAAAATATATTAATACCTAGAAAACCAAATTAGTCTCATGAGATTCTTTATAAAATATGTTCCCATACCACGTGTATTTGGTATTGTTGACCTTAGCATATTTTTCTATAAAAGTTGGCCAACTTAAACAATTTTGACTTGGGACAAATCTAGAATTTCAAATATTTTAAAACGCGGAAAGTATAACCTATCTCTCTGCAAATTTAGAACTCTAGACTATATTTTGAGTAAATGACCAAATTTTGTCATCAAGGTAAACACGGTGCATCAGATTATACAAGGTAATTTTAGAACAACTTCTGAGTTTTTCTATTTTTTTGAGAATGGAACAATTGTTTACTTTTTTTGGAAGGAACAACTAATAACTAGGTAGACATTTTTTTCCTTTGAGGGGACCAAGCAGAGAGGTGCTTCACAGATCGATGTCCGTCTAGATAGGCTGGGCCAAGATGCAGGCCTGGCGGCTGGCGTAAAGCACAACCCTTCTTCATAAGGCCCGCGCACGTGGCCTGTGTGTAATAATTCTCTCCTCACGGTCCGGGCCCTGGGGGTAACATCTACAACCTCCATCTCGGGCGCCTCTATGTCTTTGCTTCACGTGAGACAGAAGCCTCTCCTGAAGGGAGGCGCGAGATGAGCTGACCCAGGCGCACAGGAGGTTTTTTTAAGTTATTTTTCTGCTTTATTTTTTACTTTTGTTTATACTTCCAAATATTCTAAATGAATATATTACAGATAACACTTTACATAAAAACATTTGAAAAAATGTCAACCAAGCATTAAAAATATATTAAATGTGTATAGAGAAGATGTTTCTCATGTGTACAAAAAATACAATGTGTATGAATAAATTTGATCATGTGTTTAAAAAATGGTAATCAGGCATTTGAAAAATATTAATCAAGCATATTCAAAATATTAAATGTGCGTAGAGAAGATGTTTCTCATGTATACAAAAATACGATGTGTATGAATAAACTTGATCATGTGTTTAAAAAATGGTAATCAAGCATTTGAAAAATGTTAAACAAGTACTTGAAAAATGTTAATCAAGCATTTTAAAAATATTAAATGTGTATAGAGAAGATGTTTCTCATGTATACAGAAAAATACAATGTGTATGAATAAATTTGATCATGTGTTTAAAAATGGTAATCAAGCATTTGAAAGAAATGGTAATCAAGCATTTGAAAAAAAATGTTAAACAAGTATTTTAACACTGTTAATCAAGCATTTTAAAAAATTAAATATTTATAGAATTTTTTTGACCATTTATTAACAAAATGTTGATCTTGCATTTAAAAAATGTTAACTAGGCATTTCATATGTATTAAATGTGTATAAAAATATATTGACCATGTGTTAAAAATGGTAATCTTGTACTTTAAAAATGTAATCAAGAATTTGAAAATGTTAAAATGTGTACCAATAAAATGTTGGCCATGTATTCAAAAAATGTAATATTGTATTTAAAATGTTAATCAAATAGTTAAAAATGTTTATTGAAAAACATTGAACATCTATTCAGAACATGTCAAATTTATATTTAAAAGTATTAAACATGTGTTAAAAAATGTTCTTTGGCGTATATGGAAAATGTAAAATAAAAACCAGAAGAAACAAAGAAACACGAAAAAAAAGCTAATGAAACCCCAAATAAGAAACAAAGGAAAACAAAGAAAAATGAAAACAAAAAAACCCGAAGAAACAGGTGCAAAAGAATAAAAAATAGTGAAAACCGATAAAGAAACAAAAGAAAAAGAAAAGAAAACCGTTGAAAACCAAAAAAACGAAGAAAAGAGGAAAATGAGAAAAAAAGAATCCAATGAAAACCAGGAAAGAAACATACAGAAATCAAAGTAATTCGAAATTGAAAACAAAAAAAGTGTAGCAACAAAAAGACAGAGAAGAAATAAGAAAACAAAAAGGAAAATATTCCGAATGAACACGTCAGCAAAGAGATCGACCAACGAACGAGCGGGTAAACACTCTGTTGGGCCGGCTCATACGCCTGCGCGCTGCTAGTCTCGCTATAAGCGAGACGTAGCATTCGCACTTCACCTCTGCGTTCGCCCGCGGCTCCAGAAAAGATCCCCTCCGCCTTCGACCCCGAGGCAACAAGGGCAGCTCGCATTTCGCCGCTCACCGAGCCCCCGACGCGCGCTATCCATGGCCACCCACTGCCCTTCCGGCGCTTCCGCGCTCCTGCTCCCCGTCCCGCGAACTCGCGCCGCCGTAATTTCCAGCGCCTGGCACAGAAACCCTCGATTGCTCAAGGCAGAGCTGAGCCGCGCCGTGCTGATGTGTTTTTTGTAGTTTCCGCAGAGGTTTCCCGGTCCGGCTTCTGGGGGGAGCTCTCCCTGTGCGGCTGTTCGGCGGCAGCGGAGGGGAAGGGGAGCGGTGGGCGTCGTGCGAGCATGCTTCAATCCTTTCGGGGACGAACGCATCCTCCGGGAGGCCTTGAAGGTAAATTTTGTGTGAGGCTGGTCTGGTATTTTGGGGGTAGTGGAGTTCGTTCCTCGGGTCGACGTTTAAGTACAGTTGAGCATACGGTTCCTTGATGTGCATGTTTGCTCTATGAAATTGTTAACTGTCTGTTAGATTTAGATCCATCAGTTATGCTTAGGTAATCTCCCGTGTAGTTGCAGATTTATTGAATTCTAGTCTTCAAAGAGTCCTTTCTTGGCGTGCGTATAAAAAAGGGGTAGTTTATCGTAATTGGTTACTTCTCTTATCCAAAACTAATTGGCTACTTCGATGTTCATTGAGTGAGGGAGCTCAAAAGAATGATACATAGGGCTCACACTTAACTGCAGTTGTTATTATCTCCTCATCAGTATTGAGAAAGGGATAAAAAGAATGATTCTCTTTGTGTAGTAAATGTTTGATTGATAAAGTTCTTGCTCGCTGTCATAAAATCTCCCAGCTCCATCAAATTTGGGGTAGAAGTTTAGAGGAAAAGCAAACAAAATGCAGAAAATTTTGGATGACTGGTTAGAACTTTTGGGGAGTCATCACATTGACAATAATCTCTGGATTTTACAATATGTCGTTCTTGAAGCAATAACATGTGTTTATGTTTTGCCTGCCTTGCGTGTAGGAGCCAGTTGCATTCATGGGTGGCGTGTTTGCTGGTCTCTTAAGGCTTGACCTGAATGAGGATCCTCTCAAGGAGTGGGTAACTCGAACGGTAGAGGCTTCTGGAATAGCTGAAGAGAATAGTGCTGAGGAATCAAATGAGGGAGCTCAAAATGATGGACCCCAACAAATTGAGATTGAGTGAGGTGCATTAGTTGCCTTTTGCTCTCCTTTACAGCCTTACTTGTAACTTGTCCTGAATACTTGTAATATCTAAGCAATAAAATGCTTGCCCATATTTTTGTGTTTATAGTACAGCTCTAAGTCAAAATATTAGCGCATTGTCATTATTTGCAAACTGTGGCTCTTCTAGTGGGTATAACACTAATACTACATCTTATTAGTTCCCTTCGTATTTTGGGTCAAACTTTGACCGTATATTTAACTAGCAAAATACAAGTTATATACCACAAAAACAGTATTGTTGGAAACATCTTTAGAATACAAATCCAACAATAAGTTTTTTATGGCATACAACTATATTTTGCTAATCAAATCTATGGACAAAATTCGACACAAAGTATGATGGGCACCAATAAACCTGGACGGAGGAAGAAATTACTGTGGGCAGACCAAATTGAGATGATTGGAAAGTTAAAAGAAAACCTTCACCCATAGAGATGCATACTTCTATTTGTTAGTTGTGGTAAAATGTTGCAGTTCTAAGAAATGCAGCTTTTAGCCTTCTGCTGAGACTTCATTATCCCTTTTTTAAGCGGTATCCCTTTTGAGTTACTTTTGGAATATTTTCACTTATGGGGTTGAAGCAGTTGTATATGTTAGCAATTAAGCAAGATAGTCAGAGAGTGAATTTCTTGGCCGTTCTCTGCCTTCTTTTTGGTAGCTTAGCTTAACTTAGCTTATTTTCAATGCTTTTGCATCCTTTCTTCTCTTTGTGTTTGCATTGTCTTTTTTTTTGTCGGTTTCATTGTAGTTGTACTTTGCGCCTTCTCGGCATTCTTCTTAATGAAACATGACACACGCTTTGTGGCAGTGGCGAAGCTAGCATGAGATTACGCCTAGGGCTAAGCTAGCTTGAGTGATACACTCTAGTGGTTTTATATGTTGTGTATGAAAAGGAATTACAAAGGATATTGGTATTACGCCTAGGGCTATAGCCCCAACTGCCCTAGGCTTGTCTCCGCCACTGCTTTGTGGTGTGCTCGAGAATTTTTTAGCAAGATAGCCATATGAACATGGGATGTCTTGTTTCTTCAGTACGTGTAGTAATTCTGGCCCCGCTTTCATGCTATTTTTCAAACTGTTGTCATTTTCAGCCCCACAAAATGACTAATGTTTTTTCAGCATAAAGAGACGACAGAACCCATCACAGTGATTGATGGATAACTGGATGATCAAACATAGCCATGGCCTTTCAGTGGGTAGGCACTTTCCTGTTCAATTTTGCTTGCATCGATTGGATATTATGATCTAGTTTTGGAAGTCTCGAAAATGCATTTATTTGCACTGGAGTTTGACTACCAAAACAGTTTGTTTTTCATCACCTTGTGCTGTCCTTCATGATCTTCGTCTAATGTGAGCTTGACTATTAAAAAATAGTGTGTTTCTCATCATCTTCTGATGTCTTTCATGGTCTATGTCTAATGTGACAGAAGTATATTCTTGCCTTCTTGGCCCATGCATCATGTGGCTTGGGTAAAGTGTTTGGTTGAGTCTAACCATGGAAAAAGGCTCTCTTGCATCTTTTGCTTCCCATCCCGGCCTATATTCTAGATTGACCGTCTTCGGATGCATCAGTTTATTATGCTTATGCCTAATCTTAATACTGCTAGTTACTTCAATTACCTTACCCCTGACATGCAATAAGTACTCTGTATTGGGTTTGACATGGATATTATTTAATGTTTATCACTTTAGAGTTTAGACATAGTCACAAGTTCAGAGTTAAAATTATTGCATTGAGCATGACAGGTTGAGAGGCATGACTTATTAGAAATAGTAGTTATTGCATGGATTCATGACATGTATGTTTTGAAGAATCATTTCTAGGGGGGTTAAAAACTGCATATGGAAATGTCGTAGTCTGCCATATTAACACCCTTTACAAAGGGGAATTTTTAACCCACCAAACTGCTTTTGAGGAGCATTGCTATTGGACATTGTTTTTCTGTGCACTTAAGAAAGTTAGATTTGTAGTTCATTTCTGATTTTCGAAGTTGGCTTGAGATAAAGGTCTTGAGACTCGATACAGCCGTTCTTGATTTGGATGAAGTTTGTGGACGTCGGTTGACCGATGTTTCTTAGCCAGATTCTTGCTGAAATAATTCTTGTTTTCAAAATTGTTGCATGCGTGTTGTGCTATTTCAAAATTAGTTTGTGGACATTGGTCGATCAACTGTTATGTTTTTTGCAAGGAATGTTTTATTTCAATGATAGTAAATTTTTACTAGGTTGCTGTGGGCATATATACTCTTAGTTTAATCTAGGATGGCGCTATTTATATAAATTACTTCTATGCTTCACACAGATTTCTCCAATGATCAGTAGTTCTCCGTTTAACCTATCCAAAATTATATTGTTACCCTGAGGTGGTCTGTTTCTCTTAAGTGTCATGGAATATTTTTACCAGGAGAAAGCTATGGACACTGCCATTTTGCTAGATCAATGAACAATGAAGTCTTGCCACCAGTATTTTCAAACTGGAGGAACATAGGCTTGCGTGTCTTGACATGACAGTGCAGACAATGGTGTTATTTTACAAGCCTTGACAATCCATGTTCCTTCAGCACTGTACCTTTATCAAGATTGTCTTCAGCGCCGTACCTGTTTTCACTGTTCGATCCCACTTTCCTCGGTTGGTTCGGTTACTAAGTTTATCCAGACACTCATGATGTGGTCAAGTTGTCCTAACACCAATAATGTTAATGCACCAAATATTGGAGATTTCTGGATTTGGGAGCCGACCTTCTCGATTTCTTGGGCCTTAAAAAGAAGTTCACCAATTACGAAGACCTGTCCAAAACGATTATCTTTGCTTCCTATCTTTTATGAGCAACGAATGCGTCGTTCCATATAAGGTTCTGCCTTTCATGCTTTCAGTATTTGGTTCATCCCCTTTTTTATTGTGTGCATATGTGGACTGGAAAGTAGGCGATCATATTTGCCTCCATAACATGCTGTTTGCCTTTTTTCGTCAGTGGTCTTGTCACTTGTACAGGAGCACTCCTGTATCTACATCATTATACATTGACTAAGTACTACTAATCAGCTCTGGTACGGTGGTGGTGGTTCTGTGTCTGCTGGGATATTTGTGGCCTCTTAACTAAATGTGTCATGCCTTGCCAACTGACAGTTTACACGATGTTTAGGCCGGTTGCTGTTAATGCACAAATGACCCACATGTACTATCTCTGACAAATTGTCCACTTAATTAGAGCCAGTAGACTTCCCTTTCCACTTGGAGGCCTCTGTTTCAAGCCCAAACTTTTCTTAGTTCGACTTTGACGTAATCGGATCCCGGGTTTTTTCAGTGTTTCTGGCTGATCATTCAGTTTAGCTGTGCAGGACCTAGCAGGCTGTTGGGCGGCGCTTTCCAACTAATAATCGGATGATGGACAAGGATCTAGCTGCACTGGCCTGAAGGGCATCCTTCGCTTGTAAGTTTCCGGCTGCAACTTGCTTGCGAGCTGTGTTATTATGGTCGTGGAATGGTTGGCATTCCAGTGCCAGTAGCTGTTATCGTCGCTGTTTTGACCAATGACGTGAACACAAGTGATAACTCATTGCAACTGCTATCTGCCTGACGATGACTTCATTTCCTCCCTAGTTTGTTATGCTTCTTGTTGGAGAAGGATCGCCTTTGAATGCTGACCGAGAAACCCTGTGAATTCACATCCAGAAATTTTCCTCGGAATAGGTATATGAATTTGAACTTCAGTTGGTACTGGTAGCAGTAAACAATCAGGAGTCATATAGACTGAAGTGTTGCGAATATGAATATTATGCCGTGCATGTAGTATAGAGCATAACACACATCATTTTCATTGGTCACCGCAAATTTGGTGTTAATTACATCGTTTTCGTTTGCAAAGTTTTCCCTCCCTGAGGAAGAGTTTCCTTCTAGAGTTGGACTCTTCATCATGCACCAACTTTTTATATATTTAAATTGCAATTATACTTCTTCCCCCAGTGCTTGTATGTGTGAACTTGACTTGCTACAGTGAAGAAGGAACTCTTGGACACCAAGCATGGCTGAAAGCTCTTGGACACCGGGGTCATGGGATACAGTTCAATGTCGTCCTAATAAATGACAATGTTGTCATCTTTTAAATCAGTCAATCAATCAAGCAATCAAATATTTTATTTTATCATCTTCATAGTTTAGTTTCCCTCGAGCTTAACAGAACATACGACGGACACCTGGCTCGGGATAGAAACAGTTCCTTGCAATCAAACTACGCAGACATAATCAGGGCGGCACCCTGAGACGCCACTCTCAGTACACCTGTCTTTTGGTGCTGTGGAAGGAGAGCTACTGCTCATGCAAGTGACCTGACCATTATCGTGCCATTGTCGTGCCCAACTGAAGCACCATCAGGCATCCATCCCCGAAATTTTGCTAGGAAGGATGCCATCTGAAACCCACAAATCATGGCACTCCCTTTGCTGTTTCGTCCACGGCTCCTCACACGCACGGTCACGCTTCACGCCCCACCCCCGTACGTTCATCGCCATGTTGACACGCATTTGATGTTCACCGCAGTTAGGTAGCCCATGCAGATGGTTTCCGTTTCCATGCCATGCCCCATGCATCCTTTGCTGATGATGACTTGACCGCCTATATAAGAGAACAGTGTTACCGTGACCTCACCTGCACCGGTAAGTAACTAGTGGGCAAGTGGTACTGTAAAACATCACATCGTCGCACCGTGACGGTGTTCGGCCGAGCCGGTAGATCGACACGGCAGCCGGCATGAAGGCGTCCTGCTTCCTGGTGGTGCTTCTGCTCGCCGTCGCCACGGGGAGCAGGCTCTCGCTCGCCGCCCGCGAGGGCAGCACCCTGGGCGGCGAGCTCGGCGCGCTCATCGCCAAGGCCGGCAACTTCCTCACATCGGCGGGCCGCGCGGGGGCGGACGGCTGGCACTCCGCCGCGGCCGCGGAGGTGGACGCCTCGGCGAAGAAGGGGCACGGCCATCCGGCGGGGCCGAGGAAGCGTCTGAAGAAGTCGTCGGTGAACTGCATCCCCGCCGACATGTGCCGGAGGAAGAAGGTGCTGTGCGGCAAGCGGTGCTACAAGACGTCGCACGCCGCCGGCGCCGGCCTCGACCACGTCCCCTCCAACCGGTGCGTCGTGAGGTGCAAGAAGTGCGTGCCCACCTGCTAGATCGATCGTCGGTTGCTCCTTCCCTTCCATCTTCTGGGTTCCGTGTCGTGTCTGTGTCATCGTGCTCGATCCGTGCGTGTTAGCTACATTTGCTTTTCCTTCCATAGGGTTCGTGCATCAGTTGAATAAGCAGGCAAGCTTCCCGCCATCATGCATGCAGTATAGGTAGTGGATGGGTTCTACTCACTCTAAAAGAAATGTACCACGTACGGTTGTGTGCTAAGTTTGAACGTGATCTCATCTCATCTTCTCCCCTGGTGATGAATAGTTTCCTGCACGTGACAAATGCCGACTCAACGTAGTGGAGAAACGAAACCGTCGGGCACGGCGATCGTTGTGTGCAGCTTTCTGAGACGCAAAAGTCATGTGGTCATGCGGTTGTAGGGCATGGCGACTCCCGCGTCATGACGGCTGTGGGGATGAGGGAGACCTCAACCTGAACGAACCAACTGTTGTTCTAGTGTACTATACGAATTATCGTCACGTGTTGTGGATGGACGGATGGTGGATGCCACCACTACGCCTTTCCAGTTTGATCCGTTTTGCTATTCTGGCACCGTTTTCCTCGCTGGATGCCACTGTGCCAGCAACTCGCTCGGCCCATCACCATGCATGGTTCATGCACATGAGATGAAAACCTTCGTGGCTCCAAGACAAAGGGCCTTTTGCTGTTACCATCGTTGCACTTGCACCGCAATAACTGTACAACGTATCTGTTTCCCCGTCAAAAAATGTACGTATATCTTTGCAGTTGAGGGGTTGAGCTTTGAATGCCGTTCGTTTTCCAAGTGGCACGCAGGCCGCAGACAGCCTGAATCCATCGATATATAAAATACCCCGTACCAACATGAAACTTCCTTCTTTCGTCGCTGATGATCAGATGCTCCATGTGAACGCCTCCCGCCCTGAAGTCTGAGCCATGCACATCAGGAATATCGTTCATGCATGGTAGTAGTACAGCTAGCTATCGTGCATTTACTCGGCGACCCGTGACGTCTACTCGGTTGCTCGCCTGGACTAACCATTTCACGAGCATGGCTGACAACTTCTCACTCGATGGGAACATACACTGGCAGTACAATGTTTGCACGCTCGAATGCAAGTCAGTGAGCTCCACTGGACGCTCTAGATGGTTCGCGCGGGGCCTCGGTGCTACGTTCCCCGTCAGTAACTGTTAGCAGCAGAGTATAGATTGACAGAGGCTATCGTGGTTCTTGGATCCTTTCACCAAGCATTTCGTTTCCTCTTTCTGCTGAAGAAAAAACACTGTGTGGTTATTCAGTCAGATCATATGGCTGGGCACTGGAGTACGTACTAGTTATGGTGGTCAAGTGGCCAGGAGACTGGCGCGGAGACAGGAACCCACAGCCACAGAAGAGAAGCACAGTGCGCCTGCCGCTCGTGTTACGCGTCGCCGTCAGCGTAGCCGTCGCGCCGTTGGATGGATGCCAGGGGCGGAGATGATGGCGCATCATGGGTGCGTGCAGTTGGGGCGCGCGGTTGGAGCTGCACCGGGGCGGGGCGGACCTCATTACGGCCAGAATGGACGTCCAACTGCACCGGGGCAACAAACACGGTGGTGTATCCATCCATCCATCCATCGTGCCTGCCTGCGGGCCGTGGCACCAGGCCGACTAAGTTCTGTACGGTGCAGTGCATGTGTGCTCGCCCGGTGCCGGCCGGCCGTACGCACGAGGCTTCCCTAGGTCAAACTTGGACGCTAGCTCGATCGTCTTGTTGGGAGGATGGTGGTTGAGGACTTGGGGTCGACGTTCCTTTTTCCTTCCAGCAGGTACTTTCATTTATGTCCATTTTAGAAGAGAAAAACAAACGCAAGGGGCGCTGAACAGAGACGAGATAGCATCGTTTTTGGAACACATGGGCTGGGTGTGGCAGCGCCGGGTGGCCACGCACGCGCGCGTTCCCTTGTCGCGGCCGGCTAATACGTGAAGGGAGTTTTGGCGGCAGCCACCGGCGCCGGCCGTGACGCCTTTGCATTCAAGCCGTTGGCGGAGGCGAAGCAACCTGACTAGCTAGCTGGAGCTAGGGAAGAGTCAAACAACTCGACTCTATCTGGGCTAGCCTTTTCTTTTTCAGTTTCGCGAGAAAGTATCTGGGGCAGCTAGCTACTCCTGGCTAGCCGCCGCTTGCCATGTACTATGTGTAGGAGTTGGAATGGAAGCAAACTTGTAGAGAGTCAACCCCATAACCATCTCCGGCCGTTCGCTGGTGGCAGATAGCAGCACCGCCGGGAGTTTAATTCCCTAATTTGACATTTGTATCACGTACTCCTACAGCTAGCCGCTACTGTATGCCTGTGTGCCCGGCCGTGTCCTGTCCTTCTCACGACTCACAAGACAAGCGTTGACCCCGTATTATTAGTTAGGTCATTACATGCAACCACAGTACTCGTCCAAGAATCATGCATGCAGGTACTGAGGTTAGGTACAGCAAGAAATAGCGAGACTGGATACTCTTGCGTGTATCGCAGCTGGCATATGCTTGGGTTGGGTTCGTAAAAATCTACTCCTACGTACGTCGGGTTGGCTCGCTGCATCGATCGCCCGGCCGGATGGCTCTGGATATGCACTGGTCCACAGAAAGCAAGTTTAAAGACGGGACGATCCAGTGAATAAAGAATCGAGAATTATAAATGGAGATAAAGGGCGTGATGGCCGGACGGAGGGGCAGCGGCCGGGGGCAGGCGACCATAAAGCTCCAGCACCAACGTCTACCAGTACGTCCTCCGTGAAATTGAATGCGCCCGCATCTCGTCTCCGGGCTCCGGCCCTCTCCCTCTCCGTCTTCATGGCGTGTGCGCTGTAGCGCACCGTACGCAACGTAACGTGTTTGCTCTTGGCCGGCCGGCCGGCCACTTGACTGTGCTCCAGCCCGCGTCAACGTACCACTAGAAAACACGCACGGCTTTGTGCGGCCCAGCATGTATCACTCGTGATTTGGCACGCCTTGCGTCCACGGCCACCGCTGCGAATACCGGAATTGGTTTCGTGTCTCTAGTCACAGGCTCACAAGCGATGCTAAAATCACAAGGTTTGAGTTGCAAAAACACAAGGGTCCGAGTCCCACCCACCAACATGCATCATGCATGCATGTGTTCGGGTCTGGGGTTGTTCTATAAGTGCATCTTCAAGGTTAACCCGCATCCATCCGCGGATAGAGGGATCAATCCATGGACACGGATGTGGGAGGACGCCATCCAACTGTAGCCGCATACATTCGGTTTTCCTTTTTTTCTAGCCGCATGCGAAGAGTACAAAGTTCCAATAGCCACATGCAACACTAGTTTAAATTTTAAAAAGTTTAAATATTACATCCCAACATTGTCCCCTTTCACCGCCCACTGATGCTCAATCAGATCTTCCTTCATCTGCTCGTGAGTTGGTCGATGCCGAATTTGTTGATATATTTGAATAAACTCTTTAAATGTGGTCGGATTCTGGTCCGAAAATTGTTGGATATTTATGTGGCTTTCAACATGATTATTATTTATTTAAATCAATATAGAATTATTCATATTATTAATGTTTGTGCCGGGGAATAGTTGATGCGGAATTTCACTCGAGGAAGTAATACTGAAGGTGCCGAGGACAACTGTGATGGAATACAGTATAGGAATTAATAGGGTCGACTCTACTGGAATTTATATATGTATGTACATATTTTCCAGGGACATCACAGGGTGGAAGAGCTAGGTTTGTTTTGCAGGATCGGCTCTACAGGCTGTTGACTCACATGATTAAGATTGAAAGTTGATCTCACATATACAATCTAATCATGACACATGACTCACACATGTCTGCTAGGGACTAGTATATTTAGACTCGGAAAACTAACATGTTTTATGGTGGTTGGTACATTGCTCAGGAGTCATACAGATCTTTCCGGAAATAGGTGAAACAGTAAAACACCTGGAAGTGGAGTCTATAAATAGGTCCCTACCCTCTAGGCTCAATATGCATTGTGGGCGGCACCACGGAAAAGGCAGAGGAATTAGAGAGTAGACCGTATAGCCCACAATTTCTAACAGAAGTTGGATAGGATCACCCATGTTCTCAAATTCCAGAGTTGCGGCAACATCGTTACCCTCATCCTCGATAATCATGTTGTGCATGATCACACAACATGTCATCACCTCCCACAAGGTCTTCAGATCCCATTGTTTTGCGTGTCCATGAATAATTGTAAAACGGGCTTGCAGAACTTCAAGTGCCCTCTCGACATCCTTTCTAGCTGCTTCTTGTCTTTGGGCAAAGTAAGTCTTTTTCTGGCGAACTGGGTTTGTGCGGGTGCTTACAAATGTATCACGTGGAGGATAGATACTGTCAACCAGATAGTGGCCCATGTTGTACTCATGTCCATTGACAATATAGTGGCAAGGAGGATTTTTTTCCTTCAGTCAACCTCGCAAACAACGGCGATCGTTGCAGCACATTGATGTCATTGTGAGACCCGGACATGCCAAATTCAAAGATTCTGTGATGCAACTGCTTCAAGAATGATGGTGGGCTTCTTAACATGACCCTGATATTACCCTTGTAAAGCCTTCAGGCAATTCTTCCATTTCCAATGCATGCAGTCAAGAGATCCAAGCAAACCTGACCACCCTCTTGCTTTTGAGATTGCCATGAGCCTCTCCGTATCTGCCACAGTTGGTTCTCTCAAGTACTGAGGTCCGAACACCTCGATCACGGCAGTTGCAAACCTGATCATGGCATCTTCGCATGTGCTCTCACACATCCATAGGTACTCGTCTCATGAATCAGCAGTTGTGCCATATGCAAGCATCCGGAGTGCGGCCGGCACTTCTGGTAACCAGAGAAGCCAATCGTTCCCACGACGTCATTCCTCAGGATGAAGTAGTCATCGTAGGACCGGACACCATGGTACAAACGGTCGAAGACAGTCTTGTGCATCTGAAAACGCCGGTGAAAATGTTTAGCAAATAGTGCATCAGGGGCAAAGTAGTCGGCCATCAGTGTCAAATGCTCGCGCGCCCTGTTGCGATTGAGCATTCGATGACCCTTGATTGAGCCCTTGAAATTGAGTACACGCTCCTCCGCATACTCCGCGTTTTCAAGGACCGCCTGCATCATCATTGTCTCATCGGAGTACTCCTCGTCAGACGAGCCATCGGACGACTCAACATACTACTCGTATATGTACTCCAAATCGGAATCCATTGCTACAAAGAAGAATGGACAACTATTTTCAGCTCCGGCGATTCATCAAACAGTTATTGCGCATGGTAGAGGATGGTAACTGGCGGGGCAGTCGAAGGACAGGGGGTTGAATAGACACGGAGGAGAAGCGGTGGGGAGCCCTGTTGGATCCTCGGAGGTGTCAGAGACATAGATTTCCGGCAGGGGTGTGTCGTGGTGGCCGGGGTGGTGGAGCGGCGACGACAACAAGAGAGAAAGAAGGAAGGAGAGAAAATTGGGAGGTGATACGTCTCCGTCGTATCTACTTTTCAAAACACTTTTTCTCTTGTTTTGGACTTTAATTTGCAGATTTCAATGAAACTAACCCGGACTGACGTTGTTTTCAGCATAACTACCATGGTGTTATTTTTGTGTAGAAATAAAAGTTCCCAGAATTGGATGAAACTTCTTGGAGATCTTTTATGGAATATATAAAAAATACTGGAGCCAAGACCCATAGGAGGAGAGCCACCAGGGGGCGGCCACCCCCCGGGCGCGCCCTGGTGACTCATGGGGCCCACAAGGCTCTGCTAACCCTAATCTCAAGCCTATAACTTCCTATTTCCCGAGAAAATAAATAAGAGAGGAAGTTTCATCATGTTCTATGATACGGAGCCACCACCACCTCCTGTTCTTCATCAGGAGGCCAGATCTGGAGTCTGTTTGGGGTTCCGGAGAGGGGAATCCTTCATCATCATCATCATCATCAACTATCCTCCATCATCAATTTCATGATGCTCACCACCGGGAGTGAGTAATCCCTTCGTAGGATTGCTGGATGGTGATGGATTGGATGAGATTAATCATGTAATCGAGTTAGTTTTGTTAGGGCTTGATCCCAGGTATCCACTATGTTCTGAGACTGATATTGCAATGACTCTGTTGTGCTTAATGCTTGTCACTAGGGCCCGAGTGCCATGATTTCAGATTTGAACCGTCTATGTTTTCACCAATATATTTGTGTTCTTGATCCTATCTTGCAAGTTATAGCGACTATTACGTGTTATGATCTGCATAGCCCAAGGTGACAATAATTGAGATTCTTTCCAGCGATTCCCGTAATTTGAGGAGTTCATGTATTCACTATGTATTAATGCTTTATTTCAGTTCTCTATTAAAAGGATGCATATTATCCCTTAGTTTTCTTATGGACCCCGCTACCACGGGAGGGAAGGACAAAATATGTCATGCAAGTTCTTATCATAAGCATGTATGACTATATACGGAATACATGCCTACATTACATTGATGAATTGGAGCTAGTTCTGTGTCACCCTAGTTTATTACGGTTACATGGTGAATGTTATCCAACATAATCACCGATCCAATGCCTACGAGCTTTGCCCATATTGCTTTTGCTAAGTTGCTACTGTTGTTGCTACTATCACAATTGCTATAAAAATATTACTGCTACCGTTACTATTGATGTTATCGTTACTATTGCTATCAATTTACCATAATATTGTGCTACAGATCACTTTGCTGCAGATATTTAGTCTTCAGGTGTGATTGAATTGACAACTCAATTGCTAATACTTGCAAATATTCTTTGGCTCCCCTTGTGTCGAATCAATAAATTTGGGTTGAATACTCTACCCTCAAAAACTATTGCGATCCCATATACTTGTGGTTATCAAGATCTTTTTCTGGCGCCGTTGCTAGGGAGCATAGCTCTATTTACTGAGTCACTTGGGATTTCTATCTGTTAATCACTACGAAGAATCTTAAGGATGATAGAATCAAGATTGTTCCCTCTAGGACGAGGGAAGGTAAGGAATTGTTATCTATCTCTGCACTTGATTCACCTTCTGTTTTGAGTAAGCTTGTGACACCACCACCTGTTATTAATTCTGATATGTCACAAGTAATTGATGATGCAACTTCTTCTATGAATGATGTTATTGATGATGACCTTGCTTGATGATACTATGCTACTAGGTGAATTTCTTGAAGAACAACTTGCTAAAGCTAAATAAATTGAAAAGGCTAAAACTGATTAACCCCCTCGCAAGCATCCACAACTACAAGAAAAGTATTAAGATAAAATCTAGCCGTAACATTAAACTTTTGGATTCAAATCAGTCCCTTACGAAGTAGTGCATAAACTAGGGTTTAAGCTTTTGTCACTTTAGCAACCCATCATCTAATAACTACTCCACAATGAAGTCCCTTAGGTTCAAATATGGTGAGGTGCCATCTAGTCGATGTTCACATGACACCACTAAGGGAATCACAACATACATATCATCAAAATATCGAACACATATCAACTTCACATGATTATTTGCAACATGACTTCTCCCGTGACCTCAAGAACAAAAGTAACTACTCACAAATAATAATCATGCTCAAGATCAGAGGGGTATTAAATAGCATAATGGATCTGAACATATAGTCTTCCACCAAATAAACCATATAGTTATCAACTACAAGATGTAATCAACACTACTAGTCACCCACAAGCACCAATCTAAGGTTTCGGTACAAAGATTGAACACAAGAGATGAACTAGGGTTTGAGAGTATATGGTGGTTGTCGGTGTCAAAACCGGCGGATCTCGGGTAGGGGGTCCCGAACTGTGCGTCTAGGCGGATGGTAACAGGAGACAAGGGACACGATGTTTTTACCCAGGTTCGGGCCCTCTCGATGGAGGTAAAACCCTACTCCTGCTTGATTGATATTGATGATATGGGTAGTACAAGAGTGGATCTACCACGAGATCAAGGAGGCTAAACCCTAGAAGCTAGCCTATGGTATGATTGTTGTAATGTATGTTCGTCCTACGGACTAAAACCCTCTGGTTTATATAGACACCGGAGAGGGCTAGGGTTACACAAAGTCGGTTACAATGGTAGGAGATCTACATATCCATATCGCCAAGCTTGCCTTCCGCGCCAAGGAAAGTCCCATCCGGACACGGGACGAAGTCTTCAATCTTGTATCTTCATAGTCTTGGAGTCCGGCCGATGATGATAGTCCGGCTATCCGGACACCCCCTAGTCCAGGACTCCCTCAGTAGCCCCCGAACCAGGCTTCAATGACGACGAGTCCAGCGCATATATAGTCTTCGGCGTTGCAAGGCGGGTTCTCCTTCAAATTCCATGTGCTTGCCGAATAGTGTCCGGCTCCCTTACAAATGTTGCGCTCCTTGGCTTCCACGCCCAATAATGGCCCTCTTCCACGCGTCGCACGAATGCGAAAAGCCAGGGTATCTTTTATGTTTTACCCCCTAGCTGCGCAAATAATCTTCCTATAAGAGAGATATGAATCCAGATCCAAATCACACCACCCTCCTTCCGCGAGTACTCATCGGAGCGCTTCTGACTGAAAACCCATTCCATCATGGATCGTTGACGCGGCTCCTCCTCTCGCGCTCCCAACCCTCCGCCAGGAGATTGGAGGAGATGTTCAGTTCCGCACAACGAGTGGTGAAGCTTCAAGCGGAGGATATCTTCCTCGGCCTTTATGGTCCCGGTTCGAGCCGGGCTGGCCACCTACAAAGGTGGGAAGCAAGCGGAGGCCACTCCTAGCCCCTCTAAAGGAGAGCGGGTGTGCTTCGTCACCTATCTAATAAGGGGGCTTGGATTTCCCGTACATCCGTTCCTCCGCGGGCTTCTAGAGTTCTATGGACTCCAGCTCCATCACCTCACGCCCGCCTCTATTCTGCACATCGCGGGTTTCGTAGCTCTTTGTGAGCTATTCCGGCATCGAGCCCCATTTTGCTGTGGAAGAGGCTATTCGCCTCGTACCCTGTTCTCACGAGGGTCAATATATCAAGTGGGCGGTGCGAAATATGGCGCATCGCCGGACCGGATATCCATCCGGAACCCCAAAAAGGCATTCAAGACCGGCCTTGAATGGTTTATGTAGAAGACGCCCCTTCTTGGGACCCGGTTCGGATCGGCCTCCGGAGTTCAGCAAGGCTCCTCTGAAGAAACGCCTAAGTTGGCGCCCGAGGAGCCCTCAACTGGAGGAAGACAAGGGCGTCCATTATTTGATGGGCCGGATAAGGTTGCTGGCCCATTCCGGATTGACCATGATTGGGGTCATGGCCACGTGCATAATGCGGGGGGTGCAGCCGCTGCAATACAGGGGCCACCCCATGTGGGATTTCAACGGGGAAAATGATGCCACCCGTCATGGCCGCAAAGGGCCGGAATCGGCCGAAGATCTGGTGAAGATTTTGTCCGGCCTGTACAAGGGGGAGAAGGAGGACTTCCTCCAGACGAGCCCATTGAATGGGTTCTCCATGAATAACCCTCAGCGCTGGGTAAGTGGACATTTTATTTATCCGACCTATGCTTTCAAAGTTAAGTATCTTAATTTGCGATTTCGACGCAGGAGCTGCATCGGGATGTGGAGGGCATACATAGTCCGGCTCCACAACCCGAGGATCCAGGAAGATCCCTTGATCCGGCCTCCGAAGAGGATCCGGACATAAAGGTGGAGCTAATCGACGGGGTGTTCCACCAACTCAGTATGGACAACGCTCTAGTCGCCATTACGGCTGACTACCCCGGCTTGTTGCCGGCTTCCCAGGTACTTATGACCGAAGTCCTGACACCATTATTTCATCCTTGCGCGTTCCTGACCACCGTATACAACGGTGTCTTGCAGGAGGTTCCTTCAAGGCGGGAAGCTGAACCCGCGGCAGCTGACCAACAAGGGTCAGTCCGACCCCACAAGCGGAAGAGGGGTGCGGTGCGAATCGAAACGTCACCATAATGGTATAGCTTGCGACCGTTATTTAGGAAAAGATTCCTAGGGGGTGTATTAATGCTCATGACTTTTTCAGGAGAAAGAGCGCTCGCTGGACTGTGCCCGACGAGGTTGCCACCCAAGCCTCCGCCAGCCAGGCTCCAACACCTGGTGGGAGGGGAGGCGGCGCGCAAGCGCGAGCGGATACTCCTCCAACGGAGGATGCCGACAGGTTGTCCGCCACCAGGTCTGAGGTGGAGAGCGCCATGAACCATAGGCGCCGTCGGACAGTTTTTCGTGACGCGTGTTTCTCCCCTGAGGCGTTGAATGCCTTTAACGTGGGAGACGCGCACCTCCGTGCTGATCAAGATGGTTTAACCAGAGCCACGGAGCAGTATGTAAAAGACATACGGGTAAGGGATTATAATAGCGGTATATGCCAGTAGCCCCCGAGACTTAAAGTAGTTAAAATAACTTATTTAAGGATCTTTTAATGTGCAGGATCTTACAGAGAAGAATACCCAATTGTCCCAGGAGCTACAAGAGTGCAAGGCTCAACTTGAGGCCGCACTCGCTGCCGCAGGAGGAGACACAGAGACCCCTCCTGGTAACACATTATTTTAAAAAGATAAGTGGTGTGTGGCGTGCGTGTAAGTCTGACAATGATATTGCAGATGTTGCCGGACTGGATCCGGACAAGCAACACCTACTGCGACAGCTGAAGGCCAGCGAGAGGGTGCTTATGAAGGTGCAGCAGGAGAGGAACAAACTCCAGGATGCCCACACCCAGCTTGGGGAAGAGCCGAAAGGTGTTTGGGCCGAGCTGTCTGGCTCCGTGAAGGAGAATCAGCGGCTTCGTCGTGGCATCTATGGTAAGTGCTTGAGCGAATTCTTTTGAAAAGAAGAGTTCGGCGAGGAAGCCTATTGACAAAAATATGTCTGTAGGTGCGCTCACAGGTCGCCCTGCGGAGGAAATGCCAGGTTCGATGGGTGACCAACTTCCCGAGCTGGTGCAACTGCTCGAACGTGTTCGGCAGGCGATTAGTGGCGTCGTCCAGGCCCTATGGCCATCCGTCTCCCTACCCGAGGGCCTTGGAGAGCTTGCGGAGAAGCTTCAGGGAGCGCGGCAGCGCTTCCGTTTATGGAAGATATCGGCCTGCCGTCAAGGTGCCAGGGAGGCCTGGGCCATGGTGAAGACGCGGTACAAGAAGGCGGATCCAAACCACATGGCCGAGGTCGGACCTGTGGGGCCCGATGGGAAGGAGATCCTGTGAGCTTAGTGTACGACCAAGTAGAGTTGGCGCTAAGTATTCCCAACGGACTATAAATTAGACACTGTTAGGCGGGATTGAGGAGAATACAATCAGTCAATTTGACGATGTATTTAAAATGACATGTAAAATGCCTTCTAGCCGGATTGTAGTTCGTTTGTCTTTGCCGACCTTTTCGCCGACCTCGGGACCCTAGAGTTGGTGTGTCCGAATACCTTCTCGGTTATGACAAAACTGGGGCATGCATGGAGACCAGCGTAGGGGTCATTAGTGCTTTATCGGACAAGTGCCCAACTAGTTATGTTATATTACATGGTTAGTAAGAAACATCTTCCAGGAGAATAGTTCCGTTAAGGGTTCCTTTCTCAGGAGGCATGCCCTAAAGTGCATGTCGGACTCTGCAAAAAAGCAGGAAAACATCTGGGGCAGATAGATAAATGTGTAAAAATCATCTTTCAAGTCGCCGACCGAATATTCTCTTAAGAACGCTAGCTTTCGGCTTCACCTACCGAGGTACACATCCGCTGATCCGCAAGAATAATCGCAGAGGTGCTCCTTTACCTCCTAGCGAAACAATCGGGAACGTAGGGGTAAGCACAGGAGCCAGGCAACCCAGCTTGGCCAAAACTTAAGTCATATCGATGCATATAATGGTGAATAAAAGTTACATGTGGAAGTTTGACACATGTGCTGGGCATGAAGCCCTTATAAGTAAGCTTCATTAGAGAAGCCCCGGTATAATGAGTGCGGGTAGCACATCGGTAAAAGTGAACAATGCGCAAATAGGCCCTCAAGGGCTTTTATGAAAAAGGTAGGAGAGAGAGAGAAACAAAAGACAGCTGAAGTGTGAAAATGTGGAGGAAGGAGACGAACTCTTAGTCCGGCGCTAGGCGTAGAATCTTCGGAGGCGGGCTGCGTTCCATGGGTTCGGCTCGAGTCGGTTGTCCGATGCATTTCGTAGACGGTATGCTCCGCCGGTCAGGACTTGGTCGATGATGAAGGACCTTCCCATTTGGGCTTGAGTTTGTCCTTTTCTTGTCCGTGCAGCGTAGAACTAGTTCGCCAACATTATAAGTTTTAGCCCGTACTTCTCGCTTTGATATCTTGAGCCTCTGCTGGCGATAGAATGCGGAACGGGCCTTTGCCACATCGCGTTCCTCCTCCAATGCGTCCAAGCTGTCCTGCCGATCCAGCTCGGCTTCTCTTTCTTCTTACATGCGCACTCGAGGTGAGTCGTGAATTATGTCGCAGGGCAAAAACTGCCTCTGCGCCGTATACCATAAAGAATGGTGTGAATCCGGTAGTACGGTTTGGCGTGGTTCGCAGCCCCCAGAGTACGGAGTCGAGCTCCTCTACCCAGTGTGTGTTAGATTCCGTAAGGGACCGCACTAGCCTGGGTTTGATGCCGCTCATTATTAGACCATTTGCTCGTTCCACTTGACCGTTGGTTTGAGGGTGGTAAACTGAAGCGTAGTCGAGCTTAATGCCCATATTTTTGCACCATATTTTGACTTCTTCGGCCGTGAAGTTCGTGCCGTTATCGGTAATGATGCTGTGGGGGACGCCGTAACAGTGTACTACCCTGGATATGAAGTCTATCACTGGTCCAGACTCTGCCGTTTTAACTGGCTTAGCCTCTATCCATTTGGTGAATTTATCCACCATGACCAGTAGGTATTCTTGCTTGTGGGTTCCCCCTTTCAGGGGTCCAACCATGTCAAGCCCCCAGACCGCGAACGGCCAGGTAATGGGTATAGTTTTGAGGGTGGTGGGTGGCATATGGCTCTGATTAGCAAAGAGCTGACAACCCACGCATCTTTGGACTAAGTCCTGAGCGTCTGCCCGGGCCATCGGCCAATAGAATCCTGTACGGAAGGCCTTGCCTACGAGGGCCGGGGCTGCGGCGTGGTGTCCGCCTAGTCCGGCATGAATTTCAGCCAGAAGGTTTCGCCCTTCCTCTTCGGAGATACACCTTTGAAGGACTCCGGTTGTGCTTTTCTTATAAAGTTCTCCCTTGTGGACCTTGTAGGCTTTAGATCGCCGGACTATGCAGCGGGCCTCGTTTTGGTCTTCGGGAAGTTCCTGCCTAATTAAGTAGGCTAGGAATGGCTCTGTCCACGGGGCGATTACTGCAATTATTTCGTGGGCTGAAGTTGTTATTTCATCGGCTGAGCCGCCGATTATGTCAGATTGTTCTGTGTTGGGTGGTGTGGTTGCTTCCGGGTTGTTATTTCCAGACTCCTCTTCCCATAGTACGGATGGCTTAAAGAGCCGTTCCAGAAAGATGTTTGGAGGGACAGCGTCGCGTTTTGCGCCGATGCGTGCCAATACGTCGGCTGCTTGGTTATTATCCCGGGCTACGTAGTGGAATTCAAGTCCTTCGAACCGAGCTGACATTTTTAGGACAGCGTTACGATAGGCTGCCATTTTCGGATCCTTGGTGTCAAAGTCTCCATTTACTTGGGATATTGCAAGGTTTGAATCCCCGCGCACCTCTAGGCGTTGAATGCCCATGGAGATTGCCATCCGGAGGCCATGTAGGAGGGCCTCATATTTGACTGCATTGTTGGAGTCCGTGTACATTATCTGAAGTACGTATTGGACTGTGTCCCCGGTTGGGGACGTCAATACGACGCCAGCCCCCAAGCCGGCCAACATTTTGGAGCCGTCGAAATGCATAATCCAATTGGAGTATGCGCCGTACTCTTTAGGGAGTTGACTTGAGTCCATTCAGCGACAAAGTCAGCCAAGACTTGCGACTTTATAGCTCGCCGAGGTTTGTAAGCTATATCGAATGGTAAGAGCTCAATGGCCCATTTTGCAATCCTGCCCGTCGCGTCGTGGTTGTTTATAATGTCGTTGAGGGGCACTTCAGAGGCCACTGTTATCGAACACTCTTGAAAGTAGTGTCGAAGCTTCCGGGATGCCATGAACACCGCGTACGCTATCTTTTGATAATGCGGGTACCGGGACTTGCACGGAGTTAAGACAGTGGATACGTAGTACACTGGTTTTTGAAGAGGGAATTTATGCCCCTCTGTTTCTCGTTCGACGACGAGCACCGCGCTTACAACTTGATGTGTTGCCGCGATATATAACAACATTGGTTTGCCTAGGTTAGGCGCAGCCAGGACCGGATTTGTTGCCAATATGGCTTTTATTTCTTGAGTCCCGGAAGTGGCGGCATCCGTCCACTCGAAGTGTTGATGCGCCGAGGAGGCGATAGAGGGCAATGCATTTTCTCCCAAGCGGAGATGAAGCGGCTTAGAGCCGCCACGCATCGATCAATTTTGCATTTGTTTGAGGTCTTTTGGAATATCCAGCTGTGTGAGCTCGGATCTTGGCTGGGTTTGCTTCAATTCCTCTATCGGATACGATGAAGCCCAGGAGCTTTCCGGCTGGTACGCCGAAAACGCATTTTTCCGGATTTAGCTTAATGTCATATGCTCGGAGGTTGTCGAATGTGAGCCTCAAATCGTCTACTAGAGTTTCGACGTGTTTGGTTTTGACGACTACGTCGTCTACGTATGCCTCTACTGTTTTGCCAATCTGGGTAGCCAGACATGTCTGAATCATGCGCTGATATGTTGCACCGGCGTTTTTGAGTCCGAAGGGCATCATGTTGAAGCAGAATGGTCCATATGGAGTAATGAATGCCGTTGCGGCTTGGTCCGCCTCCGCCATCTTGATTTGATGGTAGCGGAGTATCGTCAAGGAAGCACAATGAATCGTGCCTGCGATAGGATCGATTATTTGGTCGATGCGGGAAGGGGAAGGATCCTTTAGGCGAGCCTTGTTGAGGTCTTTAAAATCGACACATAGGCGCCGGATTTGTCCTTCTTTGGTACCATTACCGATTTGCTAGCCGATTCGGATGTTTGATGTCTCGATGAATCCGGCTTCCGATGGTTTGGCTAGCTCTTCTCTCATTGACTGTCTTTTGGGTTTGAAAAATCGCCTAAGAGCCTGTTTGACTGGCTTGAATCCTTTTAGGATGTTTAGGCTGTGTTCTGCCAATCTGCATGGGATTCCTGGCATATCTAAAGGGTGCCAGGCAAAGATGTCCCAATTTTCCCGAAGGAATTCTCGTAGTGCGGCGTCTACATCAGGGTTCAACTGTGCCCCGATGGAGGCCATCTTTGTTGGGTCCGTTGGATGGACCTGGAATTTGACTATTTCATCCGCTGGTTTAAAGGAGGTGGACTTGGATCTCTTATCGAGTATCACATCATTCCTATTCACCGTAGAGCGCAGCGTAGTGAGTTCCTCCGCCGCTAGGGCTTTGGATAGTGCCTCGGGGCTAATCGTCATCTTGTTTTCGGTAGCGAGTGCTGTGTCCGGATCACTAACGAGAGTGATTATTCCGCGGCCGGGCATCTTAAGCTTCATGTACCCGTAATGGGGTATGGCTTGAAAAATTGTGAATGCCTCTCGTCCTAATATAGCGTGATATCCGCTGCTGAAGCGTGGCCACTTGGAATGTGACCTCTTGGACTGTAATTGTCCGTGAGCGAACACCACATCAAGTGTGATTTTTCTGTGCAGCGTGCTTCCCGGCTAGGGATTATTCCTCTAAAGGTTTTGTTGCTTCGCTCAATGCGGCTCCAGTCTATTTCCATTTTTTGAAGAGTTTCCTCGTAGATGAGGTTTAATCCGCTGCCGCCATCCATGAGTACCTTGGTAAGACGAAAGCCGTCCACTATTGGACTAAGGACCAATGCGGCTGGTGCTCAGGCTGTTCGGAATTTGGGTTCGTCGCTGGCGTTGAAGGTGATGGCCGTGTTGCTCCATGGATTTGTTGTTGCTACTTGGTAGACTTCGACAAGGCTGCGGATTGTTCGTTTGCGCATATTATTTGATGTGAAAGTCTCGAAGACTGTTGACACCGTACTGGTACTGTTGGAGTGGTTCTCCGGGGCTAGAAGCTCTTCGCCACTTTTGGCCACCTGCCGCAGTATCCAACATGCTCGAAGGCTATGTGTTGGAGTGGCACCTTCATCTTGTGAATTTTACAGGTCATTGAGCCATCCCTCGAAGACGGTTCTGTGCCCTTTATGGGGTTTTTGCTTTTGGTTTTGTACCGTGCACGAGTGTGATGCACCCTTTTGTTTCGGACTAGGGTTGTATTCGGGGCCGGATTGTCCCAAAACTTAGTTTCGGTTTTCCGGAAACTCTCCATCGTACAGTACTTTCATACTATGGACGCCAGATCGGCGAAGCATGTAATTTCACAATGACTGATGGCGTTCAAGATTCCCTGGTCCGTGCAATTATTGCAGAAAATTGAAATTGTGTTTTCCTCTTGGCAGTCCTTTATCCTGTCCACAACTAGGAGGAATCTGGCCCAGTAATGATGTACTGTTTCAGCGGGCTCTTGCCGGATTTGAGATAGATCGCATATGTCTGGGTGGGTGGGTGGAATTGAGTATGGAACCCTACCCATCTCGAGGCTCAAGGGCCGAAAAGTTTCCAAATTTGGAAGCTTGGATTGCTGGACGTTGTCCAACGAGTCTGGTCCGATGCCTGACTTTAGGTTCAGTGCTTGATCGGCGTCCGTCCCTCCGCGGGAATCCGGCATGGAGGGTTTGGGAGTCCGGACATGACTAGTTTTCAATACAGAAGGGGAGTCGCCGCGTTGTTCCTCTACCACCGCAACGTGGTGGGTAACCTGGGGAGAGTTAATCTCTCTCAGATCGGTTTTAAGCCCAATCTGATTGTAGTCTGTAGTGACTCCCAGGGCGGCGATGCGATCCAAGAGCTCGTTTACGGATGAGAGCTCTATTGGATCCAGCTGCTCGGCGAATTCCGAGTTGACGTGAAGATTGCTTTTGATGACCCGAGAGGTCATCATCGAAGTGGTGGCCGAACAGGCGGTCATGAGAAAACCACCCAGCCGGATAGTTTGGCCGGCGGCCAAGGCTCCTTTGGCGAAGATACCGTCTTTAAAGACGGGAAGAGGCATCCTTCCTGACCGTGACGGCACAGAGGAACTCTCAATGAAAGCACCAATGTCGGTGTCAAAACCGGCGGATCTCGGGTAGGGGGTCCCGAACTGTGCGTCTAGGCGGATGGTAACAAGAGACAAGGGACACGATGTTTTTACTCAGGTTCGGGCCCTCTCGATGGAGGTAAAACCCCACTCCTGCTTGATTGATATTGATGATATGGGTAGTACAAGAGTGGATCTACCACGAGATCAAGGAGGCTAAACTCTAGAAGCTAGCCTATGGTATGATTGTTGTAATGTATGTTCGTCCTACGGACTAAAACCCTCCGGTTTATATAGACACCGGAGAGGGCTAGGGTTACACAGAGTCGGTTACAATGGTAGGAGATCTACATATCCGTATCGCCAAGCTTGCCTTCCACGCCAAGGAAAGTCCCATCCGGACACGGGACGAAGTCTTCAATCTTGTATCTTCATAGTCTTGGAGTCCGGCCGATGATGATAGTCCGGCTATCCGGACACCCCCTAGTCCAGGACTCCCTCAGTGGTGTTGAAGATTTGATGGAGATGGCCCTCCCAAAGATGGGAGAGTTGTTAGTGATGACGATGACAATGGTTTCCTCCTCCATGAGGGAAGCTCCCCCGACGGAATCGCTCCGCCGGAGGGCAAAAGTGCTCCTGCCCAAGTTCCGCCTCGAGACGGAGGCACTTCGTCCCAAAAGTCATCTCCTTAGTTTTTCTAGGTCAAAATGACTTATATACCAGAAGAGGGGCACCGGAGGTGGGCCCAGGAGGGCACAACCCACCAGGGCGCTCAAGGGCTCCCTGGTGCGCCCAGGTGGGTTGTGTTTTGCTCCAATAATTCTTAAATAATCCATAAAAAATCTCCGTGAACGCTTATTTGGAGTTGCGCAGAATAGGTAGCTCTGACTTGCTTTTTCAGGTCTAGAATTCCAGCTGCCGGTATTCTCCCTCTTTGTGTAAACCTTGCAAATTATGAGAGAAAAGGCATTAGAATTACTCTCAAGAGAATTATTATGCATAAAAACATTATAAATAACTATAGAAAAACATGATGCAAAATGGACGTATCAACTCCCCCAAGCTTAGACCTCGCTTGTCCTCAAGCGAAAACCAAACTCGAAAAACATGTCCATATGCTTAGAGAGAGAGGTGTCGATAAAACAAAATACGGACATAGAAGCATCATGCATATTATTATAACAGCAAAGAACTTTAACATAAAACTTTATCAAATAACTTTTATCATATAACTTCTCATGAACAAGTAACGATTCATCACAATGTTGAAGTATAAAGCATAAACCTTATTGAAAACCAACAAACTATGTTCTTAGTCAACTTTGCAACTACAATTCATCATATTTTCAGGAACGGTCACATATCGTAGCCTTTAGGCAAGTCCACATACTCAACTATCATTTAATTTTCTATGATTGCTAACACTCACAGCGTACCCATAAACAGAAAGTTTCAACCGGAAACATAGAAAGATAGGGGCTTATAGCTTCGCCTCCCAACGTATTCACCTAAAGGGTGATGCAAACAATAATAACTCATGCCTACTCATATCCAACTGGATATATGTGCCTAGATCTTCCTCACCACGTGGTGCTGCAAAAAGAGAAAATTAAAAAGGAATAGAGAAGAATACTTTGACTCTTACATAAAAGTAAAACATAAGCCCTTCATAGAGGGAAGCAGAGGTTGTCATGCGCTTATTTGTTTATATGCCAAATCCCTTAATGCAAAAGAATGTCACGTTATATTGCCTCTTATGATAGCAACCTTTATTATGCAGTATGTCGCTTTTATTCTTTTCCATCACAAGTTTGTACAACGCTCAATTTTCTCTTACACTAAATGATCCAATACTTTAGAGCCAGTTTGTATTGCCTTATTGCACCGATGGCAACTTACTTGAAGGATCTTACTCAATCCATAGGTAGGTATGGTCGACTTCAAAATGAGATTTGGTTAAGGGTTTTGGATGCACAAGTAGTATGCCTACTTAGTGCGGAATTTTTGGCTAGAACAGATATTGAGCAAGCACCACATGTTAAAGGATCTATGACAATATAATTTATATGTGAATATGAACAAACATAAATCATTACATTATCTTCTTTGTCCAACGTCAACTATTTTGACACAAAATATTTAATGGGGTTCCACAATCATAAAAGATGTCCAAGATAGTGTATTTGCATGTAAATCTTCCTTTCCCATATTAATTCTTTCATGCGTTACATAATTGACCAATGCTATGTTTGTCAATCTCCAACAAATTTTTACCACTTATACTTTTCCTTATGTGATGTCATTACTTATCATAAGATTAGCATATGATCTTATTCATTTATTTTCATTTATTTTTATTGAAACATTAAAGTAAAGAAACAAGACTCAAACTACTTTTTATTATATATATCAAACAAGATTACATCGATAGATAGATCACTAAGCAAACACTTGAAAAGAAATGATCGAACTAAACTTTTATTCAACTATATCATAGGATAACTAAAGATCGAACTAAAATAGATAAAAACGAAGATAGTGGTGGTGATACAATACCGGGACTCCTCCCCCAAGCTTGGCACAAGCCAAGGGGAGTGTCCATACCATGAACTCAAGTCTCCTTTGGTGATGAACAAGGTGGTGGTGGTGATGTGGTAGTAGCGAGCTTGTCCTTCAAGCTTAGAAGATACTTCAATCTACGGATGATGCTCCGGAGGGCAATGACGTGCTCTTGCAATAGAATATTTTCATGAGTGAGATATTTGTTTTGAACACGAACCGTTTCAATGATCCTAAAAGCTTCAATTTCAGTGGGGGTAAGATGTTCATAATATGGTTGGAGGATATCCTCTTCTTCTTCCTCTGCGGGCAAAGCTTGCTTTACTACTGGAGCTTGATCTCCAACAGCTTCCTTGCTCTTGTCCCCCTTGAGATCTTCCTTTGGTTCTTCTCTCTTTAGTTCCATCTTCATCAACCAAGCATCCTCTTCTACTTGTTGGAGGGGGGAGAAGACATGGTGCCTGGCTTTGAGAAACCCTGATAGAAAAGCAGCAAGAAAGAGGAACAAGAAATTTCTCCGCGACATAGTGGTTAATATGTTTGGGGGGGGGGTATATAAAGATTCTCTTTATCTTGGGAAACAAGCAAACGGGAAGAAAACAGAGTCGGGAAGGTTCCCGAGGTGGTCACAACCCACCCGGGCGTGCCAGGGGGCCCTGGCGCGCCCTGGTGTCTTGTGCCCTCCTCGGGTGCCTTCCTGGTTGTTTCTTATTTTCCTAATTTCTAATATATTCCAAAACTGACAGAAAATACTTTTGTGTATTTTTCGGAGTCCGTTTACTTACTGTATCAAGTACCTCCTCCTTTTTTATTAATCTGGAGTGTTCTGGAAGGTCTCCTTTATGTGTTCCTCGGGTGTCATAGTTTGAATAATATTGCTTTGAACATTAATAGGCGTACCTGAGATATAGTGTTTAATTCTTTGCACACTTAAGTCTAACCCACTTCCTATGCATAGGGATTTTGTGAGAAAATAATTCATGGGAGCAAGAAGCAACTAGCATAGGAAGGCAAAACAAGTGCAACTTCAAAACTTTCAACATATAGAGAGAAAACTTGATACTATTGCAATACGTAGAAGCACATGTTCCTCTCCCATAATAATTTTCAGTAGCATCATGAATGAATTCAACAATATAGCTATCACATAAAGCATTCTTATCATGATACATAAGGATATAATATTTACTACTCTCCACATAAGCAAATTTCTTTCATCAATAGTAGTGGGAGCAAACTCAACAAAATAACTATCATGAGAGTGAAAATTAAAATCATGACGACAAGTTTCATGGTTATCATTATTCTTTATAGCATACATGTCATCACCATAATCATCATAGATATCAACTTTGTTGTCATAATCAACTGAAACCTCTTCCAAAATAGTGGACTCATCATTAAATAAAGTTATATATGACCTCTCCAAAGCCACTTTCATCAATATAATCATCATAAATAGGAGGCATGCTACCATTATAAAAAAATTGCACATCAAATCTTGGGGGACTAAAAATATCATCTTCATCAAATATAGGATCCCCAAGCTTATGGCTTTGCATATAGTTAGCATCGTGAATATTCAAAGAGTTCATACTAACAACATTGCAATCATGCTCATCACTCAAAGATTTTTTATCAAACATTTTATAGAATTCTTCTTCTAACAATTGAGCACAATTTTCCTTTCCATCATTTTCACGAAAGACATTATAAAGATGAATAATATGATGCAACCTCAAGTCCATTTTTTGTACTTTTCTTTTATGAACCAAACTAGTGATAAACAAGAAACTAAAAGATTTGATTGCAAAATCTAAAGATATACCTTCAAGCAGTCACCTCCTCGGCAACGGCGCTAGAAAAGAGCTACGTTGATGGGATGTGAGTGCCGCTTACCTAACCTCCCCGGCAACGGCACCCGAAAAGAGCTTGATGTCTACTATGCAACTTTATTCTTGTAGACTCGTGTTGGGCCTCCAAGCGCAGAGTTTTGTAGGACAGCAGCAATTTGCCCTCAAGTGGATGACCTAAGGTTTATCAATCTGTGGGAGGTGTAGGATGAAGATAGTCTCTCTCAAGCAACCCTGCAATCAAATACAAGAAATCTCTTGTGTTCCCAACACATCCAATACAATGGCAAATTGTATAGGTGCACTAGTTCGGCGAAGAGATGGTGATAAAAGTGTAGTAATGATAGTAGATATTGATTTTTGTAGTGCGAACAACAGAAAACAGCAAGGTAGTAAATAGTAAAATGGAGCACAAACGGTATTGAAATGATGGAAAATGAGGCCTAGGGTGCATACTTTCACTAGTGCAATCTCTCAACAATGCTAACATAGTTGGATCATATGATTATCCCTCAAAGTGCAATAAAGAATCACTCCCGAGTTCCTATTAGCAGAGAACAAAAGATATAAATTGTTTGTAGGGTACGAAACCACCTCAAAGCTATTTTTTCCGATCAATCTATCCTAGAGTTCGTACTAAAATAACACAAAGCTATTCTTTTCGATCAATCTAACCAAGAGTTCATACTAAAATAACACCATATGACACACATCAACCAACTCTAATGTCACCTAGATACTCCGATGTCACCACAAGTATCTGTGAGTTAATTCTACGATATGCATCAAACAACTTCATGATCATAATATTCAATCCACACAAGGAACTACAAGGAGACCCCAAAGTTTCTATCAGAGAAAATATAATAAAAACGTGCATCAACCCCTATGCGTAGATTACCCCAATGTCACCTCGGGAATCCGCAAGTTGAGTGTCATAACATACATCAAGTGAATCAATATGATACCCCATTGTCACCTCAAGTATTCATACCGCAATACATACATCATGTGTTCTCAGATCTGAACATTCAATCCGACAAGACAAAACTTCAAAGGGTAAAGTTCAATTCATCACAACAAGAGTAGAGAGGGGAGAAACATCATATGATCCATCTACATTAACAAATCCCATGATATATCAAGATCGTGACATCTCAAGATCATGAGAGAGAGACAAATTAAACACATAGCTACTGGTACAAACCCCCAGCCCTGAGGGTGGACTACTCCCTCCTCATTGTGGTGGCCGCAGGGATGATGAAGATGGCCACCAGTGACGATCTCCCCCTCCGGCAGGGTGCCAGAACGGGCTACCGATTGGTTTTTGGTGGCTACAGAGGCTTGCAGCGGTGGAACTTCCGATCTTGGTTCTCCACGAGAGTTTTTGGAATATTTGACAATTTATAGGTCGAAGAGGGGGTGCAGGAGGCCACTGAGGTGCTCACAACCCACCGGGGCGCACCTGGGGGCCTAGGCGCTCCTTGGTGGGTTGTGCCCCCCTCGGGGCACCCCCCAGGTGCTATTGTGTCCCATTGGATGTCTTCTGGTCCATAAAAAATCCACACAAAGTTTTGTGGTGTTTGGACTCCGTTTGTTATTGATTTCCTACAATGTAAAAAACAAGCAAAAACAGCAACTGGCACTGGGCACTATGTCAATAGGTTAGTACCAAAAAAGGATATAAATTTGCTATAAAATGATTCTATAACACCCGAGAATGATAATATAAGAGCATGAATACTTCATAAATTATAGATACTTTGGAGACATATCAGCATCCCCATGCTTAATTCCTACTCGTCCTCGAGTGGGTAAATGATAAAAGAAATAATTTATGAAGTGTGAATGCTAGCAAAGTGCATAAGTTTGATCAGTGATAATTTCAATCACTTTTCCTAGCATAATAACAACAACTCTTTCTTATAAAACCTCTCATGTTAAAGTAGCAACAAATCCATATGTAAAGGTTCAACCAATGAATTCTCTTGAAACTTAACAAACTATATTCTTAGTCACCAAACAATTGCAATTCAACTTATTCAATAGAGTGTAAGTAAGAGCTCCACATACTCAACCATCATATAGTATTCTATGATTGCTAACACTCACTGCATACACATGAGAAAAATGTTTCAACCGGACACATAGAAAGATAGGGGCTTATAATTTCGCCTCCCAACGTATTCACCTCAAGGGTGATGTCAACAATAATAACTCATGCTACCCATATCCAACTGTATATATGTGCCTAGATCTTTCCTCACCACATGATGCTTGCCAAAAGAGAAAAATAAAAAGGAATAGAGAGTAAAACTTTGACTCTTGCATGAAAGTAAATACATAAAAGTAAAAGATAGGCCCTTCGCAGAGGGAAGCAGAGGTTGCCAAGCGCTTTTTGGTTGTATGCTCAATCCCTTAGTGCAAGAGAACATCACGTTATATTGCCGCTTATGATGGCAACCTTTATTATGCAGTCTGTCGCTTTTATTCTTCACCATCACAAGTTCGTACAACGCTCAATTTTATCTTACACTAAATGATCTAACACTTTTAGAAGCATTTTTATTGCCTTATTGCACCGAGGACAACTTACTTGAAGGATCTTACTCAATCCATAGGTGGGTATGGTGGACTCTCAAAACAAGATTTGGGTTTAAGGATTTTTGGATGCATAAGTAGTATCTCTACTTGGTGCAGAATTTTTGGCTAGCAAAGATAGGGGGCAAGCACCACATGTTGAAGGATCTATGACAATATAACTTCTATGTGAATATGAACAAACATAAATCATTACATTGTCTTCCTTGTCCAATGTCAACAATTTTTGCATATAATATTTTGATGGGGGCTCACAATCACAAAAGATTTCCAAGATAGTGTATTTGCATGTGAAAATTCTCTTCCTTCTACTAATCATTCATGAATTGCTTGTATGACCAATAATGTGATTGTCAAACTTCAAAAGATTTCACTTTCTAAACCCAATGTGAAGCTACCACTAGGCATGATATGAACATACAATTTCAACTTCATGATATTCAATTCATTCAACAATTTACTCATAGGATATAAGTGAAGCACAAGGGTAAATGACAAGCTACTCCAAAAAAGATATAAGTGAAGATCAAGCGAGTAGTTAAGCAAATGGGTAGCCAATTGTGGATTCTCTCTTACTTAAAAACTTTCAAAACTAAGTATTTTATATAAACAGCAAGCAAAACAAAATAAAATGGCATTCCAAGCATAGCACAACTCTTGTGAAGAAGCAAAAACTTAGGCTCAACCGATACTAACCGATAATTGTTGAAGAAGAAAGGTGAGATGCCTACCGGTGCATCCCCAAGCTTAGATACTTGAGATTTATTGGAATATTAGCTTGGGATGCCTTGGGCATCCCCAAACTTGAGCTTTTGTGTCTCCTTAATTCCTCTTATATCACGGATTCCCTAAATCTTAAAAAAAACTCATCCACACAAAACTCAACAAGAACTCATGAGATGAGATAGTATAAACCAATGCAAAAACCTTATCATTCTCTACTGTAGCAAATTACTAAAATTGTTATTCAACATTTCATACTAAATGCCTCTGCATATTTAATACGCCTATCCTTAAATAGAATCATTAAACAAGCAAACTTTGCAAACATAACAACAATCTGTCTAAACAGAACATTCTGTAAAGAGTGCAATATTCATCATACTTCCCTAACTCCAAAAATTCTGAAAAATTACGACACTGTAGAAAATTTACTATATCTTACTATGCAAAAAGTTTCAACATTTTATCACATTCTGAATTTTCTATAGAATTTTTGCAACAACAACAAACTTTCTGTTTTGAAACAGCAACATGTAGACTTGCAAAATAAGCATGACAAAGGCTATCGTTCCCACTTTTATTGAAATAAAAGATGCAAAACATTATTCTAAATAGCATAAAGCATATCCTAACAAAATAAATTGACGCTCAAAGTAAAACACATATCATGTGACGAATGAAAACATAGCTCCAAGTGAGGTTACCGATAATGTTGGAGACGAAAGAGAGGATGCCTTCCGGGGCATCCCTAAGGTTAGTTGCTTGAATATTACTTGAATATTACCTTGGGGTGCCTTGAGAATCCCCAATCTTAGGGTCTTGTCATTCCTTATTCTCCTCATATCGACATCTCACCCAAAACTTGAAAACTTCAATCACACAAAACTTAACGAAACTTCGTGAGATAGGTTCGTATGATAAAGAGCAAATCATTTCACTTTGGTACTGTCAAAGACAAGATTAATAATTGTTTCCACACAATTCCTACTATAGCATATCATTTCCACAATTTATGTTGAGCAATATAATCCATAGAAACTAGGAAACAAGCAAACTATGCATTGAAAACAGAATCTGTCAAAAACAGAACAGTCTGAAGTAATCTGTACTCCAACCACACTTCTGTAACTCCAAAAATCCTGAACAATTAGGACAAAATATATAATTTGTATATCTATCACCTATAAAAAATCGTATCAAAATCACGTTCCAGTGAATTTTCAAATTTCATGGACTGAGCGCAAAAGTTTCTGTTTTTGCACAGAATCAAGTCAACTATCATCCACACTATCCCAAAGGCTTTACTTGGCACTTTATTGAAACAAAAGCAATAAAACATGATTGCTACAGTAACATAATCATGTGAACACACAAAAACAGTAGGTAAAAGTTTTGGGTTGTCTCCCAACAAGTGCTTTTCTTTAATGCCTTTTAGCTAGGCATGATGATTTCAATGATGCTCACATAAAAGATAAGAGTTGAAACACAAAGAGAGCATCATGAAGCATGTGACTAGCACACTTAAGTCTAACGCACTTCCTATGCATAGGGATTTTGTGACAAAATAATTCATGGTAGCAAGAATCAACTAGCATAGGAAGGCAAAATAAGTGCAATTTCAAAACTTCCAACGTATAGAGAGAAAACTTGATATTATTGCAATATGCAGAAGCACATGTTCCTCTCCCATAATAATTTTCAGTAGCATCATGAATGAATTCAACAATATAGCTATCACATAAAGCATTCTTTTCATGATACATAAGCATATATTTTTTACTACTCTCCACATAAGCAAATTTCTTTTCATCAATAGTAGTGGGAACAAACTCAACAAAATAACTATCATGAGAGTGAAAATTAAAATCATCATGACAAGTTTCATGGTTATCATTATTCATTATAGCATACATGTCATCACCATAATCATCATAGATAGCAACTTTGTTGTCATAATCAATTGAAACCTCTTGCAAAATAGTGGATTCATCACTAAATAAAGTTATGACCTCTCCAAAGCCACTTTCATCAATATAATCATCATAAATAGGAGGCATGCTACCATTATAAAAAAAACTACACATCAAATCTTGGGGGACTAAAAATATCATCTTCATCAAATATAGCATCCCCAAGCTTATGGCTTTGCATATCGTTAGCATCATGGATATTCAAAGAGTTCATACCAACAACATTGCAATCATGCTGATTCAAAGGATTTTTATCAAACATTTTATAGAATTCTTCTTCTAACAATTGAGCACAATTTTCCTTTCCATCATTTTCACGGAAGACACTATAAAGATGAATAATATGATGCAACCTCAATTCCATTTTTTTGTAGTTTTCTTTTATGAACCAAACTAGTGATAAACAAGAAACTAAAAGATTTGATTGCAAAATCTAAAGATATACCTTCAAGCACTCACCTCCCCGGCAACGGCGCCAGAAAAGAGCTTCATTGACGGGATGTGAGTGCCGCTTACCTAACCTCCCCGGCAACGACACCCAAAAAGAGCTTGATGTCTACTATGCAACTTTATTCTTGTAGACTCGTGTTGGGCCTCCAAGCGCAGAGTTTTGTAGGATAGTAGCAATTTTCCCTCAGGTGGATGACCTAAGGTTTATCAATCCATGGGAGGCGTAGGATGAAGATAGTCTCTCTCAAGCAACCCTGCAATCAAATACAAGAAATCTCTTGTGTCCCCAACACACACAATACAATGGCAAATTGTATAGGTGCACTAGTTCGGCAAAGAGATGGTGATAAAAGTGTAGTAATGATAGTAGATATTGATTTTGTAGTGCGAACAATAAAAAAAGCAAGGTAGTATATAGTAAAATGGAGCACAAACGGTATTGCAATGAAGAAAAATGAGGCCTAGGGTGCATACTTTCACTAGTGCAATCTCTCAACAATGCTAACATAGTTGGATCATATGATTATCCCTCAAAGTGCAATAAAGAATCACTCCCGAGTTCCTATTAGCGGAGAACAAAAGATATAAATTATTTGTAGGGTGCGAAAGCACCTCAAAGCTATTCTTTCCAATCAACCTATCCTAGAGTTCGTACTAAAATAACACAAAGCTATTCTTTCCGATCAATCTAACCAAGAGTTTGTACTAAAATAACACCATATGACACACATCAACCAACTCTAATCTCACCTAGATACTCCAATGTCACCACAAGTATCCGTGAGTTAATTCTACGATATGCATCAAACAAGTTCATTATCATAATATTCAATCCACACAAAGAACTACAAAGAGACCCCAAAGTTTCTATCGGAGAAAAGATAATAATAACATGCATCAACCCCTATGCATAGATTACCCCAATGTCACCTCGGGAATCCGAAAGTTGAGTGCCATAACATACATCAAGTGAATCAATATGATACCCCATTGTCACCTCAAGTATTCATACCGCAAGACATACATCATGTGTTCTCAGATCTGAACATTTAATCCGACAAGACAAAACATCAAAGGGTAAATAGTCAATTCATCACAACAAGAGTAGAGAGGGGAGAAACATCATATGATCCATCTATGTCAACAAAGCCCATGATATATCAAGATCGTGACATCTCAAGATCACGAGAGAGAGAGAGATTAAACACATAGCTATTGGTACAAACCCTCAGCCCTAAGGGTGGACTACTCCCTCCTCATTGTTGGCCGCAGGGATGATGAAGATGGCCACCAGTGACGATCTCCCCCTCCGGCATGGTGCCAGAACGGGCTCCCGATTGGTTTTCGGTGGCTACAGAGGCTTGCAGCAGCGAAACTTCCGATCTAGGTTCTCCGCGAGGGTTTTCGGAATATTGGACGATTTATAGGGCGAAGTGGGGGTGCGGTAGGCCAACGAGGTGGGCACAACCCACTGTGGTGCGCTGGGGCGAGGGTGCCCTGGTGGGTTTTGCTTCGGGCACCCCAGTCTTCTTGTGGCCCATTAGATGTCTTCTGGTCCATAAAAATCCACAAAAAGTTTAGCGGTGTTTGGACTCCGTTTGATATTGATTTCCTGCGATGTAAAAAACAAGCAAAAAACAGCAACTGGCACTGGGCACTATGTCAATAGGTTAGTACCAAAAAATGATATAAAGTTGCTATAAAATGATGTAAAACACCCAAGAATGATAATATAAGAGCATGAATACTTCATAAATTATAGATACGTTGGAGACGTATCAAGACATAGCCATAAGATTTTTATATGTTGTTCGGTAGGCCCAAAGTGCATCATCTAATTTCTTAGACCAATTCTTTCGGGACCTATTAATGGATTTTTGAAGTATTAGTTTTATTTCTCTATTGCTAAGCTCAACTTGACCACTAGATTGAGGATGATAGGGTGATGTAATTCTATGGTTAACATCATATTTAGCAAGAATTTTACGGAAAGCACCAGGAATAAAGTGTGAACCACCATCAGTCATTAAATATCTAGGGACTCCAAACCTCGGGAAAGTAACTTCTTCAAGCATTTTAATTGAAGTGTTATGATCAACACTACTAGTTGGAATAGCTTCTACCCACTTAGTAACATAATCAACAGCAAACAAAATATGAGTATACCCATTAGAGGAAGGAAAAGGTCCCATATAATCAAAAGCTCAAACATCAAATGGTTCAACAACAAGTGAATAATTCATAGGCATTTCTTGATGCTTACCAATATTACCAATTCGTTGGCATTCATCACAAGATAAGACAAACTTACGGGCATCCTTGAAGAGGGTAGGCAAATAAAAACCATATTGCAATACCTTGTGAGCAATTCTATCTCCCGGATGATGCCCTCCATAAGCTTCGGAGTGATATTTCCGTAGGATTTGTTCCTATTCATGCTCAAGTACACAACGTCTAATAATACCATCTACTCCTTCTCTATAAAGACATGGGTCATCCTAAAAGTAATGTCTTAAATCATAAAAGTTTTTTTCTTTTGTTGGTATGTGAAACTAGGTGGCATGTATTTAGCAACAATATAATTTGCATAGTTAGCATACCAAGGAGTATTACGAGAAACATTTATTGCACCTAGTTGTACATCCAGAAATCTATCATTAATGGGTAGTGGGTCATCAAGGATATTCCCTAACCTAGACAAGTTATCAGCTACGGGGTTCTCAGCTCCTTTTCTATCAGTGGTATCTAAATCAAATTCTTGTAGCAAGTGAACCCACCTAATGAGCCTAGGTTTAGCATCTTTCTTTTCCATAAGATATTTCAAAGCAGCATGATCAGTGTGAATAATAACTTCGGAATCAATAATGTAAGATCTGGATTTGTCACAAGCAAACACAACTGCTAAAAGTTCTTTTTCAGTAGTAGCATAATTTCTTTGGGCACTCTCTAGAGTTTTGCTAGCATAACGAATAACATTTAGTTTCTTATTAACTCTTTGTCCTAGGACATCACCAACAACATAATCACTAGCATCACACATAATTTCAAAAGGCAAGTTCCAATCAGGTGGTTGAACAATAGGTGCAGAAGTTAAGGTTTTCTTAAGTTTTTCAAAGGCTTCTACACAATCATCATCAAAAACAAATGGAACATCCTTTTGTAAAAGATTTGTAAGAGGCCTAGAAATTTTAGAGAAGTCTTTAATAAACCTCCTATAGAAGCCAGCATGACCAAGCAAACTACAAATGCCTTTAACATCTTTAGGACATGGCAGTTTCTCAATTGCATCAACTTTAGCTTTATCCTCCTCAATACCTTGTTCAGAAATTTTATGACCCAAGACAATACCTTCATTAACCATAAAGTGGCACTTCTCCGAATTCAAGACAAGATTAGTTTGCTCACATCTCTATAAAACTCGATCAAGGTTGCTTGTGCAATCATCAAAATAAGTTCCATAAACAAAAAATCATCCGTGAAAATCTCAACAATCTTTTCACAAAAATCAGAGAATATAGCAGTCATACATATTTGAAAGGTAGTAGGTGCATTGCATAAACCAAAAGGCATATGTCTATAAGCATAAGTTCCAAAAGGGCAAGTAAAGGTGGTTTTCTCTTGATCAGGTTGTGAAACAGGTATTTGAGAGAAAACAGAATATCCATCAAGGAAACAAAAGTGTGTGTGCTTTGATAACCTTTCTAACATTTGATCAATAAAAGGCAAGGGGTAATGATCTTTTCTAGTTTCTTTATTTAATTTTCTAAAATCAATTACCATCCTATAGCCAGTAACAATTATTTGTGGAATAAGTTCATTTTTATCATTAGGAACAACGGTAATACCTCCTTTCTTAGGGAAACAATGAATGGGACTCACCCATCTACTATCAGCTATGGGATAGATTATACCTGCTTCCAGAAGCTTTAATACTTCAGTTCTGACCACTTCTTTCATTTTGGGATTCAATCGTCGTTGATGATTAACAACGGGTTTAGCATGAGGTTCCATATTAATCTTGTGCTGACAGAGAGTGGGACTAATGCCCTTAAGATCATATAGAGTATATCCAGGTGCTTCTTCAAAACTTTCAATAATCTCTTTTCTTCATGTTCTGAAAGGTTAGCACTAATAATAACAGGATATATCTTTTTTCTCATCAAGATAAGCATATTTCAGAGTGTCTGGCTTTTCAATTCAAACATAGGATCACCTTTAGGTGGAGTATGACCTCCCAGCGTTTCAATAGGTAAATTATGTTTGAGCAGAGGTTGTTGTTCGAAGAAAATTTTATCTATCTCATTTCTTTCATTCATATGCATATCATTTTCATGGTCTAGAAAATATTGTTCTAGTGGATCAGTAGGAGGCACGACAATGGAAGCAAGACCGATTATTTCATCCTTACTAGGTAATTATTTCTTGTGTGGTTGTCTATTAAACTTGGAAAAAATAAACTCATGAGACTCATTACCAAAACGAACACCGACAATTTGTTTATGACAATCTATAGTAACATTGACAGTGTTCAATAAAGGTCTACCAAATATAATGGGACAAAAGTTATCTTGTGGGGAACCAAGAACAAGAAATCAACAGGGTATTTTATTTTCCCACACAAGACTTAAACATCTCTAACAATCCCAAGTGGTGTGATGGTGTCTCTATTAGCAAGTTTAATAGTAACATCTATGTCTTCTATTTCAGCGTATGTTATATCATTCATAATTTCTTGGTATAAGGTAAAAGTAATAGCACTCACGCTAGCACCTAAATCACATAAGCCATGATAACAATAATCTCCTATTTTAATTGAGACAACAGGCATGCCAACAATAGGTCTATGTTTATATTTTTCATCGGGTTTGGCAATTATAGCAGCTTCATCACAGAAGTAAATAACATGCCCATCAATATTTTCTACAAGAGATCCTTAACCATAGCAACACTAGGTTCTACTTTAATTTGTTTAGAAGGTTTAGGTGCTCTAATATGACTTTTGTGAACCACAGTTGAAACCTTAGCATGTTCCTTTATCCTAACAGGGAAAGGTGGTTTTTCAATATAAGCAGTAGGCAAAACTAGATCAACATCGTAAATGATAGTTTCATCTTTAGCTATGCCGGGTTCTTTAATTTCTTATTTAATAGGTGGGTGATATTTAAACCACATCTCCTTAGGAAGATCAACATGAGTAGCAAATGATTCACAAAAGGAGGCTACTATCTCAGAATCAAGTCCATATTTAGTGCTAAACTTGTGAAAAGCATCGGTATTCATAAAAGATTTAACACAATCAAATTCAAGCTTAATACATGACTCTTTACCTTCGCCGAGTTCCCAATCTTTAGAGTTGCATTTAATTCTTTCTAAAATATCCCACCTGAATTCAATAGTCTTCTTCATAAAAAAACAGTACAAGAAGTATCGAGCATGGATCGATCATCATGAGAAAGCCGAGCATAAAAATTCTGAATAATAATTTCTCTTGAGAGCTCATGACTGGGGTATGAATATAACATTGACTTAAGCCTCCCCCAAGCTAGAGCGATACTTTATCCTTCACGAGGCCAAAAATTATATATATAATTCCGATCACGATGAACTAGATGCATAGGATAATTTTTTTGGTGAAATTCCAACTTCAATCGATTCCAATTCCAAGATCCAATATCATCGCATAGCCTATACCATGCCAATGCTTTTCCCTTAAAAGTTAAAGGGAACACCTTCTTCTTAGCTTCATCTCCGGGCAAACCTGCAAGCTTAAATAATCCACAAATTTCATCCACATATATCAAGTGCATATCAGGATATTCAGTTCCATCTCCTGCATAAGGATTAGCTAGCAGTTGTTCTATCATACCCGAAGGAATTTCATAAACAATATTTTCAGTAGTTATAGTAGGTTGAGGGGCAACTAATTGTGGTTCCGTTCGAGGTGAAGATACCCCGAAGAAACCCCTCAAAGGATGATTCTCCATAGTAGCAAGTGACAATAAATGTTAGCACGTAGTAATAATTTTCCTTACCAATTTCCACTTACCAAGAGCGCTTCACTCCTCGGCAACGACGCCAGAAAAGAGCCTTGATGACCCACAAGTATAGGGGATCAATCGTAGTCCTTTCGATAAGTAAGAGTGTCGAACCCAACAAGGATCGAAGGAAATGACAAGTGGTTTTCAGCAAGGTAATATCTGCAAGCACTGAAATTGTAGGTAACAAGTTGTTTGATAGCAAGATAATTTGTAACAAGCAAGTAACGATAACGGTAACAAAAGTGCAACAAGGTAGCCAAATCCTTTTGAGGAAAAGGATGGGCCAAAATGGTCTCTTATGATAAGCAAAGTGTTCTTGAGAGTACACAGGAATTTCATCATATCACTTTCATCATGTTGGTTTGATTTGTGTTTGCTACTTTGATAATTTGATATGTGGGTGGACCGGTGCTTAGGTGATGTTCTTACTTGAACAAATCTCCTACTTATGATTAACCCCCTCGCAAGCATCCGCAAATATGAGAAAAGTATTAAGGTAAAATCTAACCATAACATTAAACTTTTGGATCCAAATCAGTCCCTTACGAAGTAGCGCATAAACTAGGGTTTAAGCTTCTGTCACTCTAGCAACCCATCATCTAATAACTAGTCCACAATGCATTCCCTTAGGCCCAAATATGGTGAAGTGCCATGTAGTCGACGTTCACATGACACCACTAAGGGAATCACAACATACATATCATCAAAATATCGAACACATATCAAGTTCACATGATTACTTGCAACATGACTTCTCCTGTGACCTCAGGAACAAAAGTAACTACTCACAAATAATAATCATGCTCAAGATCAGAGGGCTATGAAATAGCATAATGGATCTGAACATATAATCTTCCACCAAATAAACCATATAGTTATCAACTACAAGATGTAATCAACACTACTAGTCACCCACAGGCACCAACCTAAGGTTCCGGTACAAAGATTGAACACAAGAGATGAACTAGGGTTTGAGAGGAGATGGTGTTGTTGAAGATGTTGATGGAGATGGCCCTCCCAAAGATGGGAAAGTTGCTGGTGATGACGATGACAATGATTTCCCCCTCCGGGTAGAAAAGGTAGCTCTGACTTGCTTTTTCAGGTCCAGAATCCCAGCTGCCGGTATTCTCCCCCTTTGTGTAAACATTGCAAATTATGAGGGAAAAGGCATTAGAATTACTTCCAAAATCATTGTTATGTGTAAAAACATTATAAATAATAGTAGGAAAACATAATCCAAAATGGACGTATCAATAGCTAGCTACGCCATTACACAGCAGCACCAAGTTTCATATGCAACATTGAAAACCTTTGGAAAGTAGCATCATACATGGTAAATAGACAGATGAATCTCATCTGGGAAACTGCAGAAGTGGAAGGGGAATATTGAGCCTTCAGTGATGTTGAATGTCCTTGCAACTTTAGGTTAGTGCTATGGATAGCCCGCCCAACCTTCGTCCTCTTGAGGAAGACTTCAATATTGTACCGTGGGTGTTGATTGTATACCTTCGCCGCCTCTTGACCATGCAGGTGGTTTCAGAGGTAATCATCTGTGAACTGCTTTGGAAAGTACTGAAAACAAAGATATGCATAAATCGTTGTTATAAATTTTGAAATGGCACAAGGAAAAAAAACAAGGTAGAAGAGTTAGTGCCATACTATAGTTGACTGATGTCTTCTTCATTCCGCAAACAAAGATCTTGCTATTATTCACCGCAAGTGTCTTTATCCTAACAATCTTTCTGAGTTTCTTGACTTGACTGATATTCATGGACATCTCATTTCCCAATATGCAAAATGGGTCGAACAATGGGTCTAAGCCTCTGACAGCAGGACCTACATGTGCAAGACCAAATTGTAAGAAACCTAAATATTAGAATGATTCCTGCAACTGCACAATAATGTGCTATTAGTGAAAGGAACATGCATGAGCAAACCTTGATGGTAAACCGCAGTGCCTACCATTGTTTCCCAGCAACACATGTAAGGAAGATCTTGATCAGGTAAACTGAGAGTTGCCATACTATCAGTATAAAATATTAATGAAAAATAAACAAATTGCAGATCCAATAGATTAACTAGAGACGCATGGGAAAGCTAGTTAACCTAACCAAGCATGCTAAACAACTTGTAAATAGAGCAATTAGATATGTTTGTCGTGTATTGAGTACAACCAAATTTGATTTATTTCTCACATGCATAACAATAAAAAATTGTACCCACAACAAATGAAAATCAAATTGCAGAATTAAACCAAACAGTTAACTGGACAGCAGAACAAATGAACCAAAACAGTTAACTGAGCACGGCATTGCAGATAGAACATATACTTGAAGATAAGATAGTTAATGAAACCAAGAATGCTTGAGAACTGCTACGAAATGTAGCAGTTGTTGGACCAAACTGTTAACTGAACATTACATTTCAGAATATCAGACCGCGTATTAACATTATAGAGTACAAATCACTAGAACGCACTAGCGGTGGCCTCGAGAAAACAACACGAACTATACTTTAAAGTAGACAACCGCGTGGCGGTATCGACGGTGGCCTCGAAGACGAGGTGCTCCTCCAAGATCTAGCGGTTGGAACGCATCGCAGCCATCGCGACCTCACCTGCGCATCCAGCCACGATTTGCTTCTCTGTTGCCAGGTGCTACTGAGCTCCATGCTATATTGCATGCAAAATGGCTGTGGGCGGCGCTTTGGGCGGAAGGTGTCGCGCGGTCGGTTGGGGCATGTGGGATGGGGAAGGTGGAGGATGGTGTGGGTGGGGTGTGGACTACCTGACCATATCGACGAGGCCGCGCAGCAAGAAGAAGGGTCGCCGGTGAGGAGGCGGCATTGCTAGAAGAAGGGTCGCCGACAAGGAGGTGGCGCTGCAAGAAGAAGGGTCACCGACGAGGAGGCAGCACTGCAAGAAGAGGGTTCACCGGTGAGGAGGCGACGCTGGCAGTAAGCAGCAGTGAAGGTTTGAACTTGGAAAGCAAGGAGGAACAGTGGAAATGTGGCTTTTGGTGGGGGCGGGGGCGGGGAGATAGATATTTCCATGGTGGCAGAAAAAAAATTTCGCTCGGTGCCGCGAGAAACTGGCGTGCAAGTGTGCTTCAAGCGCGGGTGGTGGACTGTAGACGATGAAGCTTCCTGTGTAAGCCACACAAGACGGTGCGCCAAGATATTTTATATTTCATCCCACATGATTGTTGCTAGTAAATTGTTTGTGGTATACCTGATTTTTTTCATTCTATTTTGAAAGACAAAATGGTGTTACAGAGGGAAAGGATGGTGTTTGAATTGCTAGAACATTTATCTACAGTGAACATGCAACTATATGAGTGTCGTGTTAAAATTTGGAATTATTCCAGGTTCATTTGGCAATAATTGAGTTTCGAGGCATTTAATGTGCATAATTCAAATTTGCTGCAAGCACACGCTTCAGTGCACCAAAAGTTTGTTGGAAAGTCACATGTGTGTCTTTGGGTGAATTTATAGGTCCCTTGCAAGAAATGGGAATGAAATTCAAACATCCGGGCGTCGTGGCTCGGTCGAAAACATTGAGAAACTTGGTTTTTAAATTCCTATAATCCAAAACTTGCCTAAAAATCATGAAACTTGGCATGGTGTCATGTCATGGCACCAACATGATGTGGTAAATTTTTTGGCTGAATTGGGACAAGTTTTGGTATAAGTTTCTTGCAAACCGGAGCTTCTCTCAAGAAGGATCATAGTTCCGAGAGGGAAACGTGTCACCTTTGTGTGTGAAACGACATATGCCGCTGCCCCCCCTCTTGATTACTTTACAAAGGCAACATAGACCAATAGGAGTTTCATCCTAAATTTTGGAATTATTTCAGGTTCGTTTGTCCTTTTTATTCATTAGTTGAGTTTTCGGGCATTTAATGTGCATAATTCAAATTTGAACTGCAAGCACATGCTCCAGTGCACTAAAGATTGTTGAAAAATCAGATGTGTGTTTTTGGGTGAATTTATAGGTCCCTTGCAAGAAATGGGATTGAAATTTAAACATCTCGGCGTCGTGGCTCGGCCCGAAACACTGAGAAACTTGGTTTTTAAATTCCTGTAGATCCAAAACCTGCCTGAAAATCATGAAACTTGCCATGGTGTCATGTCATGACACCAACATGTTGTGGTAAATTTTTTGGCCGAATTGGGACAAGTTTTGGTATAAACTTCTTGCAAACCGGAGCTTCTCTCAAGAAGGCTCGTGGTTCCTAGAGGGAAACTGTCACCTTTGTGTGCGAAACGACATAAGCTGCCCCCCCTCTTGATTTTTTATAGAGCCAACACAGAACTATATGAGCGTCATGTTAAAATTTGGAATTATTCCAAGTTCGTTTGGACTTTTTTATGCATTAATTGAATATCTGGGCATTTAATGTGCATAATTCAAATTCGAACTACAAGCACATGCTCCATGCACCAAAGTTTGTTGAAAAATCACATGTGTGTCTTTGGGTGAATTTATAGGTCCCTTGCAAGAAATGGGAATGAAATTCAAACATATGGGCGTCATGGCTCGGCTGGAAACATTGAGAAACTTGGTTTTTTAAATTCCTGGAAATCCAAAACATGCATGAAAATCATGAAACTTGGCATGGTGTCATGACATGGCACCAACATGTTGTGGTAAACTTTTTGCCCAAATTGGGACAAGCTTTGGTATAAGCTTCTTGCAAATCAGAGCTTCTCTCAAGAAGCCTCGTGGTTCTGAGAGGGAACGTGTCACCTTCGTGTGCGAAATGACATACACTTCCTTGTTCCCGCCTTGATTTTGGTACAGAGGCAACATAGACCAATAGGAGTTTCGTGCTAAATTTTGGAATATTTCCAGGTTCGTTTGGCCTTGTTATACATTAATTGAGTTTTTGGGCATTTAGTGCGCACATTTCAAATTTGCACTACAGGCACATGCTCTAGTGCGCCAAAGTTGGTTAAAAATCATTTATGTGTACTTGGGTGAATTTCTAGGTCCCATGCAAGAAATGAGAATGGAATTCAAACATCTGGGCGTTGTGGCTCGGCCGGAAACATCGAGAAACTTGGTTTTTAAATTCCTGTAAATGCAAAACACGCGTAAAAATCATGAAACTTGGCATGGTGTCATGACATGGCGCCAACATGTTGTGGTACTTTTATGTACGATTTGCGAAGGCGCACACATTAGCAACCAACAAATTCAATTTAGAACAAGTGTTGTCACCTTACAATCGGAAACACAAGTATTATTGAAACTGTGGGCGGTCTACTTACCATTTACGTGCCGCCACGCATCCCCTTTTTTATTGGCTAGGAGACGCCATGCAGGGTAGCTCTTTGAGTATGGGCGGCATGCGATCAGACCCCTCCGCGTGCTTATCGGGAGGAGAGCCCTTTAACGTCCATTAGCCGCCCACCTCTCCCCTAACGTCTCCATTAATGGCGCCCGAGCCCCTGTTTTATGGCGTGGCTATGTCTCACTCGACTCAGGTTTAAGAAGAAAAAACAAAATCTGAAGAGAAAATTTTGCATGGATATTGATGTAAGATCTGACGGCCATATATAGTATCGACTGCGACTTATAGCAAGACTGATATGAATATATAAGGACGATGACAGTGGATATTAATTGTCTTACATATTTAGGAAGATAAACTAAAAATGCCACATGCGGCAACGCTCGAAATACACAAGGGCAAAATAAGAAGGAAGATGCAGACAACGATGTCGCTTGCTGATCTCTACTTTCATGATGCGTTGCTGCAGGCCGCGGAGACTAGTTCTTGCAGCGAGCAGCGATGAGCTCTTTCATGTCCTCAATACGCTGCTTGAGAGCATCCACAGATTCCTCCACCAGCCTTTCATGCTCGATGCGGAGCATGGCATTCTCGTCCATAAGTTTCTTGACGATGATGTCCGTCCTCTTCAACAAGGCAGTGGTCTCCTTGTGCTGCTTCATACTTCCGGTGATCTTCGCCCTCAGCAGGTCGCAGTCGGTGCGGAGCTTCACTCTGTCCTCCCCTAGTCCCCGGATTACGTTGGTAGCATTTTCAAACGAGGCATTCATCTCGTCCTGCAGCTTCATCTAGCCGTATATCCGATCCATCAGGTCATCGAGCATAGCACGCACACGCCTGTGAGAGTCCTCTCCTACCTGCGAGACATTTTCCTAGGCCGCAGCGATGCAAGAGAACCTCTCTGCTGCATTCTCGGCGTGGCGGGACATCTCTGCTGCTTCCACGGTGCGGTAGGACCAGTTGTTGCATCGACGGTGTGGCGGGACCTCAGTGCTGCTTCAGCGGCGCAGCAGGACCTCTGTGCTGCTGCAGCGGCGCGGCGGGACATGTCGGTTGCTTTCGTGGTGAGGCGGGACATCTCTTGTGCTTTCGCTTCCATGCTTGCCTCGCCCTGGTAGTAATCTCTCGATCCAGAACTCATGCGAGCCATGGCAGACGCAAGGGAACGATGATGAAAGACTTGTTTATTTTTGTGGATGAGGAGTTAAGGAGGAATGTGAGTCATCTTGGAGTAGGTAGTATTTATAACCGAGTACTAATACACTCCTAAGTGGGAAACCGTTTAAGTTTTGATCGGTGTGAATAGATCTGCAATTAAATATAGCGTGGTAGTAATTTAGAATGTGACGGGATGCAAGCTAAAAATTTATTGATGGTTCTAGTTTTGAAGTGCGGTACTATTCCCGGATGGCGTAATGTGGGCATGCGTTCTCGGCCGCGTACATGGCGTTTGTGTTGGGGAACGTAGTAATTTCAAAAAAATTCCTACGCACATGCAAGATCATGGTGATGACATAGCAACGAGAGGGGAGAGTGTTGTCCACGTACCCTCGTAGACCGCAAGCGGAAGCGTTAGCACAACGCGGTTGATGTAGTCGTACGTCTTAACGATCCGACCGATCCAAGCACTGAATGTACGGCACCTCCGAGTTCAGCACATGTTCAGCTCGATGACGATCCCCGGGCTCCAATCCAGCAAAACTTCGGGGATGAGTTCCGTCAGCACGACGGCGTGGTGACGATGATGATGTTCTACCGGCGCAGGGCTTCGCCTAAACTCCACGACGATATGACCGAGGTGGAATATGGTGGAGGGGGGCACCGCACACGGCTAAGGAACGATCCGTAGATCAACTTGTGTGTCCTAGGGTGCCCCCCGCCCCCGTATATAAAGGAGCAAGGGGGGAGGCCGGCCGGCCCTTGAGGGCGCGCCAGGAGGAGGAGTCCTCCTCCTAGTAGGAGTAGGACTCCCCCTTTCCTAGTCCTACTAGGAGGGAAAGGAAGGGGAGGGGAAGGAAAGAGGGCGCCGCCTCCTAGTCCACCTCGGACCAGAGGAGGGAGGCGGGCGCGCCCACCCCTGGCCGCCCCTCTCTCTTCCCACTAAGGCCCATGTGGCCCATTAACTCTCCCGAGGGGGGTTCCGGTAACCCTCCGACACTCCGGTTTTCTTCTAAAACGTCCGGAACACTTCCGGTGTCCGAATATAGTCGTCCAATATATCGATCTTTATGTCTCGACCATTTCGAGACTCCTCGTCATGTCCGTGATCACATCTGGGACTCCGAACAAACTTAGGTACATCAAAACTTACAAACTCATAATAAAACTATCATCGTAACGTTAAGCGTGCGGACCCTACGGGTTCGAGAACTATGTAGACATGACCTAGAAATATTCTCGGTCAATAACCAATAGCGGAACCTGGATGCCCATATTGGTTCCTACATATTCTACGAAGATCTTTATCGGTCAAACCGCATAACAACATACGTTGTTCCCTTTGTCATCGGAATGTTACTTGTCCGAGATTTGATCGACGGTATCCAATACCTAGTTCAATCTCGTTACCGGCAAGTCTCTTTACTCGTTACGTAATGCATCATTCCGTAACTAACTCATTAGTTACATTGCTTGCAAGGCTTATAGTGATGTGCATTACCGAGGGGGCCCAGAGATACCTCTCCGACAATCGGAGTGACAAAACCTAATCTCAAAATACGCCAACCCAACATCTACCTTTGGAGACACCTGTAGTACTCCTTTATAATCACCCAGTTACATTTTGACATTTGGTAGCACCCAAAGTGTTCCTCCGGTAAACGGGAGTTGCATAATCTCATAGTTTCAGGAACATGTATAAGTCATGAAGAAAGCAATAGCAATATACTAAACGATCAAGTGCTAGGCTAACGGAATGGGTCATGTCAATCACATCATTCTCCTAATGATGTGATCCCATTAATCAAATGACAACACATGTCTATGGTTAGGAAACATAACCATCTTTGATTAATGAGCTAGTCAAGTAGAGGCATACTAGTGACTATATGTTTGTCTATGTATTCACACATGTATCATATTTCCGGTTAATACAATTCTAGCATGAATAATAAACATTTATCATGATATGAGGAAATAAATAATAACTTTATTATTGCCTCTAGGGCATATTTCCTTCAGTCTCCCACTTGCACTAGAGTCAATAATCTAGATTACATAGTAATGATTCTAACACCCATGGAGTCTTGGTGCTGATCATGTTTTGCTCGTGAGAGAGGCTTAGTCAACGGATCTGCAACATTCAGATCCGTATGTATCTTGCAAATCTCTATGTCTCCCACTTGGACTTGGTCCCGGATGGAATTGAAGCGTCTCTTGATGTGCTTGATCCTCTTGTGAAATCTGGATTCCTTTGCCAAGGCAATTGCACCAGTATTGTCACAGAAGATCTTCATTGGTCCCGATGCACTAGGTATGACACCTAGATCGGAAATGAACTCCTTCATCCAGACTCCTTCATTCGCTGCTTCCGAAGCAGCTATGTACTCTGCTTCACATGTAGATCCCGCCACGACGCTTTGTTTAGAACTGCACCAACTTACAGCTCCACCGTTTAATAAAAACACGTATCCGGTTTGCGATTTAGAATCATCCGGATCAGTGTCAAAGCTTGCATCGACGTAATCATTTACGACAAGCTCTTTGTCACCTCCATATCGAGAAACATATCCTTAGTCCTTTTCGGTATTTGGGATGTTCTTGACCGATGTCCGATGATCCACTCTCGATTACTTTGGTACCTTCCTGCCAAGCTTATTGCTAAGCATACGTCAGTCCGGTACACAACATTGCATACATGATAGAGCCTATGGCTGAAGCATAGGAACATCTTTCATTTCTCTCTATCTTCTCGTGGTCGGGCATTGAGTTTGACTCAACTTCACACCTTGTAGCACGGGCAAGAACCCTTTCTTTGCTCGATCCATTTTGAACTTTTTCAAAATTTTATGAAGGTATGTGCTTTGTGAAAGTCCTATTAAGCGCCTTGATCTATCTCTATAAATCTTGATGCCTAATATGTAAGCAGCTTCACCGAGGTCTTTCATTGAAAAACTTTTATTCAAGTATCCCTTTATGCTATCAGAAATTCTATATCATTTCCAATTAATAATATGTCATCTACATATAATATCGAAATGCTACAGAGCTCCCACTCACTTTCTTGTAAATACTGAGCTTCTCCAAAAGTCTCAGATAAAACCATATGCCTTGATCACACTATCAAAGCGTTTATTCCAACTCCGAGATGCTTGCACCAGTCCATAATGGATCGCTGGAGCTTGCACACTTTGTTAGCACCTTTTGGATCAACAAAACCTTCTGGCTGCATCATATACAACTCTTCTTCCAGAAATCCATTCAAGAATGCAGTTTTGACATCCATTTGCCAAATTTCATAATCATGAAATGCAGCAATAGCTTACATTATTCGGACGGACTTAAGCATCGCTACGGGTGAGAAAGTCTCATCGTAGTCAACCCCTTGAACTTGTTGAAAACCTTTCGCAACAAGTCGAGCTTTATAGTCAGTTACATTACCATCAGCGTCAGTCTTCTTCTTAAAGATCCATTTATTCTCAATGGCTTGCCGATCATCGGGCAAGTCAACCAAAGTCCATACTTTGTTCTCATACATGGATCCCATCTCAGATGTCATGGCCTCTAGCCATTTTGCGGAATCTGGGCTCATCATCGCTTCCTCATAGTTCGTAGGTTCATCATGGTCAAGTAACATGACTTCCAGAATAGGATTACCGTACCACTCTGGTGTGGATCTTATTTTGGTAGACCTACGAGGTTCAGTAGAAACTTGATCTGAAGTTTCATGATCAATATCATTAGCTTCCTCACTAATTTGTGTAGGTGTCACAGGAACTGATTTCTGTGATGAACTACTTTCCAATAAGGGAGCATGTACAGTTACCTCATCAAGTTCTAGTTTCCTCCCACTCACTTCTTTCGAGAGAAACTCCTTCTCTAGAAAGGATCCATTTTTAGCAACGAATGTTTTGCCTTCGGATCTGTGATAGAAGGTGTACCCAACAGTCTCTTTTGGGTATCCTATGAAGACACATTTCTCCGATTTAGGTTCGAGCTTATCTGGTTGAAGTTTCTTCACATAAGCATCGCAGCCCCAAACTTTAAGAAACGGCAACTTTGGTTTCTTGCCAAACCACAGTTCATAAGGCGTCGTCTCAACGGATTTTGATGGCCCTATTTAACGTGAATGCGGCCGTCTCTAAAGCATAACCCCAGAACGATAGCGGTAAATCAGTAAGATACATCATAGATCGCACCATATCTAGTAAAGTACGATCACGACGTTCGGACACACCATTTCTTTGTGGTGTTCGGTGGCGTGAGTTTGAAACTATTCCGCATTGTTTCAAATGTAAACCAAACTCGTAACTCAAATATTCTCCTCCACGATCAGATCGTAGAAACTTTATTTTCTTGTTATGATGATTTTCCACTTCACTCTGAAATTCTTTGAACTTTTTAAATGTTTCAGACTTGTGTTTCATTAAGTAGATATACCCATATCTGCTCAAATCATTTGTGAAGGTGAGAAAATAACGATATCCGCCACGAGCTTCAACATTCATCGGACCACATACATCTGTATGTATGATTTCCAACAAATCTGTTGCTCTCTCCATAGTACCGGAGAATGGTGTTTTAGTCATCTTGCCCATGAGGCACGGTTCGCAAGTACCAAGTGATTCATAATCAAGTGATTCCAATAGTCCATCAGTATGGAGTTTCTTCATGCGCTTTACACCGATAAGACCTAAACGACAGTGCCACAAATAAGTTGCACTCTCATTATCAACTCTGCATCTTTTGGCTTCGACATTATGAATATGTGTATCACTACTTTCGATATTCAATAAAAATAGACCACTCTTCAAGGGTGCATGACCATAAAAGATATTACTCATATAAATAGAACAACCATTATTCTCTGATTTAAATGAATAACCGTCTCGCATCAAACAAGATCCAGATATAATGTTCATGCTCAACGCGGCACCAAATAACAATTATTCAGGTCTAAAACTAATCCCGAAGGTAGATGTAGAGGTAGCGTGCCGACCGCGATCACATCGACTTTGGAACCGCTTTCCACGCGCATCGTCACCTCGTCCTTCGCCAATGCTCGCTTATTCCGTAGTCCTGTTTGAATTGCAAATATTAGCAGCAGTAACCAGTATCAAATACCAGTGCTACTACGAGCTCTAGTAAGGTACACATCAATAACATGTATATCACATATACCTTTGTTCACTTTGCCATCCTTCTTATCCGCCAAATACTTGGGGCAGTTCCGCTTCGGTGTCCAATCGCTTGCGAGAGAAGCACTCAGTTTTAGGCTTAGGTCCAGACTTGGGTTTCTTCTCTTGAGCGAAACTTGCTTGCTGTTCTTTTGAAGTTCCCCTTCTTCTTTCCTTTGCCCTTTTTCTTGAAACTAGTGGTCTTGTTGACCAACAACACTTGATGCTCCTTCTTGATTTCTACCTCCGTAGCTTTTAGCATTGCGAAGAGCTCGGAATTGTCTTGTTCATCCCTTGCATATTATAGTTCATCACGAAGCTCTTGTAGCTTGGTGGCGTGATTGGAGAATTCATCAATGACGCTATCATCCGGAAGATTAACTCCCGGTTGAATCAAGTGATTGCTATACCCGGACATTTTGAGTATATGCTCACCTTGTAACTATTCTCCTCGATCTTGCAGCTGTAGAACTTATTGGAGACTTCATATCTCTCAATCCGGGCATTTGTTTGAAATATTAACTTCAACTCTGGAACATCTCATATGCTCCATGACGCTCAAAACATCGTTGAAGACCGGTTCTAAGCCGTAAAGCATGGCACATTGAACTATCGAGTAGTCATCACTTTGCTCGCCAGACGTTCTTAACATCGTCGGTTGCATCAATGAGCAGCTGGCACCCAGCGGTGCTTCCGGGGCGTAATTCTTACATGCAGCAATGAGGATAATCCTCGTTACGGACCCGATCCGTGTAATTGCTACCATCATCTTCCAACTTTGCTTTCCCAAGGAACGCATTAAAATTCAACGGAACAACAACACGAGCCATCTATCTACAACAAACATATACAAGCAAAATACTATCAGGTACTAAGTTCATGATAAATTTAAGTTCAATTAATCATATTACTTAAGAACTCCCACTTAGACAGACATCTCTCTAGTCATCTAAGTGATCACGTGATCCAAATCAACTAAACCATAACCGATCATCACGTGAGATGGAGTAGTTTTCTATGGTGAACATCACTATGTTGATCATATCTACTATATGATTCATGCTCGACCTTTCGTTCTCCGTGTTCCGAGGCCATATCTGCATATGCTACGCTCGTCAAGTTTAACCTGAGTATTCTGCGTGTGCAAATCTGGCTTACACCCGTTGTAGATGGACGAGAGCTTATCACACCGATCATCACGTGGTGTGCGGGCACGACGAACTTTGGCAACAAGTGCATACTCAGGAGAACACTTCTTGATAATTTTAAGTGAGAGATCATCTTAAAATGCTACCATCAATCAAAGCAAGATAAGATGCATAAAGGATAAACATCACATGCAATCAATATAAGTGATATGATATGGCCATCATCATCTTGTGCTTGTGATCTCCATCTTCAAGCACCGTCGTGATCACCATCGCCACCGCGCGACACCTTGATCTCCAGCGTAGCATTGTTATCGTTCGCCATCTATTGCTTCTACGACTATCGCTACCGCTTAGTGATAAAGTAAAGCAATTACAGTATGCTTGCATTTCATATAATAAAGCGACAACCATATGGCTCCTGCCGATTGCCGATAACCGGTTACAAAACATGATCATCTCATACAATAAAATATAGCATCACGTCTTGACCATATCACATCACAACATGCCCTGCAAAAACAAGTTAGACGTCCTCTACTTTGTTGTTGCAAGTTTTACGTGGCTGCTACGGGCTTAGCAATAACCGTTCTTACCTACGCATCAAAACCACAACGATAGTTCGTCAAGTTAGTGCTGTTTTAACCTTCGCAAGGACCGGGCATAGCCACACTCAATTCAGCTAAAGTGAGAGAGACAGACACCCGCGAGTCACCTTTAAGCACGAGTGCTCGTAACGGTGAAACCAGTCTCGCGTAAGCGTACGCATAATGTCGGCCCGGGCAGCTTCATCTCACAATACCGCCGGACCAAAGTATGACATGCTGGTAAGCAGTATGACTTGTATCGCCCACAACTTACTTGTGTTCTACTCGTGCATATAACATCAACGCATAAAACCTAGGCTCGGATGCCACTGTTGGGGAACGTAGTAATTTCAAAAAAATTCCTACGCACACACAAGATCATGGTGATGACATAGCAACGAGAGGGGAGAGTGTTGTCCACGTACCCTGTAGACCGTAAGCGGAAGCGTTAGCACAATGCGGTTGATGTAGTCGTACGTCTTCACGATCTGACCGATCCAAGCACCGAACGTACGGCACCTCCGAGTTCAGCACACGTTCAGCTCGATGACGATCCCCGGGCTCCGATCCAGCAAAGCTTCGGGGATGAGTTCCGTCAGCACGACGGCATGGTGACAATGATGATGTTCTACCGGCGCATGGCTTCGCCTAAACTCCGCGACGATATGACCGAGGTGGAATATGGTGGAGGGGGGCACTGCACACGGCTAAGGAACGATCCTTAGATCAACTTTTGTGTCCTAGGGTGCCCCGCCCCCGGATATAAAGGAGCAAGGGGGGAGGCCGGTCGGCCCTTGAGGGCGTGCCAAGAGGAGGAGTCCTCCTCCTAGTAGGAGTAGGCCTCCCCTTTCCTACTCCTACTAGGAGGGAAAGGAAGGGGAGAGGGGAAGGAAAGAGGGGGGCGCCGCCCCCCTCCTAGTCCAATTCGGACCAGAGGGATAGGGGGCGCCCGGCCCACCCTGGCCGCCCCTCTCTCTTCCCACTAAGGCCCATGTGGCCCATTAACTCTCCCGAGGGGGGTTCCGGTAACCCTCCGGCACTCCGTTTTTCTCCGAAAACGTCCGGAACACTTCCGGTGTCCGAATATAGTCGTCCAATATATAGATCTTTATGTCTCGACCATTTCGAGACTCCTCGTCATGTCCGTGATCACATCCGGGACTCCTAACAAACTTCGATACATCAAAACTTACAAACTCATAATAAAACTGTCATCGTAACGTTAAGCGTGCGGACCCTACGGGTTCGAGAACTATGTAGACATGACCTAGAACTATTCTCGGTCAATAACCAACAGCGGAACCTGGATGCCCATATTGGTTCCTACATATTCTACGAAGATCTTTATCGGTCAAACCGCATAACAACATATGTTGTTCCCTTTGTCATCGGTATGTTACTTGTCCGAGATTCGATCATCGGTATCCAATGTTGGGGAACGTAGTAATTTCAAAAAATTTCCTACGCACACGCAAGATCATGGTGATGCATAGCAACGAGAGGGGAGAGTGTTGTCTACATACCCTTGTAGACCGGGCGAAGCGATCACAACGTAGAGGAAGTAGTCGACGTTCTCCTCGCGATCCAAGCGATCCCAGCGCCGTTACTCGGCGCCCGAAGTTCTTGACACACGTACAGCTCGGTGACGCTCCTCGGGCTTCGATCCAGCAAAGCTCCGGGGAGAGAGTTCCGTCAGCACGACGGTGTGGTGACGATCTTGATGTTCTACCGACGCAGGACTTCGCCTAAGCACCGCTACGATATGACCGAGGTGGAATATGGTGGAGGGGGGCACCGCACACGGCTAAGGAACGATCTCAAGGATCAACTTGTGTGTCTTAGGGTGCCCCCCTGCCCCCATATATAAAGGAGCAAGGGGGAGGGCCGGCCGGCCCTAGAGGGCGCGCCAAGGGAGGGGGAGTCCTCCTCCTAGTGGGAGTAGGACTCCCCTTTCCTAGTCCAACTAGGAGGGGGAAGGGGGAAAGAAGGAGAGGGAGAGGGAGAGGGAAAGGGGGGCCGCGCCCCCCCTCCTTGTCCAATTTGGACTCCTCATGGGGGGGGTGCCACCTCCTGGCTCAGCCCTCTCTCTCCCCTCGTGGCCCATTAAGGCCCATTACTTCCCCGGGGGGTTCCGGTAACCCCTCTGGCACTCCGGTATTATCCGAAACCACTCGGAACCATTCCGATGTCCGAACATAGCTGTCCAATATATCAATCTTTACGTCTCGACCATTCCGAGACTCCTCGTCGTGTCCGTGATCACATCCGGGACTCCGAACTCCTTCGGTACATCAAAATACACAAACTCATAATATAACCGCCATCGAAACCTTAAGCGTGCGGACCCTACGGTTCGAGAACAATGTAGACATGACCGAGACACGTCTCCGATCAATAACCAATAGCGGGACCTGGATGCCCATATTGGCTCCTACATATTCTACGAAGATCTTTATCGGTCGACCGCATAACAACATACGCTTGTTCCTTTGTCATCGGTATGTTACTTGCCCGAGATTCGATCGTCGGTATCCAATACCTAGTTCAATCTCGTTACCGCAAGTCTCTTTACTCGTTCCGTAATACATCATCTTGCAACTAACTCATTAGTTGTAATGCTTGCAAGGCTTAAGTGATGTGCATTACCGAGAGGGCCCAGAGATACCTCTCCGACAATCGGAGTGACAAATCCCAATCTCGAATACGCCAACCCAACATCCGCCTTTGGAGACACTGTAGTACTCCTTTATAATCACCCGATTACGTTGTGACGTTTGGCAGTACCAAAGTGTTCCTCCGCAAACGGAGTTGCATAATCTCATAGTTATAGGAACATGTATAAGTCATGGATAAAAGCAATAGCAACATACTAAACGATCGGGTGCTAAGCTAATGGAATGGGTCATGTCAATCGATCATTCAACTAATGATGTGACCTTGTTAATCAAATGACAACTCCTTTGTCTATGGTTAGGAAACTTAACCATCTTTGATTAACAAGCTAGTCCGTAGAGGCATACTAGTGACACTCTGTTTGTCTATATATTCACACATGTATTATGTTTCCGGTTAATACAATTCTAGCATGAATAATAAACATTTATCATGTAATAAGGAAATAAATAATAACTTTATTATTGCCTCTAGGGCATATTTCCTTGATCTCCCACTTGCACTAGAGTCAATAATCTAGATTACACAAGAATGATTCTAACACCCATGGAGTCTTGGTGCTGATCATGTTTTGCTCGTGGAAGAGGCTTAGTCAACGGTGCGCTACATTCAGATCCGTATGTATGTTGCAAATATCTATGTCTCCCACCGACCAGATCCGGATGGAATTGAAGCGTCTCTTGATGTGCTTGGTCCTCTTGTGAAATCTGGATTCCTTCGCTAAGGCAATCGCTCGAAGATTGTCACAGAAGATTTTCATTGGACCCGATGCACTAGGTATGACACCTAGATCGGATATGAACTCCTTCATCCGCACTCCTTCATTGGTTGCTTCCAAGCAGCTATGTATTCCGCTTCACATGTAGATCCCGCCATGATGCTTTGTTTTGAACTGCACTAACCGACAGCTCCACCGCTTAATGTAAACACGATCCGGTTTGCGATTTAGAATCGTCCGGATCGGTGTCAAAGCTTGCATCAACGTAACCATTTAAGATGAGCTCTTTGTCACCTCCATATCGAGAAACATATCCTTAGTCCTTTTCGGTACTTCAGATGTTCTTGACCGCTGTCCGATGATCCACTGGATTACTTTGGTACCTCCCTGCTAAGCTAATAGCAAGGCACACATCAGTCTGGTACACAACATTGCATACATGATAGAGCCTATGGCTGAAGCATAGGAACATCTTTCATTTTCTCTCTATCTTCTGCGGTGGTCGGGCATTGAGTCTTACTCAACTTCACACCTTGTAATACTGAGCAAGAACCCTTTCTTTGCTTGATCCATTTTGAACTTCTTCAAAACTTTGTCAAGGTATGTGCTTTGTGAAAGTCCAATTAAGCGCCTTGATCTATCTCTATAGATTTTGATGCCCAATATGTAAGCAGCTTCACCGAGGTCCTTCATTGAAAACTCTTATTCAAGTACCCTTTATGCTATCCAGAAATTCTATATCATTTCCGATTAGTAATATGTCATCTACATATAATATCGTAAATGCTATAGAGCTCCCACTCACTTTCTTGTAAATACAAAGCTTCTCCAAAAGTCTCAGATAAACCCAAATGCTCGATCACACTATCAAAGCGTTTATTCCAACTCCGAGATGCTTGCACCAGTCCATAAATGGATCGCTGGAGCTTGCACACTTTGTTAGCTCCTTTGGATCGATAAAACCTTCGGTTGCATCATATACAACTCTTCTTCCGTAAATCCATTCAGAATGCAGTTTTTACATCCATTTGCCAAATTTCATAATCATAAAATGCGCAATTGCTAACATGATTCGGACAGACTTAAGCATCGCTACGGGTGAGAAGGTCTCATCGTAGTCAATCCCTTGAACTTGTCGAAAACCCTTTGCGACAAGTCGAGCTTTGTAGACGAGAATATTACCGTCGTCGGTCTTCTTCTTGAAGATCCACTTGTTTTCTATTGCTTGCCGACCCTCGGGCAAGTCAACCAAAGTCCACACTTTGTTTTCATACATGGATCCCATCTCGATTTCATGGCCTCAAGCCATTTTGTGGAATCTGGGCTCACCATCGCTTCTTCATAGTTCGAGGTTCATCATGATCTAGTAGAATGACTTCGAGCAGGATTACCGTACCACTCAGTGCGGATCTTACTCGTTGATCTACGAGGTTACGTAGTAACTTGATCTCAAGTTTCATGATCAGCATCATCAACTTCCTCACTATTTGGTGTAGATGTCGCAAACCGGTTTCTGCGATGAACTACTTTCCAATAAGGGAGAAGGTACGATTACCTCATCAAGTTCTACTTTTCTCCCACTCACTTCTTTCGAGAGAAACTCCTTCTCTAGAAAGGATCCATTTTAGCAACAAATGTCTTGCCTTCGGATCTGTGATAGAAGGTGTACCCAACTGTCTCCTTTGGGTATCCTATGAAGACACATTTCTCGATTTGGGTTCGAGCTTATCAGGTTGAAGCTTTTTCACATAAGCATCGCATCCCCAAACTTTAAGAAACGACAACTTTGGTTTCCTGCTAAACCATAGTTCATAAGGTGTCGTCTCAACGGATTTTGACGGTGTTATATTCAGCGTGAATGCAGCCGTCTCAAGAGCATAACCCCAAAACGATAGCGGTAAATCTATAAGAGACATCATAGATCGCACCATATCTAGTAAAGTGCGACACGACGTTCGACACACCATTACTGTTGTGGTGTTAGGGTGGCGTGAGTTCTAAACTATTCCGCATTGTTTCAAATGTAGACCAAACTCGAACTCAAATATTCTCCTCCACGATCAGATCGTAGAAACTTTATTTTCTTATTACGATGATTTTCAACTTCACTCTGAAATTCTTTGAACTTTTCAAATGTTTCAGACTTGTGTTTCATTAAGTAGATATACCCATATCTGCTTAAATCATCTGTGAAGGTGAGAAAATAACGATATCCGCCACGAGCCTCAACATTCATCGGACCACATACATCTGTATGTATGATTTCCAACAAATCTGTTGCTCTCTCCATAGTACCGAGAACGGGTTTTAGTCATCTTGCCCATGAGGCACGGTTCTTAAGTGCCAAGTGATTCATAATCAAGTGACTCCAAAAGTCCATCAAGATGGAGTTTCTTCATGCGCTTTATACCGATATGACCTAAACGGCAGTGCCACAAATAAGTTGCACTATCATTATCAACTCTGCATCTTTTGGTTTCAAATTATGAATATGTGTATCACTACTATCGAGATTCATTAAAATAGACCACTCTTCAAGGGTGCATGACCATAAAAGATATTACTCATATAAATAGAACAACCATTATTCTCTCGATTTAAATGAATAACCGTCTCGCATCAAACAAGATCCAGATATAATGTTCATGCTCAACGCCGGCACCAAATAACATTTATTTAGGTCTAAAACTAATCCCAAGGTAGATGTAGAGGTAGCGTGCCTACCGCGATCACATCGACTTTGGAACCATTTCCCACGCGCGATCGTCACCTCGTCCTTTGCGGTGTTCGCTAATCCGTAGTCCCTGTTTTGAGTTGCAAATATTAGCAAGAACCAGATCAAATACCCGTGTGCTCTGCGAGCTCTAGTAAGGTACACATCAATAACATGTATATCACATATACCTTTGTTCACCTTGCCATCCTTCTTATCCGCCAAATACTTGGGGCAGTTCCGCTTCCAGTGACCAGTCTGCTTGTAGTAGAAGCACTCAGTTTCAGGTTTAGGTCCAGACTTGGGTTTCTTCTCCTGAGTAGCAACTTGCTTGCTGTTCCTTTTGAAGTTCCCCTTCTTCTTCCCTTTGCCTTTATTCTTGAAACTAGTGGTCTTATTGACCATCAACACTTGATGCTCCTTCTTGATTTCTACCTCCGCAGCCTTTAGCATTGCGAAGAGCTCGGGCATAGTCTTTACTAACCCTTGCATATTATAGTTCATCACGAAGCCTTTGTAGCTTGGTGGCGTGATTGAAGAATTACATCAATGACACAATCATCCGGAAGATTAACTCCCGGTTGACTCAAGTGATTGTAATACCGGACATTACGAGTATATGCTCACCGATGTAACTATTCTCCTCGATCTTGCAGCTATAGAACTTATTGGAGACTTCATATCTCTCAATCCGGGCATTTGTTTGAAATATTAACTTCAACTCCGGAACATCTCATATGCTCCATGACGCTCAAAACATCGTTGAAGACCCGGTTCTAAGCCGTAAAGCATGGCACATCGAACTATCGAGTAGTCATCAGCTTTGCTCGCCAGACGTTCTTAACGCCATCGGTTGCATCAAGAAGCAGGCTGGCACCCAGCGGTGCTTCCAGGCGTAACTCTTACAGGTAGCAATGAGGATAATCCTCGAGTTACGGACCCGATCCGTGTAATTGCTACCATCATCTTTCAACTTTGCTTTCTCAAGGAACGCATTAAAATTCAACGGAACAACAAAGACGAGCCATCTATCTACAACAAACATATACAAGCAAAATACTATCGGTACTAAGTTCATGATAAATTTAAGTTCAATTAATCATATTACTTAAGAACTCCCACTTAGACAGACATCTCTCTAGTCATCTAAGTGATCACGTGATCCAAATCAACTAAACCATAACCGATCATCACGTGAGATGGAGTAGTTTTCAATGGTGAACATCACTATGTTGATCATATCTACTATATGATTCATGCTCGACCTTTCGTTCTCCGTGTTCCGAGGCCATATCTGCATATGCTACGCTCGTCAAGTTTAACCTGAGTATTCTGCGTGTGCAAATCTGGCTTACACCCGTTGTAGATGGACGTAGAGCTTATCACACCCGATCATCACGTGGTGTCTGGGCACGACGAACTTTGGCAACAGTGCATACTCAGGGAGAACACTACTTGATAATTTTTAAGTGAGAGATCATCTTAAAATGCTACCGTCAATCAAAGCAAGATAAGATGCAGAAAGGATAAACATCACATGCAATCAATATAAGTGATATGATATGGCCATCATCATCTTTTGCTTGTGATCTCCATCTTCGAAGCACCGTCGTGATCACCATCGTCACCGGCGCGACACCTTGATCTCCAGCGTAGCATTGTTATCGTTACGCCATCTATTGCTTCTACGACTATCGCTACCGCTTAGTGATAAAGTAAAGCAATTATGTATGCTTGCATTTCATACAATAAAGCGACAACCATATGGCTCCTGCCAGTTGCCGATAACTTCGGTTACAAAACATGATCATCTCATACAATAAAATATAGCATCACGTCTTGACCATATCACATCACAACATGCCCTGCAAAAACAAGTTAGACTTCCTCTACTTTGTTGTTGCAAGTTTTACGTGGCTGCTACGGGCTTAGCAATAACCGTTCTTACCTACGCATCAAAACCACAACAATAGTTCGTCAAGTTAGTGCTGTTTTAACCTTCGCAAGGACCGGGCATAGCCACACTCAATTCAGCTAAAGTGAGAGAGACAGACACCCGCGAGTCACCTTTAAGCACGAGTGCTCGTAACGGTGAAACCAGTCTCGCGTAAGCGTACGCATAATGTCGGCCCGGGCAGCTTCATCTCACAATACCGCCGGACCAAAGTATGACATGCTGGTAAGCAGTATGACTTGTATCGCCCACAACTTACTTGTGTTCTACTCGTGCATATAACATCAACGCATAAAACCTAGGCTCGGATGCCACTGTTGGGGAACGTAGTAATTTCAAAAAAATTCCTACGCACACACAAGATCATGGTGATGACATAGCAACGAGAGGGGAGAGTGTTGTCCACGTACCCTGTAGACCGTAAGCGGAAGCGTTAGCACAATGCGGTTGATGTAGTCGTACGTCTTCACGATCTGACCGATCCAAGCACCGAACGTACGGCACCTCCGAGTTCAGCACACGTTCAGCTCGATGACGATCCCCGGGCTCCGATCCAGCAAAGCTTCGGGGATGAGTTCCGTCAGCACGACGGCATGGTGACAATGATGATGTTCTACCGGCGCATGGCTTCGCCTAAACTCCGCGACGATATGACCGAGGTGGAATATGGTGGAGGGGGGCACTGCACACGGCTAAGGAACGATCCTTAGATCAACTTTTGTGTCCTAGGGTGCCCCCCGCCCCCGTATATAAAGGAGCAAGGGGGGAGGCCGGTCGGCCCTTGAGGGCGCGCCAGGAGGAGGAGTCCTCCTCCTAGTAGGAGTAGGCCTCCCCTTTCCTACTCCTACTAGGAGGGGAAAGGAAGGGGGAGAGGGGGAAGGAAAGAGGGGGGGCGCCGCCCCCCTCCTAGTCCAATTTGGACCAGAGGGATAGGGGGCGCCCGGCCCACCCTGGCCGCCCCTCTCTCTTCCCACTAAGGCCCATGTGGCCCATTAACTCTCCCGAGGGGGGTTCCGGTAACCCTCCGGCACTCCGTTTTTCTCCGAAAACGTCTGGAACACTTCCGGTGTCCGAATATAGTCGTCCAATATATAGATCTTTATGTCTCGACCATTTCGAGACTCCTCGTCATGTCCATGATCACATCCGGGACTCCGAACAAACTTTGATACATCAAAACTTACAAACTCATAATAAAACTGTCATCGTAACGTTAAGCGTGCGGACCCTACGGGTTCGAGAACTATGTAGACATGACCTAGAACTATTCTCGGTCAATAACCAATAGCGGAACCTGGATGCCCATATTGGTTCCTACATATTCTACGAAGATCTTTATCGGTCAAACCGCATAACAACATATGTTCTTCCCTTTGTCATCGGTATGTTACTTGTCCGAGATTCGATCGTCGGTATCCAATGTTGGGGAACGTAGTAATTTCAAAAAATTTCCTACGCACACGCAAGATCATGGTGATGCATAGCAATGAGAGGGGAGAGTGTTGTCTACATACCCTTGTAGACCGAAGCGGAAGCGATCACAACGTAGAGGAAGTAGTCGACGTTCTCCTCGCGATCCAACCGATCCCAGCCGTTACTCGGCGCCTCGAAGTTCTTGACACACGACAGCTCGGTGGACGCTCCTCGGCTTCGATCCAGCAAAGCTCCGGGGAGAGAGTCGATCAAGACGACGACGGCGTCGACGATCTTGATGTTCTACCGACGCAGGACTTCGCCTAAGCACCGCTACGATATGACCGAGGTGGAATATGGTGGAGGGGGGCACCGCACACGGCTAAGGAACGATCTCAAGGATCAACTTGTGTGTCTTAGGGTGCCCCCCTGCCCCCATATATAAAGGAGCAAGGGGGAGGGCCGGCCGGCCCTAGAGGGGCGCGCCAAGGGAGGGGGAGTCCTCCTCCTAGTGGGAGTAGGACTCCCCTTTCCTAGTCCAACTAGGAGGGGGAAGGGGGAAGGAAGGAGAGGGAGAGGGAGAGGGAAAGGGGGGCCGCGCCCCCCCTCCTTGTCCAATTTGGACTCCTCATGGGGGGGGGGGCGCCACCTCCTGGCTCAGCCCTCTCTCTCCCCTCGTGGCCCATTAAGGCCCATTAATTCCCGGGGTTCGGTAATCCCCCCCGGCACTCAGTATTATCCAAACCACTCGGAACCATTCCGATGTCCGAACATAGCTGTCCAATATATCAATCTTTACGTCTCGACCATTCCGAGACTCCTTGTCGTGTCCGTGATCACATCCGGGACTCCGAACTCCTTCGGTACATCAAAATACACAAACTCATAATATAACCGTCATCGAAACCTTAAGCGTGCGGACCCTACGGTTCGAGAACAATGTAGACATGACCGAGACACGTCTCCGATCAATAACCAATAGCGGGACCTGGATGCCCATATTGGCTCCTACATATTCTATGAAGATCTTTATCGGTCAGACCGCATAACAACATACGTTTGTTCCCTTTGTCATCGGTATGTTACTTGCCCGAGATTCGATCGTCGGTATCCAATACCTAGTTCAATCTCGTTACCGGCAAGTCTCTTTACTCGTTCCGTAATACATCATCTTGCAACTAACTCATTAGTTGTAATGCTTGCAAGGCTTAAGTGATGTGCCGAGAGGGCCCAGAGATACCTCTCCGACAATCGGAGTGACAAATCCTAATCTCGAAATACGCCAACCCAACATCTGCCTTTGGAGACACCTGTAGTACTCCTTTATAATCACCCAGTTACGTTGTGACGTTTGGCAGTACCAAAGTGTTCCTCCGCAAACGGAGTTGCATAATCTCATAGTTATAGGAACATGTATAAGTCATGGATAAAAGCAATAGCAACATACTAAACGATCGGGTGCTAAGCTAATGGAATGGGTCATGTCAATCAGATCATTCAACTAATGATGTGACCTTGTTAATCAAATGACAACTCCTTTGTCTATGGTTAGGAAACTTAACCATCTTTGATTAACAAGCTAGTCTGGTAGAGGCATACTAGTGACACTCTATTTGTCTATATATTCACGCATGTATTATGTTTCCGGTTAATACAATTCTAGCATGAATAATAAACATTTATCATGTAATAAGGAAATAAATAATAACTTTATTATTGCCTCTAGGGCATATTTCCTTCATCCAATACCTAGTTCAATCTCGTTACCGGCAAGTCTCTTTACTCGTTACATAATGCATCATTCCGTAACTAACTCATTAGTTACATTGCTTGCAAGGCTTATAGTGATGTGCATTACCGAGAGGGCCCAGAGATACCTCTTCGACAATCGGAGTGACAAAACCTAATCTCGAAATACGCCAACCCAACATCTAACTTTGGAGACACCTATAGTACTCCTTTATAATCACCCAATTACGTTGTGACGTTTGGTAGCACCAAAGTGTTCCTCCCGAAACGGAGTTGCATAATCTCATAGTTTGAGGAACATGTATAAGTCATGAAGAAAGCAATAGCAATATACTAAACGATCAAGTGCTAGGCTAACAGAATGGGTCATGTCAATCACATCATTCTCCTAATGATGTGATCCCATTAATCAAATGACAACACATGTCTATGGTTAGGAAACATAGCCATCTTTGATTTATGAGCTAGTCAAGTAGAGGCATACTAGTGACTATATGTTTGTCTATGTATTCACACATGTATCATGTTTCCGGTTAATACAATTCTAGCATGAATGATAAACATTTATCATGATATGAGGAAATAAATAATAACTTTATTATTGCCTCTAGGGCATATTTCTTCAGTTTGCACCATAGGGTGCACTGCAATAGGTGATGTCAGCACAGGTCTTGTTCCATCAACCATGCGCGCTCGTTATTACCATCGCGCACGCTTCTTTTAATTAGAATGTGTGCCCGTCTAGCGCACACACCTTGATCTGTCTAACTGTTTCTGTTTGTTGTGGCTAATCGCAAACAGTTCATCCGTGTGAAGTGTATGCCGTCAATCGTAGACACCTTGATCTGGCTGACCATGTCTGCTGTGTTGCCTAATCGCGTAAAGTTCATGTGAGTGAACTATATGCCGTCAACCACACATGCACCTTGATCTACCCGTCTGTTTCTGTTGTGTTACCTAATTGCAAACAGTCCATCTGAGTTAACGGTATGTCATACATCGCACACACCTTTCTCTGGCTGCCTGTTTCTGTTGTTAAGCTCATCGCAAACAATTCATTCGAGTGAACTGTATGCCACGCATTGCATGCGCAACTATAATCTGAACCGTGTTTGATGTCTCAGCCATTGAAAATCTTTTGCATCATTTTTGACGGTTTTTATTACATCATCGTTTGTGATTAATGCATCACACATAGTTTCGTCGAAGGGTCTCTGACTGTAGTGTCACGTTAGCAGCATCCTGCATTAGTGACATGTCGATTATCCTTGGTAGACCCTTTTTGAATAATGCAGGGGTTATTATTGATTGCAACAAAAGCAAGGTCACTTTTCATATCAATGGTAATGATCATACGGTGTACTTTCCGAAGAAACAATTTCAAGTAAATGGTATTCATGTTGTTGAAAAGACTTTGACAATTACTATTGGAAGTTTTCAACTCCCTCTTCCTACTATTAAAAAGAAATATGAAACACTTATTATCGTGGAGATGCATATCCCCGTTGAGGTAACCTAGTGTTTTAAGAAGATTCTTCGGTTTCATGTTACTCGAAAATGGTTTATTAATAAGGCTTGATCAACCTTATTAATGGATTCTTTTTTAAGGACATGTGGTCGATGAATTTAGTAAGCACAACCTTGTTTTATGTAATTTTTAGTTAAATGTAATAAAATGTCATGATTATCCTGTTTTCTTAATTACTCATGCAATACAAAAGTGCTCAAAATGATCTGAAATTTTTACATGAATTTTATAGAATATTTAAGAATTTCCGGCACTGAAAACACCCCAGGGGGATGCCCCAGGTGCCCACGAGGCATAAGGGCGCACCCACCCCCTAGGCACGCCCTAGTGGCTTGTGGGCCCCACAGGGACCCCCTCACTTATTCCTTCAGCTCACATCGTCTTCTACCTCTAGAAAAAAATATTAGTACCTCTCTCTCTCATGTTCTTACTCCCAAACCTGAGATTTTCGATCTCTTTGCTCGGAGCTCCGCTTCCGAAACTATTTTGGGGGATTGTTACTTGGTATGTGACTCCTCCATTGCTCCAATTAGTTTTTGCTCAAGCAGATTATATTTTTGCATAATTAGCTGCTCTTGGTGCCACTGAAAATGAGCTTGCATGTTGAATCCCTTGAGTTCCAAGTAGTTTTAATGCTTGATATAGCCTCTAGACATTCATATGAGTAGTTGCTATCAATCTTGTGAAGTTTTATTGATATCATTTTGTGGCCCAAAAATTTCAAAAATTTGTTCATAGGAAAAATGAATTTCTTCCGGAGGAGTTCCTCGAAGCGGAACGCCAAGGGAGTCCTTGGGGACTCCTCGGACAGCAGCCTCAACATGCCACATAGGACAGAGATCCGGTCGTGCGAATGGCCACACAATGCCTTCATGAACGAAGCCGGATTCTACCAAGAGTTCACGCAATTCGTTGCTAACGCCGGATTGACCAACTTCCTCACAGATGAGTGTGACCAACACCACATCCTTACGAATTCCTTTGTGCAAAATTTTCAATTTCTGAATAGGTTCGAACCTCCTATGGTGCACTTTGATTTATATGTTGAACATCATCAGATACCGCTCACTGAATTTTGTGAGATATGTTTGATTCTGTTTGATGGGGAAACAAGAGAGCCTCGGCCAGAGGAGTTTGAGGGCTTCCTCCACACTCTAACTATGGGAGAGGAAAGGGGTGTGACGAAAGCCTGAGCCACTAGCTTGCAATTTCCCACTTTTCATTACCTTACATTATTCATAGGAAATTGCTTGACTGCTAGAAGGCAAGGTGGTGCGCTTTTGTGCCCCTGAATTTGCCATTTTATGCCACACACTTCATAATGACAACACTTATAACCTTGGAGCTATCATTGCATGCCGCCTGCACACTAATAGGACTAAGGGTAAAACTCATGGTGGTTATGCTACTCGCCTAGCGAGACGTTTTAATGTTAACATATGCCCGGATGATTACTTGTTGCCTAAAGTTTACCTAGACCACCAGTCGATGTAGGACCACCAATTTATTGATGCTCCTGAGCCTCCTCATCACATTCGATATAACTTGGTTTTTAGTGAGGATACTCATGATACTATTCCGTTGCCTGCACCTACTTTGTTTGATTCTCATGCCAGGAACGGACACATCATCCTACCAGCGGACATCATTGCTTACCAGAAAGCATTGGAAATGGTAGAGGATGAGACCAGGACTAGGACGCTCAGCTGCCGCCACCTCAACACTTCCACATGGGACTAGATGGCTACTACGGATGGTGATTGCCAAGCTAGGCGAAAGCCTAAGCTTGGGGGAGTAGGTTTTCCAAACCGACACTATATTCATGTTCACACATTTCATTCCAGTTGTCGGTTTTGATCTCTTTTTCATTGTATAATCCATGTTAGTTTTATTTTCTCGCTTTCTTCTTGTGTGTTTGAAAAACTTTGAGAAAATCCAAAAATATTTCTCTCTTCTTTTCAGTTTTTATTTCTAGTTTAATTAGTTGTAATATTAAAAGAAAACCCAAAAAGATTTCTCGCTTCTTCTTTTACTTGTTGGGAGCTTTCCCATGTAAATAGTTTTTCTCATTTTTGTTTTTCCATCATTAATTTACTTCCTTCAAGAAAAATCAAAAACTCCAAAAATATTTCGGTGTGTTTCTCTGAAATTGTTTTATTTTGTTGAGTCGTTGTAAGGATAAGACCACGATGAAAATGTTGAGTGGCTCTCATATGCATTATTGTTGACCTAACAAAGATCCCATATTACCTTGTCTTCTCCTTTGAATAAAATGTTTGCAGATTCTACCTTAGTCCACGGAACTCTTGCACTATATATTATTATTTTCATATCATTTGGTCGTGCAAGTGAAAGGCAATAATGACGATATTTGATGAAGTGACTATAGCAAGGAAAAACGGGTATGAACTCAACTTGTTTTTGTTTTTGTAAATATGTTTAACTCAGTATCCATGATTCAACATATTATGATTAAAGATGTATATGATGACAATTAGAGAATATAGTTGCTCATGCCATGCCATGCCGCTAATCTGATTTAAGCTTTTAGCTCTGTCACCTCTACATATCCCTGCTTCCCTCTATGAAGGGACTGTCTATTTACTTTTATGTTATTTTACTTTAATTGTTGAGTCATTACCTTCTCGAACAAGCACCAGTCCTGAGAGCACTATTGTCATTCTCATGCATTATGTATAGTTAAAGCTCTGTGCATCATGACTGGATCTCTTCAACCATGAATTACAATGTTTAGTCGTTGCTTCAACTTTGGAGGTGCTCTGCATTATGTTTTGCAGTCTCAAAAAGAGCTAGCGAGATACCATGTTGTCATATCACATCATGATTTGACAAAAGTGTTGGCATTTGAGATATTTTATTATTGCTAGCTAGTTGATTATGCCATTGATATGAGTGAATATAATTTCTTAGAGTTATCATTTGCATGGCTAGTTATGATCTTTGCTGAAAACTTGGGTATTCTTTAACCATATGTATGGATACAAGAACAAAAGAGCTCGTAAAAGTTTTTCTTTATCACTTTCAGTTTGTCATCTGAATTGCTTGAGGACAAGCAATGAGTTAAGCTTGGGGGAGTTGATACGTCACTGTCGTATCTACTTTTCCAGATACTGCTCTTGTTTTGGACTCAAATTTGCATGATTTGAATGAAACTAACCTGGACTGACGTTGTTTTCAGCAGAACTACCATGGTGCTCTTTTTGTGCAGAAATAAAAGTTCTCGGAATTGGATGAAACTTTTTGGAGATTTTTTGTGAAATTTATAAAAATAATGGAGCCAAGACCCATAGGAGGGGAGCCACCAGTGACCCACGAGCCACCAGGGTGCGGCAACCCCCCTGGGTGCGCCCTGGTGCCTCATGGGGTGTAACACCCCAAGACCTGAGCTTCAGATGCCTTCCAGGGTTTCCGAGTTTCGTCGTGTGATTTATTTGTTTGATGCATTCATCATTGCATCATTTGCATTGCATCATGCCATCATGTCATTTAATTTTTAAAACCTCTTCTAAATAAAATGGCATGGATCTTTGATCCATTTAAATCGAGGGAATTCACATGGTGATTCTCTTTAAAACATATCCTCTCGATATTTAGAGAGCTATAGTAATTATTCCATTTATTTGGAATTAACCATAACACACTTGCAATATCCCAAAGCCTTTTATTATTTCAACTCTTGGCCTATAACTTTGCCATATGTCCTTCCATCATTTTCCGGAGCTCCACCAAAAATCCGAACATTTTTGGTTACTCCTAAAACCTCGTCCTAGTTCAAACCCATTTGAATCAAATTCAAATGAGTTTGAATTATTATTGTTTGATCTGGACCTTTCTAATTTTCTTGGACCAAGCATATTTTTGTGAGTCCAAGAAAATTAACCACATGCCCAAATTCTTCCTCTAACCTTCTCTTCTCTCTTTCTCCTTTTCTCTTATTTCTCTGTTTTGTTTTTTTATTTTGCTTTAGAGTGAGAGAGAGAGCCCAGCCGGCCTCTGGGTGCTAACCAACCAGGCCGGCCCACTAACCCACCTAATCCTAGGCCCAGCCGGCCCCTACCTTCTAACCCTAGCCCGAGCGCTCCCTCTCGCTCGATCTCATCTCCCCTCGTCCCTCTGTGCGCCGCCGCACACACACCCGCTCGCCCGATCCCCCATCTCTCTCTCGCCCGACCCGCGCCAGGAAGCCGCGCCCGCGCTCCTCCCTCCTCTCGCTCGTCTCCCTCTCCTCCTCTCGCGTCGCCACCCACACACAGAGGAGTGAGATCAGATCCCCTCGCGCCCTGGTCCGCATCTTCGCCTATCCCCGCCGTCCTTCTCCGTCGTCGCACCCCATCTCTCCCTCCTGCGATGCCCGCCGCCGCGGCCTCCTTCCACGCGCCATGTCTGCCTTCCCCACCTCTGCTCCGTGACCGTCAGGCCACCGCCGCGGATCCAGCCAGCGCCGGCGACCCCTCCCTCTGCTGTGCGCCAGCAGACGCCCTCATTGCTCTGCAAGCCGCCTCGCTTCGCTGCGCCGCCTGCTGCGACCCGCCCGGCGGATCTGCTGGGCTCGCCGTCCCAGCGCCTCCAACCTCTGGTCCGGCCGCCACCGCTCGTCTGCTCGGCCCGGCCATTGTTTCCGTTGACCTCGTCGCCCTCCCGCCTGCTGCTGCCTCCAAGCACCATCGATGCATCTACGTGGTTAGCACCGTCGTCAAATCGCCTTGGGTCACCTTGAAGTGGCACGGCAAGTGCAGCAATGACCCTTGAAAACCCCAAGTGAACCTCTACCGCCCGCTGCGGGATTCGCAAAATGCCGGGGCGGCGACGACCGTCAAGTTCGTTCACGCGTGTACCACTACCGTCGCTCAAGACCTCGGATGCGTCAAGTTCGACTACCACGTGTGTACAACTACGCCGACATGTACGACTACGAAGCGAGAACGGCGACTTCCTCTACCGACGCCGTGTACAACTACCGCCGCCACGTGAACAACGACTTCGCTCACCGTGTACAACTACTTCCTCTCTAAACGCGAACCGCCCCGAAACGCACGCTTCGAAGGTATAACACCGAGACGACGCCCGTGAACGAATGCATGCTTGGTTATGAGATGCCCGTTTTTGCATCGTGTCCATTTGTTACTCGTTGCCATGCCACCGTCCCGTGGGAACCCGGTAGTCGGGAGCACCCCACCATCTCTAGCATGTTCCGCACGCTCGCGTCACCTTTCTTTTGCACCGACATCTCGAGGAGTTGTCGGACCACCGATATGTTGCCGTGGCATCATTTCGGATTTCGCCGCCGTGGCACCCTTTTCGTTTCGCCGCCGTGGCACCCTTTTCGTTTCGCCGCCGTGGCACCCTTTTCGTTCCGCCACGGCTACAAATGCTTCATATCATGATCATGTCAACATTTTTATAAAAATTGCATAAAACTTGTTCATGTCATCCGCATCATGATAACAACATTAAAATGTTTAAAACTTGTTGTTGCATTAAATTGCTAAATGCATATGGGGATTTACCGGATTTGTTGTTTTTATATCCGGCCCCATTTAAATTGTTTAGATGATATAGTTTTGTTATGCTTCACCTCTTGCCATGTTTAATAACACTTAATATTGTTGTGTTCATAACCGAGAGAGAACTAAATAATTGATGTGGTGTTCCGTCAATATGCAACTCGTTGCATATTGAGCTCCACTTAACTTGTAGTGTTGTTTGTGTTATTGCCATGCCATACCTCTTTAAACCGGACATGCATCATACTTGTTTGCGCATCATGCCATGTTTATGTGATGGTTGTTTACTATGTTGTTTGCTTCTTTCCGGTTTGCTTCTCTCGTTAGCTTCGGTTTCGTTCCGGAGTTGTGAGGATTCGTTCGACTACGTCCTTTTGTCTTCTTCATGGACTCGTTCTTCTTCCTTGCGGGATTTCAGGCAAGATGATCATACCCTCGAAATCACTACTATCTTTGCTATGCTAGTTTGCTCGCTCTTTTGCTATGCCAATGCTGCGATGCCTACCATTTGCTTGTCAGCCTCCCAAATTGCCATGTCAAACCTCTAACCTTTGACACCATTCCTAGCAAACCATTGATTGGCTATGTTACCGCTTTGCTCAGCCCCTCTTATAGCGTTGTTAGTTGCAGGTGAAGATTGAAGTTTGTTCCTTGTTGGAACATGAAGATGTTGTTCCTTGTTGGAACATGTTTACTTGTTGGGATATCACAATATACCTTATTTAATTAATGCATCTATATATTTGGTAAAGGGTGGAAGGCTCGGCCTTATGCAGTGTTTTGTTCCACTCTTGCCGCCCTAGTTTCCGTCATATCGGTGTTATGTTCCCGGATTTTGCGTCCCTTACACGGTTGGGCTATAATGGGAACCCTTGACGATTCGCCTTAAGTAAAGCTTCTCCAGCAATGCCCAACATTGGTTTTACCATTTGCCTCACATAGCCTTTTTTTTTCCCTTGGGTTCTGCAGACTCAAGGGTCATCTTTATTTTAACCCCGGGCGGTGCTCCTCGAGTGTTGGTCCGAACCGAGCTACTGCTGGGGCCACCTCGGGAAACTTGAGGTTGGTTTTACTCGTAGCTAGTCTCATCCGAGTGTGCCCCGAGAAAGAGATATGTGCAGCTCCTATCGGGATTTGTCGGCACATTCGGGCGGTGTTGCTGGTTTAGTTTTACCTGTCGAAATGTCTTGTTGTACGGGATACCGAGTCCGATCGGAGTGTCTTGGGTGGAGGTCTATTCCTCCGTTGACCGTGAGAGCTTGTCATGGGCTAAGTTGGGACACCCTGCGCAGGATTTGAACTTTCAAAGCCGTGCCCACGGTTATGTGGCAGATGGGAATTTGTTAACGTCCGGTTGTAGAAGACCTGAAGTTGACCTTAATTAAAATACATCAACGCGTGTGTTACCGTGATGGTCTCTTTCGTGAGTCCGGAAGTGAACACTGATGTTGGAGTTATGCTTGACGTAGGTTGCTATAGGATCACTTCTTGATCATACTTTTATCGACCGTGCTTTGCCTTTCTCTTCTCGCTCTCTTTTGCGATTGTAGCCACCATATATGCTAGTCGCTTGCTGCAGCTCCACCTCATGCCTTTACCTTACCCATAAGCTTAAATAGTCTTGATCTCGCGGGTGCGAGATTGCTGAGTCCTCGTGGCTCACCAGTTACTTCTAAAACCAGTTTGCAGGTGCCTATGCTACCGGGCAGGTGACGCAACCAAGCTCAAGGAGGAGCTCGATGAAGATCTTGCCCTTTGTGTTGTTTTGTTCTAGTTGATCAGTAGTGGAGCCCAGCTGGGGTCGATCGTGGACCTTTGTCGCATTTGGGGCTCTTCTTTTATTTTGGTTCCGTAGTCGGACCTTGATTGTATCTGGATGATGTAATGCTTTATTCATGTAATTGTGTGAAGTGGCGATTGTAAGCCAACTATGTATCTCTTTCCCTTATGTATTACATGGGTTGTGTGAAGATTACCTCACTTGCGACATTGCTTTCAATGCGGTTATGCCTCTAAGTCGTGCCCGACACGTGGGAGATATAGCCGCATCGAAGGCGTTACAAGTTAATGTCGAGCCTTCCCGACCTTAGGAGCCCCATTGCTTGATCGTTTTTAGTGGCGAGTTGTGTCTAGAAAAATGTTTTTGAGTCAGTTAGGATTATATATATCGGAGAGTTAGGAATTCTTTTTACTCCCGGTCCTTGACCTTACGGTGAGGTATCCCGACGTAGAGTTTTGACTCTTCTCTTCTCAAATTTCACTAAAAAATTTTAGGATCACGCGGGTATCTTAGAATCGTTCGATGGTTTTATGATGACAACATTGTCTTGGTTGCCTCGACATTTAGGGGTTGTGGCGGTGTCCCGGGAGTTGAGCTCCGAGGTGTTGTCGTCATAATTTTATCGTTGCGATTCTGGAATACCGAGTTTAGTACGCCGACATCAAAAATCTCTTTTATGCAGTTGTTGGTGAGATAACCCGCTAACCCAAAGATCTTGAGGTGAGTATGGGAGTATTGCCATGACTCGTATAACGGATGCTTTTGAAGGTTGAGGTACACGATTTCGAAGGTTTCTTGGTTATGTGTTGACGGATGGATACAATTGGATGTAGGGATTGTTAGTTTGGGTGAGATATATTGCTCCCTGTATCCCCAACACCAGATTGCATAACCGGAAAAATTTGGGAGTTTCATAGGTGGGAATTCAAGTAGCTCTTAGGATATCTTTCCGACGGATGTATGATATGAAATTGGGGTTCGACGTCTAGTGGTCCGCCTATTCACGGTTGGTTTCTGATGGTCTCGTTGTGTCTTAAAGAGTCCTTGGCTATGCCGACTGGGGCGCTTCGTATGTCATGTGCACTGCCTTGTACATGATGGTGCTGTACGATTGAGCCCGTGTAGGCCCCACCACGAAAACTTCGGATGAAATCTCTATCATATGTTTGTTCCGGCTTATTCTGCAAGCCAGTCCTTTGTTTTTGTTTTGAGTTGTGGTATTCGAGTTGCTTCAATGGCAAGTGTTGATTCCATACCTTTCCGAAATGGTGTTCTCATACTCCGATGCGAATACCAATCCTTCTCGATAATCGAGATTGTCATGTCAATCCTTTTCAACCGGCGTGCTTCTTCTCAAGTGGATCCGATCACTTTAACATCAGCAAGACCAATTATCATTTCTTTTCAACGGTGTTCTTTTGAGTGGGCCCTAACCCACAGGTCTTTTCCCAGGATCTTACCTGACTCTTCTATTTTCCCAGAGCTATCCTAAATTCTTCTCCAAGTTTGACGTAAGAATGAGTTATCATCAGTCAAATGCTTTTCTCCAAGATCTTTCAAATTCTTTTCATAGTTGGCTCAACCTCTTCGCTTTTGATTCTTCCGGTGTGCCTCAATAATTCTTGGTGGTGTTTCTCGTTGTCATTCTCATCATTTGAAGACCGAAGAAGAGTTTCTCTTTAATCTTGGTCCATTCTCTTCAATATTCATGGTCTCATAATTGTTTTCGATTGTGAGAATTCTTTTCACCCATCCGGAGCATTTCATGAGTTGTTTCCATTTCTTTTCCCCGAAGGCCATCATGTCACAATTCTTCATTCTCAGCGTGTAGCTATCATTCTCCAAATCATACCGGTGCATCATTCAAGTACCCTCTAATCAGTTCATGATCTCTTCGTTCTCATGTATCTAAATCCCTTCAAGTATCTTCATTCATTTTCAAATTCTTCCAGGTGAATTTGTAAATTTACTTCGATCATTTTCAATTCTTACGGTGGTTCTTTCGGGATATCTCTTCCTTGTTAATCATATCAATTAATTTGTTGTTCCAATCCTACCGGTGGTTCGTTGAAGACCTTCTCAAGTTTTGATATATCTCTTTTAATCCTTTCTACGAGAATAAGTAGTATGCCAAATCCGTTGATTGTCATCAATTTAAATCGGTGGAGGATACGCATAACATAATTCTTGTTCTTGTTTCATCCAAGTGATTAATTCTTTATTCCAGAGGCCCTTAAAATTCTCGGTTTCATTTGTTTCATCGTCTCTTTTTCCCGGAGTTCCAAGCTCTAATTATCACGGAGATCCATCTAAATCATTGCAAGGATTCACCTTGTGTTTTCAATTTATCTTTCTTTTCATTCCTTTTGTTTACCGGAGTTCTTCATGGAGGCTCAACATGGTGGTTCGTCAAAGAAGCTTTCATCTCTTTGGTGCTCTCAATCAAATCAATGGTTTCTGTTAGTGGCCGGTTGTCACCTCATAGTTTTGAGATGTTTTCCATAAGACCACTACAAGCTTATTCTTTACGTTTCGTTGTTGGTTTTCCAACAACTCCGTTCAATCCTTTCTTTTTAAGGATGCCTTCCAAATTCAATTGTGGTAGAAGATGTTATTTTCTTCTCCGTCCCTTTATCCCAGTGGTTCTATCTTCTATTCTTTTGTTCCGGAGGCATTGTGCTCTTCACCCATCACCTCATTTTTTTAGGACTGTGTTCTTTTCTTGCTTATCCATTTAACCGGAGTGTTGTATCATCTCTTCTATATCTTTTCATCTAATCAAGTTTTCTTCTCTTTTCTACCGGAGTGCTGCCCAAATTCTGCCATTCTTGTTCCTTGGCTATCTCATTATACCGATGTGGTCATATTCTTTTCGTTCGTGAAACTCTTGATTCATGTTTTTGCAACCTTCAAGTTCTCCAAATGTTCCCTGTTCCTCTTTTCTAAGGAGTGTTTGCAATCTCGTTCATCTCCATTATTTCTCTTCTTTCAATTGTTTAAACCTCTCAAGGTTCGTGGTTTCACTCGTTTGTCAAAGAAGCAACTTAGTTTTACCTTTCTTTTTCTCTTCCGTTTTCTCTCCGGTGCCATTCTAGATCTCGGGACGAGATCCTCTCATAGTGGTGGAGTGTTGTAACACCCCAAGACCGGAGCTTCAGATGCCTTCCAGGGTTTCCGAGTTTCGTCGTGTGATTTATTTGTTTGATGCATTCATCATTGCATCATTTGCATTGCATCATGCCATCATGTCATTTAATTTTTAAAACCTCTTCTAAATAAAATGGCATGGATCTTTGATCCATTTAAATCGAGGGAATTCACATGGTGATTCTCTTTAAAACATATCCTCTCGATATTTAGAGAGCTATAGTAATTATTCCATTTATTTGGAATTAACCATAACACACTTGCAATATCCCAAAGCCTTTTATTATTTCAACTCTTGGCCTATAACTTTGCCATATGTCCTTCCATCATTTTCCGGAGCTCCACCAAAAATCCGAACATTTTTGGTTACTCCTAAAACCTCGTCCTAGTTCAAACCCATTTGAATCAAATTCAAATGAGTTTGAATTATTATTGTTTGATCTGGACCTTTCTAATTTTCTTGGACCAAGCATATTTTTGTGAGTCCAAGAAAATTAACCACATCTTAAATTCTTCCTCTAACCTTCTCTTCTCTCTTTCTCCTTTTCTCTTATTTCTCTGTTTTGTTTTTTTATTTTGCTTTAGAGTGAGAGAGAGAGCCCAGCCGGCCTCTGGGTGCTAACCAACCAGGCCGGCCCACTAACCCACCTAATCCTAGGCCCAGCCGGCCCTACCTTCTAACCCTAGCCCGAGCGCTCCTCTCGCTCGATCTCATCTCCCCTCGTCCTCTCATGCTTGCCCAAGACACACACCCGCTCGCCCGATCCCCCATCTCTCTCTCGCCCGACCCGCGCCAGGAAGCCGCGCCCGCGCTCCTCCCTCCTCTCGCTCGTCTCCCTCTCCTCCTCTCGCGTCGCCACCCACACACAGAGGAGTGAGATCAGATCCCCTCGCGCCCTGGTCCGCATCTTCGCCTATCCCCGCCGTCCTTCTCCGTCGTCGCACCCCATCTCTCCCTCCTGCGATGCCCGCCGCCGCGGCCTCCTTCCACGCGCCATGTCTGCCTTCCCCACCTCTGCTCCGGCGACCGTGGGCCACCGCCGCGGATCCAGCCCGCGCCGGCGACCCCCCTCCTCGCTTCTGCGCGCGCAGCGACGCCGCTGCTGCTCTGCAAGCCGCCTCGCTTCTGCGCCGCCCTGCTGCGACCCGCCGGCGGATCTGCTGGGCTCGCCGTCCCAGCGCCTCCAACCTCCTGGTCCGCCGCCACCGCTCGTCTGCGCGGCCCGGCCCATTGTTTCCGTTGACCTCGTCGCCCTCACGCCTGCTGCTGCCTCCAAGCACCATCGATGCATCTACGTGGTTAGCACCGTCGTCAAATCGCCTTGGGTCACCTTCAGAAGTGGCACGGCAAGTGCAGCGATGACCCTTGAAAACCCCCAAGTGAACCTCTACCGCCGCTGCGGGATTCGCAAAGTACCAGGACGACGACGACCCGTCAAGTTCGTCTACGTGCGTGTACCACTACCGTCGCCCGAAGACCTCGGATGCGTCAAGTTCGACTACCACGTGTGTACAACTACCGCCGACATGTACGACTACGAAACGAGAACGACGACTTCCTCTACCGACGCCGTGTACAACTACCGTCGCCACGTGAACAACGACTTCCGCTACGCCGTGTACAACTACTTCCCTCTACGAAACGCGAACCGCCCCGAAACGCACGCTTCGAAGGTATAACACCGAGACGACGCCCGTGAACGAATGCATGCTTGGTTATGAGATGCCCGTTTTTGCATCGTGTCCATTTGTTACTCGTTGCCATGCCACCGTCCGTGGGAACCCGGTAGTCGGGAGCACCCCACCATCTCTAGCATGTTCCGCGCTCGCGTCACCTTTCTTTTGCACCGACATCTCGAGGTTGCCGGACCACCGATATGTTGCCGTGGCATCATTTCGGATTTCGCCGCCGTGGCACCCTTTTCGTTTCGCCGCCGTGGCACCCTTTTCGTTTCGCCGCCGTGGCACCCTTTTCGTTCCGCCACGGCTACAAATGCTTCATATCATGATCATGTCAACATTTTTATAAAAATTGCATAAAACTTGTTCATGTCATCCGCATCATGATAACAACATTAAAATGTTTAAAACTTGTTGTTGCATTAAATTGCTAAATGCATATGGGGATTTACCGGATTTGTTGTTTTTATATCGGCCCCATTTAAATTGTTTAGATGATATAGTTTTGTTATGCTTCACCTCTTGCCATGTTTAATAACACTTAATATTGTTGTGTTCATAACCAGAGAGAACTAAATAATTGATGTGGTGTTCGTCAATATGCAACTCGTTGCATATTGAGCTCCACTTAACTTGTAGTGTTGTTTGTGTTATTGCCATGCCATACCTCTTTAAACCGGACATGCATCATACTTGTTTTGCGCATCATGCCATGTTTATGTGATGGTTGTTTACTATGTTGTTTGCTTCTTTCGGTTTGCTTCTCTCGTTAGCCGGTTTCGTTCGGAGTTGTGAGGATTCGTTCGACCACGTCCTTTTGTCTTCTTCATGGACTCGTTCTTCTTCCTTGCGGGATTTCAGGCAAGATGATCATACCCTCGAAATCACTACTATCTTTGCTATGCTAGTTTGCTCGCTCTTTTGCTATGCCAATCTTTGCGATGCCTACCATTTGCTTGTCAGCCTCCCAAATTGCCATGTCAAACCTCTAACCTTTGACACCATTCCTAGCAAACCGTTGATTGGCTATGTTACCGCTTTGCTCAGCCCCTCTTATAGCGTTGTTAGTTGCAGGTGAAGATTGAAGTTTGTTCCTTGTTGGAACATGAAGATGTTGTTCCTTGTTGGAACATGTTTACTTGTTGGGATATCACAATATACCTTATTTAATTAATGCATCTATATATTTGGTAAAGGGTGGAAGGCTCGGCCTTATGCCTGGTGTTTTGTTCCACTCTTGCCGCCCTAGTTTCCGTCATATCGGTGTTATGTTCCCGGATTTTGCGTCCCTTACACGGTTGGGCTATAATGGGAACCCCTTGACGATTCGCCTTAAGTAAAGCTTCTCCAAAGCAATGCCCAACATTGGTTTTACCATTTGCCTCACATAGCCTTTTTTTTCCCTTGGGTTCTGCAGACTCAAGGGTCATCTTTATTTTAACCCCGGCCAGTGCTCCTCTGAGTGTTGGTCCGAACCGAGCTGCCTGCGGGGCCACCTCGGGGAAACTTGAGGGTTGGTTTTACTCGTAGCTAGTCTCATCTGAGTGTGCCCTGAGAAAGAGATATGTGCAGCTCCTATCGGGATTTGTCGGCACATTCGGGCGGTGTTGCTGGTTTAGTTTTACCCTGTCGAAATGTCTTGTTGTACCGGGATACCGAGTCTGATCGGAGTGTCTTGGGTGGAGGTCTATTCCTCCGTTGACCGTGAGAGCTTGTCATGGGCTAAGTTGGGACACCCCTGCAGGGATTTGAACTTTCGAAAGCCGTGCCCACGGTTATGTGGCAGATGGGAATTTGTTAACGTCCGGTTGTAGAAGACCTGAAGTTGACCTTAATTAAAATACATCAACCGCGTGTGTTACCGTGATGGTCTCTTTCCGGCTGAGTCCGGGAAGTGAACTGATGTTGGAGTTATGCTTGGCGAGGTTGCTATAGGATCACTTCTTGATCATACTTTTATCGACCGTGCTTTGCCTTTCTCTTCTCGCTCTCTTTTGCGATTGTAGCCACCATATATGCTAGTCGCTTGCTGCAGCTCCACCTCATGCCTTTACCTTACCCATAAGCTTAAATAGTCTTGATCTCATGGTGCGAGATTGCTGAGTCCTCGTGGCTCACGGTTACTTCTAAAACCAGTTTGCGGTGCCTATGCTACCGGGCAGGTGACGCAACCAAGCTCAAGGAGGAGCTCGATGAAGATCTTGCCCTTTGTGTTGTTTTGTTCTAGTTGATCAGTAGTGGAGCCCAGCTGGGGTCGATCGTGGACCTTTGTCGCATTTGGGGCTCTTCTTTTATTTTGGTTCCGTAGTCGGACCTTGATTGTATCTGGATGATGTAATGCTTTATTCATGTAATTGTGTGAAGTGGCGATTGTAAGCCAACTATGTATCTCTTTCCCTTATGTATTACATGGGTTGTGTGAAGATTACCTCACTTGCGACATTGCTTTCAATGCGGTTATGCCTCTAAGTCGTGCTTCGACACGTGGGAGATATAGCCGCATCGAAGGCGTTACATGGGGCCCATGTGGCTCCGCTGACCCTAATCTCAAGTCTATAAATTCCTATTTCCCAATATAAAAATAGGAGAGGAAGTTTCATCGAGTTTTACGATATGGAGCCGCCGCCACCTCTTGTTCTTTATCGGGAGGCCAGATCTGGAGTCCGTTTGGGGCTTCGAAGAGGAGAATCCTTCGTTGTCATCGTCATCAACCATCCTCCATCACCAATTTCATGATGCTCACCACCGGGAGTGAGTAATCCCTTTTTTGGCTTGCTGGATGGTAATGGGTTGGATGAGATTTATCATGTAATTGAGTTAGTTTTGTTAGGGCTTGATCCCTTGTATCCACCATGTTCTGAGATTGATGTTGCTATGACTTTGTTGTGCTTAATGCTTGTCACTAGGGCCCGAGTGCCATGATTTCAGATTTGAACCGTTCATGTTTTCACCAATATATTTGTGTTCTCGATCCTATCTTGCAAGTTATACGCACCTATTACGTGTTATTGCTTTTCATCCAAGGTGACAATAATTGGGATTCTTTTCGGTGATTACCTAAATTGAATAGTTCATGTATTCACTATGTGTTAATGCTTTGTTCCGGTTCTCTACTAAAAGGAGTCCTTAATATCCCCTAGTTTCCTTATGGAACCCGCTGCCACGGGAGGGTAGGGCAAAAGATGCCATGCAAGTTCTTATCGTAAACACATATGACTATATACAGAATACATGCCTTTGTTACATTGATGAATTGGAGCTAGTTATGTGTCGCCCTAGTTTATAAATGTTATATGATGAATGTTATCCAACATAATCACCAATCCAATGCCTACGAGATTTTCACATATTTCTTTTGCTAAGTTACTACTGCTTACTGCTGCTTCTACTATCACAATTGCTACAAAACTATTACTCTTACCGTTAGTATTGCCATTATCATTACTATTGCTATCAAATTACCATATTACTTTTATTGTGCTACTGATCACTCTGCTGCAGATATTTAGCCTCCAGGTGTGGTTGAATTGACAACTCAATTGCTAATACTTGCAAATATTCTTTGGCTCCCCTTGTGTCGAATCAATAAATTTGGGTTGAATACTCTACCCTCGAAAACTGTTGCGATCCCCTATACTTGTGGGTTATCAAGAAGATGGAGTCGCGGGGTCCGGGAAGGGTTTTGGGTGGGCCTGGTGTGTCGGATTCGTACACTTTGCATATCCGGACTCCCGCAAACCTCCCCCACATTTTTCTCCATCTTGCGTAAGAAATCGCATTCGAACTGCCTCGCAGACCGATACAGTACTGCGTTGGATGGCTTCGGTTGTGGGTTGCAGGAGGTTTACGGGTCCACCTTGAAGATTCCCTAACAACGAGAAAAACTAGCTTGCTAGATTGAATTCTTTTAATATGTTTTCAAGAATACACTCCATGCATATCATGATGTATTTTTTCTTAACAGGTGTAGCGCATAATTTGTGTTATCTCGATAAATGAAATACTTTATCCCAGAATAAATTAGAATGACAAGAGACAACCAAACCAAGAAGCCACCCGCCTCGGCGGGACCCACCCACCCCCCGCATCATCGTCGTCGAAGGGCTTGCCGGTGAAGCCGCACTATGCCACATGATGGTGGCGACGGGTGGCTTCACCCATGTCGCGTCACGACACCACCCCCTCCTCCCCAAAGTCGATACAACCCTCCCTTCGGCTATAGCGTCCTCCTTTGTCGGCCCAGCGCGACGGCACGTTCTCAACATTCTCCTCCCCCGCTCGCTTCCTGCCCCCTTCCTGGCAGGACAACTCTCCCTCCCATGTTTGTTGCTGGTTTTGTGTGCACTCGAGGCCCGCGGGTTGAGGCGTCCAGGCGAGTGTCGGTGTCAAAACCGGCAGATCTTGGGTAGGGGGTAACGGACTGTGCGTCTAAGGATCGAAGGTAACAAGGAGGCAGTGGACACGATGTTTACCCAGGTTTGGGCCCTCTTGATAGAGGTAATACCCTACTTCCTGCTTGGTTGACTTTGATGAGTATTGGGGTTACAAGAGTTGATCTACCTTGAGATCATAATGGCTAAACCCTAGATGTCTAGCCTGTATGATTTTGTTTGTGTTGGGGAACGTAGTAATTTCAAAAATTTTCCTACGCACACGCAAGATCATGGTGATGTATAGCAACGAGAGGGGAGAGTGTTGTCTACATACCCTTGTAGACCGAAGCGAAGCGATCTGGCGTAGAGGAAGTAGTCGACGTTCTCCTCGCGATCCGACCGATCCGGCGCCGTTACTCGGCGCCCGAGTTCTTGACACACGACAGCTCGATGGCGTCCCTCGTACTCGATCCAGCCGAGTGTCGAGGGAGAGTTCCACAAGACGACGGCGTGGTGGCGATCTTGATGTTTCACCGGCGCAGGGCTTCGCCTAAGCTTCATGACAGTATAACCGAGGTGGAATATGGTGGAGGGGCACCGACACGGCTAAGGAGCGATCTCACGATCAACTTGTGTGTTCCAAGGTGCCCCCGCCCCGTATATAAAGGAGCCAGGGGAGGGGGGGCGGCCAAGGAGGGCGCCAGGAGTCCTACTCCCTCTGGGAGTAGGATTCCCCCAATCCTAGTTGGACTAGGATTCCGGAGGGGAAAGAGAGAGAGGGGCGGCGGCCCTTCTCCTAGTCCTAGTAGGACTAGGGAAGGGGGGGCTGCAGCCCTTTGGGCTGCCCTTCTCCCTTCCACCAAGGCCCATCGAGGCCCATTTACCTCCGGGGTTCCAGTAACCTCCGTTTTCGCCGGAACCATTCGAACTCCAAACATAGGCTTCAATATATCAATCTTTATGTCTCGACCATTCCGAGACTCCTCGTCATGTCCGTGATCACATCCGGGACTCGAACTCCTTGGTACATCAAAATACATAAACTCATAATAAGCATCGCCGAAACCTTAAGCGTGCGGACCCTACGGTTCGAGAACAATGTAGACATGACCTAGAACCATTCACGGTCAATAACCAACAGCGGGACCTGGATGCCCATATTGGTTCCTACATATTCTACGAAGATCTTTATCGGTCGGACCGCATAACAACATCGTTGTTCCTTTGTCATCGGTATGTTACTTGCGAGATTCGATCGTCGGTATCAATACCTAGTTCAATCTCGTTACGGCAAGTCTCTTTACTCGTTCCGTAATACATCATCTCACAACTAACTCATTAGTTGTAGTGCTTGCAAGGCTTGATGATGTGCATTACCGAGAGGGCCCAGAGATACCTCTCCGACTATCGGAGTGACAAAACCTAATCTCGAAATACGCCAACCCAACATCGCCTTTGGAGACACTGTAGTACTCCTTTATAATCACCCGATTCGTTGTGGCGTTTGGTAGCACCAAAGTGTTCCTCCGTAAGCACGGAGTTGCATAATCTCATAGTTACAGGAACATGTATAAGTCATGGATAAGCAGTAGCAACATACTAAGCGATCGTGTGCTAAGCTAAGGGAATGGGTCATGTCAATCAGATCATTCTACTAATGATGTGACCTCATTAATCAAATAACAACTCCTTTGTTCATGGTTAGGAAACATAACCATCTTTGATTAACAAGCTAGTCTAGTAGAGGCATACTAGTGACATCTTGTTTTGTCTATGCATTCACACATGTATCATGTTTCCGGTTAATACAATTCTAGCATGAATGATAAACATTTATCATGAAATAAGGAAATAAATAATAACTTTATTATTGCCTCTAGGGCATATTTCCTTGATCTCCCACTTGCACTAGAGTCAATAATCTAGATTACTCAGTAATGATTCTAACACCCATGGAGTCTTGGTGCTGATCATGTTTTGCTCGTGGAAGAGGCTTAGTCAATGGGTGCGCAACATTCAGATCCGTATGTATCTTGCAAATCTCTATGTCTCGATCTGGACTAAGTCCGGATGGAATTAGGCGTCTCTTGATGTGCTTGGTCCTCTTGTGAAATCTGGATTCCTTTGCTAAGGCAATTGCTCGATATTGTCACGAAGATTTTCATTGGACCCGATGCACTAGGTATGACACCTAGATCGGATATGAACTCCTTCATCGAGACTCCTTCATTAGCTGCTTCGAAGCTGCTATGTATTCCGCTTCACATGTAGATCCCGCTCTGACGCTTTGTTTAGAACTGCACCAACCGACAGCTCCTCCGTTTAGTGTAAATCGTATCCGGTCTGCGATTTAGAATCGTCGGATCGGTGTCAAAGCTTGCATCAACGTAACCGTTCGATGAGCTCTTTGTCACCTCCATATCGAGAAACATATCCTTCATCCTTTTCGGTATTTCGGGATGTTCTTGACCGCTGTCTAGTGATCCACTCTGGATTACTTTGGTACCTCCTGCTAAGCTTATAGCAAGGCACACATCAGTGCGGTACACAACATTGCATACATGATAGAGCCTATGGCTGAAGCATAGGAACATCTTTCATTTTCTCTCTATCTTCTGCAGTGGTGGGCATTGAGTCGACTCAACTTCACACCTTGTAACACAGGCAAGAACCCTTTCTTTGCTTGATCCATTTTGAACTTCTTCAAAACTTTGTCAAGGTATGTGCTTTGTGAAAGTCAATTAAGCGTCTTGATCTATCTCTATAGATCTTAATGCCCAATATGTAAGCAGCTTCACGAGGTCTTTCATTGAAAACTCTTATTCAAGTATCCCTTTATGCTATCCAGAAATTCTATATCATTTCCGATCAGCAATATGTCATCCACATATAAGATCGAGAAATGCTACTGAGCTCCCACTCACTTTCTTGTAAATCTGAGGCTTCTCCAAAAGTGCAGTACAAACCCAAATGCTTTGATCACACTATCAAAGCGTTTATTCCAACTCGAGATGCTTGCACCAGTCCATAGATGGATCATTGGAGCTTGCATACTTTGTTAGCTCCTTTTGGATCGATAAAACCTTACGGTTGCATCATATACAACTCTTCTTCGTAAATCCATTCAGAATGCGTCTTTACATCCATTTGCCAAATTTCATAATCATAAAATGCGCAATCGCTAACATGATTCGGACGGACTTAAGCATCGCCACTGGTGAGAAGGTCTCATCGTAGTCAACCCCTTGAACTTGTCGAAAACCTTTTGCGACAAGTCGAGCTTTATAAACGATAACATTACGTCGGCGTCGGTCTTCTTCTTGAAGATCCACTTGTTTTCTATTGCTTGCCTACCCTCGGGCAAGTCAACCAAAATCCACACTTTGTTTTCATACATGGATCCCATCTCGATTTCATGGCCTCAAGCCATTTTGCGAATCTGGGCTCACCATCGCTTCTTCATAGTTCGTAGGTTCATCATGATCTAGTAGCATGACTTCCGAACAGGATTACCGTACCACTCAGTGCGGATCTTACTCTGGTTGATCTACGAGGTTCTGCGGTAACTTGATCTCAAGTTTCATGATCAACATCATCAACTTCCTCACTACTTGGTGTAGGTGTCTCGTAAACTGGTTTCTGCGACGAACTACTTTCAAGTAAGGGAGAAGGTACTATTACCTCATCAAGTTCCACTTTCCTCCCTCACTTCTTTCGAGAGAAACTCCTTCTCTAGAAAGGATCCATTCTTAACAACGAATGTTTTGCCTTGGATCTGTGATAGAAGGTGTACCCAACTGTCTCCTTTGGGTATCCTATGAAGACACATTTCTCCGATTTGGGTTCGAGCTTATCGGGTTGAAGCTTTTTCACATAAGCATCGCATCCCCAAACTTTAAGAACGACAACTTTGGTTTCTTGCTAAACCATAGTTCATAAGGTGTCGTCTCAGCAGTTTGACGGTGTTCTATTCAGTGTGAATCTGGTGTCTCTAGAGCATAACCCCAAAGCGATAGCGGTAAATCTGACACAATCATCCGGAAGATTAACTCCCAATTGTGTCAAAGAGACATCATAGATCGCACCATATCTAGTAATGTGCGATTCCAGCCGAGTGTCGAGGAGAGTTCACAAGACGACGGCGTGGCAGGACGATCTTGATGTTTCACCGCGGCGAGGCTTCGCCTAAGCATGACGGTATAACTGAGGTGGAATATGGTGGAGGGGCACGCTGACACGGCTAAGGAACGATCTCACGATCAACTTGTGTGTTCAAGGTGCCCCCCTTGCTGTATATAAAGGAGCAGGGGAAGGGGCGGCGGCCAGGAGAGGGCGCGCCAGGAGTCCTACTCCCTGGGAGTAGGATTCCCCCCAATCCTAGTTGGACTAGGATTCGGGAGAGGAAAGAGAGAGAGGGGCGGCCCTTCTCCTAGTCCTAGTAGGACTAGGGAAGGGGGAGCCAGCAGCCCTTTGGCTGCCTTCTCCTTTCCACCAAGGCCCATCGAGGCCCATTTACCTCCCGGGGTTTCGGTAACCTCCTAGCATTCAGTAAATTTCGTTTTAGCCGGAACCATTCGAACTCCAAACATAGGCTTCCAATATATCAATCTTTATGTCTCGACCATTCGAGACTCCTCGTCACGTAAACGATCGTGTGCTAAGCTAAGGGAATGGGTCATGTCAATCAGATCATTCTACTAATGATGTGACCTCATTAATCAAATAACAACTCCTTTGTTCATGGTTAGGAAACATAACCATCTTTGATTAACAAGCTAGTCTAGTAGAGGCATACTAGTGACATCTTGTTTTGTCTATGCATTCACACATGTATCATGTTTCCGGTTAATACAATTCTAGCATGAATGATAAACATTTATCATGAAATAAGGAAATAAATAATAACTTTATTATTGCCTCTAGGGCATATTTCCTTCAAACACACCTACAGAAGCAAACTTGTAAAATTTTCAAATAGGAGACCATGTGACAGATAAGTTAAAGAGCATACTGAATATGCCACCTTTCAACTCCTTGTTCTCCTTCAAAGCATTCGATAATTGGGCTCTTAAATCCTTCAGTTCTTCGGCTTGCTTGATATTTGCATCCTGTAGTTTGTTCTTCTCATTAATGGTCTGTGTCAATACACGTTGACCAGCGATTTCTTGCCCTTCGGCATGTTGTTTGTCCGCTTGAGCAGCCCTTAGCCTCTCATCCAGTTGATCTATTGAGCCTACCAATGAGACAAAACATATTTAACAACCTCGTTGTAGCCACGGAACCTTATTTCCGAGCTGCTGTGGTACTTACCATCAGGTGCCTTCTTGGATTTCTTCAAATTTTCCAGTTCGGCGGTGGCATCAGTCAGCTTAGTTCAACATTCCTCCAGCTCCTTCGATAATGTGTTATTCCTCTCTGTGAGTACCTGACAATATAACGACTCTTAAGTCAGTTGGGCCAACTGCTTCAAGACTCGGGGGCTACTGGCATATGATTATTGAATCTGCATAAAAATGCTTACCCGCATATCCTTTGAAAGCTAGTGAGTGACTCCAGCAAGTCCATCCTGAGTAGCTCGGATATAAGCATCCGTTAAGCTGAAGGCATTGAAAGCCTCTTTAGCGGTTCGGTCACGATAGCCGCTCATACGCTTGCGACCAGTGACCATCGCACTCTCCACTTGAGTTTGTGACGGATAAATTATCTCAATCCTCCGAGGAGATAACAACTGGCATTGTTCGTGATCCCTCCGGTCCTTGTGGCGAGGATGCTGGGGATTAGTCGTCATGCAAGGTCTCCGGATGCGGTCCAAGCATACCTCCTCTGCAAAGAGCATGTTTGGGAATGTCACCGTCCGATCTATCCTACTGAATCGTGTTAAAGGATTATACCTCTTCGACATAGAAGAGGGTCCAATTTCATACGTTGTTTCTACCTTGTGCAAGCATCGTCTTCTTAGAGGACGCCTTTCGACGTTCGGACACACCATTAATATTTCTCCATAAATCGAAATGGCCTCGCAGCCTAGGAACAGCTAGCAAAGAGCAACAAAACCTGCGATGTGTAGAATGGAGCCGGCGTAAGGTTGTGCAGCTGGAGACCATAATACTCCAGAAGACCTCTGTGGAAGGGGTGGATTGGAAATCCCACGCCCCTCAGCAAGAATGAAACGAAGCACACCCGCTCCCCTTTATTAGAATTGGGGAATTTCTCCGCAAGGGCTTCGCCGTTGAAGGAGTTAATCCCGCCCAAACGGGGACTATATCCGATGGAGGGAGGTATCCCTGCGCATGAAGCTTGGTCAACTGGGTGTGGGGTAACGAGCAGCTCTCCCAGTCGCCTTTTTGAGGGCCGTGTGGGCGCGAGGAAGAACATGGAGCGTGGGCCATCTTTGGTTGGTTTCCTATGGCAAGCTCTAAGGATTTTCGTCTAGTCAGGAATGGCATCTGAGATTCAATCTCTTTAAATAAGCCTTCCTTACATGGTCAAGGGGTTACTTGTAAAAATACTTAGACCCATCGTATTCATCTGACACGTGGAAGCCGAGGTGACGGCAGCGCAGAAGCTGAAGTGTACAATATTTAATGTAAAGGCCGAACTATATGGAGTACAATGGGGAACTCGCCTTGCAAAGCCGAAGACATAAAGCGGGATACAACATCGTCATTGAAGGCAAGTTCAGGGGCTACTGAGGGAGTCCTGGATTAGGGGGTCCTTAGAGAGCCGACCTATGTGACATGGGCCGGACTGACGGGCCGTGAAGATACAGAACCAAAGGCCTTCTCCCGTGTCCAGATGGGACTCTCCTTTGCATGGACGGCAAGCTTGGCGTCCGGATGTGTAGTTTCCTTCCTCTGTAAACCGACTATGTACAACCCTAGTCCCCTCTGGTGCCTATATAAACTGGAGGATTTAGTCCTTAAGGGCAAACTGAAGGAAATATGCCCTAGAGGCAATAATAAAGTTATTATTTATTTCCTTATTTCATGATAAATGTTTATCATTCATGCTAGAATTGTATTAACCGGAAACATGATACATGTGTGAATGCATAGACAAAACAAGATGTCACTAGTATGCCTCTACTAGACTAGCTTGTTAATCAAAGATGGTTATGTTTCCTAACCATGAACAAAGGAGTTGTTATTTGATTAATGAGGTCACATCATTAGTAGAATGATCTGATTGACATGACCCATTCCCTTAGCTTAGCACACGATCGCTTAGTATGTTGCTACCGCTTTTATCCATGACTTATACATGTTCCTCGTAACTATGAGATTATGCAACTCCGTTTACGGAGGAACACTTTGGTGCTACCAAACATCACAACGAATCGGGTGATTATAAAGGAGTACTACAGTGTCTCCAAAGGCGATGTTGGGTTGGCGATTTCGAGATTAGGTTTTGTCACTCCGATAGTCGGAGAGGTATCTCTGGCCCTCTCGGTAATGCACATCATCAAGCCTTGCAAGCACTACAACTAATGAGTTAGTTGTGAGATGATGTATTACGGAACGAGTAAAGAGACTTGCCGGTAACGAGATTGAACTAGGTATTGATACCGACGATCGAATCTCGGGCAAGTAACATACCGATGACAAAGGGAACAACGATGTTGTTATGCGGTCCGACCGATAAAGATCTTCGAGAATATGTAGGAACCAATATGGGCATCCAGGTCCCGCTGTTGGTTATTGACCGTGAATGGTTCTAGGTCATGTCTACATTGTTCTCGAACCGTAGGGTCCGCACGCTTAAGGTTTCGATGATGCTTATTATGAGTTTATGTATTTTGATGTACCAAGGAGTTCGAGTCCCGGATGTGATCACGGACATGACGAGGAGTCTCGGAATGGTCGAGACATAAAGATTGATATATTGAAGCCTATGTTTGGAGTTCGAATGGTTCCGCTAAAACGGAGGTTACTGGAACCCCCGGAGGTAAATGGGCCTCGATGGGCCTTGGTGGAAGGGAGAAGGGCAGCCCAAAGGGGCTGCGCGCCCCCCTTCCCTAGTCCTACTAGGACTAGGAGAAGGGCCGCCCTCTCTCTCTTTCCTCCGGAATCCTAGTCCAACTAGGATTGGGGGAATCCTACTCAGAGGGAGTAGGACTCCTTGGCGCTGCCTCCTTGGCCGCCGCCCCCCCCCTGGCTCCTTTATATACGGGGCAGGGGGCACCTTGAACACACAAGTTGATCGTGAGATCGCTCCTTAGCCGTGTGCGGTGCCCCTCCACCATATTCCACCTCGTTATACCGTCAAGCTTAGGCGAAGCCTCGCGCACGGTGAAACATCAAGATCGTCACCACGCCGTCAGGTCGACGGAACTCTCCTCGACACTCGGCTGGATCGAGTACGAGGGACGCCATCGAGCTGTACGGTGTCAAGAACTCGGGGCGCCGAGTAACGGCGCCGGATCGGTCGGATCGCGAGGAGAACGACGACTACTTCCTCTACGCCAGATCGCTTCGCTTCGGTCTACAAGGGTATGTAGACAACACTCTCCTCTCGTTGCTATACATCACCATGATCTTGCGCAGCGAGGGAAAATTTTTGAAATTACTACGCTCCCCAACAAAGGGCATCCGAGCCTAGGTTTTTCTATGGTTTGATGTTTTGCACGAGTAGAACACAAGTGAGTTGTGGGCGATACAAGTCATACTACCTACCAGATGTCATACTTTGGTTCAGCGGTATTGTGAGATGAAGCGCCTGACCGACATTACGCCAGACGCTTACGCGAGACTGGTTTCACCGCCACGAGCACTCGCTGCTTAAAGGTGTTGGTGGGTGCCTGTCTCTCTCACTTTAGTTGAACTGAGTGGCTACGCCCGGTCCTTGAGAAGGTTAAAACGAGTCTATTTGACGAAGTATCGCTGTGGTTTTGATGCGAGGTGAGACCGGTTCTTGCTTAAGCCCGTAGCAGCCACGTAAAATTTGCAACAACAAAGTAGAGGACGCCTAACTTGTTTTTGCAGGTATGTTGTGATGTGATATGGTCAAGACGTGATGCTATATTTTATTGTATGAGATGATCATGTTTTGTAACCGGTTATCGGCAATCGGCAGGAGCCATATGGTTGTCGCTTATTGTATGCAATGCAATCGCTCAGTAATGCTTTACTTTATCACTAAGCGGTAGCGATAGTCGAGTAGCATAAGTTTGGCGAGACGACAACGATGCTGCGATGGAGATCAAGGTGTCGCTACCGGTGACGATGGTGATCATGGTGGTGCAACAAGATGGAGATCGTGAAGCACAAGATGATGATGACCATATCATATCACTTATATTGATTTGCATGTGATGTTTATCCTTTATGCATCTTATCTTGCTTTGATCGACGGTAGCATTATAAGATGATCTCTCACTAAATTATCAAGAAGTGTTCTCCCGAGTATGCACCGCTGCCAAAGTTCGTCGTGCCTGCACACCACGTGATGATCGGGTGTGATAAGCTCACGCTCATCTACAACGGTGCAAGCCAGTTTTGCACACGCAGAATACTCGGGTTATACTTGACGAGCCTAGCATATGCAGATATGGCCTCGAACACGGAGACCGAAAGGTCGAGCGTGAATCATATAGTAGATATGATCAACATAAGATGTTCACCATTGAAAACTACTCCATTTCACGTGATGATCGGTTATGGTTTAGTTGATTTGGATCACGTGATCACTTAGATGACTAGAGAGATGTTTTTCTAAGTGGGAGTTCTTAAGTAATATGATTAATTGAACTTAAATTTATCATGAACTTAGTACCTGATAGTATCTTGCTTGTTTATGTTTGATTGTAGATAGATGGCTCGTGCTGTTGTTCCGTTGAATTTTAATGCGTTCCTTGAGAAAGCAAAGTTGAAAGATGATGGTAGCAATTACACGGATCGGGTCCGAATTTGAGGATCATCCTCATTGCTGCACGTAAGAGTTACGCCTGGATGCACCGCTAGGTGACAGCTGCTGCTGGAGCAACGCCAGATGTTATGAACGTCCGCAGAGCAAAGTCGATGACTACTCTATAGTTCAATGTGCCATGCTTTACGGCTTAGAACCGGGACTTCAACGACGTTTTGAACGTCATGGAGCATATGAGATGTTCCAGAGTTGAAGTTAATATTCCAAATGTAATGCCCGGATTGAGAGATATGAAGTCTCCAATAAGTTCTATAGCTGCAAGATGGAGGAGAATAGTTCATTAGTGAGCATATACTCGTAATGTCCGGGTACTACAATCACTTGACACAATTGGGAGTTAATCTTCCGGATGATTGTGTCATTGATGTAATTCTCCAATCACGCCACCAAGCTACAAAGGCTTCGTGATGAACTATAATATGCAAGGGTTAGTAAAGACTATGCTCGAGCTCTTCGCAATGCTAAAGGCTGGAGGTAGAAATCAAGAAGGAGCATCAAGTGTTGATGGTCAATAAGACCACTAGTTTCAAGAAGAAAGGCAAAGGGAAGAAGAAGGAATTCAAGAAGAACAGCAAGCAAGTTGTCGCTCAGAGAAGAAACCCAAGTCTGGCCCTAAACCTGAAATCGAGTGCTTTTATCGCAAGCGATCGGTCATCGGAAGCGGAACTGCCCCAAGTATTTGGCGGATAAGAAGGATGGCAAGGTGAACAAAGGTATATGTGATATACATGTTATTGATGTGTACCTTACTAGAGCTCGTAGTAGCACTGGTATTTGATCTTGGTTCGTTGCTAATATTTGCAACTCAAAGCAGGACTACGGATTGCTTAACTCGCAAAGGACGAGGTGACGATGCGGCGTGGAAATGGTTCCAAAGTCGATGTGATCGCGGTCGGCACGCTACCTCTACATCTACCTTCGGATTAGTTTTAGACCTAAATAATTGTTATTTGGTGCTGCGTTGAGCATGAACATTATATCTGGATCTTGTTTGATGCGAGACGGTTATTCATTTAAATCAGAGAATAATGGTTGTTCTATTTATATGAGTAATATCTTTATGGTCATGCACCCTTGAGGAGTGGTCTATTTTTATGAATCTCGATAGTAGTGATACACATATTCATAATGTTGAAACCAAAAGATGCAGAGTTGATAATGATAGTGCAACTTATTTGTGGCATCGCCGCTTAGGTCATATCGTGTAAAGCGCATGAAGAAACTCCATCTCGATGGACTTTTGGAGTCACTTGATTATGAATCACTTGGCACTTATGAACCGTGCCTCATGGGCAAGATGACTAGAACACCGTTCTCCGTACTATGGAGAGAGCAACAGATTTGTTGGAAATCATACATACAGATGTATGTGGTCCGATGAATATTGAGGCTCGTGGCGGATATCGTTATTTTCTCACCTTCACAGATGACTTAAGCAGATATGGGTATATCTACTTAATGAAACATAAGTCTGAAACGTTTGAAAAGTTCAAAGAATTTCAGAGTGAAGTTGAAAATCATCGTAATAAGAAAATTAAGTTTCTACGATCCGATCGTGGAGGTGAATATTTGAGTTACGAGTTTGGTCTACATTTGAAACAATGTGGAATAGTTTAGAACTCACGCCACCCGGAACACCACAACGTAATGGTGTGTCCGAACGTCGAATCGCACTTTACTAGATATGGTGCGATCTATGATGTCTCTTACTGATTTACCGCTATCATTTTGGGGTTATGCTCTAGAGACAGCCGATTCACACCGAATAGAACACCGTCGAAATCTGCTGAGACGACACCTTATGAACTATGGTTTAGCAAGAAACCAAAGTTGTCGTTTCTTAAAGTTTGGGGATGCGATGCTTATGTGAAAAAGCTTCAACCCGATAAGCTCGAACCCAAATCGGAGAAATGTGTCTTCATAGGATACCCAAAGGAGACAGTTGGGTACACCTTCTATCACAGATCCAAGGCAAAACATTCGTTGTTAAGAATGGATCCTTTCTAGAGAAGGAGTTTCTCTCGAAAGAAGTGAGTGGGAGGAAAGTGGAACTTGATGAGGTAATAGTACCTTCTCCCTTACTTGAAAGTAGTTCGTCGCAGAAACCAGTTTCGAGACACCTACACCAAGTAGTGAGGAAGTTGATGATGTTGATCATGAAACTTGAGATCAAGTTATCGCAGAACCTCGTAGATCAACCAGAGTAAGATCCGCACTGAGTGGTACGGTAATCCTGTTCGGAAGTCATGCTACTAGATCATGATGAACCTACGAACTATGAAGAAGCGATGGTGAGCCCAGATTCCATAAAATGGCTTGAGGCCATGAAATCTGAGATGGGATCCATGTATGAAAACAAAGTGTGGACTTTGGTTGACTTGCCCGAGGGTAGGCAAGCAATAGAAAACAAGTGGATCTTCAAGAAGAAGACCGACGACGACGGTAATGTTATCGTTTATAAAGCTCGACTTGTCGCAAAAGGTTTTCGACAAGTTCAAGGGGTTGACTACGATGAGACCTTCTCACCAGAAGCGATGCTTAAGTCCGTCCGAATCATGTTAGCGATTGCCGATTTTATGATTATGAAATTTGGCAAATGGATGTAAAGACCGCATTCTGAATGGATTTTCGGAAGAAGAGTTGTATATGATGCAACCGAAGGTTTTATCGATCCAAAGGAGCTAACAAAGTATGCAAGCTCCAATGATCCATCTATGGACTGGTGCAAGCATCTCGGAGTTGGAATAAACGCTTTGATAGTGTGATCAAAGCATTTGGGTTTGTCTGAGACTTTTGGAGAAGCTGTATTTACAAGAAAGTGAGTGGGAGCTCAGAGCATTTCGATCTTATATGTGGATGACATATTGCTGATCGGAAATGATATAGAATTTCTGGATAGCATAAAGGGATACTTGAATAAGAGTTTTTCAATGAAAGACCTCGGTGAAGCTGCTTACATATTGGGCATTAAGATCTATAGAGATAGATCAAGACGCTTAATTGGACTTTCACAAAGCACATACCTTGACAAAGTTTTGAAGAAGTTCAAAATGGATCAAGCAAAGAAAGGGTTCTTGCACGTGTTACAAGGTGTGAAGTTGAGTCGACTCAATGCCCACCACCGCAGAAGATAGAGAGAAAATGAAAGATGTTCCTATGCTTCAGCCATAGGCTCTATCATGTATGCAATGCTGTGTACGGACTGATGTGTGCCTTGCTATAAGCTTAGCAGGAGGTACCAAAGTAATCCAGAGTGGATCATCGACAGCGGTCAAGAACATCCTGAAATACCGAAAAGGACGAAGGATATGTTTCAGATATGGAGGTGACAAAGAGCTCATCGTGAACGGTTACGTTGATGCAAGCTTTGACACCGATCCGGACGATTCTAAATCGCAGACCGGATACGATTTACACTAAACGGAGGAGCTGTCGGTTGGTGCAGTTCTAAACAAAGCGTCGTGGCGGGATCTACATGTGAAGCGGAATACATAGCAGCTTCGAAGCAGCTAATGAAGGAGTGCGGATGAAGGAGTTCATATCCGATCTAGGTGTCATACCTAGTGCATCGGGTCCAATGAAAATCTTTCGTGACAATATCGAGCAATTGCCTTAGCAAAGGAATCCAGATTTCACAAGAGGACCAAGCACATCAAGAGACGCTTCAATTCCATCCGGACTTAGTCCAGACGGAGACATAGAGATTTGCAAGATACATACGGATCTGAATGTTGCAGACCCATTGACTAAGCCTCTTCCACGAGCAAAACATGATCAGCACCAAGACTCCATGGGTGTTAGAATCATTACTGAGTAATCTAGATTATTGACTCTAGTGCAAGTGGGAGACTGAAGGAAATATGCCCTAGAGGCAATAATAAAGTTATTATTTATTTCCTTATTTCATGATAAATGTTTATCATTCATGCTAGAATTGTATTAACCGGAAACATGATACATGTGTGAATGCATAGACAAAACAAGATGTCACTAGTATGCCTCTACTAGACTAGCTTGTTAATCAAAGATGGTTATGTTTCCTAACCATGAACAAAGGAGTTGTTATTTGATTAATGAGGTCACATCATTAGTAGAATGATCGATTGACATGACCCATTCCCTTAGCTTAGCACACGATCGCTTAGTATGTTGCTACCGCTTTTATCCATGACTTATACATGTTCCTCGTAACTATGAGATTATGCAACTCCGTTTACGGAGGAACACTTTGGTGCTACCAAACGTCACAACGAATCGGGTGATTATAAAGGAGTACTACAGGTGTCTCCAAAGGCGATGTTGGGTTGGCGATTTCGAGATTAGGTTTTGTCACTCCGATAGTCGGAGAGGTATCTCTGGGCCCTCTCGGTAATGCACATCATCAAGCCTTGCAAGCACTACAACTAATGAGTTAGTTGTGAGATGATGTATTACGGAACGAGTAAAGAGACTTGCCGTAACGAGATTGAACTAGGTATTGGATACCGACGATCGAATCTCGGGCAAGTAACATACCGATGACAAAGGAACAACGATGTTGTTATGCGGTCCGACCGATAAAGATCTTAAGAGAATATGTAGGAACCAATATGGGCATCCAGGTCCCGCTGTTGGTTATTGACCGTGAATGGTTCTAGGTCATGTCTACATTGTTCTCGAACCGTAGGGTCCGCACGCTTAAGGTTTCGATGGCGGTTATTATGAGTTTATGTATTTTGATGTACCAAGGAGTTCGAGTCCCGGATGTGATCACGGACATGACGAGGAGTCTCGGAATGGTCGAGACATAAAGATTGATATATTGGAAGCCTATGTTTGGAGTTCGAATGGTTCCGGTAAAACGGAATTTACGGAGTACCGGAGGTTACTGAAACCCCCGGAGGTAAATGGGCCTCGATGGGCCTTGGTGGAAAGGAGAAGGGCAGCCCAAAGGGGCTGCGCGCGCCCCCCTTCCCTAGTCCTACTAGGACTAGGAGAAGGGCCGCCCCCTCTCTCTCTTCCCCTCCGGAATCCTAGTCCAACTAGGATTGGGGGAATCCTACTCCCAGAGGAGTAGGACTCCTGGCGCCGCCTCCTTGGCCGCCGCCCCCTCCCCTGGCTCCTTTATATACGGGGCAGGGGGCACCTGGAACACACAAGTTGATCGTGAGATCGTTCCTTAGCCGTGTGCGGTGCCCCCTCCACCATATTCCACCTCGGTTATACTGTCGCGAAGCTTAAGCGAAGCCTCGCGCCGTGAAACATCAAGATCGTCACCACGCCGTCGTCTCGACGAACTCTCCTCGACACTCGGCTGGATCGGAGTACGAGGGACGCCATCGAGCTGTACGTGTGTCAAGAACTCGGGCGCCGGAGTAACGGCGCCGGATCGGTCGGATCGCGAGGAGAACGACGACTACTTCCTCTACGTTGTGATCGCTTCGCCGGGTCTACAAGGGTATGTAGACAACACTCTCCCCTCTCGTTGCTATACATCACCATGATCTTGCGTGTGCGTAGGAAAATTTTTGAAATTACTACGTTCCCCAACAGTGTTAACCGGACATCCTGAAGGAGAGTTGTCCAAAGTGCACGAGCGAGCTCGGAAAGCATTGAGGAACATGGCGAAGGCTTTATGGCCATCCGATCCCCACCAAGAAGTATGGATGAGCTTGCGAATTTATTCAAGGGAGCTCGCCGCCATTTGGAGCTATGGAACATATCAACATGTCAGGAAGGCACCCGAGAAGCCTGGGCCATGTTGAAAACGCGGTATACCAAGCTTGATCTGAATCATATGGCCCGGGTCGGACCTCAGGGACCAGATGGACAAGAAATTCCTGTGAGCTTAGTGTACGACCAAGTGAAAATAGCCGCTAAGTTTTCTCAACATGATTATAAACTAGACAACCTACTGGAGGGTCTAGAGGAAGAAGAAGTTTTTGAGTCCAAGTAGTAGTATACTTTATCAACAAACTTATCTCCAGCCGAATCGTAAAACGGTTGTCATGGTAGACTTTCTGCTTCGACCTCCAGAACTTGAAGTTCGGAGTGTTTCCGGATATTGTACCATTAGGTAAATGCCGAGATATGTTCGGAAACCAGGCAGTCCGGTCATAGTTTCTTAAACAGACAAGTTGTATTCGGGGAGTTATGTTATATTACATTTGATCGTAAGAAACATCTTCCAGAGAGAATAGTTCCGTTAAGGGTTCCTTTCCCTGGGCCAGCATGCGTTTTTGCGCATGCATAAGCTGTGGTGCGAGAAATAACAGTACGCATTATAATTTGGGCGAACATATTGCTGCGAGGGCAGTTCGTCTGTTGTCCGCTGACCAATTATTCCCTTAAGAACGCTAGCTTTCGTCTTCACCCGTCTGAGGTACACGTCCGGATAACCTGGCTGTAACAATAGCAGAGGTGCCCCCTTTATGGCCTAGCCGAACAAGCGGGAATGTAGGGCATAAGCACAGGAGCCAGGCAACCCATCTTGTCAAAAACTTAAGTCATAAAGGTTCATATAATGGCGAAGACAAGACACATATGAGTTGAAAACACATATATACGGTGAGCTTGATGCTCAAAAAATAATGATGATATTAAGCTTCTATGAAGAGAAGCCCCCAGGTATTATGGGGTTTGTACATTTAATGATGTATGCCCCTCAAGTATGCGGTTCATCCGAACACTGGCTAGAAGTCACACAAAAACGAAAAAAGAGAGGAAAAAAATACGAGAGGGAGAAAAGAAAGGGCAAAGAAAAAGGTATAAGTGTGGACTTAGGAGTAGAATCTTCGGAGCTGAGCTGCGTTCCATGGGTTTGGTTCCAAACAATTATCCGAAGTGTTGCGAAGGTGATATGCTCCTTCAATGAGAACTTCATCTATAATGAAGGGACCCTCCCATTTGGGCTTGAGCTTGTCCTTTTTCTTCTCTGGTAGGCGTAGGACAAGTTCACCGACGTTATAAGTCTTTGCACGTACCTCCCTGCTTTGATATCACCAAGCTTGATATTGGTAAAATGCGGAACGGGCCTTTGCGACGTCGTGCTCCTCCTCCAGGCTGTCCAAATCATCCTGCCGGTCGAGCTTCGCCTCCCTCTCTTCATACATGCGCACTCGAGGTGAGTCATGAATAATGTCGCAAGGCAATACTGCCTCGGCGCCATACACCATGAAAAAAGGTGTATATCCGGTCATGCGATTGGGCGTGGTACGCAGCTCCCATAGTACAGAATCGAGTTCTTCAACCCAGTGCTTGTCTGATTCTCGCAAAGATCGCACTAGTCCGGGTTTGATGCCGCTCATTATCAAGCCATTACCCCTTCGACCTGACCGTTTGTCTGAGGGCGATAGACGGAGGCGTAATCGAGCTTGATGCCCAAATTAGCGCACCAGGTTTTCACCTCGTCGGCTGTAAAGTTGGAACTGTTGTTAGTAATGATACTATGTGGGACACCATAATGGTGTACCACACCGGATATGAAGTCTATAACCGATCCGGCTTCAGCCATTTTGACTTGTTTGGCTTCTATCCACTTAGTGAACTTGTCGATCATAACCAGTAAATATTTCTTCTTGTGGCTTCCCCCTTTAAGGGGTCCGACCATATCTAGCCCCCAGACCGCAAAAGGCCAAGTAATGGGGATTGTTCGTAAGGCAGTGGGCGGCATATGACTTTGATTGGCGAAAAGCTGGCATCCAACACAGAGTTGTACGAGGTCTTGTGCGTCTGCTCGGGCTGTGGGCCAAAAGAAACCCGTATGGAAGGCCTTACTTACAAGGGCCCGAGCTGCAGCGTTATGGCCACCAAGACCAGCGTGTATTTCAGCCAAGAGATACCATCCTTCTTCTTCGGAGATGCACCTTTGGAGTACTCCGGTGGTACTTTTCTTGTATAGTTCCCCCTCATGGACTTTGTAGGCCTTCGAGCGTCGAACAATGCAAGGGGCCTCCGTCTGGTCATCAAGGAGCTCATTCCTAGTAAGGTAAGCGAGGAACAGTTCAGTCCATGGGGCGATTACAACCATGATTTTGGAGCCGATGGTGCTATCTCGGTTCCCGAACCCCCGACGATATCGGAACTGTGTTCGAAATCCGGGGGTATGATCGGTTCTGGAACGGTGTTGCCGCTATCGTTCTGCCACACAACGGATGGCTTGAAGAGACTCTCCAAGAAGGTGTTAGGCGGGACGGGGTCCTGTTTGGCGCCCATGCGGGCAAGTATGTCTGCAGCTTGATTACTCTCTCGAGCCACATGATGAAACTCGAGCCCTTCAAACCGAGTTGATATTTGAGTACGGCGTTGCGATAAGCCGCCATCTTCGAATCTTTTGCGTCAAAGTCTCCATTTATTTTAGATATTGCGAGGTTTGAGTCCCCGCGTACTTCGAGGCGTTGTATGCCCATGGAGACGGCCATCCGGAGACCGTGCAATAGGGCCTCATATTTGGCTGCATTGTGAGACTGTATACAGTATTTGCAGCACATAACGGACTGCGTCTCCTATGGGGGATGTCAAGATGACACCCATCCCCAAACCGGCTAACATTTTAGAGCCATCGAAGTGCATCACCCAGTTGGAATATGTGACATATTCTTTAGGGAGTTCGGCATGTGTCGATTCGGCGACAAAGTTGGCCAACACCGGAGATTTGATAGCTCGGCGTGCCTTGTATATTATTTCAAATGGTAAGAGCTCAATGTCCCATTTGGCAATCCAGCCGGTGGCGTCCCGATTGTTTATGATATCGTTAAGTGGTACTTCAGAAGCCACCGTGATCGAGCACTCTTGAAAGTAGTGCTGCAGGTTGCGGGATGCCATAAAGACCGCATATGCTATCTTTTGATAATGTGGGTATTGGGATTTGCATGGTGTAAGGACCGTTGATACGTATTATATTGGTTTTTGAAGTGGGATTTTATGTCCCTCTTCAGCTCGTTCTACGATGAGCCCCGCACTCACCACCTGGTGAGTTGCCGATATGTAGAGTAACATCGGTCTCCGACGTTTGGTGCGGCCAGGATTGGGTTACTTGCTAACATAGCTTCTATTTCTTCTAGTCCTCCTATGGCGGCATCCCTCCACATGAAGTTGTCAGTGCGGCGGAGCACGCGATATAATGACAACGCCTTTTCCCCTAGTCTAGAGATAAAATGGCTCAAAGCTGCCATGCACAAAGCGAGTTTTTGGACCTGTTTGAGGTCTGTTTGTGTTGCCAACTGTGACAGGGCTCGGATTTTGGCTGGGTTTGCTTCGATTCCTCTATTGGAGACGATAAACCCAAGCAGCTTTCTGGTTGGAACGCCGAAAACGCATTTTTCCGGATTGATGTCATATGTTCGGAGGTTGTCGTATGTAAGGCGTAAGTCATCCACCAATAATTCGACAAGCTTGGTTTTGATGACGACGTCATCTACATATGCCTCCACAGATTTGTCGATTTGCTTTTCCAGGCATGTTTGAATCATCCATTGGTAAGTTGCACTGGTTTTCTTGAGCCCGAAAGGCATAGTGTTAAAGCAGAAGGGCCCATACGGAGTGATGAATGCCGTTGCATCTAGGTCGGATTCTTTCATCTTAATTTGATGGTATTCATAGTATGCATCAAGAAAGCACAAGGAATCATGTCCTGCGGCTGCGTCAATAATCTGGTCAATTCAAGGCAGTGGGAAGGGGTCCTTTGGGCAAGCCTTATTAAGGTCTTTGAAATCTACGCACAGGCGCCAGGATTTATCCTTCTTCGGTACCATGACCAGGTTTGCTAGCCAGTACGGATGTTTGATCTCTCTTATAAACTCGGCTTCAAGTAGCTTGGCTAGCTCCTCCCCCATAGCCTGTCGTTTGGGTTCGGAGAATCGGCGCAGAGTTTGCTTGACTGGTTTGTATCCTTGCAGTATATTGAGACTATGATCGGCCAGTCTTTGTAGGATACCTGGCATATCTGAAGGGTGCCAAGCAAAAATGTCCCAGTTCTCACGCAGGAATGTGCGTAATGCGGCGTCCACCATCGGATCAAGTTGTGCCCCAATGGAAGCTATTTTCTTGGGGTCCATCGGGTGAACTTGAAATTTGACTATTTCATCTGCTGGCTTGAAGGAAGTAGACTTGGGTCACTTATCGAGGATTACATCGTCCCTATCTACTATAGAGCATAGAGTGGTCAATTCTTCGGCCGCGAGGGCCTCGGATAATGCTTCAAGGGCCAGAGAGGCGGTTTTGTTTTTGGCATAGAGTGCTATGTCCGGATCACTGGTGATAGTGATAATTCCATTGGCCCCAGGAATTTTGAGCTTCGTATACTCATAATGGAGTATGGCTTGGAAGCGTGTGAACGTGTCCCGCCCCAGCAAGGCGTGATACCCGTTGTTAAAGGGTGCCATATGGAAGAATAACTCTTCGGACCTATAGTTTTCCGGCGTGCCGAATACCACGTCAAGTTTATTTTTTCCCGAGCATCTTGCTTCTCGACTGGGTATAATACCTCGAAAGGTTGTGGTACTTTGATCAATGCGACTCCTGTCCAATTGCATTTTATTGAGCGTGTCCTCGTAGATGAGGTTCAGTCCGCTTGTCGGCGTCCTGGATTTGGGGGTATCCAGCCCTGCCTGCCTGCGGCCCACCATGTGGCTCCATCGACGGCATGGTATGACCCAGCTTTGTCATCAACAACACAAGACCCTCGCAAGGGGCCAAGCCTCGCGAGGTGAACGACACCAAGACTCCCGAAGGGATCGGCCTCCTCAGGCTGGCTCCTGAGGGGCGGAGAGTTTTATGAAGGTTACCTCACGAGGCTCAGCTGACATGAGCCATGACGACTAAGGCCAGGCGGGCGCCAGGCAGGCGCAGAGCGCATGTTTCCTATTTGGTGCAAGGGAGGCAAGCCACAGGTGCGGAGTCCCGAGGAATCAGCCAAAGGTTTCCATTCTAGTGCAACGAGACCAAGACCGCCAGGACGGCAGGACGGAGGTCATTGACGAGCCCACTGCAACGTCATGACCAGGGGCTTTTCGCAGGCGAAGACTACTTTTTCTAGGATAGACTGTACGACTTGTCCCCTTTTAAATTCGGTCATTGTGGGATCCCTTCCCGCTCATATTTGGGAAGAGGACCAAGGCCACTATAAATAGGACTAGCCACCACCATAGAAGGGGACGGACGGGATCAGAACAAGTAGAACTAGCATACACCACACCAGCTCAAGAACACCTCACCTCCTGAGGCTTGTTCGTCCACTGTACTAGCTCATCCTCAGCCCTTCGAGGCAATCCACCAAAATGCTGGAGTAGGGTATTACACCACAACGGTGGCCCGAACCAGGATAAAACTGTTGTGTCTCTTTGTCCCTTTGAGCTTGACGCGCTAGGCTTAGGAGGATCGCGAGTAATCAGGCTGGGTAGGTTAAGATGTCCGCACGCACCCCAAAGTTCGAACCTCCCAGGGGTTTGGGGATCCCATAATCCGACATTTGGCGCGCCAGTTAGGGGTGCGTTGGATCCTCTCTTCCGTCGATCGATCCACCGCTACTCCAACACCTCCATGGCCGACGCGCGCCGGGCTTGCACAAAGCGTCGGGCTACAGTCGCCGCCCATGTCGCTCAGACGGCTCCGGCGGGTGACGGGTGTGCCCGTCGCGCTCATTCTCCGGTGGCCAACGCCGCCACGGGCCCTGCCAGCCACGAGTAGCAAGCTTCATCGCTGCACCCATCGGTGCGCCATGATGACCGCACCGCTACTCCGTCACTGACCCCGTCAGTTTCGTCATCCCATGCGCGTCGCGGCCAGGCGGATGCGCAGGCCACTCTGCTCATGGCGCGGGAGCTCCTTCGCTACCGCCCGGTAGGCGACCTCTACGAGGAGTGGCTCGAGTGGATAGTTGAGCTCGTCAGCGTTGCGCATGGGGGCTCCGCTGAGCCGGCTCGCTCGCTGCCTCAGCAACCACCTGCAACGGGCGACGTGGCGCACGGGGCTCCTCCACTACCTCTGGCCCAGGGCGCCATCGTCGAGCCAAGGCGTGTGACCCCGCGGCGCGACCCGCCGCGTCCTGCGCTAGCTCTGGATGACGTGAGCTGCCAAGTGGTGCAGCGCCCGTGGGGAAGCGTCGTGCTTCAGCGCTTCAAAGATCGAGCCCGCGTCGCCGCGGGGAGGTGGCGGTGCGCGTGCACCAGGACCAGTTTCCACCCCCTCGAAGACCTCCGGTGGCCACGGCAGGATGCCGCGTGTTCACTCCGGAGCTCCGCAACGTCATCTGGCCAAGCAAGTTCATGCGTGACCTGCCTCTACGCTACGATGGCACCGCCGACCCTGCCAAGTTCCTACAGCTCTACGAGCTGAGCATCGAGGCGGCCAGCGGCGACGAGAAGATCATGGCAAACTAGTTCCCGATGCCCCTCAAGGATGGCGCGCGTTCTTGGCTCCTGAACCTGACCGAGGGGTCGGTTTCTTCCTGGGAGGAGATGCGCAGCCGCTACATTGCCAAATTCCAAGGCACTCGCGACCGTCCGCCGGCCGCGGGTGACCTGCGCCGCATCAAGCAGCAACCTGGAGAGACCCTACAGAAGTATATCCAGCGCTTCAACAACGTTCGCCTCATGATTCCCAAGGTGTCAGACGAGGCCATCATCTCCGCGTTCACCGATGGCGTCCGTGATGTCAAGATGAAGGAGGAGCTCGCCATCCACGAGGATCTCTGCACCGCTTTGGAGATGTTCAACATGGCGAACAAGTGTGCAAGGGCTGAGGAGGGAAACCTCTCCCTTCTCGAGCTCCCTGAAGCTGATCCAAAAGACAAGAAGACCAAGACCAAGGACGTGAAGCGCAAGGGGCCAGCCGTGCTTGCGGCCGAGCTAGAGACAAAGCGCGGCTACGACCACCCTGAGTCATCCAAGAGCAACCGGCCGTTGTGCGTCTTCCATAATGTTCACAGCCACAACACCAACGACTGCCAGGAGCTCAGGGCCCTCCATGACGGGCGCCTCGGTCGACGCCCCGAGCACAACGATCGAGGCTACGGTCGTGGAGGCGGCCAAGGTGGAGGGTGCTGGGATGGGTGCGACCATCATCAGGAGTGGCGCGACCAGCCTCGCGAGAACCGCTGGCAGGGCCAGCCTCGCGAGGGCAACTAGAGGGAGCAGCCTCGTGAGGATCGCCCTCAGGGCAATGCAGCTTTGCCTCCTCTACCGCCACCACCAAGAAGGAATGAAGATCACCACCATGACAAGGGGTCTGGGGGCTTCCAGGAGCCTTGGGCCATCGCCTGCATCTTGGGCGGCTCACAGGCCCCGTCTTCCCACCGCGTCTTCAAGCAGTTCGTGCGCGAGGTGAATGCAGCTCTCCCCAAGCCTGAAGCAACTCGCCCTCTCAAGTGGTCCAAGTGCGCCATTACCTTCGACTCCTCAGACCGACTCAAGTGTACGGCCACCGCTGGCGCTTCCCATGCTCTGCTCCCCCGTCATCAGCAACATCATCGTCACCAAAACTCTCATTGATGGTGGAGCGGGGCTCAATGTTCTATCTGTTCAGAGTTCAGACGTTCGACAGGCTCCAGGTGCCATACTACCAGCTGCACCCCACCAAGCCATTCTTAGGAGTGACCGATGGTTCAACACACCCGATCAGGCAGGTTCGCCTCCCTGTCACCTTCCGCGAGCGCAACAACTACCACACTGAGCTCATCGACTTCGACGTCGCCGACATCTGCCTTCCCTACAACGGCATCCTAGGGTACCCAGCACTGGCCAAGTTCATGGCAGCGACGCACCACGAGTACAACGTCCTCAAGATGCCAGGAAGCGGCGGCGTCATCACGGTCGCCTATCAAGAGAAGGATGCAGTGTGCTCCCTCGAGCGCGCCTTCCAGGCTGCAGTAGTCGAGAACCCCGAAGATGAGGCCGGCGCCCTCCCTCCTGAGGTCACCCCAAGACGAAGAAGCTGCAGCTGGGATAGGGGTCTCGTGAGGAAGCTTCACTCGAGGACGCAGCGCTGAGCCTCGCGTCCTCGGAGGCGGCACCTTCACCCATCGCATAGGAAGGTGCGCCCGGCGCTCCTCTCAGGCTGGGCTCGGGGGCTCTCCTTTGGAGGGCCTCAGATCTAGCCAATGTTGCGAGAGAGGTGCTCGGGCACCATGTGGAGGCGCTCTCCAGAGCACGCTTCCCAGGAGAAGGCAGCATGCGTGAGGCACCAGGAGTTCAGGAGTTCATCAGCAAGGCAATCGAGGAGATTTAGGAAGTAAGGGTTCTGCAAGGCGATCGTCGCCTGCCGCGTGGGGCAGCTCATTGCCCTGGCGAGGGTAAGGAGTTCCGCGTCTGCATCGACATCCCTGGGCTCAACGGGGCCGCGTCTCGGCAACTCATGTGGCCGTCTCATGTTGGCCGATGCGAAGGTTTGCCTCACAGCTACGTCTGCATGCCATTCGGCCTGGCGGGCGCGGCTGAGGCGTTCCAGTGCTGCATGAGGGACGCTCAGACGGCCTGTGAGGCCAGGCACCAGGCGGTCCTGGCGGAGTTGGAGGAGCACCTTCAGGAGCCTTTCGGTCCCTCTGAGTCTCCCGAGGCTCGAACCAGAGCGTCTCATGAGGAACAGCTCCAGCGGTGCGTGTTTTTTGGCTACTTCAGTACCACTTCAGCAACGGTACCAGGTGACATCTCTCTAGTTCACTCAGTTTGGAGGCGCCCCTCGGGCCGCATCATCCCTAGGCCGTGTGGGTCTAGCCCTACGACATGTATTGTTTTGCATTCATCAGGACTATCTAATCATTTCCATGAGTTTATCTATGATTGTCACTCCATGACCACCGCCTCACGACCCTTCGTGTGTGCTGACTAATTCCATTCCCGCATCACTGCACGATACTCACATCGGCATGACGCTTGTGCTCGGGTCCGTCCCTGCAATGCTGATAAACCCAGGGATCGAGCTATGTCCGCGGCCCACTCCGCGTACACCACCTCGCCAGGCCCTCGATGCCCTTGTCTCACGCCCCTTACTCCGGGCCCGCTCCACAGGGGTCCCGGACTTTCCTGTCATCCAACCTACAAGTTCATCTGGCGGTTAGGGCAACGGGACAGCTCGAACAACCACCGTATGGCCTCGCGAGTCGCTTGCACGTTAATGGGGGGCCTCCCGAGCATCGCGTCTCGGGAGCTCCTACTAGCTCTCCAGCCCTCACCCCCTGGCCTTGACCACGACATCGCGACCTGGCTTACCAGTGGCGGCTGAGCTCGCTCGAGGGCCGGGTCCCGAGGACGTAGAGCACCTAGGCAAGCGAGGCAAGAAGGTGGCCAAGGCAAGCTACTCCCAACGATATTGCAGACGCGAGGGCAAGTGTCATCTCCCTAATGGACCTAGACACCAAAAAGATAAGTCTCGGCTCATTACAGCACCAGTTTCGCTCCCCGTATGCCCCGCCTCGCAGTTCCACTTTGGTAGTTCTACTCCCCTTTTCGATTTTCTGTGCGGATGCTTGCACGCCAAAGGGGACCTCGTGAGCATCGCATCTCACGAGCTCTTACCGAACCTTGGGCCGCTCACCTCCCAGCCTTGACCACGACATCGTGACCTGGCATACTAGCGATGACTGAAGCCTGCCTGGGGACTGGTTCATGCCGGCGTAGAGTGCCACGCTGTCTAGGGAAAAGAAAAGGAAGGAACCGGGCCGAGCTAGAATACGCGCATCCATCACGAAATAAAAAGAAACAGCATCGATATTAAGTGTATTCCGATCCTTACAAACCCCACGGGGGCTGATCTTCATCTCGGACAAGAAAAGCAACTACAAGGCTCTACAGTATTGCCGACGACGCTGGGCAGCAGCTGCAGCTGCGCTGCAGCCTCGATGGGAGCTTAGCAGCACGTAATTGTTGTTGCTCGACTCCAAAGAATCACTGGGCTCAGGAGAGTCGCTGGATTCCCAGGAGTCGCCACTGCTGCTGGACCAAGCGCCGAAGGGGACAGCAGCAGGTCCAGCACCCGCTACGGCGTCCCTCGAGCTGCCTCCTCCGGGGCAGCACTCCAGCCATTCGCCCTCCTCGTTGAAGACCTTGAAGAACAGGGTGGCCGCGCCATCGTACTCGAAGTAGATTGTCAGGGCTCCCTCTGCGCAGCAAGCCCGAGCAATCTCGCCCTATCCTCGAGTCATGAAAACGTCTCCGGGCGGCACCACCTCGACTTCGGCTCCGGTTGCCGAGCTGCGGCACCCACCGTGCTGCAGCCACACCTCGACCGGCCCCCTCGGAGGTAGCTCGCTAGCAAAGAACCACGAGAGTCGGATCCAGGTTTCGGGGGGCATCGCCGCCCACACCACAAACTCACGCGAGCTACCCTCGGCATGGGTCCGTGGTGCGGACGACAGGGCAATGGCGGCCCTGCCACCTTCGTCTGGCGTCTCTCATCGGTGCACTCCTTCGTCTTGAGCACAAGCGTATATGGGAAGAGGGAAGCCAGGCGGAGGCCTTGATTGCCAAGGCCTGGTCACCTCCCCCCCGCGCCGACATCGCGAGGAAGGCGGAGCCGTTTCTTCGGCGGGAGAGGATCGGGCCCCTCCCGAGGGGCCTTCCCCTTCTCAGTCGCGGAATGCCTTCTGATCAGCGCCATGGAGGCAAGATGGAGAAGAAGAGAAGCAAACAGGAGCAAGACTAAAGAAAGATGGGCAGGGGCTCTGGCCGCCCGCACATTTATAGCTGGGAGAAGGTAAATCGTCGGCCTCCCACAATCTCTAGTAATGATGATTCTCTCTGCATGCAGCATGCAGTTGTCAAGTCGAGTAGTTGCCAAGGCAGCGTGGGGAAGCGGAGTCACCCACGTCCCATCAATCGCCATGCATCATCAAGGCCGCAAGAGGTTAGGGCCCGCGGTGCTCCGCACTTGCCCTTTGGCTTCGCCTGAAAGCCAAGTCCAAGCACGCCTTCGGCCCGGGGGCTACTATCGGTGTCCTGGATTTGGGGGTATCCAGCCCTGCCTGCCTGTGGCCCACCACGTGGCTCCATCGACGGCATGGTACGGCCCAGCTTTGTCATCAACAACACAAGACCCTTGCGAGGGGCCAAGCCTCGCGAGGCGGACGACACCAAGACTCCCGAAGGGATTGGCCTCCTCAGGCTTCTCCTGAGGGGCGGAGAGTTCTATGCAGGTTACCTCACAAGGCTCAGCTGACGTGAGCCATGACGACCAAGGCCAGGCGGGCGCAGAGCGCAGGTTTCCTCTTCGGTGCAAGGGAGGCAAGCCACAGGCGCGGAGTCCCGAGGAATCAGCCAAAGATTTCCATTCTGGTGCAACGAGACCAAGACTGCCAGGACGGCAGGACGGAGGTCATCGACGAGCCCACTGCAGCGTCACGACTAGAGGCTTTTCGCAGGCGAAGACTACTTTTGTCAGGATAGACTGTACTAGTTGCCCCTTTCAAATCCGGTCGTTGTGGGATCCCTTCCCGCTCATATTTGGGAAGAGGACCAAGGCCACTATAAATAGGACTAGCCACCACCATAGAAGGGGACGGACGGGATCAGAACAAGTAGAACTAGCATACACCACACCAGCTCAAGAACACCTCACCTCCTGAGGCTTGTTCGTCCACTGTACTAGCTCATCCTCAGCCCTTCGAGGCAATCCACCAAAACGCTGGAGTAGGGTATTACACCACAACAGTGGCCTGAACCAGGATAAAACTGTTGTGTCTCTTTGTCCCTTTGAGCTTGGCGTGCAAGGCTTAGGAGGATCGCGAGTAGGCAGGCTGGGTAGGTTGAGCCCGCACGCACCCGAGAGTTCGAACCTCTCAAGGGTTTGCAGATCCCATAATCCGACACCACTGCCGCCGTCCATTAGTACTTCAGTGAGCCGAAAACCATCCACAATCGGGTTGAGGACCAAAGCGGCTGGTGCTCGGACTAAGCGGGATCTTGGTTCATCATCGGCGTTGAAGGTGATCGCCGTATCATTCCAAGGATTCACTGCTGCCACCTGGCAGACTTCGGCGACATCGCGGAGCGCCCTTTTGCGTTGATTGTTTGATGAAAAGGTCTCGAAGACCATGAATACTTTGGGATCGTTGTCGCCCGAAGAGTAATTCTCTGAAGTGTTGTTGGCGAGGATACCCTCGCCGCTCTTGGCCACTTGCCGGAGTATCCAACAAGCTCAGAGGCTATGCGTTGGTTCGGTGTCCAGCGTCATGTGAATTTGACAGGGCTTGTCGAGCCATTCCTCGAAGACAGTTCTATGCCCTGTGAAGGGCTTGATTTTCTTGTCCATGGGATGATGATGAGGTGCTCCGCGAGGGTGCATCCTTTTTGCCCGTCCAGGAGGTGGCCCAAAGGCTTGTAGTTCCCAGCGGGTTGTCTGAATTTTCCAGGCGCTTTCAATAGCGGTTGAGGGAATTAAGAATTACCTCATCCGTGCAATTGTTGCGAAATACTGAGATCGCGTCGTCATCGCAGCAATCTTTGATCTTGTTTATGACGAGGAATCTGGCCCAAAAGTGATGGACTGTTTCCTGAGGCTGCTGCCGCACGTACATTAAGTCGTATATGTCCGGAGGATCGGAATTTCTTGGGGAATATTGATTGTGGTGGGTGGGATGAATTGAATCCAAACCCTGACCCACTGTGAAGTCCGGATTTTGAAAAAAAAAATGGAAGTTACCAGCCCGGACTTAGGCTCAACGCCCCGTTCTATGTTTGGAGGACAAGAAGTGTCCTCCCGAAGCTGGGCGTCTGGCTCTCTGAGCTCGGAAATCCGAACATACTTTGTTCTCGACGTAGGAGAAGGGTTATTGTCAGCCTGCTCCCCTACAATTGCCACCTGGTGAGTGATTGGCAGAGATCTGATTTCTCTCTGATCGAGTTTAAGCCCAATCCGATCATAGTCGGTTGCGACTCCCAGGGCGGCGATGCGATCTAGAAGCTCGTTTAAAGCCGATACATCTGCCAGATCCATCTTGTCGAAGTATTCAGGGCCGACGCGGAGACAAATTTTGGTGGCAGGTTGGGCTGCCTTTGGCTTAATGGCCGAACGAGCGCCCGTGGTGAAGCTGCCAAGCCGGAGGGTATGCCCTGAAGCTAGGGCTCCTCCGGAAGTGATGATGTCCTTGATGACAAGGCGAGCCATCAACCCTTATGTCGACGGCACAACGGAACTCTCAATGAAAGCACCAATGTCGGTGTCAAAACCGGCAGATCTCGGGTAGGGGGTCCCAAACTGTGCGTCTAAGGATTGAAGCTAACAAGGAGGCAGGGGACACGATGTTTACCCAGGTTCAGGCCCTCTTGATAGAGGTAATACCCTACTTCCTGCTTGATTGACTTTGATGAGTATAGGGGTTACAAGAGTTGATTTACCTCGAGTTCGTAATGGCTAAACGCTAGATGTCAAGCCTGTATGATTGTGTTTGCCCTTAAGGACTAAACCCTTCGGTTTATATAGGCACCGGAGGGGACTAGGGTTGTACAAAGTCGGTTTACATAGGAAGGAAACTACACATCCGGACACCAAGCTTGCCGTCCACGCAAAGGAGAGTCACAACCGGACACGGAAGAAGGCCTTTGGTTCTGTATCTTCATGGCCCGTCAGTCTGGCCCATGTCACATAGACCGGCTCTCCGAGGACCCCATAATCCAGGACTCCCTTAGCGAGCCTAGTCTCAATCCTGCCTGGTGCAGGACGCTCTTCGTGTTCGTCGACGCCTCCTCTGAGGTGGGTGCCGGCTTCTGCGCATTTGTGTGGTTATGGTGGTTCTCTTGGCGAGCGGTTGAGATCTCGCGATGGGCCCTATGTTGGCACTCCTCTGGTCCTAGAGACCATGGACCTGCCTTTTCCAGTGTCCATGGCCTATCAGCGAACTTTGTCGGCCTAGTTCTGACCCTGACGCTTTGGTTCTTATGTCCCGATGGCTCCACCCCGACATCTCGGACTTACCTTCCCTTCCGGTTCCTGGCTCTCTGGTGGCATCGATAACCATCCCATTTTCCACGACGGCTCTCTCTAGCCCTGCACATTCCTGAACACATCCATCTCCACGCTGTGCTAGTCCCAAAGATCACATTTTTGTTGCACCTGGTGCCACCCTCCGGCAGTAGGCGCAGCCCTAACCGCACCCCCTCCAAAGGTGGTTGATGATTGATATTTTTGCTCTCATCACACCGTTGTTTAAGCCGTCTAACTCTGAAATTTCTGAGAAAATCACTCCTATGTTGCCACTAATAACTAATGAATGCGAGAGATCGTGAATTTTTTTTGTTCAATGTGTTTCAGTGAGAAAGGGCCTAAACATGGAAGGGTATCATCATGTACAGGGAAATATGAAGTTTGGTGGAAGAGGCAAGTCAACAATAGGTGCACTAGGCTCAACAGGGCACAAGGCAGCGCATGGTATTAGCGTGCCCGCTCGTACCTCTTGCCGTCGGGTCCAGGTGGTTCACCTGACCAACATTTATAAAAGGGTGGGCGCTAGAATACCGACAGACAGAGCACCATCCGCAAAACGGAGAACCATAACCAATATTCCAACCCTAGCCATTGCCATTTTTCATCTCATCTTCATGGTCGTCGCCACCAACATCACTGCAACAATTCTCTCCAAGTTAGTCATACTGGTAATCAGTGTATCACGTCTGGCAACTATCATAAGACATATTTTCAATTAATGATTCTTCTTTATGACATCTCCAATGAGTTCATCTTGCGATCCGATCACCATGTATGAGTAATTCGGTAAGGCAATATCCGTTAGAATGACTTTGTGTATTTGACATTATTTGCACATGATTAATTGCAACGAAGTTGTCGCTTGTCTTCTTCTTGTTCTAAGGCACTACGTGTACCCAGGACCCCATAGATCAATCACGAAGAAGGTAAAGAGTGAGGAGGACATGGAACGCACCTCGAACTAAAGTGAAAGAAGGGGTTAGTAGGGTAACAAAAAACTATTCATTAGGTATGAATGAGCTGTAGTCATTAGACGCCCAATGTTAATGCCTGAATATTTATTCTTAATAACCCCGCGTGACGGTAAGGGCCATCGATTGGACAACTTACTCTTGATGCAAGTCATGCACCAGTCAAGACGTGCTCTCAACACAACCCCCACATCATCATATGGCAAGCACATCATAACGGTTGTCTTCCAGGGTTATGTTTATTATCAAGATAAGATCCCACACATCAATATAAGGTTATGAGGCTAAGACCACATACCCATGCTTGTTTTAATACTACAGTTTACACCTAGAAAGTTATTAAAGGTCTAGATAAAAAACTGAAATTTAATTCATTAGCAAATACTTGTCAAACCCTTTGTCGTAAGGCACATCCTCTTGTGGGTTCGATAACATATGGTCACTACTTGGGGAAAAGGCACATGAACCTTTTGCTATCCAAATCGGATCTCAAAGGGCATCAGTGGTGGTCTCAACCAATATACTGACTTCCTCATCCTCGGACACTCATCCGGCGGCAATTGGATTGCTCATATTAAGGCCAGGGTGAAATGTATGCTCAACTTCCCGACAGTAGTAGCGGTGCCACTCGCGGGTGTCGTTTCCTTTCTTGGAGACGTTGTCATGGCCTTCAACTGTGCCCCTCCTCGAGCACTGGGGAAAACCTTTGGTCCAGTTCTTTGGATCAGCTGGCGACAACGTCATGGAGGTGCTCCCCTTGTTGAAGGTGATATCTTGCTTGCTCGCGGTGTCGCCAATGTTGGATTTGGAGATGTTTGACGCCATGCCTATTCAGCTTACGTATCTTTTGGGTTTGTTGGTTAGCTGTGCTTTCTCCTCTGTGCGGGTTGAGCATCCCATGTATCTCTTCTCTGGGTTCCATGCCCACGCCTTCTCATTTATACGTTCATGTCATGTGTTATACCATCTCATGAACTCATTATGGTTTCTTCTCTCGTTGAAAAGATGCACAAGATTTGCATATTCACAAAAATATAATAATAAATAATAATTAGTTTTATGCCCCTTGCTGGGTCACACTCGGCAGGTTTACCCCTAGTTTTTGAAAACACGTGTTCCCGCTCAAACCACTTTGCTCTTCTTATGCTTTTGCCCTTTGACTGTTTGACCGCCACTTTGAAAACTTCATACTAACTTAGGAAAATGTAAATAAGATATCAAAATATTCAGAAAAACATCAACTATATGTGCATGTCATTTGCATTCATGAAAAAATGTTGGAAACTCCCCATCTCAGTTTGAGCTCATATGATCTCAGCATGAACAATATAATATAAAATTTTGAAAAAGAATTGAAAAAATTCTACATTTTTGTTGTGGCAAACATTGACAAATGTTTTGAGTGCTTGCAAAGTTTCATCAGGGAATGACATTCGTGGAAGTCGTAGCAAAAAAAACAAAATTAGCACTCCAAAATGCTTTTGTTTTGGAGCATTGATTTTATTTTTTTGCCACGACTTCCACAAATGTCATTCCCTTGTGAAACTTTGCAAACACTTAATACATTGGTCAATGTTTGCCACCATTTTTTTTAGATTTTTTTGAATTTTTTTCATTTTTTCCAGATTATACTGTTCATGCTGAGATCATATGAGCTCAAACTGAGATGGGGAGTTTCCAACACTCTTGTCATGAATGCAAATGGCATGCACATATAGGTGATATTTTTCTGAACATTTTGATAATTTATTTGCGGTTTTTCTGAATTAGCATTGATTTCTTATGAAGTTTTCAAAGTGATGGTCAAATGGTCAAAGCGCAAAAGCATAAGACGAGCAAAGTGGTTTGGGTGGGAACGCATGCTTTTGGAAACTAGGGGTAAACCTGCCAAGTGTGACCCAACTAGTGGCATGAAACCAATTATCCCTATTAATTAAAATGGGTCATGCCTAGTCGAATTTCCACGGTATTTGGACAATGTGTATGCACTTCAACAAAAAATTTCTTGCCTCGGAGCCCACTCAAAACGAGTGAAAAGAAATGCAAAAGTGACACTTGGTGTTTTTTTCTGTTATGCATTTCATTGCTACATTTCGAAAAGCCATCAATGAGACTGATGTATCATCATGAAAAAATAGACTCATGTAGGCTTTGGCCTTCAACTCCCTTTCTTCTAAGGGTTTACAACGTTTAACTCAAGACAAATCAAATATGCGAAGTTAAAAACAAAGAGAATACTTCATTCTTTCTTTAGTTTCTAGGAAAAAATAGTACATAAATTAATCACTCAACTATTGTTGGAAGTCCAATTTTGATCCCTGAACTCCAGTAAGAAATGATTGATTCCTCAAATGTCAAAGTCATACGGATTTGGTTATTTGGTCTATTGCTCTAGTAAAAGTGGTGTTGGTAATGAAAATGCCGAAAGTTTCACATGTGTGATAACCCAATCAACATAAACATATTGAAAACAATTATGAGAATTTTGGGGGTATAAATTATAATATTAAACATTTAGGGTGGAGACATTAATATTCTAGAAAAGCTACTATCGTGTTTTATGATTTTTTAAAAAATGCAGAATAATGAAAAATGTACTAGAATCACATAGAATTTGATTAAAAAAATCTTGATATTTCTTCTTAAAATTATCCGTGTTATCTCAACTATTAAAGGGGAGTTGGTTCCGTCGCCTCCCCTCCTTCCTCGGTTTTCCCTACCCATGCAGCCCCTTCCTCCTTGGTTTTTTTGGTACCCTCAACCAATGCCGCACAAAATTAAAACCAACATAAATAGAGTAATTTGGAATAATATAAACCGAATCTATAATTTTCCAAAATCAAGTCACGCATTAACTGGATCAAGTCAAATCAAATCTTCCCAAAATCACAACTAAGTCGAAAAATTACTTTCACTCCCCTACGAAATCAAAACTTTCCTTGCATTCTTATCAAAATTTAAAATATGGTGGGTGTAAGGCATATGTATATAATTAGTGTTGAACCACTAGAATATATATGCGCCCCATTGCAATGCACGGGCAATTAGCTACTGAGAAATCACAAATGCCCATTATTTCTAGTAAATTATCTTGAGTATTTCTAGTTGTAATATATTTCTTCCAAATTCTATATTTTTCCTTGTGTTCAATTTTATCTCAGATAGACCCCTTTAGTACATTTTTAGTTTGCAGTAGTATATTGCATTTTTTTGTAATTTAAATATGTTTCTCCCAAGATTAAATGGAACATTTTTGCTCATCCTGCCTTGGTGGAACCAAAAAAAAAGATGAAAGGTTTCTCTTGGTGCATTCCGTCCATAAAGGATTCCTATCGTCACACAATTTCTCCAAAAATGGCTTGGTTCCAAACAAAACCCTAACCCAGCACTGTGCACAATAACATGAGCAGTGTTGGAGTAGGCCATGGGCTGTCAGCCAAAGCCTAAAGAAGACAATTGGTTGTCAGTTTGTGAATAGATGGCCTCGCATCGCAGCCGCACCGCTCTCCGATTGCTCCATTCATCCATTAACTCCCCACCTTCATTATGCATGCATGCTTTGCCTTCCTCCTTTATAACTCCTGCCTTGCTACCCCCCTCCCTCCCTCCTATAGCAGCAGCAGCAGCAGCAGCTAAACACAAGCCACTTCACATCGCATCGCATCTCATCCACTGACCTCTCCCTCCGAGGAGAGCTCCCGCGCGTCGCCGCCAGTGCAGGCGGGAGCCATGAGAGGAGGAGGAGGAGGGGAGGACACGCGGAGGACGGCGGCCGGGCAGGCCATGGTGGAGCTGCAGGCCAACGGCGCGACCGCGACGTCGGCCAGCGGCGCGATGGTGGTGGGGCTGAGCCCGCTGAGCGAGACGCTGTGGCGGGACAGCAAGGCGCTGCCCGGTGCCGGCGCGGCGGCGCTCATCGGCGAGGTGTCGGCGAGGCTGACGTGGAAGGACCTGTCGGTCACCGTGGCGCTGGGCCCCGGCAAGACGCAGACCGTGCTGGACGAGCTCACCGGCTTCGCCGAGCCCGGGTCGCTGACGGCGCTCATGGGCCCGTCCGGCTCCGGCAAGTCCACGCTCCTGGACGCCCTCGCCGGCCGCCTCGCCGCCAACGCCTTCCTCTCCGGCAGCGTGCTGCTCAACGGCCGCAAGGCCAAACTCTCCTTCGGCGCCGCGGTACGGCTAGCCACCTCGTCTCACTCCACCTGCCTCAGTACTTGTTTTACCTTCACTCGCTTCACTTGTTTTTATCCGGCAACGAGACCGCCATTTTTGGGCATTAGACTCGCCATGTTACTTTCATCCACCTTAGTTGGTGTTCATGCCATTTCCGAGCATGTGAAAGCTAGCCAGCCACCTCTGCTAGCAGATGCCATGGCGCAGTACGTTCAGCGCGGTAGAACGGAACCGTACGGTCGCGCTCACCGGCTAATTAATTCTGCACCGGCGCGTAGTTATCGACGCCATCGAAATCCACGGGGTACGCGCGCGACCGGCTCTTGATTCGGGCCCGTTGGCTGGCTTCGTAGCTGTCCCAGGCGGGGTACATGCATATGGCGTCCTGCCCCAGTACCCCTACGCTAGGAGTAGCAGCAGCTCTCCTACGGGCAGCCAGAGCGATAGCGTGCCGTGTCGAGTGGTTGGGCGGAGCAATTAATACTCGTTCAGTTTTTCTGATCCCGTTGCTGCTTTGCTTTCAATTCCATGCCCCTTCATACAGATCTCGTACGCAACGTTTCTTTCTCCCCGTCCATCGACCGATCTCAACGGCGAAATATCTTCCCTGGATGGTTCAAAGCGAAATGGCCTGCTGCGACCTACTACCTCCTAAGTGACATAAATACAGACAGTTGTGTAGTAGTAATTTGTTATTGTGGCGCTGTTCCGAATTTATGATGATCGATGTGCTGGTTTACACTTCAGTTTGGGCATCTTTTTCTACTGTAGTACTTAGTTTTACGGCAGTACGTAGATTCTAGCTTGTGGTCAGTAATAAAACTGGGTGATTAAGTTTTGCCAGCATGAGACGAAAAACACTGGCCCTCTGGGTATGTACTCCGTACTAGTACGAGTTTCGCCTAGCCGACTTGCGAGGAATGCTACTTTGGATGCAACGAACCCACCAGAATACTACTTTTCGGATCATGGCAACATGACCAATCCTCGTAGAAGAATGCTAGCTGCTGATGTTGTGGTGTATGCATGCAATATGCAGGCGTACGTGACGCAGGACGACAACCTGATCGGGACGCTGACGGTGCGGGAGACGATCGGCTACTCGGCGATGCTGCGGCTGCCGGACAAGATGCCGCGCGACGACAAGCGCGCGCTGGTGGAGGGCACCATCGTGGAGATGGGGCTGCAGGACTGCGCCGACACCGTCATCGGCAACTGGCACCTCCGGGGCGTCAGCGGCGGCGAGAAGCGCCGGGTCAGCATCGCCCTGGAGCTCCTCATGCGGCCCCGCCTCCTTTTCCTCGACGAGCCCACCAGCGGCCTCGACAGGTACGTGGTATTCAGTAGTGCCTTGTGTGGTTGTGCTGTTGGAGATCGAATCGAATTGACGGCTCTGGTTGCGCGGGCAGCTCCTCGGCCTTCTTCGTGACGCAGACGCTGCGGGGCCTGGCTCGGGACGGCAGGACAGTGATTGCGTCCATCCACCAGCCCAGCAGCGAGGTCTTCGAGCTCTTCGACATGCTCTTCCTGCTCTCCGGGGGCAAAAACGTCTACTTCGGACAGGCAGCGCAAGCATGTGAGGTAATCAATTCCTCCACGGTCCACTATCTGTTTATGACACTAACTTCCTTCCTGCTACACACGTAATGGCATCAGTAATCAATCACTTCACCGTACGTAGTACCCCTGCTTCTTCTGCATCACATATGCTATGCGGTCGCTCACCTGCACCTGTTTCCTCCCACACGCAGTTCTTCGCTGAAGTTGGGTTCCCGTGCCCGCCTCTGAGAAATCCCTCGGATCATTTCCTGAGGTGCGTCAACTCCGACTTCGACAAGGTCAAGGCCACCCTGAAAGGATCAATGAAAGCAAGGGTAAGGGGGGACCTGGACACATCGATAACCCGGCAGTTCATGTGCACATATAAATTGTGCCAGCATGTTTTCACCTGCAAGTGGTCTAATTTTCTTATACCTTGCAGATCGAAAGGTCTGATGATCCTCTAGACAAGATAACCACGTCAGAGGCCATCAGGAAACTGGTCTCTGCCTACAACAGGTCGCAGTACTACTATGCTGCCAGGGAGAAAGTGAATGATATTGCACGAATCGTACGTCTTCTCAGACCCACTGAATGCAACATATATGTTTCTCTGTCCTTTTATTTTGTGCATCCGGACAGGCAATGACCAAATGAAATGCATGCGTTGTTTGGTGCAGAAAGGAACAGTGATGGATTCAAGGGGCAGCCAGGCCAGCTTCTTGATGCAGGCGTGTACACTTACCAGGCGCTCATTCATCAACATGTCGCGCGACTTTGGGTACTACTGGCTCAGGCTCTTGATCTATCTCCTCGTGACCGTCTGCATCGGCACAATCTACCTGGATGTTGGCACCAAATACACATCCATCCTGGTAAGTCTAAAAGTATTGATCAGTGGTTGCCTGGCTCAGAAATGCTATAAATTTGTAATAACAAGTAGACGCATGAGCTATGGCATGTTCCTTAATGGAAATTATTTCCTTTGTGAGTATCACATTACCTCCCTCTTCTTCACAGGCCAGGGCAGCATGTGCAGCTTTCGTCTTTGGATTCGTCACCTTCATGTCCATTGGAGGATTCCCTTCATTCGTGGAAGAAATGAAGGTGAAGCTCCAGACTTTTATCATTCCATACGGGAATCGGAACTGCTATGTACAATTTGCTCATCTGCTTCTTGACTTGTTCGCAGGTTTTCCAGCGGGAACGGTTGAATGGGCACTACGGAGTTGCAGCATTTGTCATTGCCAACACCATCTCTGCTCTGCCATTCCTGGTCCTGATATGCTTCATGTCAGGGACAGTATGCTACTTCATGGTGCGCCTTCATCCTGGTTTCACACACTACATCTTCTTCGTCTTGAACCTCTACGCCAGTGTCACCGTGGTTGAGAGTTTGATGATGGCCATTGCAAGTGTCATACCCAATTTCCTAATGGGCATCATCATAGGAGCTGGAATTCAGGTACATTTTGGCCCAGTTTTCATTTGGTATCCTATACTCCTATTAACTCCAGTTGTGTCTTCAGATAACAAATATCCTTTGCTGCCTGTTTCTCAAAATTATGGTCCTTGTTGCGGTAGCCAGTAAATGGAGATGATAGTTGCAACTTAATAGCTTTGAATCTAGTGCAGTTCTCGTTACAGGTAGGGATTAAAGCACCTTGCTAAACTAAAGGAAAAATAAAAAAGAAGCCTGTCCTTTGTCTTTCTTACAGTCTTTAAGCGTGTAACTTGTATGGCACAAGATGTGTTCATCAATGAGAGAACTCCAAACTTCCAAAATGTTCTCTAGAACCAGAATACATCGAAAGGCTTCGGTAAAAATGTAGTACTTCTATAAACCATCAAGCTTGACAAATGAATCAGTACTGTACCACATTGCTACTATATACTCAAAACTGGTGTAATTTTATACTACATACTGACCAGAATAGCAGTATGAATTCATCAGCATGAGGATCTTCCAAAGATCTTATGATGGTCTAGGAAAAGATACTACAGGCATAGATTGTCCTGCTAGTGAGCTAAGTTTTTCAACTAGGAGCTCCACATGAAGAAATTGTCTCATGATCTTTCTTGGACAGGGAATATTCATGCTTGTCTCCGGATACTTCAGACTTCCGTACGACATCCCGAAGGTCTTCTGGAGATACCCCATGCAGTACATCAGCTTCCATTACTGGGCACTACAGGTAAATTTGAGGTTGCTACAGATCACGGCAGCATGGTGGTTTCCAATATGAAATTTGACATCAAACTCTTATCCGTCTGCAGGGCCAATGCCAGAATGACATGGACGGCCTCCTATTCGACAACCAATACCCCGACCAGCCGAAGATCCCTGGGGAGTTCATCCTGAAGTACATCTTCCAGATCAACGTGCACCGGTCAAAGTGGATCGACCTGTCGGTCATCTTCAGCATGATCTTCATCTACCGCCTGCTGTTCTTCATCATGATCAAGGTGAACGAGGACGTGATGCCCTGGATCCGGGGCTACATCGCGAGGAAGAGGCTTCAGAAGAAGGTGCCTGCCATCGGCAAGACGCCTTCCCTGAGAGGCTATGTTGTGGATCCGGAGCTTGGTCCTAACGAAGGCTAGAAAGATAAGCTGGGGGTTTGCTGGGTAGCACAAATAGGAGGTCTCCTACCGGTTCTTGGCGTAATATGTATCTATGATCAGAGAAACTGGTAAATTTTTATACGTTTTGGAAGTGAAGCTCGTTTGAGTAGAGGTACATACACACATGTAATGCGTTCAGAATGGCATCGGCGATGCAGGGTGACACAACATAATTGGACGTTCACAGCTTATTTGCTGTCTTGAGAGGGCAGCAGAACAGGCAGAAATGGCTGGGGGGCACTAATTGGCACGCATGGCCGCACTGTATGAGCACAGTGATTCTGCTCGCTTGCAGATTACTTACTGAGACGACAGTATTGAAGTTACAATAAATATTCATAACTGCGGTTAGTAGATAGATTGACAGGTTTACAAAACATTCCACATGGATTGACAGGTTCTCTAAACATTCCACATGGGGTCATTCAAGTTGTGTTTGTAATATCTGGCCTTCCTTTTCAAAGCTATACTACTCACTGCTGAGGGCCAACAATAATAGTTAATGCGGTGCAGTGAGTGTCACCACGAACTGAAGATTTAAAGCCACCCTGTGGACGCGTGTACTGTGTACAGCGTGTACAGGAAGACTTTGGTGCTAAACAGCTACTATATGCAGAACGATTTAGGCTGGTCCCCTTATGCCAGATTCGAAGTCGGTATATTCCCCGGTAAGTCGAAGTCGCATACAGGGTGAAAAACAAATGATTTTCTAACTGTCAATATGTGAAAAAAATTAGACATGTCCGTGTCGTTTACATGGATGTAAAATTCCATGGAGAATAGACGAGCTTTGTGGTCTGTGAAAAAAAATGATGCTTAAAAAGTAAAAAACTTTAGTGAGGCCCAAAACATTTCTTTTCTTCAAAAAATTTCGACGCACATAAAATGTAACAACATGTACTACATAGTTTTAAAAATGGGTTGAAAAATATTGTTGCCGAATTTACTATTCACCACAGTAGTACGTAGGCTCTAGAAAGTCACTTGGCTGCCCACCTGTGCCCCTGATCTTCACTAACAATTGTCACTTTCATTGAAATAAAATGGTCACTATCTTTGTTTCCTCTAAAATATGTCCCAGATCCCTTTTTGAGCATGAATACATCAGAGGGAATCATAATAGAGTATATTTTTGCACTTCCAAACAGTCAAAGGGGGTTAGTACTAATACTCCATAGACGATAAACCTGATTGGAAGTGTTGGTCAGATGGTCATTATGTTGTAGTGGCATCTGGTAGTATGTTTACTGTGTTTTCTCTGAATGAGACCATCTTTTTTTTTATGGAACGACTGAGTTCATCTAGAACAGGTGTTGTAACTTCTAAAGTTTATTCATCCTTAGAATGAAGTATGAGCGGACCTTCTTCCACCCAATTCAGAAACAAATGGCATGGTATAGAAGCAACGAGAGGAGTAAATAAGCAACAGAGTAGATGTCATGTGCGATGCAGGGACCGTTGTGGGTGAGACATGCATGTGCTCATAAGAAAATCTGCCAGCAGGATATAAACATTGGAGAAACTGGTGGTTTCATTTAAGATAGATCTGGAGGTTTGAAGAAGCGTAGTTGGTCTCCATGGAATGAAAACCCAAATTCACACATCTTTGGTTAAGAGTATACCAGAAGTTTGAATCCATATATAAAGCATTGCCTAATTTCAGGGCCAGCTGGGTTTTCTTGGGCGTTATGCAGTACTAGCTGGCGGTGTGCTATTTTATTCGTAGCAATAGCCAAATTTAGTAAGAAATTGGTAAGAAATTTTCCTTGATAAACAAATAAATAAATTTAGTAAGAATTGCTTCGCAAGCTTCTATCATAAGAGTCACCATTCTTAGCAGTGGCCTTGATAGGGATAATCCTTCAGAGCAGCACAGAATAGAACTACGAAGTAGGAGTACTAATGTGGACAAAAGGCATTAAATAATTTATATTGAAGTGAAAAAGGGGTGCATGCAACTGCAAGTGATAATCTGGAACAAAGAAACTAGCACGCCAAGTATTTTCAGGGTTGATATCGAGGTGCCCACACCAGAATGCCATTCTTAGCAGTTGCCTAGCCTTGATAAGGGTAATCCTTCAGAGCAGCCCAGAATAGAACTACGAAGGGGTGCATGCAAATGCAAGTAATAAGCTGGAACAAAGAAACTAGCACAACAGTTTTGTACATAAAAACGATTCAACTATTTATTTTTCAGGGTTGATACTCAGGAGCCGACACTGTCACCAACGCAAGCATCGCACGCAGTGCTTTTCATATGAATAAACAGATCATTGAAAGACATGAAGTTAATATATGAAAGCCACAAACAAGTCATAAAATTAAAGGTACATCAGCTAGATAATGTAACCAACCTAATCTACAGATACTAAGAGCAAGTAAGTACCATGCTGTCATAATCTCTTTACTTTAACTGGTGCCAGGGTCAAGGACTGGAAGCCTACAGTAAAAGCTAATGGATTTGTCCGTCAACCGTGTTCCTGGAATGAAATACTGGAATATCACTGTCAAGCAAGCACCATTAGGAGCAATACCTACACAAAAAATCAAGGCAATAGTTAATACAAATTTAGATTCTTTTTCAACAGCTTTTTCTTTTGCGAAAGATTTTTCGACAGGTTTAAAGAAACGGCTGAAAAACAAACCATAGAAGGTACAATCTGGCTTGGCCAAATGACATTGTAGGCTCTTAACTAGGTGCTTCATGCTCACTTGCTGCGAGAAAATAGAATAACAGGCACCTGTGAACATCTGACATGAAAATAATAGAACAATGAATAAATAAATGAAGCTTAGGAGCAGTACCACTGACAGTGCTTCCCCTCTCTCAACCGCCATTTCCATACGAATGGTAGCGCTCACATTTTGATCAACGACAGGTGCATTTGCTGAAATAGAGAACATCGATATAAAAAAGTGAAGTGCTTTGAACACTAATGACACCTACTTTGGAATTTAAGGAAGCTAATGCTGAATGCTGATTACAGCTCCCAGCAGCCATAATTTACCACGAGCACCAAGAATCCGAAGCCTTTTGAATTCTGAACCAAGAGTAACAAGAGAAGTTGAAACTTGTAGATGGAGATCACCATATTGGGTAACAGTTACAGACAGAAGATCACCAATGTTTTTTAGACGATCCACCAAGTTCTGTAACTGTTGTAGATCTGGAACCTGGACCAGAGTCTGCAGAGAGATAAATTTCTTCTAATAAGCAGCTGACAGTAGAAACTAGAAAGATAACACCAACCCAGTATGAAAATCTACAACGTCCGCTAATAGCTAACAACAGTAAAATAAATTTCTTCTAACAATCGTCCAAGTTGAAGATATCTTCAAGATCACAAGCAGTACAGACCTCTGGGTAGGTACAGATATTTCGCAGAAGAAAAATACTTAGCATTGAAAAGATCAGCTGAACTGTAGGAACTAATAAGAACTAGTATTCGATAAGCATCATCGCTATTTTTACATTTTATACTTCTGTAACCATTTGTTGACTAATGTTACTATGAATCACATATTTTCCAGTTTCTTGCTCGCAGATAGATAATTTTAGTAATTTTCCAAAGGTATAACAATGCAAGATAGGAATATCCACATCAATTAAAATGGACTAGACGTCTAGATCATTGCTTCAAATAATGGGACACAATCAAACTTTACTGTCTATTAACTAAACATCTTTGCTATCTCTAAATTATGTCAATAAGTCATTCACAGATTCATATATTTTATATTTCTATATTTCATATTTAAACTAATTGTTGACTATTGTTAAATGGTATATTGTGCGGTATCTTGCTGGAACATGGATATCTTGAGGATTTTCGTTACAACAAATTAAGAGTGATTCGGTGCATCAGATTTACATTGATTAGACCTCTAAACAGTGCTTCAAATAATGAGACGCGAATACATTATCAAACTTCAGCATGTTAAAGCTAAATTATCTTTGCTACCGGTAAATTACATAAATATCAAGTTCAGGGGTTCAACAAACGAAATGTCGTTTGGAGGATGGTCCAGGTCACTACATTCTATGGCTCAGCCTGTATGAAACTATGAATTGGTACCTAATTTTCTTTCCGTACTCCAGCATCACAATTAAGCCATCAGAAGTTGCATGGCCACTACCTGTTTCAATTTGACTAGTTCTTTTCGCATTTGGACAGCTAGAGTAGATTATGTTGTGAAAGCATTCAATCAGCTAAACAATAGGATATCTTTTTACTGATGAATGACAAGAAACTGGAAAATGCCGTGTGAGAACTCCACACCTCGGGAAGCTCTTGGGCGGCGTCAAGTGCGTCCTGCAAGCGCGCAACATCGGAGCGTGACAGTGGCTTCGAGATGGGCACGTCCTGCACGACGGCGGAGCGAGCGCCCTTGGTCTCGAACGTGAGGAACGGGGCAGCAGCACGGGACCCGGGGGTCTGCTTGTTGACGAGCTTGACCTGAATCGCCGCGGGGGCGTCCCCGGCAGCCGGCGACTGCGCGTGGACAGCGAGCGCGCTGCGGAGGGCGCGATGGAGCAGCGCGACGTCGACGGAGAAGGCGACGCGGTTGCCGTCCCGCGACGACACGTTGTACTCGCGGAAGAGGAGGTCCTTGGCGAACTGCGCGACGCACTGCGGCCCGTCGCCTTCGGGCCCCGTGGAGCCGAGGAGGTTGTGGAGGAGCATGGCGTGCGTGGGGGTGAGGTAGACGTGGCACACGCGGCCCACCTTGTCGATGGCCGGGAGGAACCCTGCGGGGACGGAATTGCGGGGCGCGCGTGAGGTGTTCGGCGAATTGCGACGAAGGGAGGGGAATTGAGGAGTGCGCTGCGCTGGGGCTTACGCTTGTCGAGCAGGGAGATGCCGTCGTCGGTGAAGGAGGCCTTGAACTTCATGGTGGCTTGCGCTCCTCGATGGACGCGGCGGCGGATTCCGGCTTCGTCTCCTCGGCTGGCGGCGAGGGGCTGGTCGTGGGGTGCGCCGCGCAGCCGTGTCTTCGACTCATCTGGTTTTGGCGCTCCTTTGTTTTTATTTTCTTGAGGGGTGAATTTTTTGGCGCTCCTTTGGAGGCTTCCCGCGTAGCGTAGGTTGTACCGGGGCACCCCCTATTTCTCCCTTTTTTTTAATTTTAGACAAACTCCAAAACTTTTTATTCAACCGTCACAGGGTATACATGAATACAATCAAGTCCATTAGGCTGACCTAAGCAAACATGACGGTCATTCATGGAAAATCCTATTCGACGCTAACTGCGTCAAAATGTCGAGGTTTCGCAACAGGCGTCCCCCCGAGCGCGAGAACCGGGCCGGCCCACTATTCCATAGCGAGGCATCCGGTTTTGGGTTCCCTGAACCGGTTTTTTGTAGTTATGCATGTTTAACGGTTTTCTTTTGAGAAGATTTCTTTCGTTTTTTTTTTGTTTTTCTGTTTCATTTCTTTTTTGGGTTTCTTTTTTCATTTCTTTTTTTGTTTCTTTTTCAGGATCACAATTTTTTGGTCTTTTCTAAAACATGTTTGCAGTTTTACAAAAAAAAAGGATTTTCTTTGTTATTTCTTTTTTCTTTTCTTCTTTTTTTTCTTCAAAAAACTCGAAAATTTGAAATTTTCTTCATGTTTTCAAAAAATGTTCAGCTTTTGAAAAAATGTTCTCAAAATTCAAAAATTGTTCTCGTTACACAAAAAAGTTCAAAACTTTCGAAATTCAAAAAATGTAGCTGATTTCAATATTTTGTTCACTTTTTAAAAAAATGTTCGTGCTTCCAAATTTGTTCGGGATTTTTTAAAATTGTTCTTCGTTTCAAAATTTGTTCTCAAGATTCAAAAAATGTTCGTGCTTTAAAACATTGTTCACGCTTCCAAATTTGTTCGGGATATTTCAAAGTTGTTTTCCATTTCAAAGTTTGTTCTCAAGATTCAAAAAATGTCTGTGGTTGAAAAAATAGTTGGCGCTTCCAAATTTGTTCTCAAGATTCAAAATTGTTTGTGCTTTAAAATATTTGTTCACAAATTCCAAAAATGTTCATGTCTTTGAAAAATGTTTTGGAAAAGTCGAAATGTTTGGGTTTTCAATTCTATTCTGGTTTTCAAAAAAGTGTTCGCAAATTTGAAAAATGTTCTCGTATTCAATTAATTTGTCCATTAAAAAATGAAATTACGAAAATGTTCTAATTTTAAAATTATTGTTCACAAATTTGAAAGTGGTCGCATTTAAACAAAATGTTCGCAATTTCAGTTTTCTTCCTTTTTTATTCCAAAAAAATGTTTACGCTTTCACACAATGTTCTAATTTTTAAAATTTTGTTCACAAATTATAAAATGGTTGCGTTTCAGAAAATATTTACTTTTTGCCAAAAGAATTCACGTTTGAATTTTTTTCTAAGCATAGCCTTGTCGCGGTTTATAGTTCATATTTGTTGGGCTACCTTTTTTGACCCGAAATCTTAGAAACTATAGTGGCTACCTACTTGTGTTGACAGGTGCCTCGCTCACACCTTGGTTCATCGTAATTTTGCGTATTCAGATTTTATGTTTTCTCGCTACTGTTAATTTCTTTAGGTTCGCGCTGCCAATTTACCATAAGAAGTAGCTAGTTGGGGCGGCTAGCTCATCGCGCTTAGCAATAGGAAGTCTCGGGTTCGATTCCAGTACCCTTTTTCCTTTTTTGCGATTTTTAACCTACGAATGTGGCGCACCCGCAATATGGGCCGGCCCAGCCAAGCTGCTTGTGTGCGAAATGCCGACTGCTTGCTGCAGCGAGCGTCCGATTTTTAAATTCAGAACAAATTTCTTTTAATTGAGAATAATTTTGAAAAGGAGAACATTTTTTATATACATGACCAAACAGTTGAAACGGAAACTTTTTTCTAGTGCTTCGAACATTTTTTGAAAGTGCGAACATTTTTTATATAGGTGAACGTTTTTCAGCTGCGTAAACTGAACATGATTCAAAAAAACTAAGATCATTTTTCGAAAAACAAGAACATTTTTTCAAACATGAACAAAAATTTGAAAATAAGAACATTTATTGAAATTTGTGAACATTTTTTTTGGAATTGGTGAACAAAATTTGAAAATTGGGACAACTTTTTAAATTCAGAACAAATTTCTTTTAACTGAGAACAATTTCGAAAAGGAGAACATTTTTTATATACATGACCAAACAGTTGAAACGGAAACTTTTTTCTAGTGCTTCGAACATTTTTTGAAAGTGTGAACATTTTTTATATAGGTGAACATTTTTCAACTGCATAAACTGAACATGATTTAAAAAAATAAGGACATTTTTTGAAAAATTTGAAAAAGAAGAAGATTTTTTAATACATGAACAAAAATTTGAAAAATAAGAACTTTTTTTGAAATTTGTGAACAATTTTTGAAAAAAGGCATTTTTTAAATCCATGCCATTTAGTTTCAAATTTCTAAAAAAATGAATAAAAATAATTTGAACAATTTTTGAAAAAACAGGAACATTTTCTAAAAATTCAGAACAAAAATTTGAAAGCAGGAACATTTTTTGAATCTATGAACAAATTTGTGAAATGGGAACATTTTTTGAATTTTTGAACAAAATCTGAAAAACAGTGAAAAAATTGAAAGTCGGATTTTTTTTTCAAAAATAAACTTGAAAAGAAAAAAAGGAAAAGTAAAAAAGAAACAGAAAAAAGGAAACAGAAAAAAGGAAATAGAAAAAAAAGGAAAAAGTAAAAGAAGAGAAATAGAAAAACGAAAAACGAAAAAGAAACTGAAAAAGAAAAAGCCGGTTCAGGAAACTTCTAGAAGGTTCCCAAAATCGGAAAAAACCGGCTAGAAACATCATAGAAGGTTCCAAAACCGGGTCTCAGAACGCTAAACGGGCCGCCCACTCGGCCGCCTCCTCGACTCGCTTTCATGGCGAAGGCCGATCGCTTGCTTGCAATGGCGCCCAATAGGAGTTCCGTCATTCATTGGGCATGCATGCTTCGCGAGTTTGCGAGCCTCGACATTCAAGCGCCTATTTCACCCTTAAAGCGAGCACCTGGGGAAGCCTCGTGTCGGTGGGAGCCCAGATGGGCCGGGTAAATAATGCCAGTCGTGTTAAGACCCACAAGGATCCCCCCAGCCGTGTTAATAGCAGGTAAATAATGCCAGTCAAAAGAAATCCTACCAGAAATATTGTTAAGGATGTGGTCATCAATAACCTCTCTCTTAGTTTCTGAAAAACAGAGGAAATCTACTTGATTATTACAAATAAAGTCTGCAAGGCACTGGGTTTTACCAGGTTGTCCAAAACCTCGAATATTCCAAAAGGCACCAATCATTTATATCTAAAGGGGTGGGATAAGCCACAAGGCTTCTTCTTGGTGTTCAAAGTAGGACAAACCATCGCTGAAACATCAGTGCCAACTGATTCAGCATCTGGAGAGTCTACATTTTCAAATTCAGAAAGATGATCATTTGATTCTATCAGGTCTAAATTGTCAGGGAGAACAATCTCCGGATTATCATTTGCAAATTGCAAACACCTATGTTTTTCATTGTTTATAATGTCAAGAATGATACCTTTCTTTTCCTCTTCATTACTACCAATGCATAAGTCCACCTTAGAAGAATAAACAGCAAGTTAATGGGGGTCTAAGTTAGCAAATGATTTACCTTTGAAAGTAATTGGAATCTCCAGGTTCTTCTTCTTCATGTAAGCAGATGCTTTATCCATAATCTTCACATCTCCATGTTTTCTGGTCATAGGTTTGTTAGCAAGCACCGGACCCCATGTAGGTGAGTTTCTGTTGTTGATTTTCTTGACCACAGTATCTGCCATTTCCAGGGAATCAAGAAGAGATCTCTTAACAGAGGTCATAGCCAGGGTTAGGTCTTCTGGTAAACATTCCATATCCATACTGATATCATCTCCCTCTCCATCAGATTCTTCCATCTCAAATTTACTCAGTTGTTCAGAGCAATAGTCTAGATGGACTGACATCACCTTACTTTTTCCAGACCCAATCAATGTCTCATTCTCATTTTCACAAATCTTTACTGGTGTTAAATTATCATAGTTCTCTGACATTCGAACCTGCACATCTTCAACAGCATTACTTAGATGTTCTTCAACTGCAGAAACAGTCTCCTGAGATACTTTCTTACTCAAACCAGATTGCTTGTTAGTCTTGGAAGGGAAATTGGCCTTATCTAGTTCATCTATTGGCTCCTCCTCATCCTCATGCATACCCTCTTTTTCTTCAGGATCCTTATTTAAGTGTTCCTCATTTCCTTCTATGTCATCCAACTCTGGATCATCATCATCTTCATCATTGTTCTCATCAATTTGTTCAAAACCCACTGTAAAAAATAGTAAGTACAGTTTCTTTTTCATTTCCACCAACCTCTCAAAAGGGATTTTCCTGGGATCTCTACATGCAATTTTAACTCGAACTTTTTCATAGAAGCTTTTAAAAATGCCATTCCAGTCCACATCCACAAGGATGCCAAAGCAAGCAGCAATCTGTGCAAACACCTTCCAGGCGCACCATTTTGGTGGAATACCTTCGATCTGTACCCAGGCTTCGGTCAGGGCCCCAAATTCATCCAACATACCTTCCCATTCACATATTTTAACTGACACTCCAGCAACAGGCAGTTCAAAAGGAGGAAACTCAATTAGGTCATCTACATTCTTCCAAGGAGGAAATCTTAACAGAAATTTCTTACTTTCCAACTCTCTGATCTGCCATGGCCACTCCTTATTTTTGCAGAAGATTCCATTTAATTGAGTCAGAGTTGAGGCGAGACCTCTCCTTTCACCACCTTAAGAACAACACAGTTTTTGTAATTGAGCCACTAGATTCAAGAAGAACGGCACTTCAATGTGATAAAACCCTAACCTGTATAAAGACTACCAAAATAGGTAGCGATGGGTTGAGGTTTGGCCCAAGCAGCACAATTGTTGACATTATGGTTCCCAGCACAGATAAAGCATTTCTTAGACTCCACACAGTTCCCCACATAATGGCCAGGCCAGCTACAATAAAAGCATATCATCTCCATGTACTTAGGATCTAAAGGTTGAATCACTGGTGGCGGAGGAACAGGGGGTGGGGCATTGGTAGCCGGGGGAGCAGTCCGGGTATGGTTTACCTGATTAGATTTGGTTGCCCCCTGTTGACCCAGCTTTCCAGCAGCGATCGGAGCCGTGGAAGCAGATTTACCTTCCTGGGGGTTGGGTTTCTTCACCGGAGGAGGCCGGCGGTTCCTTTGTGGCATCTGGCCACGGTTCTCCATCCCCCTCTTAACAACTTCCGCAAACGATCTAGAAAACCTAGGATTCTCGGCGGAGACCTTGAAGATGGTAGGAGCAGGATCAAAAGGACCTACCGACGAAACCGGAAAACAATCTTGGACCAAGAAGCTTCTAGATTGAAAGAGATCTTTCCTCACCTAAAACAATTTGGGGATAGCATATTTAGGGATTGGAGGGGGCGGCCTAGGTTTATGTAGGCGGCGGCTATGCGACGGGGAGGGGATGACCTAGAGTTGGCCAAAAAACTCTGTCACCTCCTCACCAAATCCGTCAGCCTGTCCCAGAGACGCCCCACGGAAACCCGCTTTCGCCTCAACCACACATCCCGTAATCAGCGGCGATGGAGTGGGTGTTGGACCGGTCACAGCCGTCAACACATTTGAACTACGGCCCGCTCTCCTCGCACAAGCGAGTTCGTTAGAGACAGAATCAATCAGCGGCAAAGCAGTCCCATCCACAGAATGCGATGAACATGTCGATGATTCACATTGAGTAATCAACGGGGTAGCCCCTCTAATCTTTACCTAATAATAAAGAGAATTGGGTTTCTGGTCGTCCGTCATCGCTAGCGATTTTGCATAAAAGTCCTTCAGTTTATTCGAATTCAACCCGCAGTCCCTGTTTAAGTGGATCTGGAAAAACGCTTTAATTTTGCACAAAGGACCCTATGTTTTGGTATATTCAAAACGCGGTCATTTTACATGGGCGGCGCGACCGAGCTTGTAGGGGCGGATCGCGCGGGCGGGGCTTGAGGCGGATCCGGAGGTGGGCGGCGACGCTGGGCGAGGAAGGCGAGCGCGGCTTCGAGGCGGATCCATGGCGAAAAGAGACGGGTGGCGAGGTTGAGAAGAAGGGAGAAAAGTGGGCGGTGCGGCGACCCACGCAGAGCTCGCCGGGCCGGGTGACGATGGGACGGCGCGGAGACAGAAGGATCCCGGTGCGGCGCGACTCCTTGTAGTTGAGGCGGGCCTTCATGGCATGGCGCCCCTCGCATGACAGCTCGAGCGTGATCGATCCGCCTCCCTCCTCCCTCACTCCTCGCCTTTGGAAGATCAAGCCGGGCCATGGTGACCGACGGCGATGATGACGGTGGTGGCTACCTCGACGATGGATAAAATCCGCTCCGCCCCTCCTCTTATCCGTCGACGACCGCTTGAATCCCGAGAGGAGAGGAGAGGAGTGGGAGATCCATGGCGGCGGAAAGATCCGCGCCTGGATCGGACCTGCTCGTCAAGGAGACCCACGCCATGGAGCTGCTCGTCAAGGTTCCACCCTGGTGAGTGTCGATGCCATGGTTCTGCCCTTCTTCCCTCCCCTTCCCTGATGCTCTTCTCTCCCTCAAGCAGGCACACATCCAACATCGCCATGGACCAGTAGCTCAAGCAGTCTTCTTCCAGATGGTGATGGGTTCCCTCACCATCTGCAGATCATCATCCTTAAGGGCTCCACCATCTGCAGGTCTTCCTTCTTCTCTTCTCTCTGTTGGATTCCATTTGATTTTCTGCTCTGCTCTATTGGTGAAGCTCCCTCTCTTCTCTGTTGCAGTGTCTACAGTGGACTATTTGCATCTTCAGTGCAAATACCTGATTGTATATGGATGGATTGTAGGGTCTAACCACCTTGATTTGATTCGGGCTGGAGCAGCAGCAGCAGGTCCTTCCTTCCATGGAAGGCATCCACAACATGACCCACACAAGGAGCTCCAAGCAGACAAAGGTACCTGCTCCATTGTTGTACATGTTCATGAGTTCTTTGTGATGATGAAACCACTGATTGGATGTCCTGATTAGATACAATCCATTCCATTGAACTGTGGGGACAACATGAGGCACATGTCTCTGATTTGTTGTTACTTTGGTTGAAAATTGTGCATGCGTGTGTGTGTTGATAAGTAGCAGATTTGCTTGGCCGCCTGTGGCACTCATGCCAAATCCTTGACATTTCTGGGGTTATACAACTATCATGTTTTCTAAGGTTTTGTTTTCCCACCTCCATCTCTTTCATGGCAAGCAGCACAGGTTTCTTTGTTTGTAAATTAAGCAGTCTGGTAGATTCGGAAAGGAGGAATAGAGTACTGAACTTTTATATATCTGCACAAGGTACCTCCCAATTAATAAGATTTGTTTTTCTGTTCTGAATAGGTTACTGAGCCTGATAATTGTACCTTTCTATTCTGAATTGCATATTTGTAAGAATACTATGTTATGTAAGAACATGGCGGTGTAGTCACCCGAGGTGAAGAAGCTCTGTCACCTACCTCTACATCCTCCACTAGGCTGACAAGCACAACTGCTAACAAGTATGCTAATCCACCCTCATCTGCATCGCTTCCTCCTAGCCTGTGATTTATGACATGGAGCATGTTGTTCTGTTATCATATACACGAATTTGTCCATGCTTAAATGTGGTCATAGGTTGTGGAATAGGAGAAACAATATAATGTTCTTTAGCAGATGCAAACCTGTCCATGCCTTATTTGGACCAATAATTACTGGTGTTGCCTATTTGATATGTAAACATATTTTTTTGGATGTCACAGAAAAATGCCATGCTACTACATAAGTTTGAATCAAACAAATTAAATTTGTAATAAGATCCCTGAAAGTAACTAAGTGCTTCTTGAATGCATGGAAACAACAAGTTAGATATCTCAGAGGTACTATGTCATATATTCTGAAAGTGGCGCACATGGATATGTATTCTTGGTTAGCTTTATGTTCCATTTCTGTTGTACATGCTCCAAGAGTTAATGTGTTATTCTGAAAGGATATGAAGTGAATTGTCTTCTACTGCAATCAATGGGCATTTCGTTCTACACATATGTCCTGATGTTGTAGTGCCACTTGATTTCCTTTAAAATTTCAGTAACAATTGAGCAATATTGGCCTTCCCTTTTTCCTGTATTAAGTACTATTCATGGAGTCAAAGCTCATGGAGATGGTCTGTTACTGATTGCTGCATCTATAGAGCTCACTAATAAAATATCTGCTGGTTCATCTAACTTATTTGATCTATATGTTTTTGTTTACCTGCAACACGAAGAGAAAAACAGGCTCAATTAGTTCATAAATTTTAAAATTGTGCATTTTGTATAATTTCTGTTGGTTCGAGTCACAGCATGCCAGCATCTAATCCTTGCAGCAGCACCAGGACTAGACTTTGGATATTTTTCTATACATTTGACATTAAAGTTATACCAACTTGCATCCATCAATCACTAGCTATTACATGCAGTAGGTAATTATCCGATGTCAATGCAACATCCAAATCATTGAAATATGACCTCTTATTCTACACAGTTCTTTATGCTTTGACAAATCACAAAGTAGAAATCGTTTTTAAGATAATCTATAATTATAATAAAACCAGGGATTGCTTTTCTGAAAGAAAAACAAGGGATTGTTAATATGTTTAAATATGAAGATTTGTAGTACTGTAGGTCCTTACCTCTTCTTTTCCAAAGTAGATAGGACAAAAAAAATATGTCCCCACTAATCGGTACGTGCAGTAGTGAGGAACCGAGCAAAAGGGGAGCTTGGCTTCCAATGGGGTGATGGACAGATTGTAGGTGGGTGCTTGCCTCATATCTTCAATGTGAGAATATTGATTTCTCTTCTACTCCCTCTGTTTCTAAATATAAGTCTTTCTAGGGATTTCAATACAAACTACATACGGATGTATATAGACTATGTTAGAGTGTAGGTTCACTCATTTTGCTTCGTATGTATGTAGTGGAATCTCTAAAAAGACTTATATTTAGGAATAGAGGGAATATCGGTTAGTAAGCATTTTCCAAACTGTACGAAAAAAATGTTCAGGAGTTAAACTACTTTTCTTACTATTCATGCGAGATGGCAGAATACTTTGCTTATTATTCTCTTCAATTATTCCCAGATTACAAGGATGGCATTGTTCACGAGTTAATCTACTGCAGAAAAAATGACACACCATTGTCAAGTTGGTACGAAATCAACCTGCTGTATGTATTTGTTTTTTTCTTCTGGCATGTCCATCGACTCTGTTAACACCAAACAAAGTAACAAACTTGACAAAACTGAAACTCATCTCCCAGATTTCTCTATGCACTTCCATAGATTCTAATATGTCCATTGTCTTTACGACTTACATTTTGTATGCATCTGGAAGCTAATTCAGCATGACCCGAGAGTGTTGATTTGTATGTTAGTGTGATAGCATCTCACTGAAAAAAATTGACAGAATAAAGGAAAATATATATTAGATGTGTGTTATAAGAACCAGTAGTCCATGCTGCCATGCAACCAATTAGTAGTCAGACTTTAAAACCATTGTCATGCAAAAATTAGGACAACTTTTGGAGTACTTGGGTTATCCGGGTTCTTATAAACAGGTTCCCTTTGTTGTAAGAGAGCAAGGTGCTAGCGGACTCACATGATGAGTTCTATGATCCAGAGAAGGTTGACCCTAGCCAAGAGGGGCATTCAGGCGACGTGGACTCACATGATGAGTTCTGTGTTCCACATAAGGTTAATCCACCATGAAGTGTCTTCTCCATGGAGGATCGTTGTTGGCTTTGAGGGAGACGTACAGACTGTTTCCTATAACCTTTCTATTTTTTTGCTTGGCTCATTCAGTAGCTTTTGTGATAACAGTTGTGGCAAGCTTTTGTTGGTGTTGGAGCTCCCAAAGTAGAAGGGTACTCTATTTTTGTTTGCTTCTCTGTTTCGTATAGTGTGCTTACTTCCGAAGGTACATGCTCAGATTCTTTGGCCTCGGACGTTGTAGATGAAAGCCTTGATGTACTATCAGCATTTTTTGCTAATGGGCGGACAGCCGTGTTCGTTGTAAAGGAAATGAATTAATCTTTATGTTAACAATTTATATCGGCGAATGCTAATAGAGGCCATTTTGACATGTCTGCGCGCAGCTCTGCTTTAGATGAGGATGGAAAAGTACATTGAGATACTTGCTTCCGGCTTATGCTAGACACAATCTACATGCCATGCCATGCCACTACTGCACATAGCGGTACAATCCAAATGCTGTTATGCCACATCGGGTTCTGGTTGGACGGTGGTTGAAGTCGAAGAAGACACAATGTAAGCAATTTGGTTACCCCGTTGCAACGCACAGGCATATTTACTACGGATCCCACAAACACAAGGCGCAAACATTAGATCATGTATATTTGACCGGGATCTCAAACGTGACCGTTCGCTTATCTGTCCATGCAGGCAATGCAATTCTTTATTGGTTCCAAGTTTAGGCGGAACGTTTGGCGTGCAGTGGACATCGTGACCGACAATGATGACAAAGAAAAGAAGAGGCAACGGGGATGGGGGCGCTAGGGGTGATAATTTGTTTCTCCCGTTGCAACGCACGGGCATTTTTGCTAGTCATATCAGAAACACAACAACCACGAATCCTATCTTCCAGAAAAATCTGGGCACCCTCAATAGTCTGACTAGAAGAACGAACCATATCAGATTCAGAATGTAATTTGGGTCGATTTTTGCATACCTTCGATTGGGGTTTCTCCCCGCAATCACCTGGCCATGGTGGAGGTTCGATGGAGGAACCCCTGATCCTCCTGCGCCCTAGCAGAGCGGGGGCACCCTGCAGAGCCCATGCGCCAGGTTGTCGGAATTTCATGGAATCCTTGGGGGCACGACCCCCGGCGGCAACGCTCGCGGACGCTGCGACACCGCAAAGACCGGAGGGGGCGGATGTTGAGCCTTGAAGGAGAGCTCGATTTGAAGCGCGCCCATCTCGCCGCCTGCCTCGGGTCCGCCGACTCCGCCTCCTGAATCGCCCAGAAGATGAATTCGTACTCCATCCCGCCGTTGTCGCCCGCAAAGCTCTCTCTCTTCGAATGTTGCATGGCGCAGGATCTCCATGAAAATCATGGGCCACCTGGAGCGGAGCGGGAATCTCGCCTCCACCACCCGATACATCTCCGCAATCGCTTCCGGCGCCGCCGCATCGATCGCCGGGAGCGTCTCCACCGGCGGCAGGGGTTGAGGCGGTGGTGCCACCCGCATGGGTCGCAGACGTCGCTCTCGCGCCCCGCGACTTGCTCCTCCGACCATCTGGATCGGTAGATCCGGCCGTGGGGGTGTGGGATGCAGTATTCGCACGGGGGTGTGGGGGTGGGGGTTGGGGATCGGGGGGAGATAAGGTCGAGGAATCAGTAATGGCGGCCGCGGCGCCATTACTGCTGGTAGGTGGGGAATCGCCTGTCTCGTCGCCCGAAACCATCTTCTGGAGTCGGTTCCTAAGGAAGGCATTGCATTCTGTTTTGGAGGAATATTTCCATCCACTTAGACATCTTGTTAAAATTCTATTGTTTTTCTCGTGATATTAAACACTCTTGAATGCAAATCCATGTAGGATTCGACGGGAGATGACACTCTAATCTTGGTGTTTTGCTATTCGTGTGTTCTGCAGATCACGTGAATCAAAAGAGACCCTAGAAGTTCATGAAAAAAAAAAGAGACGTTGTCTTTCTAGAATAGCACGATGTTGTGATAGAAATATGAAAATATTGCTGAGTACGTCTAGGAAGCCAAAATCTGTGATAACTTAGTCAAAAACATATGAAACAAACAAAACTGCTTTCATTGAGAGTTGAACTCAAGACCTCCCGCTTACTAAACGGGTGCTCTAACCAACTGAGCTATGAAAGCACTGCGGGTGTGTTTTTTAAAATACGCTATACATTAATTACTGGATCAACTAATTTCTCTTGGATTGTTGTTGTTTCATCTCGTAATGGTCGCTCTATCCAAAATTGATGGGTCACATAACTCGTTTCAACAAATTAGAGGTGTTCAAACACATAACGAGCACATGATATATGAAATGAACATAGAAAAATACAACTTTTTCATGGAAAGAAGAAGGTGCGCAATCCATTTCAGAAGTTTCATGTTCATAGTTCAAGCGAACTGCGTGCTTGCGTGAGCGATTTTTGACTAAAAAGACTTCCAGTAAAGCTCTCGGCATGTCACCAGTAGATTACCAAGGATAAGAACATCGCAAAGGTATTATCAAATGAATCAAAGAACAGCAACCCGTCTTGCCATTACAAGTTTAAAACTTATCAAGAAGGCCTAAAATGACAGTAGCATTGTTATTTGGCATTTGCTAAGCGCTAGAAGAGTTCGCTGATGCAGTGCGAACATCGGATCGCGCGACGCCGCCGCCGCCCCGATGAGCACCGCGCCCGAGCTGAGCACTGCCGTCAGAGCCCAACCACGCACGGCCACCGGACTCCTGCTTGCTCTGCCAAGACTGTTCGAGTGTGCCGACCGTGCCGCCGCTGCGCTGCTCGGCATCGTCGCTGTTGGACTGCGAGGCCGTCCACGTCCGGTCGGTGGAGTCGACGGAGTTGGGCTCCCACGAGCACGTCCACGGGTTGCCGGCGAAGCTGTTGCTCCCGGCGGACTCCTGCGGCTCGGCCTCGCCGCGGATGTCCCGCACGGACACGTACTTGTGCAGGCTCGGCTCCATGAGGTCGTCCTTGACAACGACCTCGGACTCGACGACGTGCGTGCCCGCCGCCGCCGCCTTCCCGGCGCTGTAGCAGCTCACGTTGGCCGACCCCTTGTCGTCGGCCGACCGGTCCAGCTCAAAGCTCCTGTTCTCCGACGGCGAGGAGTTGAGGTCCGCGACCGCTTCAAGGATGGAGCAGGCTTTGGACACGCACGCCGGGAGCGAGAACGCCGGCGTCGCCGCGGCCGTGTCGCTGGCGTTCTGCTGGTGGTAGCTCTGGATGTCCTCGAGGAGCAGGGAGGCATAGGAGTTGCCGTTGTGGTCGAAGTCGCGGGATGACCGCCTCGACGACCGGCCTGCCGGCCCGGCCTTTGGGATCGCGACGCTCTCGGCCACGATGCTCACCGTGTGCGTCGCGTTCATCCTGGACGACGGTGCTTTTGTCTCCGACGCCATGGCCTCATTCAGGAAGGCGTGGTCGAAGTCTCGGGACGACCTCCTCGACGACCGGCCGGCCGGCCCCGCCTTTGGGTTGGCGACGCTCTCGGCCACAATGTTCACCGAGTGCGTCGCGTTGATCTTGGAAGACGGCGCTCTGGTGTCTGCCGCAACGGCATCCTCCATGAAGGCGAAAGAACTGCCGCTGTGGTCGAAGTCCCGCGAGGACCGCCGCGACGACCGGCACCCAGGCCCCGCCCTCGTGTTGTTGACGACGCTCTCGGCCACAATGCTCACCGTGTGCGTCGCGTTCATCCTCGCGGACGGTGCCTTGGTGTCCGACGCCACGGCCTCCTCCATGATCTCCGGCCTGTCCTTGGTAATCGCGCAGCGCTCCCCCAACCTCTGTGAAACGGCGGCGACACTCTCGATGGGTTTCTGCGCGCATAATTGAAGGATTTGAACATTTTGGTGGACAAAATTGATGGCTAAAATTCTCTAAATACTGAAGCTTTTATTGATCCGTACCTTTTGGTTTTGGGGCTTGCCGTTGTTGGTGGTGTGGTGGTTGTTGACCAGGGCGTTCTCGTCGAGCTCCGACATGGGGTTGCGACGGTACGGCGAGTGGTCGGCCTTCCTCGACGAGCTTCGGCTCAGCGATGGCCCGTGCGTCGGTTGCACCCCGGCGTTCTCATTCGCGACGGCCGCCGCCCTTGCAGGGGAGTTGGACCTCAGGGTTGGCGACGCATACCTCTTTCCAGACGGCGCAGCCTTCACCGGCGACGGCGCGCGCCCTTTCTCTCGGGCCGGGACCGACACCAACTTCCCGGGCTGCCGCGCGAACCGCTCGACGCCCACGGAGCTCGCCGCAGCTGGTGCGCCCTCGCCGCGCCGTCCGGGCGAGCGGCTCACCCTCCTGCTCCCGCTCCCGGCACCACTTCGGCTCTCGTGGCTCGCCGACCGCTTACGGTCCGGCGTCCTCCGGCGCGGCGAGGGCCTCGACGCGGCTGCACCGCCGCCCAGCCTGTCCCAGTCGCAGTCGTCGTCGACGCCCCCAGCCCTCCTCTCCCGGTCGAAGTCGTAGCTCCTCTTAGATCCAGAATACCTCCGGTGCCCCGCGCCACTCTCGCCCGACGCAGCAGCCTTCCCCGACGCCGACGAGCTCCGACTGAGCCGTCCGCACTGGATCAGAATCGCGTCCACCTCCTCCTTGGTGCAGCTGGAGGTCCGCACCGGCACCCTGCTAACAACCGCCGGCTTCGCCTCCTCGACCGGCGCGGCCGGAGCGGGGGGCGCCCTCTTCACCCCGTCGCTCTCCCCGCCGCTCGCCACCTCGGCAGCCGCGGCGGCGGCGGCAGCCTTGACCACGAACACCGTCCTCTTGTCCGCCGCCGGCTCCTCTGCCCTGGGCGCAGTCGCCTTCCTGGACGGCGCCGGTTTGGCCGTCGTCGGCGCCCTCTTCTCCTCCGTGGCTAGCGGGGCGGCGTCCTTGCCGCTCCTCTTGGCCGCATTGCGCGGCTGCTCCTCTTGCCGCCGCTGCTGCTTCTTGCTGAGGCAGAGACCCATTGGCTCAGTGACGGATCCGGGACCTGGGGCTTGAGGGTGGAGCGGGGGCGGTGGTGAGGGTGGGGGTGGGCCGGAGTTGAGCTGAGGTGGTGTCCGGCGTTTGAGCGCACACAGGACACAGCTTTGGGGCGAGTGGATTACAGTAAAGTGCGCCTCGGAGAGTGTGTTTTGTACTACTAGTGGCTGCTGGCAATGGCAATGGCGTCTGGTGAGGGAGAGGGAGCTGGAGGGGATTTCAAAATTTTGGGGCCGTTCCGTGCGTCGGGGACTGTGCGCGGCCCGAGCGGCGCACGGTGCGCACAGGAGAAAGCCGTTGTGGGCACGGCCAATGGTTCCGCCCACTACCCCTGGTTGCGGGTCGATTCAAATTGAGACCGGGCATTTTCTATTTGTATATGTGTGTATTTTTTTTAACGCAAAGAATCGACCGTTGTGTTGGGAGCACGTCCAAAGGTACTATGTGTCATGCTGATTCGAGTTCGGCTGCAGCAGCGGCGGCAGCAGCGTCGTCATTCTTCCTTGGCCTCAACGGGGAGAGAATCTCATCTTCACGTGACATGGAGAATTGAACTGCAGCTCGTGAGTACGCACGATATTTCTTTTTCGAATCATATCTGGATAGAATGGACCATGCGTCACTCTTGATCCGTTGACCCTGGCTCAACATTTGACCGCGCATGCCACCACCGTCGCAACGCAAACGTCACGTCCATCTCGTACCCAACGGTAAAGCCTCGTACTGGCGACCAGGGCGGTTTGAGATTCAAAATACGCGGTATTTTCGACCAGCGGAATCCAAAGTTCAGAGCACGCAGCATAGACAAAAGTGCGTGCTATTTGATCGGTGCGACTGCAGCGGGGGGCCTACCGCACTGTCACGGAACAACCAAAGCTGGAAAGCTGGAGTAACAGCGAACGAACAAAAGGCCCTCAGCAGTCGGCACAGGAGCGAAAGAGAGCTGTCTCGTGTCCCAGCCCTTTGCATCTCTAACCTTGATTTTCATTTTTAACACGAACGGTAAGAGCAACTCCAATGGACCGACACAAAGGGACGGCGTCTTTATCCGCTTTTTGCCCGTTTGGGTCGGCCGCCCGCCCGGCGTCCGGTTTCTTTTAGAGACCCATTTAATGACTGCGCGCGCTTTTGGATCATGCCAGCGTGCGGGAAAGGTTCAGCGAGGAAAATCGCCTAGCCTAGCCGGCTTTGGCGCTCAGTATGCGGAAATGTCTCTGCGCTTGTTTTTGGCGCGCGCGGCCTTCGTTATAAGAAGGCGCTCCCTCCACACTCAGTCCGCCGCCCACCCGTCTCGCCCCCTCTCACTAGCCTCGCCGCCTGTGCGCCACCATGTCGATGCGCATCCTCGACGCTTCGGATTTTTCGGTCATCCGCAGCCCTCCGTCGCCTTCTCCGCCGAGATCTTGTTTGGCGAGAAATGCCTCATCCTCGGCACGTTCGACACCACAGAGCAGACGGCCCGCGCGTACGACGCGGCGGCGTGGCGCCTCCGGTGGCCTAGTCGGGAGATGAATTTTCCCGATGTGTCGAGCCAGCAGGCGCAGGATCTGTCGCCTCTCCCGCGGCTTTTCACCGACGAGGATCGTCGCGTCCACCGGAGGCGGCAGCGTCGCCTCGCCATCGCCGAGATGGACGTGCAAGCCTTGGTGGTGTGGCGCGAACGCTTCCCACGGGACATCGTCGACGAACGTCAGTTCTATGAGAAGAGGAGGACAGAGAGGAAGGCGAGGAGGACGGAGCGAGCCGCCTACAGGGAGGGCAAGCGTGCATGGAAGCAGGCCGCTCAATTGAGACTGAAGCTGCAAGAAACATCGGGGTGTGACTTCGAGGGCGAGTAGGCTGCTGACGCCTATATTCAGACGTCGGAGGAGGACATTACCGAGTCAGAGTCGGAAACCGACAAGTAGTTGATCTTTTCTTTTATCTGTGTACACAAGAACTATCTATGTATCCTTTTTCATCGGAAAAAAAGGCCGGCGGCGTCAGCAACAAAGCAGGCAGTGGAGGGTGTGCGCGCGCGGGGAGGAGAGAGGGCGAGCGCGCACGCACAAATCGGGCTAAAAAAAGGGCTAGGAATGGGTCGGTAGGCGGATGAAAACGGACGCGCGTCCATTTGGATTGGCGTGCTGGGCCGATTTTTATGTCCACGCCGATCCAAACGGACGGCAGCGGACGAAATGGGTCGCCCCATTGGAGTTGCTTTAATGGCCGAAACAGTGACAATAATGTATGGCTGGGACTCTTTTAAACCGGTGTCTGACGATTTTTTGTTGTTCAAGCAAATTGGTTTTTTTTTTTGCCATATTTCATCTTTGACAAGGAGAAGAGGTTTAATTACAGACGAACATTGGCCGTAGCCATACAAAGGAATTACTTTCCTGGGATTATGACTCTAAGGTGACATGCCCCTACTTCAATCCAAAAGAGTGCTTCTTTCTTGATGTTGGAGAAGGCGGTGGTGGGCATCCGAGAGACCCTAGCATTAAGTTTGTTTCAAACTTTTCAAGAGGCATGAGGATTGGAGCGGTGGATTTTGAAAGGTTGTCAGTGCGGTATGAGACAACCTAACACCACTCAATGACGGAATCGAAGCATTGCGAGGAAGCAATGTTGAGGTCGTGTCAACCGAGCCAAAGTTTGATCATATTCTAAATCCATGTGGAGAAGCGGCATTTGAGAAGAAGGTAAGCCACTGTCCCCAAACCATGCTTGCAAAGTTGACAAAATCCACAAATTTTGCTAACCCCACTTGGCTAACATTCAACTCTCCAGACCCGGTTTTGGAGATTTGCCACACAGACAGCTTGCATTTCAGGGATGCCCAAGGCTTCCACATGGCAGGTTTGAATATAGTCGACGTGATATCGACAAATTGGGTGCGGTAGGCCAACTTAGCAGAATGGCACAAGTTGGCAGTGGGTTTCCAAGCAATGGAGTCCTCAACCCCTTCATGAAGGTTGAAATGTTGGAGAAGTGTACAAACTTTGAAGATTTCGTTGATGTGCTCGATCGTCATGCCATTGGGGTGTCAACTTGGTCTATCCAATAATTATGTTGAAGGGTGAGCTTTACATTCCAATTTTTCTTCTTGGAAATCTTGTGAATAAGCGACGCCATGTTTCCTGAGCATTGACCATCAAGCATGGAGAGTCCCAAAATTTTATCTTCTCCTCAATTTCAATGGTGACCTTGGGAGTGGAAAAGAATCATGTCCTCCCTATTGCATGTGTTCCCCGGCCCTACCAAGATTTTTTCAGCGATGTCCACTTTAACCCCGACCATTGCAATCTTAGAGCACGAGAAAACTTGTCTAGGTGGAGAACCCCGACCCACCCAGATTAGTGGGCTTGCACATAGTCTCCATTCGACCTTGCATCATACACTTTTTCTGCAAGAACATTAGAGCAAGTGTTCCACTGTATTTACCATATATGCAAAAAAATACCATATTACATTAGGTAGATCAGATCACATCTCCACGAAAGTGTTCTTTCTCCTCTCTTTCGACCCAGGCAAATAGGTGACAACCGATCTACCCCCCCCCCAAGAGACCGAGGGTCCCCCTGTCCCTCTGCATGCCGCTTTGGCGATGGGAGGGGCGTCCCAGGACTTTGGTCCGGTGTAGGTAGGGTTTGGAATACATTAAGAGCTTGTCTCTAAGAGAGCAATGATAAGACGATGGCGTCGCTGTTGACATGTAATAAGGTTTCCCCTGTAGGGGAACGTAGTAATTTCAAAAAATTTCCTACGCACACGCAAGATCATGGTGATGCATAGCAACGAGAGGGGAGAGTGTTGTCTACGTACCCTCGTGAGACCCAAGCGAAGCGATCAACGTAGAGGATGTAGTCGACGTTCTCCTCGCGATCCGACCGATCCGGCGCCGTTACCCGGCGCCCCCGAGTTCTTGACACACGTACAGCTCGATGACGTCCCTCGTACTCCGATCCAGCCGAGTGTCGAGGGAGAGTTCTGTCAGCACGACGGCGTGGTGACGATCTTGATGTTTTACCGGCGCAGAGCTTCGCCTAAGCTTCGCAACGATATGACCGAGGTGGAATATGGTGGAGGGGGGCACCGCACACGGCTAAGGAACGATCCGTAGATCAAACTTGTGTCTTGTGCCTAGAGGTGCCCCCCTGCCCCCATATATAAAGGAGCCAGGGGAGGGGTTCGCCCGGCCGGAGGGGGCGCCGGAGGAGTCCTCCTCCCACAGGAGTAGGACTCCCCTTCCTTGTTGGAGTAGGAGAGAAGGAAAGAGGGAGAGGAGGAAGGAAAGGGGCTGCACCCCTGTCCAATTCGGACTAGAGGGGCTGCGCCCTTCTTCCTTTGGCCTCTCTCCTCTATTCCCGTATGGCCCAATAAGGCCCATATACTCCCGGCGAATTCCGTAACTCTCCGGTACTCGAAAAATACCGAATGACTCGGAACCTTTCCGAACTCCGAATATAGTCGTCCAATATATCGATCTTTACGTCTCGACCATTTCGAGACTCCTCGTCATGTCCCCGATCTCATCCGGGACTCGAACTCCTTCGGTACATCAAAACTCATAAACTCATAATATAACCGTCATCGAAACCTTAAGCGTGCGGACCCTACGGTTCGAGAACAATGTAGACATGACCGAGACACGTCTCGGTCAATAACCAATAGCGGGACCTGGATGCCCATATTGGTTCCTACATATTCTACGAAGATCTTTATCGGTCGAGACCGCATAACAACATCGTTGTTCCCTTTGTCATCGGTATGTTACTTGCCCGAGATTCGATCGTCGGTATCCAATACCTAGTTCAATCTCGTTACGGCAAGTCTCTTTACTCGTTCCGTAATACATCATCTCACAGCTAACTCATTAGTTGTAATGCTTGCAAGGCTTAAGTGATGTGTATTACCGAGAGAGCCGAGAGATACCTCTCCGACAATCGGAGTGACAAATCCTAATCTCGAAATCGCCAACCCAACATCCGCCTTTGGAGACACTGTAGTACTCCTTTATAATCACCCGATTCGTTGTGACGTTTGGTAGTACCAAAGTGTTCCTCCGTAAGCGGAGTTGCATAATCTCATAGTTATAGGAACATGTATAAGTCATGGATAAAAGCAATAGCAACATACTAAGCGATCGGGTGCTAGGCTAATGGAATGGGTCATGTCAATCAGATCATTCAACTAATGATGTGACCTTGTTAATCAAATAACAACTCCTTGTTCATGGTTAGGAAACATAACCATCTTTGATTAACAAGCTAGTCAAGTAGAGGCATACTAGTGACACTATGTTTGTCTATGTATTCACACATGTATTATGTTTCCGGTTAATACAATTCTAGCATGAATAATAAACATTTATCATGAAATAAGGAAATAAATAATAACTTTATTATTGCCTCTAGGGCATATTTCCTTGATCTCCCACTTGCACTAGAGTCAATAATCTAGATCACATCACCATGTGATTAACATCGATAGTTCACATCATCATGTGATTAACACCCATAGTTCACATCGCCATGTGACCAACACCCAAAGGGTTTACTAGATTCGATAATCTAGTTCACATCGCTATGTGATTAACACCCAAAGAGTACTAAGGTGTGATCATGTTTTGCTTGTGAGAGAATCTTAGTCAACGGGTCTTTCACATTCAGATCCGTTATGTATTTTGCAATTTTCTATGTCTACAATGCTCTTGCGGAGCTACTCTAGCTAATTGCTCCCACTTTCAATATGTATCTAGATAGAGACTTAGAGTCATCGGATCGGTGTCAAAACTTGTATCGGCGTAACCCTTTACGATTTAACCCTTTTGTCACCTCCATAATCGAGAAACATATCCTTATTCCACTAAGGATAATTTTGATCATTGTCGATGATCTACTCCTAGATCACTATTGTACTTCCTTGCCAAACTCGATGTAGGGTATACAATAGATCTGGTACACAGCATGGCATACTTTATAGAACCTATGGCCAAGGCATAGGGAATGACTTTCATTCTCTTTCCATCTTCTGCCGTGGTCGGGTTTTGAGTCTTACTCAATTTCACACCTTGCAACACAGGCAAGAACTCCTTCTTTGACTGTTCCATTTTGAACTACTTCAAAATCTTGTCAAGGTATGTACTCATTGAAAAAACTTATCAAGCGTCTTGATCTATCTCTATAGATCTTGATGCTCAATATGCAAGCAGCTTCACCGAGGTCTTTCTTTGAAAAACTCCTTTTAAACACTCCTTTATGCTTTGCAGAATAATTCTACATTATTTCCGATCAACAATATGTCATTCACATATACTTATCGAAATCTTTGTAGTGCTCCCACTCACTTTCTTGTAAATCGGGCTTCCTTTGCAAGTTCAGTATAAACTATATGCTTTGATCAACTTATCAAAGCATATATTCCAACTCGAGATGCTTGCACCAGTCCATAGATGGATCGCTGGAGCTTGCACACTTTGTTAGCTCCTTTGGATCGATAAAACCTTCGGTTGCATCACATACAACTCTTCCTCCGAAACCCATTCAGAATGCAGTTTTACATCCATTTGCCAAATTTCATAAATTGTGGCAATTGCTAACATGATTTGGACAGACTTAAGCATCGCTACAGTTGAGAAAATCTCATTGTAGTCAACACCTTGAACTTGTCAAAAACCTTTTTGCGACAAGTCGAGCTTTGTAGATAGTAACACTACTATCAACGTCCGTCTTCCTCTTGAAGATCCATTTATACAATATGGCTTGCCGATCATCGGGCAACTCCACCAAAGTCCATACTTTGTTCTCATACATGGATCTCATCTCGATTTCATGGCCTCAAGCCATTTCGCGAATCTGGGTTCACCATCGCTTCTTCATAGTTCGAGGTTCATCATGATCTAGTAGCATGATTTCGAGCAGGATTACCGTACCACTCAGTGCGGATCTTACTCTGGTTGATCTACGAGGTTACGTAGTAACTTGATCGAAGTTTCATGATCGACATCATCAACTTCCTCACTACTTGGTGTAGATGTCTCAGAAACCGGTTTCTGCGACAAACTACTTTCAAGTAAGGGAGAAGGTACAATTACCTCATCAAGTTCTACTTTCCTCCCACTCACTTCTTTCGAGAGAAACTCCTTCTCTAGAAATGATCCATTCTTAGCAACAAATGTCTTGCCTTCGGATCTGTGATAGAAGGTGTACCCAACTGTCTCCTTTGGGTATCCTATGAAGACACATTTCTCCGATTTGGGTTCGAGCTTATCAGGTTGAAGCTTTTTCACATAAGCATCGCATCCCCAAACTTTAAGAAACGACAACTTGGGTTTCTTGCTAAACCACAGTTCATATAGTGTCGTCTCAACGGATTTAGATGGTGCCCTATTTAACGTGAATGTAGTTGTCTCTAATGCATGATCCCAAAACGATATTGGTAAATCGGTAAGAAACATCATAGATCGTACCATATCTAGTAAAGTACGATTACGACGTTCGGACACACCATTACTGTTGTGGTGTTAGGGTGGCGTAAGTTGCTGAAACTATTCCGCATTGTTTCAAATGTAGACCAAACTCGTAACTCAAATATTCACCTCCACGATCAGATCGTAGAAATTTAATTTTCTTGTTACGATGTTTTTCAACTTCACTCTGAAATTCTTTGAACTTTTCAAATGTTTCAGACTTATGTTTCATTAAGTAGATATACCCATATCTGCTTAAGTCATCTATGAATGTGAGAAAATAACGATATCCGCCACGAGCCTCAACATTCAACGGACCACATACATCTGTATGTATGATTTCCAACAAATCTGTTGCTCTCTCCATAGTGGGAGAAGCGGGTTCTAGTCATCTTGCCCATGAGGCACGGTTCATAAGTGCCAAGTGATTCATAATCAAGTGACTCCAAAAGTCCATCAATATGGAGTTTCTTCATGCGCTTTACACCAATATGACCTAAACGGCAGTGCCACAAATAAGTTGCACTATCATTATCAACTCTGCATCTTTTGGTTTCAACATTATGAATATGTGTATCACTACTATCGAGATTCATCAAAAATAGACCACTCTTCAAGGGTGCATGACCATAAAAGATATTACTCATATAAATAGAACAACCATTATTCTCTGATTTAAATGAATAACCGTCTCGCATCAAACAAGATCTAGATATAATGTTCATGCTCAACGCAGACACCAAATAACATTTATTTAGGTTCAACACTAATCCCGAAAGTATAGGGAGTGTGCGATGATGATCAAATCAATCTTGAAACTACTTTCAACACACATCGTCACTTCACCCTTAACTAGTTTACATTTATACGCAACTCCGTTTGAGTTACTACTCTTAGCAACTGAACCAGTACCAAATACCGAGGGGTTGCTATAAACACTAGTAAAGCACACATCAAACACCTGTATATCAAATATACCCTTTTTAACTTTGCCATCCTTCTTATCCACCAAATATTTAGGGCAGTTCCGCTTCCAGTGACCATTTCCTTTGCAGTGTAAGCACTCAGTTTCAGGCTTTGGTTCAGCTTTGGGTTTCTTCGTGGGAGTGACAACTTGCTTGTCAATCTACTTGAAGTTCCCCTTTCTTTCCCTTTGCCCTTTTCTTGAAACTCTCGATCTTGTCAACCATCAACACTTGATGCTCTTTCTTGATTTCTACCTTCGTCGATTTCAACATCACGAAGAGCTCGGGAATCATTTTCATCATCCTTTGCATACTATAGTTCATCATGAAGTTCTACTAACTTGGTGATGGTGACTAGAGAATTCTGTCAATCACTATCTTATCTGGAAGATTAACTCCCACTTGATTCAAGCAATTGTAGTACCCAGACAATCTGAGGACATGCTCACTAGTTGAGCGATTCTCCTCCATCTTTTAGCTATAGAACTTGTTGGAGACTTCATATCTCTCAACTCGGGTATTTGCTTGAAATATTAACTTCAATACCTGGAACATCTCATATGCTCCATGATGTTCAAAACATCTTTGAAGTCCCGATTCTAAGCCGTTAAGCATGGTGCACTTAAACTATCAAGTAGTCATCATATTGAGCTAGCCAAACGTTCATAACGTGCAGATCGCTTCCTCTGCAATAGGGTCTGTCACCTAGCGGTGCATCAAGGACATAATTCTTACGTGCAACAATGAGGATAAACCTCGGATCACGGATCAAATCCGCATCATTGCTACTAACATTTTTCAACACAATTTTCTCTAGGAACATATCAAAATAAACATATGCAAGCAACAACGCAAGCTATTGATCTTACAACATAATTTGCAAAATACTACCAGGACTAAGTTCATGATAAATTTAAGTTCAATTAATCATATTACTTAAGAACTCCCACTTAGACAGACATCTCTCTAGTCATCTAAGTGATTACGTGATCCAAATCAACTAAACCATAACCGATCATCACGTGAAATGGAGTAGTTTTCAATGGTGAACATCTTATGTTGATCATATCTACTATATGATTCACACTCGACCTTTCGGTCTCCGTGTTCCGAGGCCATATCTGCATATGCTAGGCTCGTCAAGTATAACCCGAGTATTCTGCGTGTGCAAAACTGGCTTGCACCGTTGTAGATGGACGAGAGCTTATCACACCCGATCATCACGTGGTGTGCAGGCACGACGAACTTTGGCAAGCAATGCATACTCGGGAGAACACTTCTTGATAATTTAGTGAGAGATCATCTTATAATGCTACCGTCAATCAAAGCAAGATAAGATGCATAAAAGATAAACATCACATGCAAATCAATATAAGTGATATGATATGGTCATCATCATCTTGTGCTTCGTGATCTCCATCTCTGCAGCACCACCATGATCACCATCGTCACTGGCGCGACACCTTGATCTCCATCGTAGCATCGTTGTCGTCTCGCCAAACTTATGCTTCTACGACTAACGCTACCGCTTAGTGATAAAGTAAAGCATTACAGGGCGATTGCATTGCATACAATAAAGCGACAACCATATGGCTCCAGCCAGTTGCCGATAACTTCGGTTACAAAACATGATCATCTCATACAATAAAATATAGCATCACGTCTTGACCATATCACATCACAACATGCCTGCAAAAACAAGTTAGGCGTCCTCTACTTTGTTGTTGCAAATTTTACGTGGCTGCTACGGGCTTAAGCAAGAACCAATCTCACCCACGCATCAAAACCACAGCGATACTTCGTCAAATAGACTCCGTTTAACCTTCTCAAGGACCGGGCGTAGCCACACTTTCAGTTCAACTAAAGTGAGAGAGAGCAGACACCGCCGGTCACCTTTAAGCAACGAGTGCTCGTGGCGGTGAAACCAGTCTCGCATAAGCGTCACGCGTAATGTCGGTCCGGGCCGCTTCATCTCACAATACCGCTGAACCAAAGTATGACATCTTTGGTAGGTAGTATGACTTGTATCGCCCACAACTCACTTGTGTTCTACTCGTGCAAAACATCAAACCATAGAAAAACCTAGGCTCGGATGCCCTTTGTAGGGGAGCGTAGTAATTTTAAAAATTTTCACGCACACGCAAGATCATGGTGATGCATAGCAACGAGAGGGGCGTGTTGTCTACGTACCCTCGAGACCCGGCGAAGCGATCTGGCGTAGAGGATGTAGTCGACGTTCTCCTCGCGATCCGACCGATCCGGCGCCGTTACTCGGCGCCCCGAGTTCTTGACACGTACAGCTCGATGGCGTCCCTCGTACTCGATCCAGCCGAGTGTCGAGGGAGAGTTCCGTCGACGACGGCGTGGTGGCGATCTTGATGTTTTACGGCGCAGAGCCGCTTAAGCCGCAACGATATGACCGAGGTGGAATATGGTGGAGGGGGCACCGCACACGGCTAAGGAGCGATCCGTAGATCAAACTTGTGTCTTGTGCCTAGAGGTGCCCCCTGCCCCGTATATAAAGGAGCAGGGGAGGGGCCGGCCGGGAGGGGCGCGCCAGAGGAGTCCTCCTCCCCGGGAGTAGGACTCCCCTTCCTTGTTGGAGTAGGAGAGAAGAAAGAGGGGAGAGGAGGAAGGAAAGGGGCTGCACCCCTGTCCAATTCGGACTAGAGGGGCTGCGCCCTTCTTCCTTTGGCCTCTCTCCTCTATTCCCGTATGGCCCAATAAGGCCCATATACTCCCGGCGAATTCCGTAACTCTCCGGTACTCGAAAAATACCGAATGACTCGGAACCTTTCCGAACTCCGAATATAGTCGTCAATATATCGATCTTTACGTCTCGACCATTTGAGACTCCTCGTCATGTCCCCGATCTCATCCGGGACTCGAACTCCTTCGGTACATCAAAACTCATAAACTCATAATATAACCGTCCATCGAAACCTTAAGCGTGCGGACCCTACGGTTCGAGAACAATGTAGACATGACCGAGACCGTCTCGGTCAATAACCAATAGCGGGACCTGGATGCCCATATTGGTTCCTACATATTCTACGAAGATCTTTATCGGTCAGACCGCATAACAACATCGTTGTTCCCTTTGTCATCGGTATGTTACTTGCCCGAGATTCGATCGTCGGTATCCAATACCTAGTTCAATCTCGTTACGGCAAGTCTCTTTACTCGTTCCGTAATACATCATCTCACAGCTAACTCATTAGTTGTAATGCTTGCAAGGCTTAAGTGATGTGTATTACCGAGAGGGCCCAGAGATACCTCTCCAGACAATCGGAGTGACAAATCCTAATCTCGAAATCGCCAACCCAACATCGCCTTTGGAGACACCTGTAGTACTCCTTTATAATCACCCGATTCGTTGTGACGTTTGGTAGTACCAAAGTGTTCCTCCGTATGGCGGAGTTGCATAATCTCATAGTTATAGGAACATGTATAAGTCATGGATAAAAGCAATAGCAACATACTAAACGATCGGGTGCTAGGCTAATGGAATGGGTCATGTCAATCAGATCATTCAACTAATGATGTGACCTTGTTAATCAAATAACAACTCCTTGTTCATGGTTAGGAAACATAACCATCTTTGATTAACAAGCTAGTCAAGTAGAGGCATACTAGTGACACTATGTTTGTCTATGTATTCACACATGTATTATGTTTCCGGTTAATACAATTCTAGCATGAATAATAAACATTTATCATGAAATAAGGAAATAAATAATAACTTTATTATTGCCTCTAGGGCATATTTCCTTCATCCCCACCTCGTCCTTGTTTCGGCTATGTTTCTTTGTATCGTCACGAGGTTTGTGGAAGGTGGTATATCCCCATATTTGGTTCTCCATCTCGGGTTTTTCCTTCTGCAGGTTTGTCATGGTCGCGTTGTCCTGCAAAGCGGACCATGTGGATTTGCGCATTGGGCCTTCGAGTCTAGTTACGACCGACAAAGGTTGGTCAGTCACGGCCTCGTCGGGGAGCGTGTGGCATTTGTGTTCTCCGACTTCGTCTTGTTGGACCTGGGGTGTTCTGTAGGCTCTCTCTGGCATTGTCTTCTCTGGGTCGACTAGTAGATCGCAGTCGTCGGCAACTTTTGGGCTACCTGGACAACTTCCCGGCCACTACTTCTACAAGCTCATGGGTTTCAACAACTATGCTCTGTTGAGACGGTGGCCCAAAAGCGGCAACAAGCTTTGCTCACAGCGCCGCCTATGGATGCAGAAGAGAAAGGACTTCAGCACCCCTACATTATTTGTCTTGGCAACATTATGTTGATTACAATGACTTAGAAAACTATACACTGCAATAAGAGCTTCAAATCTATCCAATCCAAACCGCATGTCAAATTCTTATTCTTAATTTGATGGGTCACAATCTTGAGATCCTCCTTTGGTAGAACTTTCTAGCAATTTATCCCAGGGATAATATTCTTGAAGGTCTTATTGTTTCTTTGATGTTTTAGCACCTTGTAACTGTAACCATGGGGAACATCGTATACACCATCAGATTTTCGCCACTTTATGCAAAGCAACCTTCCATGAGTAGAAATTATGTAGAGATAGAATCAACAAGTGATGATAACTCAAAATGATTGGTCAAAACGTATGGCACTAGTGGAAAAATGGCTAGCCACAACTTTTATTCATGGCGCCTCATTTGCAATCAACGCCACCACTATATTTTTCAAATAGTGGCAGCGTTGGCATATTTAGTACGACATTACTAGGACCATAGTAGTGGTGTTGGAAAATAGTTGAATGCCACTTGTAGGTGGGACCCATAGTTGGTACAAGGCATAATATAGTGGTGACGTGTCATAACATGGAACGCCAGCACTATTATGTTTAGTTGTGGCTTGTTATGGTTACCACGTCAGCCCTACATGACGTGGGGTCTATTTTTTGGAATTACTTTTACTCCCTCCGTCCAAAAAAACTTGTGCCAAGCTTGTCCCTCAAATGGATGGATGTATCTAACACTAAGTTGGTGCTAGATACATCCATTTGAGGGACAAGTTTTGTCAGACGAAGTGAGTATTTCTTTATATTATATTGTAGTTATTTTTTTTATTAATTTTAGAATATTTTAATTGGAAATGTGACCATTTTTCATATTATATTGTAGTTTATTTTTATTAAATATATAATATTTTAATTAGGAATGATGATCATTTTTATATTATATTTTGAGTCTTTTATTTTTTTAGTAAAGTAGAAATATTGTATTACTTTTATTGAAGTAATAAATTTTTATTTTTTATTTTTTTGCGTATTGGGTCAAGCCTAAAAATGCTTTGGAGGCAACGGGTTGATAACCCACAAGTATATAGGATCGTTTGTACCCTTTTTCGATAAATAAGAGTGTCGAACCCAACGAGGAGCTAAAGGTAGAACAAATATTCCCTCAAATTCTATCGACCACCGATACAACTCTATGCACACTTTAACGTTTGCTTTACCTAGAACAAGTATGAAACTATTTTGTAGGTGTGATGCTAGAACTATTTTGCAAGAAAAAAAACAATGAGTACTTTGCAAGCTAATAAAAGTTAGTTGTTTAGTAAATATGTTTTGTCACACAAGAAATTTATTTGTCCCTAGGCAATCGATAACTAAACCGGTAATCATTATTGCAATTTTATATAAGGGAGAGGCATGAGCTAACATACTTTCCGTACTTGGAGCATATGCACTTATGATTGGAACTCTAGTAAGAATCCACAACTACCAATGATCATTAAGGTAAAATCCAACCATAGCATTAAGTATCCAGTCCTCTTTACTCCCATACGCAACAACCCCCTTATTCGGGCGTAAGCTTCTGTCACTCTAGCCACCCACCATAAGCGAATCATGAATGTATTGCAACACCCTACAATGGGGATCCCTCACGTTTGCGCGACACAGAGGGTGTCATAGGACAACACCAAAGTAAATACAACTCAAACCAATCACGATCATTAATTAACCCATAGGACAAAACGGATCTACTCAAACATCATAGGATAGCCACACATCATTAGGAAATAATATATAGCGTCGAGCACCATATTTAAGTAGAGATTACGGCGGGTAAAAGAGAGGTTACACCACTGCATAGAGGGGGGAGAGAGTTGGTGATGACGGCGGCGAAGTTGTTGGTGTAGATCGTCGTCGCGATGATTACCCCGGCGGTGCTCCGACGCCACCGGGAGAGAGGGGGAGAGAGCCCCCCTTCTTCTTCTTCCTTGGCCTTCCCCTAGATGGGAGGAGGGTTTCCCCTCTGGTCCATGGCCTCCATGGCGGCGGAGGGGCGAGAGCCCCTCCGAGATTGGATCTCTCTGTCTCTGTTATCTTCTGTTCCGTGTTCCTATTTTTTGGCCTTTCACTGTTTCTTAAATATTCGGAGATCCATAACTCCGATTGCGCTGAGATTTTTTCCGGATATTTTCTTTCTTGCGGCGAAAAAAGGGTACCAACCACCTTACAAGGTGACCACTACCCACCATCGCGCGCCGGGGGGGGGGAGGTGCCCTGGTGCCTAGTGGAGGCTGTGGGCCTCCATTTGCATTCATTTCACCTCCCAAAAATCACATATATTTCAAAATAATTCTCTGTAAAATTTTATTGCGTTTGGACTTCGTTTGATATGGATATTCTGCGAAACAAAAGAACATGCAACAAACAGGAATTGTCACTTGGCAGTGGATCAATATGTTAGTCCTAAAAAATTATATAAAATGTTTCCAAAAGTATATAAAAGTTGTATAATATTGGCATGGAACAATAAAAAATTATAGATATGACGGAGACGTATCACGGGTCAAACGAAGGTGGCATAACTCCCTCACCCTACCTCTGTGTGTGTGTGTGTGTGTGTGTGTGTGTGTGTGTGTGTGTGTGTGTGTGTGTGTGTGTGTGTGTGCACGCACGTGTGTGTGTATGCGCCTCTCGGTCCCCTTTCTGTCGCCGCTCTTCGCTGGTCGATTCCAGCGACCATGTCTAGCGGGCTCCAGTGCCGAGGTAACATCTATAGCTCCCTCTCTCGCCGCCCTGTCTCTAGACCTATTTGATTTGATTTCATTTGATTTGCATTGCTGGGCTTTTGGTGACGGCGATGGAAATGGCGAGGTACTAGGGTTTCGGTTTGGCACGACATCGACTACAAATCATTTGTGAGTTCATCCCCTCCACCTTCTTTCTCCTCTCTACAAAATCATTAGTGAGTTCATCCCCTCCCGATTTGATTTGCATTGCTAGGGTTTTCGTTTGGCAGTGAAGTGAGTAGGCAAAATTAGTTTTACCGAGTAGGCAAAATTAGGAGTTTGAATAGATGGATAATTTGTATGGTAGTGTCGGGGAGTGCCATGTGTTTGTATGGCAGTGCTAGATAATTCTAGTATATGGATAACTGAATTTCTAGATTTGTTATGAGTTGGAGTTGTTACGAGTTGTAGTTGTTTTGATTTGTGTGGCAGTGCTAGATAATTTGAATATATGGATAGTTGAATTTATAACTGAATTTATACATTTGTTATGAGTTGGAGTTGTTATGAATTTCTACATTTGTATGATAGTGCTGGAAAGTGCCATCATATACACTACATGGTTTTGACAACTTCCAAATTTATAACTGAATTTTAGATATGGGTTAGAGTTGCATTTCTACATTTGATATGAGTTAGAGTTGGAGCTGTTATGATTTGGAGGGAAAAAATAAACAAATCATATATATGAAAATATCCACAGAGGGAGACACAAATAAACAACTCCTAGAGCCAAACACCTCAAAGTACTGTAGTATTCTTGACATACTTTAAAAATACTTTGCTACATGACACACCATTATTTATTTGTCTAACAAATTAAAGTGCATCAGGTCATGACCAATTCTAGGGGCAACAAGGAGGAGGTATACGATGTGAATATGCTCAACCAAGATCTGTTAGAGACTCATCAGTACACCATCAAGAGCCTGGAACAGGTGAATGCCTCACTGAAGGCGGAGAGGGGTCAACTGGTGAATGAGAGTGTCGATCTCTTCACGAAGACTAATAAGCTGAGGGACGAGAGGGATAAGCTGATCGAGGAGAGGAATAAGCTGAAGCAGGAGAGAAAACTTTTCAGGGCAGAGAGGAATGAGCTCGAGATAGACATAACTCATTTCAAAAAAGATGGAGAGAGCAATAGAAAGAAGATTGGCCAGCTGAAGCTAATCCTTGATCAAGAGTAGACTATTTAGTTTGTGAAGTTGACTTATGTAGTTCTTTAACTAGCTAGTTACTTTTGTGAAGTTTAACTTGTTAAGTTGATGAGTATCTATTGAATTGTGTAGTTCTGTAACTAGCTAGTAACTTTTGTGAAGTGGAATTACTTAGTTTGTGAGGTAGAATATTTCTTGATTAGCAAAAAATCAATTTGCTCGCATCGGCCAACAAGGCACGATAGTGGTAAGATACTCTTACTGCTGGCGTTGTCCACGTGGCACGCCACCAACATGAAGAATATTGATGACATGGGCTCCAACGACACCACAATTTTTTAACAACGGCGCCATATTGGTGGCGTCGGGTGTTCATGCTAGCAAGATCATTTTTGCTATGCCATAGCTAGGCTTTTCTACACTAGTGTAGAGTCTAATGTGTATTTTGAGATTTATTTTGACAATCACTTAGAACAATAACATATGACACATGTGTTACAAAGGTATACCGCCGTGTTCATATTTCAAAGTAGTTTGTAATGACATAATTTGTACGCCGTACATCTTAAGTATTATTGAACTTATCCATAGTAAACCGAAATCTCAAAGTATTACTCCCTCCATTTCAAATTATAAGGTGTTTTAGATATTATTGCAATATGGACTACATATGGGTTAAAATGAGTGAATATACACACTAAATGCGTCTAGATGCGAGAAAATGGAGAAAAACTAAACATCCTATATTTAGGAACGGATGGAGTAGACCCTATATATCTAGATAGAGGGAGTTTTTCTTTTTTTTCTTTTTCGAAAAGGAGGAGGACCCCCTGCCTCCACATCTGGGAGATGCATACGGCCATTTATTGATTATTCTCGAGGACCTTACAAAGTATAACAACAATATGCCTGAATCCGCCATCTTGGCAGCATCTGCCGCTACTCTTATCCAAATGATGAAGGGGTGCAAGCTGGGCCACATACCCATACCTCTCACCTAAGCCTAACATCTAAAGCCGGAGGCCCCGACCGAGCCATTTGCCGGGTCTGGGTCTCAAACCGGTCAGACACACTCACATGCGTCGCCGCCGCCATATTCCACGGGTCCATCTTCAGAGCAGATTGTGGTGACAACCTAGCTTGGCAGGTCCTCCGCCATCGACGCCACCACGAAGCTGATACGTCCATTTTGCATCATGTTTACCTACTGTTATTTTTGTTGTTTTTTTGCATAATAATGCTTTTTGGAGTAATTCTAATGCCTTTTCTCTCATAATATGCAAGGTATACACAAAGGGGGAGAATTCCGGCAGCTGGAAATCTGGACCTGAAAAAGCCACGTCAGGCAACCTATTCTGCACAACTCCAATGAGTTGAAACTTCACGAGGATTTTTTATGGAATAAATCAGAATTATTGGAGCCAATAAGTACCAGATGGGGCCCACTAGGTGGGCATAACTCACCTGGGCGCGCCAGGGAGCCTAGGCGTGCCCTGGTGGGTTGTGCTCACCTCGGCCCACCTCTTGTGCCCCTCTTCTGGTACATAAGTCATTTTGACCTAGAAAAAAAATAAGGAGAGGACTTTCGGGACGAAGCGCCGCCGTCTCGAGGCGGAACTTGGGCAGGAGCACTTTTGCCCTCCGGCAGAGTGATTCCGCCGGGGGAACTTCCCTCCCGAAGGGGGAAATCATCGTCATCATCATCACCAACAACTCTCTCATCTTGGGGAGGGTTATCTCCATAAACATCTTCAACAACACAAACTCCTCTCAAACCCTATTTCATCTCTTGTGTTCAATCTTTGTACCAGAAATATAGATTGGTGCTTGTGGGTGCCTAGTAGTGTTGATTACATCTTGTAGTTGATTACTATATGGTTTATTTGGTGGAAGATTATATGTTTAGATCCATTATGCCATTTAATACCCCTCTGATCTTGAGCATGATTATCATTTGTGAGTAGTTACTTTCGTTCTTGAGGTCACGGGAGAAATCATGTTGCAAGTAATCATGTGATCTTGATATGCGTTCGACATTTTGATGATATGTATGTTGTGATTCCCTTAGTGGTGTCATGTGAACATCGACTACATGACACTTCACCATATTTGTGCCTAAGAGAATGCATTGTGGAGTAGTTATTAGATGATGCGTTGCGAGAGTGACAAAAGCTTAAACCCTAGTTTATGTGCTATTCCGAAGGGACGGATTGGATCCAAAAGTTTAATGCTAAGGTTAGAATTTATTCTTAATACTTTTCTCATAGTTGCGGATGCTTGCGAGGGGGTTAATCATAAGTAGGAGGTTTGTTCAAGTAAGAACAACACCTAAGCACCGGTCCACCCACATACCAAATTATCAAATTAGCGAACACGAATCAAACCAACATGATGAAAGTGTCTAGATGAAATTCCCGTGTATCCTCAAGAACACTTTGCTTATCATAAGAGACCGTTTTGGCCTTTCCTTTACCGCAAAAGGATTGGGCTACATTGCTGCACTTTTGTTACTACTACCGTTACTTGCTCGTTACAAATTATCTTATTATCAAACTACTTTGTTACTTACAATTTCAGCACTTGCAGACATTACCTTGCTGAAAACCACTTGTCATTTCCTTGTGCTCCTTGTTTTGGGTTTGACACTCTTACTTATCTAAAAGGGCTACAATTGATCCCATATACTTGTGGGTCATCAAGGCTATTTTCTGGCGCCGTTGCCGGGGAGTGAAGCGCTCTTGAGAAGTGGAAATTGGTAAGGAAACATTATTACTATGTGCTGAAATTTATTGTCACTTGTTACTATGGAAAACAATCATTTGAGGGGTTTGTTCGGGGTATCTTCACCTCGACCGGAACCACAGTTACTTACCTCTCAACCTACTGCACCTACTGAAAATATTGAATATGAAATTCCTTCGGGTATGGTAGAACAACTGTCAGCTAATCCTTATGCAAGAGATGGAACCGAACATCCTTATATGCACTTGATATATGTGAATTGTTTAAGCTTACAGGTTTACCCGGAGATGAAGCTAAGAAGAAGGTTTTCCCTTTATCTTTGAAGGGAAAGGCATTGACATGGTATAGGCTATGCGATGATATTGGGTCTTGGAACTGGAATCGGTTGAAATTGGAATTCCATCAAAAAAGTTATCCTATGCATCTAGTTCATCGTGATCGAAATTATATATATAATTTTTGGCCTTGTGAAGGAGAAGGTGTTGCTCTAGCTTGGGAGAGGCTTAATTCAATGTTATATTCATGCCCCAATCATGAGCACTCAAGAGAAATTATTATTCAGAATTTTTATGCTCGGCTTTCTCGTAATGATCAAACCATGCTCGATACTTCTTGTACTGGTTCTTTTATGAAGAAAACTATTGAATTCCGGTGGGATCTTTTAGAAAGAATTAAACACAACTCTGAAGACTGGGAACTTGACGAAGGTAAAGAGTCAAGTATTGAGTCTAAATTTGATTGTGTTAAATCTTTTATGAATACCGATGCTTTTCAAAAGTTTAGCACTAAATATGGACTTGACTCTGAGATAGTAGCTTCCTTTTGTAGATATTTTGCTACTCATGTTGATATCCCAAAGGAGAAGTGGTTCAAATGTCACCCACCAATTAAAGAAGAAATTAAAGAACCGGTAAAAGCTAAAGAAGAAACTATCATTTATAATGTTGATCCAGTTGTTCCCACTGCTTATATTGAAAAACCACCTTTCCCTGTTAGGGTGAAGGAACATGCTAAAGTTTCAACTGTGGTCAACAAAAGTTATATCAGAACACCTAAACCATCTGAACAAATCAAAGTTGAACCTAGTGTCGCTATGGTTAAAGATCTCTTGGTCGATAATATTGATGAGCATGTTATTTACTTCTATGTTGAAGTTACTAGAATTACCAAACCCGATGAAAAAAATAAACATAGACCTGATGTTTGCATGCAGGTTGCCTCAGTTAAGATAGGAGATCACTGTTATCATGGTTTATGTGACATATGTGCTAGCGTGAGTGCTATTCCTTTTTCCTTATACCAAGAAATTATGAATGATATAGAACCTGCTAAAATAGAAGACATAGATGTTACTATTAAGCTTGCTAATAGAGATACTATATCACCAATTGGGATTGTTAGAGATGTTGAAGTCTTGTGTGGGAAAATAAAATACCCTACTAATTTTCTTGTCCTTGGTTCCCCACGAGATGACTTTTGTCCCATTATCTTTGGTAGACCTTTCTTGAACATCGTTAATGCTAAAATAGATTGTAAGAAACAAATTGTCAGTGTTAGCTTTGGTGATGAGTCTCATGAGTTTAATTTTTCTCAGTTTAGTAAAAAAACCTCATAAGAAAGATTTGCCTAGTAAGGATGAAATTATTGGTCTTGCTTCTATTGTTGTACCTCCTACTGATCCTTTATAACAATATTTGCTAGACCATGAAAATGATTTGCATGTGCGTAAAAGAAATGAAATCGATAGAATCTTGTTCGAGCAACAACCTCTGCTTAAACACAATCTGCCTATTGAAACTCTAGGAGGTCCTCCTCCTCCTAAAGGTGATCTTGGTTTGAATTAGAAAAATTGCTAGACACAATGAAATATGTTTATCTTGATGAGAAAAAGATATATCCTATTATTATTAGTGCTAACCTTTCAGAACATGAAGAAGAAAGATTATTGAAAGTTCTAAGGAAGCACCGGGCTGCTATTGGATATACTCTTGATGATCTTAAGGGCATTAGTCCCACTCTATGTCAGCACAAGATTAATATGGAACCTCATGCTAAACCCGTTGTTGATCACCAACGCCGGTTAAATCCGAAGATGAAAGAAGTGGTAAGAACGGAAATATTGGAACTTCTGAAAGCAGGTATAATCTATCCTATAGCTGAAAGTAGATGGGTAAGTCCTGTTCACTGTGTCCCTAAGAAGGGAGGTATAACTGTTGTTCCTAATGATAAGAATGAACTTATTCCACAAAGAATTGTCACAGGCTATAGAATGGTAATTGATTTTAGAAAATTAAACAAAGCAACTAGAAAATATCATTACACTCTGCCTTTTATTGATCAAATGCTAGAAAGATTATCTAAGCACACACATTTTTTGCTTCCTTGATGGATATTCTGGTTTTTCACAAATACCTCTTTCTCAACCTTATCAAGAAAAGACCACTTTTACTTGCCCTTTTGAAACTTATGCTTATAGACGTATGGATTTTGGTCTACACCTACTACCTTTCAAAGATGTATGACTGCTATATTCTCTAATTTTTGTGAAAAGATTGTTGAAGTTTTCATGGATGGCTTTTCTGTTTATGGAAAGTCTATTGATGATTGTTTAAGCAATCTTGATCAAGTTTTGCAGAGATGTGAGCAAACAAATCTTGTCTTGAATTGGGAGAAGTGCCACTTCATGGTTAACGGAGGTATTGTTTTGGGCCATAAAATTCCTGAAAGAGGTATTGAGGTTGACAATGCCAAGGTTGATGCAATTGAGAAAATGCCATGTCCTAAAGATATCAAAGGTATTCGTAGTTTCCTTGGTCATGCTGGTTTCTATAGGAGATTTATCAAAGACTTCTCTAAAATTTCTAGGCCTCTTACAAATCTTTTGCAAAAGGATATCCCTTTTTTTGATGATGATTGTTTGGAAGCCTTCGAAACACTCAAGAAAGCCTTAATTTCTGCACCTATTGTTCAACCACCTTGGAACTTGCCTTTTGAGATTATGTGTGATGCTAGTGATTATGATGTTGGTGCTGTTCTAGGACAAAAAGTTGATAAGAAACTAAATGTTATCCATTATGCTAGTAAAACTCTAGACAGTGCTCGAAAAAATTATGATACTACTGAAAAATAATTCTTAGCAGTGGTGTTTGCTTGTGATAAATTTAGATCCCACATTGATGATTCCAAAGTGATCGTTCACACCGATCATGCTGCTATAAAATATCTTATGGAAAAGAAAGATGCTAAACCTAGACTAATTAGGTGGGTTCTTCTACTACAAGAATTTGATTTGCATATAGAAAAGGAGCAGAGAACCCCGTAGCTGATAACTTGTCTAGGCTTGAAAATATTCTTGATGACCCACAACCTATTAATGACAGTTTCCTTGATGAGCAGTAAGCTACAATAAATGTTTCTAATAGTACACCTTGGTATGCTGACTATGCTAATTATATTGTTGCGAAATACATACCACCTAGCTTCACTTACCAACAAAAGAAAAAAATTCTTCTATGATTTAAGACATTACTTTTGGGATGATCCGCATCTTTATAAAGGAGTAGATGGTATTATTAGACGTTGTGTACCTGAGCATGAACATGAACAAATCCTACGAAAATGTCACTCCGAAGCTTATGGAGGACATCGTGTGGGAGACAGAACCACTCATAAGGTATTGCAATCTGGATTTTATTGGCCTACTCTCTTCAAGGATGCCCGTAAGTTCATCATATCATGTGATGAATGTCAAAGAATAGGTAATATCGGTAAGCGTCAAGAAATGTCTATGAATTATTCACTTGCTGTTGAAACTTTCGATGTTTGGGGATTTGATTTCATGGGACCTTTTCCTTCCTCTAATGGGTATACTCATATTTTTGTTGCTGTTGATTATGTTACTAAGTGGGTAGAAGCTATTCCAACTAGTAGTGTTGATCACAATACCTCTATTAAAATGCTTAAGGAAGTTATTTTCCCAAGGTTTGGAGTCCCTAGATATTTAATGAATGATGGTGGTTCACACTTTATTATCGTAAAATGCTTGCCAAGTATGATGTTAACCATAGAATTGCATCACCCTATCATCCTCAGTCTAGTGGTCAAGTTGAACTTAGCAATAGAGAAATAAAACTAATTTTACAAAAGACCGTCAATAGGTCCCGGTGGAATTGGTCTAAGAAATTAGATGATGCACTTTGGGCTTATAGAACAACATATAAAAATCCTATGGGCATGTCTCCTTATAAAATGGTTTATGGAAAAGCTTGTCATTTGCCTCTTCAGTTAGAACATAAAGCATATTGGGCAATTAAAGAACTCAACTACGATTTCAAACTTGCTGGTGAAAAGAGGTTATTTGATATTAGCTCATTAGATGAATGGAGAACCCAAGCTTATGAAAATGCCAAGTTATTCACAGAAAAAGTTAAAAGATGGCATGATAAAAGAATCCAAAAGCGTGAGTTCAAAGTTGGAGAATATGTTCTTTTGTACAACTTTAGTTTCGGATTCTTTGTAGGAAAACTCCTCTCCAAATGGGAAGGACCCTATGTTATCGAGGAGGTTTATTGATCTGGAGCTATTAAGATAGATAATGCCGAAGGTACTAACCCGAAGGTTGTTAATGGGCAACGAATAAAACATTATATCTCATGTACGCCCATTAATGTTGAAAGCAATATTATCCAAACTATGACACCGGAAGAACACATAAAAGAAACCTTCCGGAACACTCCAAAATCGTGAAAAAGAGGAGGTATGTGATACGGTAAGTAAACAGACCCCGAAAAATCCGCAAAAATATATTTTGTCAGTTTTAGAATATTTAAAAAATTAGGAAAATAAGAAACTACCAGGAAGGTGACCCTGGTGGGCACAAGACACCAGGGTACCTTCCGGACTCCATTTTTCTTTCGTTTGCTTGTTTCCCAAGATAAAAAAATCTTTATATACCCCCCGAACCTATTGACCTCCGTATCGCGGAGAAATCTCATGTTTTCTTTCCTTGCTGTTTTCTGTCAGATTTGTTAAGCCGGGCATCATGTCTTCTTCTTCTTCCTCTAACACCGTGGAAGAGTATTCTTGGTTGATAAAGATCGAGCTGAAGAGGGAAGAGCCCTTTGGAGCCACCAAGGAGGACAAGGGTAAGGAGGCCACTGGAGATCAAATGTCGGTGATCGAGCAAGCACTGCTTGCCGAGGAGGAAGAAGATATCCTTAAACCCTACTATGCTCATCTTACCCCCACTTGAAACAGTTCATGTGCAAAATAAATATCTCACTCGTGAAAATATTCTGCATCAAGATCACATCACCGTCCTACAGAGCATCATCCGTAGATTGGAGAATCTATTGATCTTGAAGGACAGGATCGCCACTACTTCATCACCACCACCTCCTTCTTCATCACCCAAAGGAAATTGAGTATCGGGTATGGGCACTCCCCTTGGCTTTTGCCAAGCTTGGGGAAGGTGCCCCGGTATCGTATCACCTCCACTATCTTTTGCCTTTACTTTTCTTAGTTCGATTCATAGTTATCTTTTAATTTAGATGAATAAAAATCTAGTTCGATCCTTTCTTTTCGAGAGTTTGCTTAGTGATCTATCTTTGTAATCGTGCACAAGATATATAATAAAGTTTAGCTTGACTTTTGCTTCTTTTACTTTCTTGTTTCAATAAAAAGAAAGGAAATAAATGAAAAAGATCATATGCTAATCTTATGGTAAGTGATGACATCACACAAGGAAAAGTATGAGTAGTAAATTTTATTGTAGATTGACAAACACAACATTAGTCAATGATGCAACTCATGAAAGAATTAATAAGGGAAGAGAAGATTCACATGCAAATACACTATCCTGGAAATCTTTTGTGATTGTGAGCACCCATCAAAATATAATATGCCAAAATTGTTGGTGTTGGACAAGGAAGACAATGTAATGATTTATGTTTGTTCATATTCACATATAAGCTATATTGTCATAGATCCTTCAAAATGTGGTGCTTGCCCCCATCTTTGCTAGCCAAAAATTCCGCACTAAGTAGAGGTACTACTTGTGCATCCAAAACCCTTAAACCAAAATCTTGTTTTGAGAGTCCACCATACCTACCTATGGATTGAGTAAGATCCTTCAAGTAAATTGTCATCGGTGCAATAAGGCAATAAAAATTACTTCTTAAAGTGTTAGATCATTTAGTGTAAGAGAAAATTGAGCGTTATACGAACTTGTGATGGCGAAGAATAAAAGCGACAGACTGCATAATAAAGGTTGCCATCATAAGGGGAAATATAACGTGACGTTCTCTCGCACTAAGGGGTTGAGCATACAAACAAAAAGCACTTGGCAACATCTGCTTCCCTATGCAAAGGGCCTATCTTTTACTTATATGTATTTACTTTCATGCAAGAGTCAAAGTTCTTCTCCCTATTCCTTTTTATTTTCTCCTTTGGCAAGCATCATGTGGCGAGGAAAGATTTAGGCACATATATCCAGTTGAATATGGGTGGCATGAGTTATTATTGTTGACATCACCCTTGAGGTGAATACGTTGGGAGGCGAAGCTACAAGCCCCTATCTTTCTATGTGTCCGGTTAAAACGTTTTGCTCATGTGTACGCGGTGAGTGTTAGCAATCATAGAAGACTAAATGATGGTTGAGTATGTGGACTTGCCTAAAGGCTCCAATACGTGACCCTTCCTGAAAAGATGATGAATTGTAGTTGCAAAGTTTACTGAGAACATAGTTTGTTGGTTTCCAAAGAGTTTATACTTTATACTTCAATGTTGTGATGAATTGGTACTTGTTCATGAGAAGTTTATGATAAAAGTCTTAAGATAAAAGTTTTATGTTAAAGTTTGTTGCTGTTATAATAAGTTACACGATGCTTCTATGTCCGTATTTTGTTTTTGTCGACACCTCTCTCTCTCTAAGCAGGTGGACATGTTTTTCGATTTTGGTTTTCGCTTGAGGACAAGCGAGGTCTAAGCTTGGGGGAGTTGATACACCCATTTTGCATCATGTTTACCTACTGTTATTTATGTTGTTTTATTTCATAATAATGCCTTTTGGAGTAATTATAATGCCTTTTCTCTCATAATATGCAAGGTATACACAAAGGGGGAGAATTCCGGCAGCTGGAAATCTGGTCCTGAAAAAGCTATCTCAGGCTACCTATTCTGCACAACTCCAAATAAGATAAAACTTCAGGATGATTTTTTATGGAATAAATAAGAATTATTGGAGCCAATAAGTACCATAGGGGGCTCACCAGGTGGGCATAACCCACCTGGGCGCGCCAGGGAGCCCAGGCGCACCCTGGTGGGTTGTGCTCACCTCGGCCCACCTCCGGTGCCCCTCTTCTAGTACATAAGTAATTTTGACCTAGAAAAAAAATAAGGAGAGGACTTTCGGGACGAAGCGCTGCCGTCTCGAGGCGAAACTTGGGCAAGAGCACTTTTGCCCTCCGGTGGAGCGATTCTGCCAGGGGAACTTCCCTCCCGGAGGGGGAAACCATCATCATCATTGATACGCCTCCAACGTATCTATAATTTTTGATTTCTCCATGCTATTATATTACCCGTTTTGGATGTTTATGGGCTTTGCTCTTCACTTTTATATCATTTTTGGGACTAACCTACTAACCGGAGGCCCAGCCCAAATTGCTGTTTTTTGCCTATTTCAGTGTTTCGAAGAAAAGGAATATCAAACGGAGTCCAAATGGAATGAAACCTTCGGGAGCGATCTTTTTGGAACAAACGCAATCCAGGAGACTTGGAGTGGATGTCAAGAAGCAGCCGAGGCGGCCACGAGGGTGCCTGGCGCACCCTAGGGGGGTGGGCGCGCCCCCACCCTCGTGGGCCCCTCGTGGCTCCCCTGACCGACCTCCTTCGCCTATATATACCTCCATACCCTAAAAACATCGAGGAGCACCAGAAAACCTATTTCCACCGCCGCAACCTTCTGTACCTGTGAGATTCCATCTTGGAGCCTTTTTCGGCGCTTCGCCGGAGGGGGAATCGATCACGGAGGGCTTCTACATCATCGCCAAGGCCTCTCCGATGAGTTGTGAGTAGTTTACCATAGACCTTCGGGTCCATAGTTATTAGCTAGATGGCTTCTTCTCTCTCTTTGAATCTCAATACAAAGTTCTCCTCGGTCTTCTTGGAGATCTATTCGATGTAACTCTTTTTGCGGTGTGTGTGTTGAAATCCGATGAATTGTGGGTTTATGATCAAGTTTATCTATGAGAAATATTTGAATTTCCTCTGAATTCTTTTATGTATGATTTGTTATCTTTGCAAGTCTCTTCGAATTATCAGTTTGGTTTGGTCTACTAGATTGATCTTTCTTGCAATGGGAGAAGTACTTAGATTTGGCTTCAATTTTGCGGTGTCCTTTCCTAGTGACAGCAGGGGCAGCAAGGCACATATTGTATTGTTGCCATCGAGGATAAAAAGATGGGGTTTATATCATATTATTTGAGTTTATCCCTCTACATCATGTCATCTTGCCTAATGCGTTACTCTGTTCTTATGAACTTAATACTCTAGATGCATGCTGGATAGCGGTCGATGTGTGGAGTAATAGTAGTAGATGCAGAATCGTTTCGGTCTACTTGTCGCGAACGTGATGCCTATATACATGATCATGCCTAGATAATCTCATAACTATGCACTTTCCTATCAATTGCTCGACAGTAATTTGTTCACCCACCGTAATACTTATGCTATCTTGAGAGAAGCCACTAGTGAAACCAATGGCCCCCGGGTCTATCTTTTATCATATAAGTTTCTGATCTACTTTATTTTGCAATCTTTACTTTCCAATCTATATCATAAAAATACCAAAAATATTTATCTTATCTTATTATCTCTATCGATCTCACTTTCATGAAGTGGTCGTGAAGGGATTGACAACCCCTTTATCGCGTTGGTTGCGAGGTTCTTGTTTGTTTGTGTAGGTACGAGGGACTTGTGAGGAGCCTCCTACTGGATTGATACCTTGGTTCTCAAAAACTAAGGGAAATACTTACGCTACTTTGCTGCATCATCCTTTCCTCTTCAAGGGAAAACCAACGCAGTGCTCAAGAGGTAGCAAGAAGGATTTCTGGCGCCGTTGCCGGGGAGGTCTTTGCTCAAGTCAAGACATACCAAGTACCCATCACAAACTCATCTCCCTCACATTACAATATTTTCCATTTGCCTCTTGTTTTCCTCTCCCCCACTTCACTCTTGCCGTTTTATTCGCCCTCTCTTTTCCGTTCGCCTCTTTTTCGCTTGCCTCTTGTGTGCTTGTGTGTTGGATTGCTTGTCACGATGGCTCAAGATAATACCAAATTGTGTGACTTTTCCAATACCAATGAGGGAGTCCTGGACTAGGGGGTGTCCGGACAGCCAGACTATCATCGTCAGCCGGACTCCAAGACTATGAAGATGCAAGATTGAAGACTTCGTCCCGTGTCCGGATGGGACTTTCCTTGGCGTGGAAGGCAAGCTTGGCAATACGGATATGTAGATCTCCTACCATTGTAACCGACTCTGTGTAACCCTAGCCCTCTCTCCAGTGTCTATATAAACCGGAGGGCTTTAGTCCGTAGGACGAACAACCATTACAACAATCATACCATAGGCTAGCTTCTAGGGTTTAGCCTCCTTGATCTCGTGGTAGATTCACTCTTGTACTACCCATATCATCAATATCAATCAAGCAGGAGTAGGGTTTTACCTCCATCGAGAGGGCCCGAACCTGGGTAAAAACATCGTGTCCCTTGTCTCCGTTACCATCCGCCTAGACGCACGCATTCGGGACCCCTACCGAGATCCGCCGGTTTTGACACCGACATTGGTGCTTTCATTGAGAGTTCCTCTGTGTCGTCACCGATAGGCTCGATGGCTTCTTCAATCAACAACAACGCCGTACAGGGTGAGATTTTTCTCCTCGGACAGATCTTCGTATTCGGCGGCTTCGCACTGCGGGCCAATTCACTTGGCCATCTGGAGCAGATCGAAAGCTACGCCCCTGGCCGTTAGGTCAGATTTGGAAGCCTAAACTTCACGGCGGATATCCGGGGGGACTTGATCTTCGACGGATCCAAGCCGCAGCCGAGCGTGCCGCACTGTCACGATGGGTATGATTTAGCTCTGCCGCCGGACAGTACTTTGGAGGCCGCACACGAATCCGCACCGACCCATAATTCAGAGCCGATCGTGCAGATCGAGGACGGGTGGCTGGACACCGCCTCGGGAGCTGCAACTTCCACGGCGATGGAGCCGAACACTGACCTCGTCCCTTATAAAGCTCGTGACTCCGAGGTGTTGGACTCCCTGCCGGACTCCGAACCTCCTGCGCCCCTGCCAATCGAATCCGATTGGGCGCCGATCATGGAGTTCACCGCTGCGGACATCTTTCAGCACTCACCCTTTGGCGACATCTTAAATTGCTAAAGCATCTCTCGCTATCCGGAGAGCCTGGCGGACTATGGCGAGATGGTTGGGATTCGACGACGAAGAAATTCAAAGCCCACCCACCACCCACTTTGTAGCCACTGCCGGCGATCTAACCGACATGCTAGACTACGACCAAGACATCGACAAAGATGGACGATGATGCCAGAGACGACAAGAACCAGCGCCTAGTAGGCCTTTGGAAGACCACCTCGTCATATGACATATACATGGTGGACACCCCAAAAGATGGGGACGGCGAAGAAGCAGCGGAGGCAGATTCCTTAAAGAAACAGCCCAAGCGCCGACATCAGCGGCGCCGCTCTAAATCCCGCCAAAGCAAGAATGGAGATTCCGGCACAGGAGATAATAACACCCCAGAAAGTGCCGAAGACAATCCCCTCCTGCAAGATTCAGCGCAGGAGGATGCAGAAGCAAGCCCTCACGAGAGAGCGGCAGACGAAGAGGTCGAGGATGATAATTACATACCTCCCTCCGGAGACGAAGCAAGCCTCGACGACGACAAATTCGTCGTGCTTGAGGATCCCGTCGAACAAGAGCATTTCAAATGCAGGCTAATGGCCACAGCAAATATCCTAAAGAAAAAGCAGCAGCAGCTTCAAGCTGATCGAGACCTGCTGGCCGACAGATGGACCGAGATCCTCGCGGCCGAAGAGTATGAACTCGAATGCCCCTCCAAGAGCTACCCAAAACGCAAGTTGCTCCCCCGACTAGAGGAGGAAGCATATATACCTTCATCACCAGCGCACAATACGGCAGACCGACCACCCCGTCGTCGGGACAGAGAGGCACCTAGGCCCTCCATCAAGACCGTACCCCGGCATCGCTCGAAAAGTACGAAGCCATGGGGGAATGCGCCAGACTTGCGGGATATACTGGAGGACAAGGCAAGACAATCCAGATCTATCTATGGATCATGAGGGTGCCCCACGACCCACGACGAATACCGTCGCGCCGGATACAACAACTCCGGCCGGGCCAAACACAGCAGACAACGCTCCCTTGAGCTACGTCGTGATATTGCTCAATATAGAGGCGCCGCACACCCGCTATGCTTCACTGACGAAGTAATGGATCATCATATCCCTGAAGGGTTTAAACCCATAAACATTGAATCCTACGATGGCACAACAGACACCGCGGTTTGGATCGAATATTATCTCCTTCATATCCATATGGCCCGCGGTGACGATCTCCACGCCATCAAATCTCCCGCTCAAGCTTAAAGGACCAGCTTGGCATTGGCTTAATAGCCTGCCCGCAGAGTCAATTGGGTGTTGGGAGGACCTGGAAGCCGCATTCCTCGACAACTTCCAGGGCACATATGTGCGACCACCGGACGCCCATGACCTAAGCCACATAATTCAGCAGCCAGACGAATCGGCCAGGCAATTCTGGACACGGTTCTTAACAAAGAAAAATCAAATCGTCGACTGTCCGGATGCAGAGGCCCTCGCAGCCTTCAAACATAACATCCGCGACGAGTGGCTTGCCCGGCACCTAGGACAGGAAAAGCCGAAATCCATGGTAGCCCTCACATCATTAATGACCCGCTTCTGTGCGGGAGAGGGCAGCTGGCTAGTTCGCAGCAACAACCTCAGTAAAAATGCTGGCAGTCCGGATACTAAGGACCACAATGGCAGGTCGCGTCGAAGCAAAAACAAACGCCGCATTAACGGCGATAACAATGAGGATACGGCAGTCAACGCCGGATTCCAAGGCTCTAAACCCGATCAGCGGAAGAAGCCATTCAAAAGAACCACTCCGGGTCCGTCCAATTTGGACCGAATACTCGATCGCTCTTGCCAGATACATGGCACCCCCGAAAAACCAGCTAACCACACCAACAGAGATTGTTGGGTATTCACGCAGGCAGGCAAGTTAATTGCCGAAAACAACGACAAGGGGCTGCACAGCGACGACGAGGAAGAGACCCGCCGCCAAGCGAGAGAGGATGTAAGGGTTTCCCCCCACAAGTGCGGATGGTAAACATGATATACGCAACCCATATACCCAAGAGGGAGCGGAAGCGTGCACTAAGGGACGTATATGTGATGGAGCCAGTCGCCCCAAAGTTCAATCCATGGTCCTCTTGCTCGATCACTTTTGATCGAAGAGACCATCCGACCAGTATCCGCCATGGCGGATTCGCCGCATTGGTTTTAGACCCAATCGTCGATGGATTTCACCTCACGAGAGTCCCGATGGACGGCGGCAGAGCTTCTGAACCTCGCTTTATCGGATACGGCGCAAGATGGGCATAGACCCTCAAGGATTAAACCTACAAAGACGACCTTCAAAGGCGCCATACTAGGTGTCGAGGCCAATTGTACGAGCTCACCACACCGAAGTGGTCTTTGGATCCCGGATAATTTCCGGAGCGAGGAGTTAATCTTGACATAGTCCCATTCGCGGCGGCTATCACGCTCTGCTTTCGCACGAACCGCTTCGCAAAGTTCAACGCGGTGCCGCATCACGCATACCTCAAGCTCAAGATGCCAGGCCCTCGTGGAGTCATCACGGTCAACAGAAATACGGAACGCTCCCTCCGAATGGAGGAACATACAGCGGCTCTCGCGGCAGAAGTACAGAGCAGCCTTCTAAGGCAATTTTCGAGTCCGGACGTTAAACGACCGGACACGGCCAAACACGTCCGTAGCAATATCAATCAAGACCACCTGGCACGTTCCGAGCACACGTAGCAATGCGGCCCCAACCCCAGCCCTCGCATGATTGCAAGACCAGCCCTCCGCGTATATCATTACGCTCTAGAGATACCATGGGCATAGGGGGAGGGGCACGACCACAACAGACCCAGAGTGCGGCTCGACCACACCAGGGGATCCCAAGTGTGTCGCTCTTTTTATTTTTATTTTCCTTCTTTTTATACACAGGACTCCGCTCACCAAAGGCCTGTCTGGTGGCGAACCCGCCGAATCGACGATGCAACAGCCAGGAGGTAAAAGGCTGCATTTAACACTCGTGTGGTCTCCATTATGAGCATTAAATTTGATTATACACACCAGTCCGCAGCCCACCCCTCGAGGGGGACATGTTTAATTAGTCCAATCCCTTGCTTACCAAGACTATTTGTATCATTCCGCACTCATAGCAGAATTCCTTAAATAAATAATGCATCACTTTTTGCCTATAATTGCATTACTTTACATATATGTTCATCAATGACATTTTGCACCCGTATATTTTGGTACGGCCGAATACACCAGGGGCTTATGTTCCCCGCATTATGGTGTGATAAGTCCGAACACTTACACAAGTGCGGCACCCCGAACTTATATCATTATATGAATCGGCTCCGAATCATGTCTTGGGTCAATAGTAGGGTTTGCCCGGCTCCCATGTTTTGGTACCTTACGCCCGCCTCGCCGGCTAAGGTAGCACTGGGAGAACCACTGTGATTGCACCCCGGTTGAGCTGGGCGAGCGCCTCAGTGGAGAAAGCTAAAACTGACTGGCATGATAAGGGGGAGAGACTGGTCGCTGTTCGAGAGGTCTTTTCGAGTCCCTAAAGACTTATGCCGCTTCGAGCGAAGAACCGGATAATGTCCGGCCAAGGCGTGGATAGCGCCTCAACTCGATCTTCCGAATACTAGGGGCTTCACCAAATTTAAAATTATAGAATTCTATGGCTAAGTGAGAGTGTTCAAGCATTATAAGTCTGGTTGCCTTGTTAGTTGTCGAGCGCCTCCTAGATAGGACCCAAAAATGGGAACAAGAGTGCTCAAGTTTATCCCGAACACCCAAAGACTAGTGGCATGGGGGTGAAGCCGACGACTTGCCATCTCTCGATTTTATAAACGGCCGCATGAAGGTAATATTTTAAATCAAACAAGCGTTGCTTAGCGATATGAACAAAGTTTTCAGCGCACATGATAACACATAGCGAAGTTTACTCAATAATTACATCTCGGGGCACTCATCCGCAATCTTGCGGGCACCCTTCAGACAGTCTTATAGTACATCTCGGGCGACGATACTCCTTACCGCTGGCGGTGCGTCGCTGATAAGCCTCTCGCATCCAGCCTGCCCAGCAGCACCTTTTGCGGGCAAGGGCCCGACGAGCACCTTCAATACTGGCGGAGCGCTTGATGACCTCCACCTGTGGGCACGATCCACCAGCCGCCGCGACGAGGTCAAGTAGCTCCCGTGCATGGCCTCTCCAGCCACTGGCCGGACTATGAGGCCCTTCATGGCCTGCTCGGGCTACCTTGTGGAGCTCGACCAGCTGCTTGACTAGTCGCTAGGGGCACGGATGGCCGGCCTCAACAGATCGAGACCAGACGACCTTCTCCGTTGAGCTCCCCTCCTTGGCTCGGTAGAATGCGGCGGCATCGGACACACTGCGAGGCAGATCTACAAACGCCCCTGGAGAGCTCTGAATTCGGGTAAGTATCAGGAAGTTTACATTAACATGCTTGCTTTGCATGAAAAATGCCTTACCCGCCGCTATTTTCTTCACATACTCAACTTCCTGAAGGGCCTTATGGGCCTCGGCCTTGGCGGCTTTGGCACTTTCGAGAGCCGAGGCAAGCTCGGACTCTCGAGTCTTTGAGTCACGCTCCAAACTCTCATGCTTTTCCATGAGAGCCTGGAGCTCTTGCCGCACCTTCGCCACCCGCGCCTCCTGCTTCTCTCGCTCTGCCCATTCCGTGGTCGCATTGCGTTCGGCCACGGACACAACCTCCCTCAGGGTTGCCACCTCGTTTGTGGCCCCTGCAGTATCCACGTTATCCTTGTTATTTTTATTGCAACCTAAATCCTTTTCTGTAAGGTAACTATTCAAAGTGGTGTTACTCACCTTCTTTATCCTCGAGTTGCTTCTTGGCACGGCCGAGCTCTTGCTCGGACCGCTCGAGGTCCTGCTTCAAAGCACCGACCTCCATGATCGGCGGCAGAGGTCAGCAGCGAACCTGCAAACCCATATTGACATAATTTTAGCAACCCTCACAGATATCTTTTAGATCCTCATCCGCTTTTCTTTCCAACACCGAACCGAGCATCAGGGCTACCGTCTATGCGGTATTACATTATATAATTTTAACTTCTTACCTCAAAGCCTCGTTAGAAGGCTATGCGCAGCTTCGGTCGGCCCGCTCTTGGCGAAGTGAACCTTCAATCACCGCACTCATGATAGTGCGGTGTTCTTCCTCGATGGAAGCGCCTTTGAGCGCCCAAGAAGTTGTCCAGCGCCTCCGGTTGGGACGGGGCGCTGGCGTCACGGTCTTGCCCTTCTTGCGAAGGGCCGCTGCCGGACTCCGAACCACGCGGGTTCGGCGTGGAGTCCGGCGCAAAGTCCGGAGGCTGCCTTGCGGCGCCCCGAGCCACCTCCGATGGGTCCCTTCCTGGGATCCCACCTTGGCGTCCTCATCGTCGCGAGGGGTGGAGGTAGTCGGGATGGAATCCACATCCGACGGAGCCAACGACCCGCTCGACGAAGCGGGGAGATCATCATCGGCCGGACTGCAGGTAGAGTGCGACATTAGAAGGACACTATGTGACACAAAAGAGAAATTATAAATCATTCAGGAATCCGGATACTTACGATCTTGCCGGAGGCCTGGCCCTCGAGGGCCACTCTTCGTTGCCAACGTTGGCATTGGCGGAGCTGTCCGGGGGAATAGTCCTTCCCCTCTTGGACCCTTTGGCCTCCCCTGTCGGGGAAGCCTTCCTCTTCCTCTCTCCTTCCTCTGGGAGAGGGTCTTCTTCCTCCTCCTCGCCTTTGGGGGAGGAGTCCGCCCCGGAATCGTCGGACACCTGAAAACGGGAACTCTTTTGAGTACCCGTGGCCTCCTTCTTGGCCTTCTTCTCCGGCACCACATGCGGTGCCGGAACCAGCAGCCCCGCTAGACGGGCGTCTACTGGGTTTTCTGGCACGGGAGCTGGGCAGATGATCTGCTCGGCCTTCTTCATCCAGTCTTGTTAAAGGAAAAGGGAGTTTGGAACCCGCGTAGGGTCAAACTGTTGAAAACGAGTGTCCCGTAAAGGGGTAGAATCACTTACCTCGTCAGCTGGACGCTGCGAGCGAAATCCGCGATCTTCAGTGGCGGATGCGGGAGCTTCGGCGCCCTTGAACAACACCTCCAGCGCCTTTCAGACGTCAGGTCAAGAGCCCGCTCAATGCTCGGTGTCAGGCCGGATTGAACTCCCACAATTTAAATGCCCGTTGTTGGCAAGGAGAATCCGCGGATGAGCATGACTTGGACCACGCTGACAAGCCCGAGCTTCTTGTTCACCACGGCTTCTAGATACAGTGCTTGGAGTCTGTCGGCTCCTCCGAACTATCCCATAGCAAGCCCTTTCTTTCCGTGAGGTGAGCTGCATAGGGATACCAGATCTGAACTCGGGGGCCACCGCCCACTTAGGGTCGCGTGGCTCGGTGATGTAGAAACACCCCGATTGCCACCCCTTGACGGACTCCACAAAGGCCCCTTCGAACCAGATGACGTTAGGCATCTTGCCCAACATGGCGCCTCCGCACTCCGCTTGAGTGCCCTTCACTACCTTCGCTTGACATTGAAGGTCTTGAGCCCAAGTCGAAGTGGGGCTGATGCGAGGAAGGCCTCGCATTACCCACGATAAACGCCGAGATGTTGAGGATGAAGTTCGGCGCCAGATCATGGAAATCCAGGCCGTAGTAGAACATGAGCCCCCGGATAAAGGGGTGAAGTGGAAAGCCCAGTCCGCGGAGGAAGTGGGGAAGGAACACGACCCTCTCATGGGGCTTGGGGGTGGGGATGAGCTGCCCCCTGTCGGGCAGCCGGTGCGCGATGTCGCTGGACAGATATCCGGCGCTGCGCAGTCTTGCGATGTGCTCCTCCGTCACGGAGGAGGCCAACCATTTGCCTCCCGCTCCGGAAATGGTCGGAGAAGGTCGAGACGAGATGCGCGGACTTGGGCGTTGGAGCTCGAGAGTGCGCGGAGATGGATAAGATAAGGAGGAAGAAGGCGTAGGTAAAAAGGGTGGATCCTTATCCCCTTATATATGGGCGGACGGAAACTATGCGTCCCCACCGGCCTGGTAAAACTCGCTTATCTCCCAAGCGCCACCATCAATGGCGCGGTTGGGTTACCCACGTCCGTATTGATGAGAATCCCGGAATAAGGGGAACACGATCTCTGCTTCGACAAGACATGCCAAGGAAACCGCTTCGCTAAACGCGCTGAGGTGGTATAATAAAAAACGATTCAAGTAAAGGCTTGGTAGTGGTGTGACGTCATGCTACAAGATACGTCAGCAGATTGAACTTGTGTACATAATATTCTCTCTACAGTGGAATGTGGAATTTATTTTGCAGAGCCGGACACTATCCTGGTGTTCACAATCTTCTATGAATTATTCGGAGGAGGAACCCGCCTTGCAATGCCGAACAATATGCGTGCTGGACTCATCGTCATTGAAGCCTGGTTCAGGGGCTACTGAGGGAGTTTTGGACTAGGGGGTGTCCGGACAGTCGGACTATCATCGTCAGCCGGACTCCAAGACTATGAAGATGCAAGATTGAAGACTTCGTCCCGTGTCCGGATGGGACTTTCCTTGGCGTGGAAGGCAAGCTTGGCAACACGGATATGTAGATCTCCTACCATTGTAACCGACTCTGTGTGACCCTAGCCCTCTCCGGTGTCTATATAAACCAGAGGGCTTTAGTCCGTAGGACGAACAACCATTACAACAATCATACCATAGGCTAGCTTCTAGGGTTTAGCCTCCTTGATCTCGTGGTAGATCCACTCTTGTACTACCCATATCATCAATATCAATCAAGCAGGAGTAGGGTTTTACCTCCATCGAGAGGGCCCAACACAGGTAAAACATCGTGTCCCTTGTCTCCTGTTACCATCCGCCTAGACGCACAGTTCGGGACCCCCTACCCGAGATCCGCCGGTTTTGACACCGACAACCAACAATAATGATTTCCTTAGCACTCCGATTGCTCCTCTTAATGATGCTGAATCTTGTGAAATCAATGCTGATTTGTTGAATCTTGTTATGAAAGATCAATTCTCCGGCCTTCCTAGTGAAGATGCCGCTACTCATCAAAACAACTTTGTTGATTTGTGTGATATGCAAAAGAAGAAAGTTATGGATAATGATATTGTTAAATTGAAGTTGTTTCCGTTTTCACTTAGAGATCATGCTAAAACTTGGTTGTCGTCTTTGCCTAAAAATAGTATTGGTTCATGGAATAAGTGCAAAGATGCTTTTATCTCTAAGTACTTTCCTCCTGCTAAGATCATCTCTCTTAGAAACGATATTATGAATTTTAAGCAACTAGATCATGAGCATGTCGCACAATCTTGGGAGAGGATGAAATTAATGATTCGCAATTGCCCCACACATGGATTGAATTTAAGGATGATCATACAAATTTTTTTTGCCGGATTGAATTTTGCTTCTAGAAATCTTTCAGATTCGGTCGCGGGAGGCACTTTTATAGAAATCACTTTAGAGAAGCTACTAAACTCCAAGATAATATTATGGTTAATTATTCTCAATGGCACACCGAAAGATCTACTAGTAAGAAAGTTCATGCGATAGAAGAGATTGATGTTTTGAGTGGAAAGATGGATGAACTTATGAAATTGTTTGCTAATAAGAGTGCTCCTATTGATCCCAATTATATGCCTTTGTCTACTTTGATTGAGAATAGTAATGAATCTATGGATGTGAATTTTATTGGTAGGAATAATTTTGGTAACAATGCGTATAGAGGAAACTTTAATCCTAGGCCGTTCTGTCGTGGGAAACGAACACCTATGGGGCAGGGCCCCTTTTTGGTCCGGCAGGGAGCGGAGGCCGCACGAAGAGCGGATCGAGGCGAGCACACGAGCGATTTTACCCAGCTTCGGAGCTCTCCGGAGAGATAATACTCCTACTGCTGCTTTGTGGTTGTATTATGTTCTTGCTCGAGAGTGTGGGAGTGTTCTGGTTTCGAATGAGTCGAACCCCTTCTACGTTGCGCATGGGCATCCTTTTATAGGCTCAAGGGGTCACCGACAGGTGGCAACGCATGCAGGGGTAAAAGTGTAAAAGGTGTGGTTGGTACAACTGCCATCTACAGTGGATCCTACCTAACTCTGACGGCAGGGGACAAAGGCATTAAATGCCCGTCCGCGTCGCCCAAACAGTGCAGAAAAGCAACCGTTAGGGGCGCCACCGTTCGCCACGATGGCCATCTCGTCATCTCAACTTGCCACCTTGCACCGCTGGGCTGCACAGCTTCCCGCCACATGCGCCCGGAACCGTCCTGCGATGATACATCGACGGATGCGCTGGAGCGTGGGCACAGAGTGGTGGCTTTGTCGCGGCAAGCGCCTTGCTGCGGTTGTTGTCTTGTCGCGCCCGGAAGCTTGTCGCTTGCCGGGTCTTGCCGGGACGTGCGGTGCGTCGCGGCAAGCTCCTTGAAACGCCTTGGTTGGCCTTCCCGGCAAGCTCCTCTTGCCGGGGCTTTGTCTTCTCAGTTAAAACACTTTGTTCTTGAATGGCTCCAATAGGAACTACGGAGGATCTTGGCGGGCACCCGGCAAGCCTTGCCGCGGGGCGCTGCGACTGCCCGTGCACAAGTTCGGGATACTAAGGTACCCCTACTTTAGTACACCGACAGAGCCCCGAACTGGGCCACACACGGTGCCGAAGCGCTGTTGGGCCGGGCCCAAAACAAGGCACGGCACGCAGCGCCCGGGTCCACACCGATCTAACTCAGATCCACCTCGCCCCCAGAACGGCACCGCGTCGAACGCGCGCCGTGGGAGAGATCGTGGGTGATTCTTTATTCGAAAAAAGCGTAACGTTCGTCTCCTCCTCTTTATAAGCAGGGGAAACAGGGGCGGTTCCCCCACCTTCGCCACTTGCGGTTGCAATCTCAGAAATCTCCGCCGCTCCCCTCCGCTTCCCGAAGCCGAAAGAGAGCAGCGCTCCGCCCCCCGTCGCCGCCGTCACCGCAAACGCCCTCGATCTCCCCCACCGCCTCCGCCATGGCTCCGAAGACCGGGAAGGGTGCGAAGTCGGCCGAGGCGCTGCGGCTTGAGGCGCTGTGAAAGGAGCGGGCACTTTTCCACCCCGAGCTCTCCGCGAAGGAGCTGAGGGAATGGTTCTATCTCTTCTGGTCGACGGAGACGCGAGCGCATCCGCGCATGCAGGTACTTTCCGCCGCCGCTTCCACTTCGAAACGGTGTCCAAAAGGATACCCCTTCTTCGCATGTTTTTCTACTGCGGGCTCTGCCCGCCCTTCTCCGATTTCTTCTGTGACATCATGAAGTACGGGTTTCATCTCCTTGATTTCACCCCCAATGCTGTCCTGACCATGGCGGTTTTCGCACATCTCTGCGAGAACTTTGTCGGAATCCACCCAAACGTAGCCCTTTTCCGCCACTACTTCATGCCCCGGGTCGAGAAAGGAGAGCCCTTAGCTGGCGGGATTGCCTGGATCTCGAGAGCCGGCATGAAGGAGGTCTATCTGGAGGGGGAGCTCCGTAGCAAATGGGAGGAGTGGAGAGCGGAATGGTGTTGGATTGTTGATGAGAACCCGCAGCCATTCACCAACTTGCGCCAAGCCCGAGTAGTGCGCGGCGACGATTGGAGCGCCCTGGCGGCGGACGATGCTAGACTGAAGATCGCCACCACCCGGATCTTGCGGCTCAGGCTTGCCGGGCTCACTGTAGGTGCTGTTGGCGCGGACTTTCTTCGCCGCGCAGACGCCCTCTGCGCAGAGAAGGGAGACCCCTTTGGCTGTTCGGGGTCGGCGGATATCATGAGGCTGCGCCCGGGCCTCAACTTCAATTTTACTATCTTGGAGTTGGATGGAACGCTCAAGGAGCTATTCAAGCACGACCCCAATCATCCCGAGTGGTTCAGGCTGCCGCAGGGCGTCGTCCCATTGTGCAACAACTCTTCGCTCGATCGCATCCGCGCAATGATGCCGGAGTGTGACTCGCATGGGATTATCCCAACTTGGCAAGAGCCCGCCGACGATGTCGTGCAACAATTCTTCGACGACTTGGTGGAGGTGGCGGTCCGCGCCAACGAGCAGAGGATCCTCACCCGCGACACCACTGACGATGAGATGCGGCGCATTGCCACTAGGGTGGAAGAGGCGGCGGCGGCCGCCGCCGCGGGCGAGTTTGGGTTTACTGTGGAAGAGGCAGAGGCAGCCGAGGCGGCAAGCCTTGCCGAGCGGGAGGAGCTTGTCGGGGAGGTCGTTGGCGAGGGAGAGCCCGAAGCCGAGTCGAGCGAGCCCGCCGAGGGTGCAAACGGCCAGCCGTCTTCAGGCAACTTGCCGCAAGCGGAGCTCCCAGTGCAGCCCCCAGCTCCACCAAGAAGGTGCCTCCGCAGGACCGGAGACATAGCAGGGCGGCAACCGGGCCAACAGCTGCCGTGCCGCGGGACACGCTCCACCGCGACAAGCACTGTTGCCGCGGGAGCATCTCATGCCGCGCTGGCAACTGGAGCGGGGTCCTCTCGGGCTGCCGCTTCTGATCCTGCCGCAGCTCCCGCCAAGCGGCCAAGGGAGCCTACTCCTCCGCCTCGTCGCGCCAAAAGAGTACCGGACTTCGATCTCTCCGCGCTCAGCTCCGACGAGGAGGAAGAAGAAGAGTAAGTTTCCCTGTTGTGCTTATTTTTCTTCAATTCTTGCTGTTTCTTGTCTTGTATCTGATCTGCTTTCTTTTGAACCTTGTTCCTTTTCAGGACTCTGGCCCAGAGAGCGGCGAAGAGAGCCAAGGTCCCCGTGGTTTTCATCGAGGACGATCCTGCTGTGATGACAGAGGGCACATCCGAGACCACCTTGTCGGACCCGACAATTACTCCCCGAAGCAGCCCCCAGCGCAGCCCCCAGCGTAAGTATATAATTTTACTTTTCGCTGTCAGGCGCGCATGGGTGTTCTTTCCTTGCTGATATCTTGATTGTTGGTTTGCCTGTGTAGGAGCAGAACAGGATCACCAGGAACAACCAGAAGCTGCCCCTGAGGTGCTATCTGCTTCGACTACGCCGCCAAGGGATGATTCCCCGGCAAGGGAGCGCTCTCCGACAAGGAGAGGTCCCCACAAGGCGATTCTCCGCAAGGGACGGGACCAGTGATCCCCCAGTGGTGGAGCCCATGACTACAGAGCCCAGCACAGGTAATCCTTCTTGTCAGAAAACTTCCCTTGGGTTCTTCTTCTTCTGATCTTCTTTTTTGGATATTTGCTTGACTTTTTCTCCCTCTTCCTGTCTTCAGATCCTCCCTCCACGGAGCCGATAGAGACCGAGGCCACCGGAGAGGAGAACGTGCACGGCAATACTGACGATGTTGCTGCCACCGAAGAGGAGGCCGGCGCTGATGATCCTGCCGACGAAGAGGCCGCCAAGGCTGCTGGCGCAGGATCTGGCGAGGGGTCCGGCGATCGTACTGACGACCCGGGGGCCGCAGGAGCGCAAGGCGCTATGCCGACCACCGATCCCTCCGCCGCTGACGCAGCGCCAGGCTCCGAAGAGCCCCAGTCCGGCACCTACTTGAAGGCCGGCGACGGTATCTTCATCAAGCTTCCCTGGGCTTCGAGCTCCAGGGCGCCGGTCGAAGGAGAAGTTTTTGACGGAGAAGTGCTTGCCTCCGCTGGATTGACAATGGTTGACGCGCCAAGCAGCAGCAGCGGCGAGCCCGAGGAAGAACAATGCTGCGGAGGCTGCTATCACTCTACCGCGCCCGACAAGCCAAACCGAGTCCCGGAAGCGCTTGTCGCGCAGCGGGTGGACATTGAGAAGCATGCGGAGGAGCTCCAGAGTCAAGAACCAAGAGGCCCTCGGTCCATTGCAGAGGAGAGGGCGAACTTGCCGAGGTGCGAAGGCCTTCCTCCTCGAGAAGGCTGAAGCCGAAGAGCAGCAGTGCTTGTCGCCGAGGAGATGTCCCGGCGAGAAGGCGAGCTAACGCAGCGGAAGGTCAATCTGGACAACTATGAGGAGGAGCTTGCCGCGCGCGAGGAGACACTTGGCGGGGCCCTCAAGGAAGCGAAGGATGCTGCTGCAGCTGCCGAGGCCGCCAAGAAGGAGCTAGAGGTGAAGGTGACGGAGCTAGAAGCCACTCTCAAGGCGAAGAATGAAGAGCTTGCCGCGCTCCAGCGCGAGCGTGAGAAGGACGCCCTTGCCCATGGTGAGCTGCAGGGTCGTCTCCTCGAGAGGGGCAAAGAGCTGAGCGCCGCCAAAGATTTAAATGCTGATCTAGAGCTGAAGCTGGCCACGCTGACTGAGACGCTGGAAGGTGCCAAGAAGCGGGAGAAGGACTTGAAAGAGGAGATCAAGGCCAACGAGGCGTTGCTGACGAGGGCCGCCGAGACCCAGAACACCTTCAGGGACACTGTGGAGCTCTGGATAGAGGGCCTCGTGAACATTGCCGCGGTCATCGACGAGGAGCTGGCGCAACTAGAAATGGAGGTCTTCGGGTACTCCTCCGACGAGAACCTCCAGCCCAGCGCCAAGCTCACTCTGTTCTTCAAGGGTGTGGCGACGGCCCTCCAGCAGCTCCGGGAAAGGATCCCAAAGCAGCTGGCCGACGAGTCACGCACGATCTGCGCCAGAGTTCTGGAGAAGGTGTTGGTGAAGGTGGTCTTCCGCAATCCAGGCCTCAACCTCACCAACGTCCTCAAGAAGCCGCCGGCGGGTGCTGATCTTGAAGAGCTCAAGGCCCTTGTTGCACCCATTGTGGACAAGGTGAATGAAGTCAGGAGAGTTGATGGTGGCCGCATAGATTAGGCCGCCCGTTTTCTTCCTTTTTCTTGCCGCTGCTAGACATGTTACGTGAACAATCTATTAGAGCGCGGCAAGTTATCTTTGTAATATAACTTTATTTTGGGCAATATTTGCTATGTTATTTCCTTTACTTGATTCCTTCCTTTGTATGCTTTTACCCTACGCTTCCAGGGAACTTGCCGGCGCAGACACCTTTGCCGCGAGCGCTGAGTGTGAACGTCGGCAACTTCTTTGGCGGGTGTTGCTTCGACAAGAAACCTTGTCGCGACTAGTCGCAGCACACTTAAGTTGTTGAGTGGACTCGAAACAAAGTAAGGGCGCAACTAGCTACGAGTTGGTTCCTCCGCGCACAGGTTTTCCATACAAAGCATGGTCGTTCAAGGAAGATAACTTAAAAATTTTCAAAACTGATTGTGCTCAAACTTTGGCAACTTAGCTTTTCTGTCGTTTGTGTATCGCGTCCCGGCAAGGCGATACTTCCTTGAACGACGCTTGGTCCACACCATTATCTTCTCCTTCCCCCCCGGTGAACTTGTGGGCGAGGGAACCTTCCTTTTGAGAAAAAGAAAGAAGAGAAAATAAAGATATGGAGCCTTAAGGCTCGTTATTGCTTGCCGGGGGCAAATGCTGCACAAAGTGTCAGGTAATATATGCAAAAAATGAAAAAGCATGAAATTTGACAAGATGTGCGGAGCACATGAGCTTTATTTATGCACGGGATCTGCGTCGAGCTTTGTACAAAGGGTTACATGCAACAACGGCAAGGCTTGTACAAAAGGTGGTTGCCGGAACAGGTTCCGGCAACCGCGCCTTATGGGTAAAACTTACGAAGATGCTCAATGTTCCAGGAGTTGCTCACCGGAAAGCCATCTTCGGTCTCAAGGCGGATAGCGCCAGGCCTAGTGACTCGCTTCACCGATAAGGGCCTTCCCACTTTGGCGTCAACTTGTTGGAATTCTTGGCGGATTGAACGCGCCGAAGAACAAGGTCGCCTTCCTTGAGACTTCTGGCATTGACTTTGTGGCTATGGTAGCGGCGCAAAGCTTGCTGGTATCGAGCAGCTCGTACAACATCCTGAAGACAATCTTCCTCAAGGAGCAGCGCGTCATCTTGTCGCAGCTGCTCTTGCTCAAGCTCATCATAAGCGAGCACTCGAGGCGATCCGTATACGAGTTCCGTGGGGAGAACTGCCTCTGCTCCATAGACTAGAGCGAAAGGTGTCTGGCCAGTGGCTTGATTTGGCGTCGTACTGATCGACCAAAGAACCACCGGCAGCTCCTCAATCCAATTCTTTCCGCACTTGTGCAGCCTGTCGAAAGTCCTGGTCTTGAGCCCGCGCAGCACTTGAGTGTTTGCCCTCTCCGCTTGACCGTTGCTTCTCGGGTGAGCAACAGAGGCGAAGCAGACCTTGGCGCCAAGATCTTGGACGTACTGCATGAAGTTGCGGCTCGTGAATTGTGTGCCATTGTCGGTGATGATCCTGTTAGGGACTCAAAGCGGCAAACAATTGACCAAGAACTTGATCTTGCCGTCAGGTTGTCACCTTCCTCATCGCTTCCACTTCGGCCACTTTGTGAACTTGTCTATTGCAACGTACAAGTACTCAAAGCCCCCGACAACTCGGGGAAAGGGGCCGAGGATGTCGAGCCCCCAGACCGAAAATGGCCAGGATAAAGGGATCGTCTGGAGAGGTTGAGCTGGCTGGTGTATCTGCTTGGAATGGAACTGGCACGCTTCAGATTTTGTTACTTGTGCAGTTGCATCCTGGAGGGCTGTTGGCCAAAAGAAACCTTGCCAGAATGCCTTGCCGGCAAGTGCTCTTGCACCAACGTGATGACCACATATGCCTCCATGTATCTTCGCCAATAGCTTCTGTCCATCTTCCTGGGGAATGCACTTCAATTTCACTCCGTTGAATCTTCTTCTGTACAGTATGTCATCGACAAACTGGTACATACTTGATTACCGGGCTACTCTCTCCGCTTCTTCTTGCTCTTCGGGAAGTTCTCCTGTCTGAAGGAAACGAACAATCTGCTGCGCCCATGTCGGAGATTGCGGCTCAACAACAAGGACTAACGGGACAAATGCTGATGTGGGAACATCTGCTTCTATGGCAAGAACCTGCGGTTCAGCTGGAGCTTGATGTTCCCCGGCAAGCTTGCCGGAGCAAAACTTGTCGGGAGCGTCTGCTTCAACGAAACAAACCTTAGGGCTTGTCGGAGCAGACTGCTCCTCAGCACTCTTGGTGTTGATCTTGGGGACCTTCTTGGCGGCGGCTTCGGGGAGCTCAGCCGGAAAGTAGTCACCGGAAATCAACTTCCTCTTCTTGCTTTGTCCAGTTGCTGGTGTTACAGATGGTTGAGTCATCTTGAGCACAAAGATCCCTGGTTCCACAGGTAACTTTAATGCAGCGCATTTTGACAGGCCATCGGCGATGTCGTTCTGGGCTCTCGGAACATGTTCCATCTGCAGGCCGTCAAAATGCTCTTCCAACTTTCTCACTTCATCAATGTAAGCTTCCATCAACGGACTCTGATAATCTTTGTTTACTTGGCGGACGACAAGCTATGAGTCACCCCTAACAATAAGCTTCTTGATCCCAAGGTCTGCCGCAATCCTGAGTTCGGCAAGCAAACCTTCATACTTTGCCGTATTGTTTGTCGCTTGTTCCTTGGGAAAATGCATCTGGACCACGTACTTGAGGTGCTCTCCGGTGGGTGCAACTGAAGGAAATATGCCCTAGAGGCAATAATAAAGTTATTATTTATTTCCTTATTTCATGATAAATGTTTATCATTCATGCTAGAATTGTATTAACCGGAAACATGATACATGTGTGAATGCATAGACAAAACAATATGTCACTAGTATGCCTCTACTAAACTAGCTTGTTAATCAAAGATGGTTATGTTTCCTAACCATGAACAAGGAGTTGTTATTTGATTAACAAGGTCACATCATTAGTAGAATGATCTGATTGACATGACCCATTCCATTAGCTTAGCACACGATCGTTTAGTATGTTGCTACTACTTATATCCATGACATATACATGTTCCTGTAACTATGAGATTATGCAACTCCTGCTTACGGAGGAACACTTTGGTGCTACCAAACGTCACAACGAATCGGGTGATTATAAAGGAGTACTACAGTGTCTCCAAAGGCGATGTTGGGTTGGCGATTTCGAGATTAGGTTTTGTCACTCCGATTGTCGGAGAGGTATCTCTGGGCCCTCTCGGTAATACACATCACTTAAGCCTTGCAAGCATTACAACTAAAGAGTTAGCTGTGAGATGATGTATTACTGAGCGAGTAAAGAGACTTGCGGTAACGAGATTGAACTAGGTATTGGATACCGACGATCGAATCTCGCAAGTAACATACCGATGACAAAGGAACAACGTATGTTGTTATGCGGTCTCGACCGATAAAGATCTTCGAGAATATGTAGGAACCAATATGGGCATCCAGGTCCGCTGTTGGTTATTGACCGGAGACGTGTCTCGGTCATGTCTACATTGTTCTCGAACCGTAGGGTCCGCACGCTTAAGGTTTCGATGACAGTTATTATGAGTTTATGTATTTTGATGTACCAAAGAAGTTCGGAGTCCCGGATGTGATCACGGACACGACGAGGAGTCTTGAAATGGTCGAGACATAAAGATTGATATATTGGAAGCCTATATTTGGAGTTCGGAATGGTTCCGGGTGAAATCGGGATTTTACCGGAACACCGGGGGGTTACCGGAACCCTCCCGAGGGTTAATGGGCCTCAGTGGGCCATGAGGGAAAGGAAAAGGGGCCGGCCAGGGCAGGCCGCGCGCCCCCTCCCCCCCTAGTCCGAATAGGACAAGGAGGGGGGGCGGCGCCCCCCTTTCCTCTTTCCCTCCCCCCCAATCCTACTCCAACTAGGAAGGGGGAGTCCTACTCCCGGTGGGAGTAGGACTCCTCGGCGCCGCCCCTTGGGCCGGCCGCACCTCCCCTCCCTCCTTTATATACGGGGCAGGGGGCACCCTAGAACACACAAGTTTGATCTACGGATCGTTCCTTAGCCGTGTGCGGTGCCCCTCCACCATATTCCACCTCGGTAATATCGTTGCGAAGCTTAAGCGAAGCTCGCACCGTAGAACATCAAGATCGTCACCACACCGTCGGTCGACGGAACTCTCCCTCGACACTCGGCTGGATCGAGTACGAGGGACGCCATCGAGCTGACGTGTGTCAAGAACTCGGGGCGCCGAGTAACGGTGCCGGATCGGTCGGATCGCGAGGAGAACGACGACTACTTCCTCTACATTGTGATCGCTTCCGCTTGGTGTACGAGGGTACGAGACAACACTCTCCCTCTCGTTGCTATGCATCACCATGATCTTGCGTGTGCGTAGAATTTTTTGAAATTACTACGTTCCCCTACGGTGGCATCCGAGCCTAGGTTTTTCTATGGTTTGATGTTTTGCACGAGTAGAACACAAGTGAGTTGTGGGCGATACAAGTCATACTACCTACCAGCATGTCATACTTTGGTTCAGCGGTATTGTGAGATGAAGCGGCCGGACCGACATTACGCCAGACGCTTATGCGAGACTGGTTTCACCGCCACGAGCACTCGTTGCTTAAAGGTGATTGGCGGGTGTCTCTCTCTCACTTTAGTTGAACTGAAAGTGTGGCTACGCCGGTCCTTGAGAAGGTTAAAACGGAGTCTATTTGACGAAGTATCGCTGTGGTTTTGATGCGAGGTGAGATTGGTTCTTGCTTAAGCCCGTAGCAGCCACGTAAAATTTGCAACAACAAAGTAGAGGACGCCTAACTTGTTTTTGCAGGCATGTTGTGATGTGATATGGTCAAGACGTGATGCTATATTTTATTGTATGAGATGATCATGTTTTGTAACCGGTTATCGGCAATCGGCTGGAGCCATATGGTTGTCGCTTATTGTATGCAATGCAATCGCTACTGTAATGCTTTACTTTATCACTAAGCGGTAGCGTTAGTCGAGAAGCATAAGTTTGGCGAGACGACAACGATGCTACGATGGAGATCAAGGTGTCGCGCCGGTGATGATGGTGATCATGGTGGTGCTGCAGAGATGGAGATCACGAAGCACAAGATGAATATGACCATATCATATCACTTATATTGATTTGCATGTGATGTTTATCTTTTATGCATCTTATCTTGCTTTGATTGACGGTAGCATTATAAGATGATCTCTCACTAAATTATCAAGAAGTGTTCTCCCGAGTATGCTTTGTTGCCAAAGTTCGTCGTGCCTGCACACCACGTGATGATCGGGTGTGATAAGCTCTACGTCCATCTACAACGGGTGCAAGCCAGTTTTGCACACGCAGAATACTCGGGTTATACTTGACGAGCCTAGCATATGCAGATATGGCCTCGGAACACGGAGACCGAAAGGTCGAGCGTGAATCATATAGTAGATATGATCAACATAAGATGTTCACCATTGAAAACTACTCCATTTCACGTGATGATCGGTTGTGGTTTAGTTGATTTGGATCACGTGATCACTTAGATGACTAGAGAGATGTTTGTCTAAGTGGGAGTTCTTAAGTAATATGATTAATCGAACTTAAATTTATCATGAACTTAGTACCTGATAGTATCTTGCTTGTTTATGTTTGAGTGTAGATAGATGGCTCGTGTTGTTGTTCCGTTGAATTTTAATGCGTTCCTTGAGAAAGCAAAGTTGAAATATGATGGTAGCAATTACACGGATCGGGTCCGAATTTGAGGATTATCCTCATTGCTGCACGAGAAGAGTTACGCCTGGATGCACCGCTGGGTGCGAACTCGCTTGCTGAGCAACACCGGATGTTGTGAACGTCTGGCGAGCAAAGCTGATGACTACTCTATAGTTCAATGTGCCATGCTTTACGGCTTAGAACGGGACTTCAACGACGTTTTGAACGTCATGGAGCATATGAGATGTTCCAGAGTTGAAGTTAATATTCCACAGAATGCCCGGATTGAGAGATATGAAGTCTCCAATAAGTTCTATAGCTGCAAGATGGAGGAGAATAGTTTCATTAGTGAGCACATACTCGTAATGTCCGGGTACTACAATCACTTGACACAATTGGGAGTTAATCTTCCGGATGATTGTGTCATTGATGTAATTCTTCAATCACCGCCACCAAGCTACAAAGGCTTCATGATGAACTATAATATGCAAGGGTTAGTAAAGACTATACCGAGCTCTTCGCAATGCTAAAGGCATGGAGGTAGAAATCTAAAAGGAGCATCAAGTGTTGATGGTCAATAAGACCACTAGTTTCAAGAAGAAAGGCAAAGGGAAGAAGAAGGAACTTCAAGAAGAACAGCAAGCAAGTTGCTGCTCAGAGAAGAAACCCAAGTCTGGACCTAAGCCTGAAATCGAGTGCTTCTACCGCAAGCGATCGTCCTCGAAGCGGAATTGCCCCAAGTATTTGGCGGATAAGAAGGATGGCAAGGTGAACAAAGGTATATGTGATATACATGTTATTGATGTGTACCTTACTAGAGCTCGCAGAGCACTGGTATTTGATCTTGGTTCATTGCTAATATTTGCAACTCAAACAGGACTACGGATTGCTTAACACGGCAAAGGACGAGGTGACGATGCGCGTGGGAAATGGTTCCAAAGTCGATGTGATCGCGGTCGGCACGCTACCTCTACATCTACCTTCGGATTAGTTTTAGACCTAAATAATTGTTATTTGGTGCTGCGTTGAGCATGAACATTATATCTGGATCTTGTTTGATGCGAGACGGTTATTCATTTAAATCAGAGAATAATGGTTGTTCTATTTATATGAGTAATATCTTTTATGGTCATGCACCCTTGAAGAGTGGTCTATTTTGATGAATCTCGATAGTAGTGATACACATATTCATAATGTTGAAGCCAAAAGATGCAGAGTTGATAATGATAGTGCAACTTATTTGTGGTAATCGCCGTTTAGGTCATATCGGTGTAAAGCGCATGAAGAAACTCCATACTGATGGACTTTTGGAGTCACTTGATTATGAATCACTTGGCACTTGCGAACCGTGCCTCATGAGCAAGATGACTAGAACCCCGTTCTCCGGTACTATGGAGAGAGCAACAGATTTGTTGGAAATCATACTACAGATGTATGTGGTCCAATGAATGTTGAAGCTCGTGGCGGATATCGTTATTTTCTCACCTTCACAGATGACTTAAGCAGATATGGGTATATCTACTTAATGAAACATAAGTCTGAAACATTTGAAAAGTTCAAAGAATTTCAGAGTGAAGTTGAAAATCATCGTAACAAGAAAATTAAATTTCTACGATTTGATCGTGGAGGTGAATATTTGAGTTACGAGTTTGGTCTACATTTGAAACAATGCGAATAGTTTCAAGCAACTCACGCCACCCGAACACCACAACGTAATGGTGTGTCCGAACGTCAGAATCGTACTTTACTAGATATGGTACGATCTATGATGTCTCTTACTGATTTACCGCTATCGCTTTTGGGTTATGCTCTAGAGACGGCCGCATTCACACTGAATAGAACACCGTCGAAATCCGTTGAGACGACACCTTATGAACTATGGTTTAGCAAGAAACCAAAGTTGTCGTTTCTTAAAGTTTGGGGATGCGATGCTTATGTGAAAAGCTTCAACCCGATAAGCTCGAACCCAAATCGGAGAAATGTGTCTTCATAGGATACCCAAAGGAGACAGTTGGGTACACCTTCTATCACAGATCCGAAGGCAAGACATTTGTTGCTAAGAATGGATCCTTTCTAGGGAAGGAGTTTCTCTCGAAAGAAGTGAGTGGGAGGAAAGTAGAACTTGATGAGGTAATTGTACCTTCTCCCTTACTTGAAAGTAGTTTGTCGCAGAAACCGGTTTCTGAGACACCTACACCAAGTAGTGAGGAAGTTGATGATGTTGATCATGAAACTTCAGATCAAGTTGCTACAGAACCTCGTAGATCAACCAGAGTAAGATCCGCACTGAGTGGTATGGTAATCCTGTTATGGAAATCATGCTACTAGATCATGATGAACCTACGAACTATGAAGAAGCGATGGTGAGCCCAGATTCATAAAATGGCTTGAGGCCATGAAATCTGAGATGGGATACATGTATGAAAACAAAGTATGGACTTTGGTTGACTTGCCCGAGGGTAGACAAGCAATAGAAAACAAGTGGATCTTCAAGAAGAAGACCGACGCCGACGGTAATGTTATCGTCTACAAAGCTCGACTTGTCGCAAAGGGTTTTCGACAAGTTCAAGGGATTGACTACGATGAGACCTTCTCACCAGAAGCGATGCTTAAGTCTGTCCGAATCATGTTAGCGATTGCCGCATTTTATGATTATGAAATTTGGCAAATGGATGTAAAGACTGCATTCTGAATGGATTTCGGAAGAAGAGTTGTATATGATGCAACCGAAGGTTTTATCGATCCAAAGGAGCTAACAAAGTGTGCAAGCTCCAGCGATCCATTTATGGACTGGTGCAAGCATCTCGAGTTGGAATAAACGCTTTGATAGTGTGATCAAAGCATTTGGGTTCATCAGACTTTTGGAGAAGCCTCAGATTTACAAGAAAGTGAGTGGGAGCTCAGAGCATTTTCGATATTATATGTAGATGACATATTGCTGATCGGAAATGATATAGAATTTCTGGATAGCATAAAGGGATACTTGAATAAGAGTTTTTCAATGAAAGACCTCGGTGAAGCTGCTTACATATTGGGCATTAAGATCTATAGAGATATATCAAGACGCTTAATTGGACTTTCACAAAGCACATACCTTGACAAAATTTTGAAGAAGTTCAAAATGGATCAAGCAAAGAAAGGGTTCTTGCCTGTGTTACAAGGTGTGAAGTTGAGTAAGACTCAATGCCGACCACCGCAGAAGATAGAGAGAAAATGAAAGATGTTCCTATGCTTCACCATAGGCTCTATCATGTATGCAATGTGTACCAGACCTGATGTATGCCTTGCTATAAGTTTAGCAGGAGGTACCAAAGTAATCCAGAGTGGATCATCGACAGCGGTCAAGAACATCCTGAAATACCGAAAAGGACTAAGGATATGTTTCTCAGATATGGAGGTGACAAAGAGCTCATCGTAAATGGTTACGTTGATGCAAGCTTTGACACCGATCCGGACGATTCTAAATCGCAGACCGGATACGATTTACACTAAACGGAGGAGCTGTCGGTTGGTGCAGTTCTAAACAAAGCGTCGTGAAGGGATCTACATGTGAAGCGGAATACATAGCAGCTTCGAAGCAGCTAATGAAGGAGTCGGATGAAGGAGTTCATATCCGATCTAGGTGTCATACCTAGTGCATCGGGTCCAATGAAAATCTTCGTGACAATATCGAGCAATTGCCTTAGCGAAGAAATCCAGATTTCACAAGAGGACCAAGCACATCAAGAGACGCTTCAATTCCATTCGGGACTTAGTCCGTGGGAGACATAGAGATTTGCAAGATACATACGGATCTGAATGTAGCAGCACCGTTGACTAAGCCTCTTCCACGAGCAAAACATGATCAACACCAAGACTCCATGGGTGTTAGAATCATTACTATGTAATCTAGATTATTGACTCTAGTGCAAGTGGGAGATCAAGGAAATATGCCCTAGAGGCAATAATAAAGTTATTATTTATTTCCTTATTTCATGATAAATGTTTATCATTCATGCTAGAATTGTATTAACCGGAAACATGATACATGTGTGAATGCATAGACAAAACAATATGTCACTAGTATGCCTCTACTAAACTAGCTTGTTAATCAAAGATGGTTATGTTTCCTAACCATGAACAAGGAGTTGTTATTTGATTAACAAGGTCACATCATTTGTAGAATGATCTGATTAACATGACCCATTCCATTAGCTTAGCACACGATCGCTTAGTATGTTGCTCTTGCTTTTATCCATGACATATACATGTTCTCGTAACTATGAGATTATGCAACTCCGTTTACGGAGGAACACTTTGGTGCTACCAAACGTCACAACGAATCGGGTGATTATAAAGGAGTACTACAGTGTCTCCAAAGGCGATGTTTGGTTGGCGATTTGAGATTAGGTTTTGTCACTCCGATTGTCGGAGAGGTATCTCTGGGCCCTCTCGGTAATACACATCACTTAAGCCTTGCAAGCATTACAACTAAAGAGTTAGCTGTGAGATGATGTATTACGAACGAGTAAAGAGACTTGCCGGTAACGAGATTGAACTAGGTATTGGATACCGACGATCGAATCTCGGCAAGTAACATACCGATGACAAAGGGAACAACGATGTTGTTATGCGGTCTCGACCGATAAAGATCTTCGTAGAATATGTAGGAACCAATATGGGCATCCAGGTCCCGCTGTTGGTTATTGACCGGAGACGTGTCTCGGTCATGTCTACATTGTTCTCGAGCCGTAGGGTCCGCACGCTTAAGGTTTCGATGACAGTTATTATGAGTTTATGTACTTTGATGTACCGAAGAAGTTCGAGTCCGGATGTGATCACGGACATGACGAGGAGTCTCAAATGGTCGAGACATAAAGATTGATATATTGGAAGCCTATATTTGAGTTGGAATGGTTCCGTGAAATCGGATTTTACCGGAACACCGGGGTTACTGGAACCTCCCGGGGTTAATGGGCCTCGATGGGCCATGAGGGAAAGGAAGAGGGGCCGGCCAGGGGCAGGGCGCGCCCCCCCCCTAGTCCGAATAGGACAAGGAGGGGGCGGCGCCCCTTTCCTCTTCCTCCCCCAATCCTACTCCAACTAGGAAGGGGGAGTCCTACTCGGTGGGAGTAGGACTCCCAAGCGCCTCCTTGGGCGGCCGCACCTCCCCCTCCCTCCTTTATATACGGGGTAGGGGGCACCCTAGAACACACAAGTTTGATCTACGGATCGTTCCTTAGCCGCAGCGGTGCCCCCTCCACCATATTCCACCTCGGTCATATCGTTGCGAAGCTTAGCGGCTCGCGCGATAGAACATCAAGATCGTCCACCACGCCGTCAGGTCGACGGAACTCTCCTCGACACTCGGCTGGATCGAGTACGAGGGACGCCATCGAGCTGTACGTGTGTCAAGAACTCGGGCGCCGAGTAACGGCGCCGGATCGGTCGGATCGCGAGGAGAACGTCGACTACTTCCTCTACGTTAGATCGCTTCGCCGGGTCTACGAGGGTACGAGACAACACTCTCCCCTCGTTGCTATGCATCACCACGATCTTGCGTGTGCGTAGGAATTTTTTTGAAATTACTACGCTCCCATAACCCAACAGCAACAAGTAACACGCCTGCACCGGCGCCTTGCAGCGAGAAGGCACCATCAAAGTACATGATCCATTCTTTGCTTGCTTCCTTGATGGGGATGCTCGTCTCTGGAGTTTCTTCATCGGGTGTTGGCGTCCATTCAGCTATGAATTCTGCCAATGCTCGGCTCTGGATAGTTGAAGTACCCTCAAACTTGAGGCCAAAGCTTGATAGTTCCAGTGCCCACTCGACAATCCTGCCTGTTGCTTCAGGATTCTGCAATATCCTCTTCAACGGAAAGCGAGTGACAACTGTGATCTCATGTGCTTGGAAGTAATGGTGCAGCTTCCTCGAGGCCATGAGAAGGCCGAAAAGCAATTTCGCACACCGAGTATCTTGATCTAGCCCCTGCGAAGGGAACCGACAAAGTAAATCGGGCGCTGCACCATCTTCTTCGCTTCCCTTCTTGTGGCTGCACAGATCCATCCTTGTCGGGACCAGAGCTTGTCGGGAAGCCTCGCTTGTCGCCGGACGCGCTTGCCGTGGTCGCTGGCTCATCATCCGCCTCCCTTTTCGCTACTAACGCAGCACTAACCACTTGATTGGTTGCCGCTAGATACAGCAACAACTTCTCTTGTGGCTTAGGTGCGACAAGTATTGGAGTGGAGGACAGGTATCTCTTCAAATCCTGCAGCGCAGCCTCTTCCGGAGTCCATTTCATTGGACCTGCCTTTTTCAATATTTTGAAAAATGGCAGGGCGCGCTCAGCAGACTTAGAGATGAACCTGCTGAGAGCAGCTACGCAACCAGCAAGCCTTCGTACATCCTTGACGCGCTTCGGTGCTTCGATCTGCTCAATGGCCTTGATCTTGTCGGGATTGGCTTCAATCCCCCGTTGAGATACAAAGAACCCGAGAAGCTTGCCGGAAGGGACTCCAAACACACACTTCTCGGGGTTGAGCTTGAGGTTGATCTTGAGTTCAAATCTTGGATCAGAGTTGCTCTGTCTTTGCTCTTGACCACTATGTCATCCATGTAGGCTTCTACATTTCTGTGCAACTGTGGCTCAAAAGCTTCGTGAACTACCCTTGCAAATGTTGAACCAGCATTCTTTAGTCCGAAAGGCATTCGTACAAAGCAGTATGTGCCACATGGAGTAATGAATGCGGTTTTCTCCTCATCCTCTTCTGCCATGAAGATCTGATGATATCCTGAATATGCATCAAGAAATGAAAGCAAATCACATCCTGCCGTGGAGTCAACAATCTGGTCAATGCGTGGCAAGGGAAATGGATCTTTGGGACATGCTTTATTAACATCAGTGAAGTCAATACAAAGCCTCCATTTCCGCTCGCCTTGCGCACGACTACGTGGATTGGCCACCACGAGGATGGAGCACTCCTCGACAAGGCCCGCCGCTTCCAACTTCTTGATCTCTTCGCAATGAATTCTTGGCGCCCACCGCTTGTTATCCGACTTTACGCTTGACGGGCGCAAGCGTGAGGGCAGCGGCAAGGTGGTGCTCAATTACTTTCCGGGAACAGGGGATGTCGATGGTTGCCATGCAAACACATCAACATTCGCCCGCAGAGAGCAACGAGCGCCGCTTCCTATTTATGATCAAGCGTGGCACTGATGGTGAAGGTACCACCAGTGCCGTCCTCCTTGGCGGCTACTTTCTTGGTCTCTGGCGGAGCTGCCTTCGCCTTCTTACACTTGCCGGTGGAGCTCGATGGTGCGTCCTTGATGGTAGCGCAGCACTCCGAAGAGGTGCGCTTGTCGGAGTGGGCATCAGAGCTCTTGCCGGACTTAGTCTTCTTCTTCCCCCCGGGAGCTTCAGCGGCAAGTGGGTTGTGATCTGCTGCGGCTGCTGCTTCCCGGTAGATCTTGTCAGTATAGATAAGGGCATCTTTCTTGTCGCCAGGGACAGAGATGACACTTATCGGACCTGGCATCTTGAGCACGTTGTAGGCATAGTGAGAGGCTGCCATGAACTTGGCGAGCGATGGACGGCCGAGTATCCCATTATAGGGCAATGGGAAATCAGCAACGTCAAAAGTGACTTTCTCTGTCCTGAAGTTCAGCTCATTGCCAAATGTCACTGGCAACATGATCTTCCCCTTCGGCTTGCTCCTTCCCGGGTTGATTCCTTGGAATGTACCGGTCTCTTCGAGCTCGCTGTCGGGGATCTGGAGTTTCTTGAGTACCGCTGAGGAGATCAAGTTCAAGCCGGCCCCGCCGTCAACTAGCATCTTTGTGACCTTGAGGTTGCGGATAGTTGGTGAAACCAACATCGGCAAGCACCCGACCGTAGTTATGCGATCAGGGTGGTCCTCAATGTCGAAGATGATAGGCGTGTTGGACCACTTCAGAGGCTTGCGTGACTCAACTGGTGGTTCCGCTGCATTAACTTCCCGCACCCACTGTTTGAGCTGGCGGTGCGAAGTATGTAGAGAAGCACCACCGTCAACGCACAGAACCTCTGTTGCTTTCTGAAACTCCTGCTCGTCGGCCTCGTCATCATCCATATCCTCATCTTCGTCTTCATCTTCATCCTTGTCGCGCGGCTGGAGGCTCGTCTCCTTGCCGCTGCCTTTGCCTTGCCGCGGCGTCCTCCCGGCCGGGCGCTTTGCCGGATCCGCCAGTACCTTCCTGGGCCTTCTCCTTGTCGCGTCGCTCGTACTTACCTTTTTGCAGCTCAACGAGCTGCTCAACCTTCTTGCAACTTTGGAGGTCATGGCCCTTGGTACGGTGGATCTTGCAATACTGCTTGTCGGAGCTGCCCTGCTTGTCGGCGGCTGCCACAGCCTCGCCGGAGTTACCAGCTTTGGCTCTGTCGGCGCCACCTCCGCTGCCAGACTGCTCGACAGCTACTACATCTTTGCCTTTCCTTCTTCTGTTGTTCTGCCGCCGGTTTTTCTTTGCCGGGGCAGCATCCTCACCGCCGCACTTCGCTCCTGTGTTCTCTCCGAGGAGTTTCTCCTTCTCAAAGACGTGCACACTTGTCGGCCAGGGCGTAGAGCTCACTGACGTCTCTTATCTTGCACATCGCCATCTCCTCCCGCATCCTGCGGTTACGCACGTTCTGATAGAACGCGCTGATGACCGCGGCGGGGTGGACATCTGGGATGTTGCGCTGCACTTGGCTGAATCTCCGAATGTACTTGCATAGGGGTTCTCCTTCCTTCTGGGCGAGCAAATGAAGATCGCTCTCCTGGCCATGGGGCTTGTGGCCGCCTGTGAAAGCGCCGACAAACTGATGGCACAGATCCGCCCATGAGGAGATGGAGTTGTCCGGCAAGTGCATGAGCCAGGATCTGACATTGGGCTTGAGTACCAGCGGGAAGTAGTTGGCGAGGATCTTGTCATCGTGCCCCCCGACAGCTTGCACCGCAATGGTGTAGATGCTGAGGAACTCCGACGGATGCAACCTGCCGTCGTACTTCTCTGGGACATCTGGCTTGAAGTTCTTGGTACTGGGCCACTGGACTTGCCGCAGCTCACGAGTAAACGCAGGGCAACCTACCACGTACGGCAAGTCGCCTGGTTCCCCTGGCGCATGCATGTCGACAATGGGCCCAGCGCGCTGGTCTGATTGATGCCGCACTTCTCTTCGACGCTCGATGCGAGTACGAGCGTCTTCTTGTTGTCGTTCTTGAAGAACTAGGCGCTGATCGCGACGAGCTCGCGGATCTGACGACACCGTGGAGTCGGTGTCGGGGTTGACCTGACGAGTCGGCGATCTTGGCCTTCGGGGCGGGGAGTGCACGGTGGTGGCACCTCCGCCAGTCTTGTCGCCATCGGCTCGTGTCCGGCAATCTTGCCGCGGCTGCGACGCATTTGGCTGCCGTGGAGTATCGCCGTTGGCGAAGCCGATGAGGCTCTGAATGGTGGCCCTCCAATCGTCGATCTTGTCCGCCGTTGGAGGGTAATCCAGGAGCAGTTGGGCTCGGGCCAACGCTTCTTCTGGAGTCTTCGGTGGCGGCGGTGAACGGTGCGAGGAGCGGGATATGCTCGGACTTCCAACTGGGTTGGAAGGAGAAGTACCCCGTCCAGGCGACCGTACCTCACTCGTGCCGGCATGCTGGCGTGCATGCTGGTCTTGAACGCCCCGAGATCCACCAGCTTGGCCTTGTTCTAACACGAGTATGGTGCTGCGAGCACCATGACGCTGTCGGTCCCGCGCCTCTTGAGATGGGCGCGGTGCGTGTACGGACTCCGAAGTTTGCGGGGCCTTGTCCTTGGACCTGGTAACAACGTGAGCTCCCTCGTAGGTGCCCGTTCCTCCGCCGGCGTCTACCCCACCGCCCGTTTGCTCCGGTGGCGGTGGGATCGACGCGGACGGAGCAGCCACCTCCAAAGCCTTCTTCTTCGGTGGCATGTCGATGAAGATGATGAAGATCTGGCTCGCGTGAACGCCGGATCGGGTTCACACAACCTCGACGCCCCCTACCTAGCGCGCCAAAGATGTCGTGGGAAACGAACACCTATGGGGCAGGGCCCCTTTTCGGTCTGGCAGGGAGCGGAGGCCGCACAAAGAGCAGATCGAGGCGAGCACACGAGCGATTTTACCCAGCTTCGAAGCTCTACGGAGAGATAATACTCCTACTGCTGCTTTGTGGTTGTATTATGTTCTTGCTCGAGAGTGTGGGAGTGTTCTGGTTTCGAATGAGTCGAACCCCTTCTACGTTGCGCATGGGCCTCCTTTTATAGGCTCAAGGGGTCACCGACAGGTGGCAACGCATGCAGGGGTAAAAGTGTAAAAGGTGTGGTTGGTACAACTGCCATCTCTGATGGATCCTACCTAACTCGACGGCGGGGACAAAGGCATTAAATGCCCGTCCGCTGCCGCCCAAACAAAGGCGTAAAAGCGACCGTTAAGGGCGCCACCGTTCGCCACGATGGCCATCTCGTCATCTCCACTCGCCACCTTGCACCGCTGGGCTGCACAGCTTCCCGCCACGTGCGCCCGGAACGGTCCTGTGGCGACATGTCGACGGATGCGCTGGAGCGTGGGCACAGAGTGGTGGCTTTGCCGCGGCAAGCGCCTTGCTGCGGTCGTTGTCTTGTCGCGCCCGGAAGCTTGTCGCTTGCCGGGTCTTGCCGGGACGCGCGGCGCGTCGCGGCAAGCTCCTTGAAATGCCTTGGTTGGCCTTCCCGGCAATCTCCTCTTGCCGGGGCTTTGTCTTCTCAGTTAAAACACTTTGTTCTTGAATGGCTCCAATAGGAACTACGGAGGATCTTGGCGGGCACCCGGTAAGCCTTGCCACGGGGCGCTGCGACTGCCCGTGCACAAGTTCGGGATACTAAGGTACCCCTACTTTAGTACACCGACACGTTCCCTAGCAATTCCTCTAATAATTATGGTAATTCCTACAACAACTCTTATGGAAATTTTAATAAGATGCCCTCTGATTTTGAGAATAGAGTTAAGGAATTTATGATCTCTCAAAAGAATTTCAATGCTTTGCTTGAAGAAAAATTGCTTAAAGTTGATGAATTGGCCAGGAACATGGATAGAATTTCTCTTGATGTTGATTCTTTGAAACTTAGATCTATCTCACCTAAGCATGATATCAATGAGTCTCTCAAAGCCATGACAATTTCCATTGATGACTGCAAAGAAAGAACCGCTAGGATGCGTGTTAAGAAAGATTGCTTTGTAAGAGTGTGTTCTTCTAGTTTCCATGAAAATAATGATGAAGATCTAAAAGTAATTGATGTGTCCCCCATGAAATCTTTGTTTTGCAATATGAATCTTGATAATGACGGGACTGGAGATGAGTCAACTTTAGTTAAAAGGCGTCCCAATGATTCAGAGTTTTAGATCTTGATGCTAAATTTGGTAAAAGTGGGATTGGAGAGGTCAAAACTTTACATAGCAATGAACCCACTATTTTGGATTTCAAGGAATTTAATTATGATAATTGTTCTTTAATAGATTGTATTTCCTTGTTGCAATCCGTGTTGAATTCTCCTCATGCTTATAGTCAAAATAAAGCTTTTACCAAACATATCGTTGATGCTTTGATGGAATCTTATGACGAAAAACTTGAATTGGACGTTTCTATCCCTAGACAAATTTATGATGAGTGGGAACCTACTATTAAAATTAAAATTAAAGATCATGAATGCTATGCTTTGTGTGATTTGGGTGCTAGTGTTTCCACGAATTTGATGATTGCTCTTTAAACTTGCATCTTGCGGATTCCACTATTAAGAAACCTATGGGAAGGATAAATGATGTTCTTATTGTTGCAAATAGGAATTATGTGCCTGTAGATATTATCGTTCTTGATATAGATTGCAATTTTTCATGTCCTATTATTCTTGGTAGACCTTTCCTTAGAACGACTGGTGCAATTATTGATATGAAGGAAGGGAATATTAGATTCCAATTTTCATTAAGGAAAGGCATGGAACACTTTCCTAGAAATAAAATCTAATTACCTTATGAATATATTATGAGAGCCACTTATGAATTGAATACCAAAGATGGCAATACGTAGATCTATTCTCGATTTTATGCCTAGCTAGGGGCGTTAAACGATAGCGCTTGTTGGGAGGCAACCCAATTTTATTTTTGTTCCTTGCTTTTTGCTTATGTTTAGTAATAAATAAATCATCTAGCTTCTTTTTAGATGTGTTTTTATGTTTTAATTAGTGTTTGTGCCAAGTAGAACCTATAGGACAACCTACGGTGATAGTTAATTTGATTCTGGTGAAAAACAGAAACTTTTGCGCACACGAGAATAATTTTAATAAATCACAGAAAAGTGATTTTGAGTTGATTATTTTTGAAGTAGATAAATAGACAAATTTCCTAGGACTTCCTAGTTTGGTAGGATTTTTAGAGTTCCAGAAGTATTAGAAAGTTACAGATTGCTACAGACTGTTCTGTTTTTCACAGATTCTGTTTTCCGTGTGTTGTTTGCTTATTTTGATGAACCTATGGCTAGTATCGGGGGCGGGGGGGGGGGTATGAACCATAGAGAAGTTGTAATACAGTAGGTTTAACACCAATATAAATAAATAATGAGTTCATTACAGTACCTTAAGTGGTGGTTTTTCTTTCTTGCACTAACGGAGCTTATGAGATTTCCTGTTGAGTTTTGTGTTGTGAAGTTTTCAAGTTTTGGGTAAAGATTGATGGACTATGGAATAAGGAGTGGCAAGAGCCTAAGCTTGGGGATGCCCATGGCACCCCAAGATAATTCAAGGACAACCAAAAGCCCAAGCTTGGGGATGCCCCGGAAGGCATCCCCTCTTTCATCTTCGTCTATCGGTAACTTTACTTGGAGCTATATTTTTATTCGCCACATGATATGTGTTTTGCTTGGAGAGTCTTGTATGATATGAGTCTTTGCTTTTTAGTTTATCACAATCATCCTTGCTGTACACACCTTTTGGGAGAGACACAATGTGATTCGGAATTTATTAGAATACTCTATGTGTTTCACTTATGTCTTTTGAGCTAGATAATTTTGCTCTAGTGCTTCAATTATATCTTTTTAGAGCACGGCGGTGGTTTTGTTTTGTAGAAATTATTGATCTATCATGATTCACTTATATTATTTTGAGAGTCTTTTGTAACAGCATGGTATTTGCTATGGTTATAAAATTGGTCCTAGAATGATGGGCATCCAAGTTGGGTATAATAAAAACTATCATAGGAAGTGAATTGGATGCTATGATCAATTTGATGCTCGATAATTGTTTTGAGATATAGAGGTGGTGATATTAGAGTCATGCTAGTTGGGTAATTATGAAATTGAGAAATACTTGTGTTGAAGTTGGCAAGTCCCGTAGCATGCACGTATGGTAAAAGTTGTGTAACAAATTTGTAGCATGGGGTGCTCTTTTGATTGCCTTCCTTATGAGTGGAGATCGGGATCGCGCGATGGTTAACTCCTACCAACCCTTCCCCTAGGAGCATGCGTAGTAGTACTTTGCTTCGAGGGCTAATGAACTTTTGCAATAAGTATATGAGTTCTTTTATGACTAATGCGAGTCCATGGATTATACGCACTCTTACCCTTCCATCATTGCTAGCCTCTCCGGTACCGTGCATTGCCCTTTCTCACCTTGAGAGTTGGTGCAAACTTCGCCGGTACATCCAAAGCCCGTGATCCGATATGCTCTATCACACATAAACCTCCTTATATCTTCCTCAAAACAGCCACCATACCTACCTATTATGGCATTTCCATAGCCATTCCGAGATATATTTGTTGGGGAACGTAGTAATTTCAAAAAATTTCCTACGCACACGCAAGATCATGGTGATGGCATAGCAACGAGAGGGGAGAGTCTTCGTCCATGTACCCTCGTAGACCGTAAGCGGAAGCGTTAGCACAACGCGGTTGATGTAGTCGTACGTCTTCACGATCCGACCGATCCAAGCACCGAACGTACGGGGCCTCCGAGTTCAGCACACGTTCAGCTCGATGACGATCTCCGGCCTCCGATCCAGCGAAGCTCCGGAGATGAGTTACGTCAGCACGACGGCGTGGCGACGATGATGATGTTCTACCGGCGCAGGGCTTCGCCTAAACTCCGCGACGATATGACCAAGGTGGAATATGGTGGAGGGGGCACCGCACACGGCTAAGGCACGATCTGTAGATCAACTTGTGTGTCTATGGGGTGCCACCCCACCCCCGTATATAAAGGAGCAAGGGGGGAGGCCGGCCGGCCCCTTGGGCGCGCCAAGGGAGGAGGAATCCTCCTCCTAGTAGGAGTATGACTCCTCCTTTCCTACTACTAGGAGGGGGAAGGAAGGGGGAGAGGGGGGAAGGAAAGGGGGGCGCCGCCCCCCTCCTAGTCCAATTCGGACCAGAGGGGGGAGGGGGCGTGCGGCCCATGATGGCCACCCCTCTCTCCTTTCCCCTAAGGCCCATAAGGCCCAATACTCTCCCGGGGGTTCCGGTAACCCCTCCGGCACTCCGGTTTTCTCTGAAATCATCCGGAACACTTCGGTTGTCCGAATTGTTGGGGAACGTAGTAATTTCAAAAAAATTCCTACGCACACGCAAGATCATGGTGATGCATAGCAACGAGAGGGAGAGTGTTGTCTCACGCACTCGTGAGACCAAGCGAAGCGCTGACGCAACATAGAGGAAGTAGTCGATGTCTTCCCGGTCCAACCGATCCAAGCACCAAGCATTCGCACCTCCGAAGTTCTTGACACACGACAGCTCGATGACACACCCAACTCCGATCCAGCAGAGGTGCGGGAGGAGTTCCACAAGACGACGGCATGGTGACGATCTTGATGTTCAATCGTCGCAGGCTTCGCCTAAGCACCGCTACAATATGACCGAGGTGTAATATCGTGGAGGGGGCACCGCGACACGGCTAAGGAACGATCACGATGATCAACTTGTGTGTCCATGGGGTGCCCCTACCCCGTATATAAAGGAGTGGAGGAGGGAGGGCGGCCCTCTTCTATGGCGCGCCCTAGGGGAGTCCTACTCCCACCGAGTAGGATTCCCTTCCTAGTCCAACTAGGAGCCCTTCCATGTATTAGGAGTAGGAGACAAGGAAGGGAAGAGAGAAGGAAGGAAGGAGGGGTGCGGCCCTCCCTAGTCCAATTCGGACCAGGCCATGGGAGGGCGCGGCCTGCCCTAGGCAGCCCTCTCTCTTTCCGCAGGCCCAATAAGGCCCAATACTTCTCCCGGCGAATTCCGCAACTCTCCCAGACTCGAAAAATACCGAATCACTCGGAACCTCTCCGAACTCCGAATATAGTCGTCCAATATATCGATCTTTACGCCTCGACCATTTCGAGACTCCTTGTCATGTCCCCGATCTCATCCGGACTCGAACTCCTTCGTACATCAAAACCATAAACTCATAATATAACTGCCATCGAAACCTTAAGCGTGCGGAACCTACGGTTCGAGAACAATGTAGACATGACCGAGACACGTCTCCAGTCAATAACCAATAGCGGGACCTGGATGCCCATATTGGTTCCTACATATTCTACGAAGATCTTTATCGGTCAGACCGCATAACAACATACGTTGTTCCCTTTGTCATTGGTATGTTACTTGCCCGAGATTCGATCGTTGGTATCCAATACCTAGTTCACTCTCGTTACCGGCAAGTCTCTTTACTCGTTTCGTAATACATCATCTCACAACTAACTCATTAGTTGCAATGCTTGCAAGGCTTAAGTGTTGTGCATTACCGAGAGGGCCCACAGATACCTCTCCGACATTCGGAGTGACAAATCCTAATCTCGAAATACGCCAACCCAACAAGTACCTTTGGAGACACCTGTAGAGCACATTTATAATCACCCGATTACGTTGACGCGTTTGGTAGCACACAAAGTGTTCCTCCGTAAACGGAGTTGCATAATCTCATAGTCATAGGAACATGTATTAGTCATGGAGAAAGCAATAGCAACATACTAAACGATCGGGTGCCAAGCTAACGGAATGGGTCATGTCAATCAGATCATTCAACTAATGATGTGATCCCGTTAATCAAATAACAACTCTTTGTCCATGGTTAGGAAACATAACCATCTTTGATTAACAAGCTAGTCAAGTAGAGGCATACTAGTGACACTCTGTTTGTCTATATATTCACACATGTATTATGTTTCCGGTTAATACAATTCTAGCATGAATAATAAACATTTATCATGATATAAGGAAATAAATAATAACTTTATTATTGCCTCTAGGGCATATTTCCTCAGTCTCCCACTTGCACTAGAGTCAATAATCTAGGTCACATCACCATGTGATTAACATCGATAATTCACATCGTCATGTGATTAACACCCATAGTTCACATCGCTATGTGACCAACACCCAAAGGGTTTACTAGATTCAGTAATCTAGTTCACATTGCTATGTGATTAACACCCAAAGAGTACTAAGGTGTGATCATGTTTTGCTTGTGAGAGAATCTTAGTCAACGGGTCTTTCACATTCAGATCCGTTATGTATTTTGCAATTTTCTATGTCTACAATGCTCTGCACGGAGCTACTCTAGCTAATTGCTCCCACTTTCAATATGTATCTACATCGAGACTTAGAGTCATCCAGATCGGTGTCAAAACTTGCATCGACGTAACCCTTTACTTATTTAACCTTTTGTCACTTCCATAATTGAGAAACATATCCTTATTCCACTAAGGATAATTTTGACCGCTGTCCAAATGATCTACTCCTAGATCACTATTGTACTCCTTGCCAAACTCGGTGCAGGGTATACAATAGATCTGGTACACAGCATGGCATACTTTATAGAACCTATGGCCAAGGCATCGGGAATGACTTTCATTCTCTTTCTATCTTCTGTCGTGGTCGGGTTTTGAGTCTTACTCAATTTCACACCTTGTAACACATGCAAGAACTCTTTCTTTGACTATTCCATTTTGAACTACTTCAAAATCTTGTCAAGGTATGTACTCATTGAAAAAAACATATCAAGCGTCTTGATCTATCTCTATAGATCTTGATGCTCAATATGTAAGTAGCTTCACCGAGGTCTTTCTTTGAAAAACTCCTTTCAAACACTCCTTTATGCTTTGCAGAATAATTCTACATTATTTCCGATTTACAATATGTCATTCACATATACTTATCGAAATGTCAGAGTGCTCCCACTCACTTTCTAGTAAATACAAGCTTCACCGCAAGTCTCAGATAAAACTGTATGCTTTGATCAACTCATCAAAGCGTATATTCCAACTCCGAGATGCTTGCACCAGTCCATAGATGGATCGCTGGAGCTTGCACACTTTGTTAGCTCTCTTAGGGTTGACAAAACCTTCCGGTTGCATCATATACAACTCTTTTTCCAGAAATCCATTCAGGAATACAGTTTTGACATCCATTTGCCAGATTTCATAAAACGTGGCAATTGCTAACATGATTCGGACAGACTTAAGCATCGCTACAGTTGAGAAAATCTCATTGTAGTCAACACCTTGAACTTGTCAAAAACCTTTTTGCGACAAGTCGAGCTTTGTAGATAGTAACACTATTATCAACGTCCGTCTTCCTCTTGAAAATCCATTTATACAATATGGCTTGCCGATCATCGGGCAACTCCACCAAAGTCCACACTTTGTTCTCATACATGGATCCCATCTCGATTTCATGGCCTCAAGCCATTTCATGAATCTGGGCTCATCATCGCTTCCTCATAGTTCGAGGTTCATCATGGTCCAGTAACATGACTTCCGTAATAGGATGGCTGTACCACTCAGTGCGGACCATACTCTGGAAGACCCACGAGGTTCTCAGAGTAACTTGATCTCAAGTTTCATGATCATCATCATTAGCTTCCTCACTAATTGGTATAGTAGTCACAAGAACAGATTTCGTGATGAACTACTTTCCAATAAGGGAACAGTACGCTGATTACCTCATCAAGTTCTACTTTCCTCCCACTCACTTCTTTCGAGAGAAACTCCTTTCTAGAAAGGATCCATTTTAGCAACGAATATCTTGCCTTCGGATCTGTGATAGAAGGTGTACCCAACAATTTCCTTTGGGTATTCTATGAAGACGCACTTCTCTGATTTGGGTTCGAGCTTATCAGGATGAAACTTTTTCACATAAGCATCGCAGCCCCAAACTTTAAGAAATGACAACTTGGGTTTCTTGCTAAACCACAGTTCATATGTTGTCATCTCAACGGATTTAGATGGTGCCCTTTTAATGTGAATGCAGCTGTCGCTAATGCATAACCCCAAAACAATATTGGTAAATCAGTCAGAGACATCATAGATTGTACTATATCCAATAAAGTACGGTTATGACATCGGACACACCATTATGATGTGGTGTTCCAGGTGGCGTGAGCTGTGAAACTATTCCACATTGTTTTAATTGAAGACCAAACTCATAACTCAAATATTCGTCTCCACGATCAGATCACAGAAACTTTATTTTCTTGTTACGATGATTTTTCCACTTCACTCTGAAATTCTTTGAACCTTTCAACTATTTCAGACTTATGTTTCATCAAGTAGATATACCCATATCTGCTTAAATCATCTTGTGAAGGTCAGAAAATAACGATACTTCCCACGAGCCTTCATACTCATTGGTCTCGCATACATCAAGATGTATTATTTCCAACAAGTCAAGAGCTCGCTCCATTGTTCAAGAACGGAGTTTTAGTCATCTTGCCCAAAAGGCACGGTTCGCAAACATCAAATGATTCATAACCAAGTGATTCCGAAAATCCATCTTTATGTAGTTTCTTCATGCGCTTTACACCGATATGACCCAAACGGCAGTGCCACAAATAAGTTGCACTATCATTATTAACTTTTCATCTTTTGGCATCAATATTATGAATATGTGTATCACTACGATCGAGATCCAACAAACTATTTTCATTGGGTGTATGACCATTGAAGGTTTTATTCATCTAAACAGAACAACAATTATTCTCTGACTTTAAACGAATAACCGTTTTGCAATAAACATGATCAAATCATATTTATGCTCAACGCAAACGCCAAATAAATTTTATTTAGGTTCAACACTTATCTCGAAAGTATAGGGAGTGTGCGATGATGATCATATCAATCTTGGAACCACTTCCAACACACATCGTCACTTCACCCTCAACTAGTTTCTGTTTATTCTGTAACTCCTGTTTCAAGTTACTAATCTTAGCAACCGAACAAGTATCAAATACTCAGGGGCTACTATAAACACTAGTAAGGTACACATCAATAACCTGTATATCAAATATACCCTTGTTCACTTTGCCATCCTTCTTATCCACCAAATATTCAAGGCATTTCCGCTCAAAGGACCATTTCCTTTGCAAAGGTAAGCACTCGGTTTGTGGTTTGGTTCAGCTTTGGGCTTCTTCGTGGGAGTGACAACTTGCTTGTCAATCTACTTGAAGTTCCCCTTTCTTTCCCTTTGCCCTTTTCTTGAAACTAGTGATCTTGTCAACCATCAACACTTGATGCTCTTTCTTGATTTCTACCTTCGTTGATTTCAACATCACGAAGAGCTCGGGAATCATTTTCATCATCCCTTGCATACTATAGTTCATCACAAAGTTCTACTAACTTGGTGACGGTGACTAGAGAATTCTGTCAATCACTATCTTATCTAGAAGATTAACTCCCACTTGATTCAAGCGATTGTAGTACCCAGACAATATGAGTACATGCTCACTAGTTGAGCGATTCTCCTCCATCTTTTAGCTATAGAACTTGTTGGAGACTTCATATCTCTCAACTCGGGTATTTGCTTGAAATATTAACTTCAATTCCTGGAACATCTCATATGGTCCATGATGTTCAAAACATCTTTGAAGTCCCGATTCTAAGCCATAAAGCATGGTGCACAAAACTATTAAGTAGTCATCATATTGAGCTAGCCAAACGCTCATAACGCTCAGATCCGCTCCCCGCAATAGGTCTGTCACCTAGCGTGCATTAAGGACATAATTCTTCAGGCAAAGAATGAGGATAAACCTCGATCACGGATCCAATCCGCATCATTGCTACTAACATTTTTCAACACAATTTTCTAGGAACATATCAAAATAAACATATGAAAGCAACAACGCAAGCTATTGATCTTACAACATAATTTGCAAAATACTACCAGACTAAGTTCATGATAAATTTAAGTTCAATTAATCATATTACTTAAGAACTCCCACTTAGATAGACATCTCTAGTCATCTAAGTGATCACGTGATCCAAATCAACTAAACCATAACCGATCATCACGTGAGATGGAGTAGTTTTCAATGGTGAACATCACTATGTTGATCATATCTACTATATGATTCACGCCGACCTTTCGGTCTCCGTGTTCCGAGGCCATATCTCGCATATGCTAGGCTCACAAGTTTAACCCGAGTATTCCGCATGTGCAAAACTGGCTTGCACCCGTTGTAGATGGACGAGAGCTTATCACACCCGATCATCACGTGGTGTCCGGGCACGATTTAACTTTGGCAACGGTGCATACTGTGGAGAACACTTCTTGATAATTAGTGAGAGATCATCTTAAAATTCTACCGTCAATCAAAGCAAGAATAAGATGTATGATAGATAAACATCATATGCAATCAAAATATGTGACATGATATGGCCATGATCATCTTGCGCCTTTGATCTCCATCTCCAAAGTACTCTCATGATCTCTATTGTCACCGGCACGACACCATGATCTTCATCATCTTGATCTATATCAATGTGTCATCACATGGTTGTCTCACCAACTACTGCTCTTGCAACTATTGCTATTGTATAGCGATAAAGTAAAGCAATTATTTGGCACTTGCATCTTATGCAACAAAGAGACATCCATAGGGCTTTCGCCATTGTCGATAACTTCAACAAAACATGATCATCTCATACAACAACTTATATCTTATCACGTCTTGACCATATCACATCACAACATGCCCTGCAAAAACAAGTTAGACGTCCTCTACTTTGTTGTTGCAAGTTTTACGTGGCTGCTACGGACTTAAGTAAGAACCAATCTCACCTACGCATCAAAACCACAACGATAGTTTGTCAAGTTGGTGCTGTTTTAACCTTCGCAAGGACCGGGCGTAGCCACACTCGGTTCAACTAAAGTTGGAGAAATCGACACCTGCTAGCCACCGTGTGCAAAGCACGGTGGTAGAACCATCTCGCGAAGCGCTGGCGTAATGTCGGTCCGGCCGCTTCATCCAACAATACCGCCAACCAAAGTATGACATCTTTGGTAAGCAAGATGACTTATATCGCCCACAACTCACTTGTGTTCTACTCGTGCATATAACATCAAACCATAAAACCTAGGCTCGATACCATTGTTGGGGAACGAGTAATTTCAAAAATTCCTACGCACACGCAAGATCATGGTGATGCATAGCAACGAGAGGGGAGAGTGTTGTCTCACGCACTCGTAGACCGAAGCGAAGCGCTGACGCAACGTAGAGGAAGTAGTCGACGCCTTCCGGTCCAACCGATCCAAGCACCGTTATTCGCACCTCCGAGTTCTTGACACACGACAGCTCGATGACGCACTCGAACTCCGATCCAACAGAGGTGCGGGAGGAGTTCCACAAGACGGCGGCGTGGGACGATCTTGATGTTCAATCGCCGCAGGCTTCGCCTAAGCACCGCTACAATATGACCGAGGTGTAATGTCGTGGAGGGGGCACCGACACGGCTAAGGAACGATCACGATGATCAACTTGTGTGTCCATGGGGTTCCCCTACCCCGTATATAAAGGAGTGGAGGAGGGAGGGCGGCCCTCTTCTGGCGCGCCCTAGGGGAGTCCTACTCCCACCGAGTAGGATTCCCTTCCTAGTCCAACTAGGAGCCCTTCCATGTATTAGGAGTAGGAGACAAGGAAGGGAAGAGAGAAGGAAGGAAGGAGGGGTGCGGCCTCCCTAGTCCAATTCGGACTAGGCAATGGGGGCGCGGCCTACCCTAGGCAGCCCCTCTCTCTTTCAGCAGGCCCAATAAGGCCCAATACTTCTCCCGGCGAATTCCTCAACTCTCCCAGACTCGAAAAATACCGAATCACTCGGAACCTTTCCGAACTCCGAATATAGTCGTCCAATATATCGATCTTTACTTCTCGACCATTTCGAGACTCCTCGTCATGTCCCCGATCTCATCCGGGACTCCGAACTCCTTCGGTACATCAAAAACCATAAACTCATAATATAACTGTCATCGAAACCTTAAGCGTGCGGACCCTATGGTTCGAGAACAATGTAGACATGACCGAGACATGTCTCCAGTCAATAACCAATAGCGGGACCTGGATGCGCATATTGGTTCCTACGTATTCTACGAAGATCTTTATCGGTCAGACCGCATAACAACATACGTTGTTACCTTTGTCATTGGTATGTTACTTGCCCAAGATTCGATCGTCAGTATCCAATACCTAGTTCAATCTCGTTACCGGCAAGTCTCTTTACTCGTTCCGTAATACATCATCTCACAACTAACTCATTAGTTGCAATGCTTGCAAGGCTTAAGTGATGTGCATTACCGAGAGGGCCCAGAGATACCTCTCCGAAATTCGGAGTGACAAATCCTAATCTCGAAATACGCCAACCCAACAAGTACCTTTGGAGACACCAGAGAGCACCTTTATAATCACCCGACACGCTAGACGTTTGGTAGCACACAAAGTGTTCCTCCAAGAACGGAGTTGCATAATCTCATAGTCATAGGAACATGTATAAGTCATGGAGAAAGCAATAGCAACATACTAAACGATCGGGTGCTAAGCTAACGGAATGGGTCATGTCAATCAGATCATTCAACTAATGATGTGATCCCGTTAATCAAATAACAACTCTTTGTCCATGGTTAGGAAACATAACCATCTTTGATTAACAAGCTAGTCAAGTAGAGGCATACTAGTGACACTCTGTTTGTCTATATATTCACACATGTATTATGTATCCGGTTAATACAATTCTAGCATGAATAATAAACATTTATCATGATATAAGGAAATAAATAATAACTTTATTATTGCCTCTAGGGCATATTTCCTTCACGAATATAGTCGTCCAATATATCAATCTTTATGTCTCGACCATTTCGAGACTCCTCGTCATGTCCGTGATCACATCCGGACCAACAAACTTCGGTACATCAAAACTTATAAACTAATAATAAAACAGTCATCGTAACTTTAAGCATGCGGACCCTACGGGTTCGAGAACTATGTAGACATGACCTAGAACCATTCTCGGTCAATAACCAATAGCGGGACCTGGATGCCCATATTGGTTCCTACATATTCTACGGAGATCTTTATCGGTCAAACCGCATAACAACATACGTTGTTCCCTTTGTCATCGGTATGTTACTTGCCCGAGATTTGATCGTCGGTATCCAATACCTAGTTCAATCTCGTTACCGGCAAGTCTCTTTACTCGTTCCGTAATACATCATCTTATAACTAACTCATTAGTTACAATGCTTGCAAGGCTTAGGTGATGAGTATTACCGAGAGGGCCCAGAGATACCTCTCCGACAAACGGAGTGACAAAACCTAATCTCGAATTATGCCAACCCAACATGTACTTTCGGAAACACCTGTAGAGCACCTTTATAATCACCCAATTACGTTGTGATGTTTGGTAGCACACAAAGTGTTCTTCTGGTAAACGGGAGTTGCACAATCTCATTGTTGCAGGAACTTTGTATAAGTCATGAAGAAAGCAATAGCAATATACTAAACGATCAAGTGCTAGGCTAACGGAATGGGTCATGTCAATCACATCATTCTCCTAATGATGTGAACCCATTAATCAAATGACAACACATGTCTATGGTTAGGAAACATAACCATCCTTGATTAATGAGCTAGTCAAGTAGAGGCATACTAGTGACTATATGTTTGTCTATGTATTCACACATGTATCATGTTTCCGGTTAATACAATTCTAGCATGAATAATAAACATTTATCATGATATGAGGAAATAAATAATAACTTTATTATTGCCTCTAGGGCATATTTCCTTCAGTCTCCCACTTGTACTAGAGTCAATAATCTAGATTACATAGTAATGATTCTAACACCCATGGAGTCTTGGTGCTCATCATGTTTTGCTCGTGAGAGAGGCTTAGTCAACGGGTCTGCAACATTCAGATCCGTATGTATCTTGCAAATCTCTATGTCTCCCACTTGGACTTGGTCCCAAATGGAATTGAAGCGTCTCTTGATCTGCTTGGTCCTCTTGTGAAATCTGGATTTCTTTGCCAAGGCAATTGCACCAGTATTGTCACAGAAGATCTTTATTGGTCCCGATGCACTAGGTATGACACCTAGATCGGAAATGAACTCCTTCATCCAGACTCCTTCATTTGCTGCTTCAGAAGCAGCTATGTACTCCGATTCACATGTAGATCCCGCCACGACGCTTTGTTTAGAACTGCACCAACTTACAGCTCCACCGTTTAATAAAAACATGTATCCGGTTTGCGATTTAGAATCGTCCGGATCGTTGTCAAAGCTTGCATCGACGTAACCATTTACGACTAGCTCTTTTGTCACCTCCATATACGAGAAACATATCCTTAGTCCTTTTCGTGTATTTCAGATGTTCTTGATCGCTGTCGATGATCCACTCGATTACTTTGGTACCTTCCCGCCAAGCTTATTGCTAAGCATACGTCAGTCCTGGTACACAACATTGCATACATGATAGAGCCTATGGTGAAGCATAGGAACATTTTTCATTTCTCTCTATCTTCTCGCTATGGTCGGGCATTGAGTTTGACTCAACTTCACACCTTCTAGCACGTGCAAGAATCCTTTCTTTGCTCGATCCATTTTGAACTTTTTCAAAATTTTGTCAAGGTATGTGCTTTGTGAAAGTCCTATTAAGCGCCTTGATCTATCTCTATAGATCTTGATGCCCAATATGTAAGCAGCTTCACCGAGGTCTTTCATTGAAAAACTTTTATTCAAGTATCCCTTTATGCTATCCAGAAATTCTATATCATTTCCGATTAATAATATGGCATCTACATATAAAATTAGAAATGCTACAGAGCTCCCACTCACTTTCTTTAAATACGAAGCTTCTCCAAAAGTCTCAGATAAAACCATATGCTTTGATCACACTATCAAAACGTTTATTCCAACTCCGAGATGCTTGCACCAGTCCATAAATGGATCGCTAGAGCTTGCACACTTTGTTAGCACCTTTTGGATCAACAAAACCTTCTGGCTGCATCATATACAACTCTTCTTCTAGAAATCCATTCAAGAATGCAGTCTTGACATCCATTTGCCAAATTTCATAATCATGAAATGCAGGAATAGCTAACATGATTCGGACAGACTTAAGCATCGCTACGGGTGAGAAAGTCTCATCGTAGTCAACCCCTTGAACTTGTCGAAAACCTTTTGCAACAAGTCGAGCTTTATAGACGCTACATTACCATCAGCGTCGGTCTTCTTCTTAAAGATCCATTTATTCTCAATGGCTTGCCGATCATCGGCAAGTCAACCAAAGTCCATACTTTGTTTTCATACATGGATCCCATCTCGATTTCATGGCTTCTAGCCATTTTATGAATCCGAGCTCATCATCGCTTCCTCATAGTTCGTAGGTTCATCATGGTCAAGTAACATCACTTCTCGAATATGATTACCGTATCACTCGGTGCGGATCTTACTCGTAGACCTATGAGGTTCAAGAGAAACTTGATCTCAAGTTTCATGATCATTATCATTAGCTTCCTCACTAATTGGTGTAGTTGTCATAGGAACCGGTTCTCATGATGAACTACTTTCCAATAAGGGAGTAGATACAGTTATCTCATCAAGTTCTACTTTCCTCCCACTCACTTCTTTCGAGAGAAACTCCTTCTCTAGAAAGGATCCATTCTTAGCAACGAATGTCTTGCCTTCGGATCTGTGATAGAAGGTGTACCCAACATCACTTTTGGGTATCCTATGAAGACACATTCGATTTAGGTTCGAGCTTATCTGGTTGAAGTTTCTTCACATAAGCATCGCAGCCCCAAACTTTAAGAAACGACAACTTTGGTTTCTTGCCAAACCACAGTTCATAAGGCGTCGTCTCAACGGATTTTGATGGTGCCCTATTTAATGTGAATGCGGCCGCCTCTAAAGCATAACCCCAAAACGATAGTGGTAAATCAAGAAGAGACATCATAGATCGCACCATATCAAGTAAAGTACGATTACGACGCTCGACACACCATTTCGCTGTGGTGTTCCGGTGGCGGAGTTGAGAAACTATTCCACATTGTTTCAAGTGTAGGCCAAACTCAGAACTCAAATATTCTCCTCCACGATCGATCGTAGAAACTTTATTTTCTTGTTACGATGATTTTCCACTTCACTCTGAAATTCTTTGAACTTTTCAAATGTTTCGGACTTGTGTTTCATCAAGTAGATATACCCATATCTGCTCAAATCATCCGTGAAGGTGAGAAAATAACGATACCGCCGTGAGCCTCAACATTTATTGGGCCACAAACATCATGTATGATTTCCAACAAATCAGTTGCTCGCCCATAGTTCCGAGAACGGCGTTTTAGTCATCTTGCCCATAAGGCACGGTTCGCAAGTACCAAGTGATTCATAATCAAGTGATTCCAAAAGTCCATCAAGATGGAGTTTCTTCATGCGCTTTTACACCGATATGACCCAAACGGCAAGGCCACAAGTAAGTTGCACTATTGTTATCAACTCTGATCTTTTGGTTTCAACACTATGAACATGTGTATCACTACTATCGAGATTTAATAAAAATAGACCACTCTTCAAGGGTGCATGACCATTAAAGATATTACTCATATAAATAGAACAACCATTATTCTCTGATTTAAATGAATAACCGTCTCGCATCAAACAAGATCCAGATATAATGTTCATGCTCAACGCTGGCACCAAATCACAATTATTTAGGTCTAATACTAATCCCGAAGGTAGATGCAGAGGTAGCGTGCCGACCGCGATCACATCGACTTTGGAACCGTTTCCCACGCGTATCGTCACCTCGGCCTTGGCCAGTGCTCGCTTATTCCGTAGTCCCTGTTTCGAGTTGCAAATATTAGCAATGTAACCAAGATCAAATACCAGTGCTACTACGAGCTCTAGTTAGGTACACATCAATAACATGTATATAACATATACCTTTGTTTACTTTGCCATCCTTCTTATCCGCCAAATACATGGGGCAGTTCCGCTCAAAGGACTAGTCCGCTTGCGAGAGAAGAACTCAGTTGTGCTTAGGTCCAGACTTGGGTTTCTTCTCTTGAGTAGCAACTTGCTTGCTGTTCTTCTTGAAGCTCCCCTTCTTCTTCCTTTTGCCCTTTTTCTTGAAACTAGTGGTCTTGTTGACCATCAACACTTGATGCTCCTTCTTGATTTCTACCTCCGCAGCTTTTAGCATTGCGAAGAGCTCGGGAATAGTCTTCTTCATCCCTTGCATATTATAGTTCATCACAAAGCTCTTGTAGCTTGGTGGCGTGATTGGAGAATTTCGTCAATGACGCTATCATCCGTAAGATTAACTCCCGTTGAATCAAGTGATTATTATACCCCAGACATTTTGAGTATATGCTCACCGATGTAAGTATTCTCCTCCATCTTGCAGTTTAGAACTTATTGGAGACTTCATATCTCTCAATCCGGGCATTTGCTTGAAATATTAACTTCAACTCCTGGAACATCTCATATGCTCCATGACATTCAAAACGTCGTTGAAGGCTCGGTTCTAAGCCGTAAAGCATGGCACATCGAACTATAGAGTAGTCATCACTTTGCTCGCCAGACGTTCTTAACGTCGTCGCCAGCATCAGCAGCAGACTGGCACCCAGCGGTGCTTCCAGGATGTAACTTTTACGTGCAGCAATGAGGATAATCCTCAAAGTTACGGACCGAGTCCGTAATTGCTACCATCATCTTTCAACTTTGCTTTCTCAAGGAACGCATTAAAATTCAACGGAACAACAAAGACGAGCCATCTATCTACAAACAAACATAGACAAGCAAAATACTATCGGTACTAAGTTCATGATAAATTTAAGTTCAATTAATCATATTACTTAAGAACTCCCACTTAGACAGACATCTCTCTAGTCATCTAAGTGATTACGTGATCCAAATCAACTAAACCATAACCGATCATCACGTGAGATGGAGTAGTTTTCAATGGTGAACATCACTATGTTGATCATATCTACTATATCATTCACGCCGACCTTTCGGTCTCCGTGTTCGAGGCCATATCTCGCATATGCTAGGCTCGTCAAGTTTAACTCGAGTATTCGCGTGTGCAAAACTGGCTTGCACCCGTTGTAGATGGACGAGAGCTTATCACACCGATCATCACATGGTGTCCGGGCACGATGAACTTTGGCACGGTGCATACTCAGGAGAACACTTCTTGATAATTTTAGTGAGAGATCATCTTAAAATGCTACCGTCAATCAAAGCAAGATAAGATGCATAAAGGATAAACATCACATGCAATCAATATAAGTGATATGATATGGCCATCATCATCTTGTGCTTGTGATCTCCATCTCAAGCACCGTCGTGATCACCATCGCCACCGCGCGACACCTTGATCTCCATCATAGCATCGTTGTCGTTTACGCCATCTATTGCTTCTACGACTATCGCTACCACTTAGTGATAAAGTAAAGCAATTACAGGGCGTTTGCATTTCATACAATAAAGCGACAACCATATGGCTCCTGCCAGTTGCCGATAACTTCGGTTACAAAACATGACCATATGGCTCTTAACCATATCACATCACAACATGCCCTGCAAAAACAAGTTAGACGTCCTCTACTTTATTGTTGCAAGTTTTACGTGGCTGCTACGGGCTGAGCAAGAACCGTTCTTACCTACGCATCAAAAACCACAATGATAGTTCGTCAAGTTGGTGCTGTTTTAACCTTCGCAAGGACCGGGCATAGCCACACTCGATTCAGCTAAAGTGAGAGAGACAGACACCCGCCAGCCACCTTTAAGCACGAGTGCTCGTAACGGTGAAACCAGTCTCGCGTAAGCGTCACGCGATAATGTCGGTCCGGCCGCTTCATCTCACAATACCGCCAACCAAAGTATGACATGTTGGTAAGCAAGATGCTTGTATCGCCCACAACTCACTTGTGTTCTACTCGTGCATATAACATCAATGCATAAAACCTAGGCTCGGATGCCTTTGTTGGGGAACGAGTAATTTCAAAAATTTCCTACGCACACGCAAGATCATGGTGATGGCATAGCAACGAGAGGGGAGAGTGTTCGTCCACATACCCTCGTAGACCGTAAGTGGAAGCGTTAGCACAATGCGGTTGATGTAGTCGTACGTCTTCACGATCCGACCGATCCAAGCACTGAACGTCACGGGCCTCCGAGTTCAGCACACGCTCAGCTCGATGACGATCTCCGGCCTCCGATCCAATAAGCTCGAAGATGAGTTCCGTCGGCCAAGACGGCGTGGTGACGATGATGATGTTCTATCGCGCAGGCTTCGCCTAAACTCCGCGACGATATGACCGAGGTGGAATATGGTGGAGGGGGGCACCGCACACAGCTAAGGAACGATCCGTAGATCAACTTGTGTGTCTATGGGGTGCCCCGCCCCGTATATATAGGAGCAAGGGGAGGCGGCCGCCCTTGGGGCGCCAAGGAGGAGGAATCCTCCTCCTAGTAGGAGTAGGACTCCTCCTTTCCTACTCCTACTAGGAGGGGGAAGGAAGGGGGAGAGGGGGGAAGGAAAGGGGGGGCGGCGCCCCCCTCCTAGTCCAATTCGGACCAGAGGGGGGAGGGGGCGCGTGGCCCATGCTGGCCGCCCCTCTCTCCTTGCCCCTAAGGCCCATAAGGCCCAATACTCTCCCAGGGGGTTCCGGTAACCCCTCCGGCACTCCGGTTTTCTCCGAAATCATCCGGAACACTTCCGGTGTCCGAAGATAGTCGTCCAATATATCAATCTTTATGTCTCGACAATTTCGAGACTCCTCGTCATGTCCGTGATCACATCCGGACTCAACAAACTTCAAAGACATCAAAACTCATAAACTCATAATAAAACTGTCATCGTAACGTTAAGTGTGCGGACCCTACGGGTTCGAGAACTATGTAGACATGACCTAGAACCATTCTCGGTCAATAACCAATAGCGGGACCTAGATGCCCATATTGGTTCCTACATATTCTACGAAGATCTTTATCGGTCAAACCGCATAACAACATACGTTGTTCCCTTTGTCATCGGTATGTTACTTGCCCGAGATTTGATCATCGGTATCCAATACCTAGTTCAATCTCGTTACCGGCAAGTCTCTTTACTCATTCCGTAATACATCATCTTATAACTAACTCATTAGTTACAATGCTTGCAAGGCTTAGGTGATGAGTATTACCGAGAGGGCCCAGAGATACCTCTCCGACAAACGGAGTGACAAAACCTAATCTCGAATTATGCCAACCCAACATGTACTTTCGGAAACACCTGTAGAGCACCTTTATAATCACCCAGTTATGTTGTGAAGTTTGGTAGCACACAAAGTGTTCTTCCGGTAAACGGGAGTTGCACAATCTCATAGTTGCAGGAACTTTGTATAAGTCATGAAGAAAGCAATAGCAATATACTAAACGATCAAGTGCTAGGCTAACGGAATGGGTCATGTCAATCACATCATTCTCCTAATTATGTGATCCCATTAATCAAATGACAACACATGTCTATGGTTAGGAAACATAACCATCTTTGATTAATGAGCTAGTCAAGTAGAGGCATACTAGTGACTATATGTTTGTCTATGTATTCACACATGTATCATGTTTCCGGTTAATACAATTCTAGCATGAATAATAAACATTTATCATGATATGAGGAAATAAATAATAACTTTATTATTGCCTCTAGGGCATATTTCCTTCAATATTGACATGCAACTTTCCACCGTTCCGTTCATCATGACACGTTTCATCATTGTCATATTGCTTTTGCATGATCATGTAGTTGACATCGTATTTGTGGCAAAGCCACCTTCATAATTTTTCATACATGTCGCACTTGATTCATTACATATCCCGGTACACCGCCGGAGGCATTCATAGAGTCATATTTTGTTCTAGTATCGAGTTGTAATCCATGAGTTGTAAATAAATAGAAGTGTGATGATCATCTTTATTAGAGCACTGTCCCTAAAAAAGGGGGAGAAAGGCCAAATAAAAAAAAGAAAGAAAGGCCAAATAAAAAAAGAAAGCCCCCCCCCCAAAAAAAAGAAGAAAATAAAAAAGGGGACAATGTTACTGTCTTTTCCACACTTGTGCTTCAAAGTAGCACCATGATCTTCATGATAGAGAGTCTCCTATGTTGTCACTTTATTATACTAGTGAGAATTTTTCATTATAGAACTTGGCTTGTATATTCCAACGATGGGCTTCCTCAAAATGCCCTAGGTCTTCGTGAGCAAGCAAGTTGGATGCACACCCACTTAGTTTCTTTTGTTGAGCTTTCATACATTTATAGCTCTAGTGCATCCGTTGCATGACAATCCCTACTCCTCATGTTGACATCAATTGATGGGCATCTCCATAGCCCATTGATTAGCCTTGTCAACATGAGACTTTCTCCTTTTTTGTCTTCTCCACACAACCTCCATCATCATATTCTATTCCACCCATAGTGCTATATCCATGGCTCACGCTCATGTATTGCGTGAGAGTTAAAAAGCTGAAGCGCATTAAAAAGTATGAACCAATTGCTTGGCTGAAACCGGGGTTGTGCATGATGGGAGTATTTTGTGTGACAAAACTGAAACATAGCCTAACTATATGATTTTGTAGGGATAAACTTTCTTTAGCCATGTTATTTTGAGAAGACATAATTGCTTTGTTAGTATGCTTGAAGTATTATTACTTTTATGTCAATATGAACTTTTATCTTGAATCATTTGGATCTGAACATTCATGCCACAATAAAGAAAATTACATTGAGAAATATGCTAGGTAGCATTCCACATCAAAAATTCTGTTTTTATCATTTTACCTACTTGAAGACGAGCATGAATTAAGCTTGGGGATACTTGATACGTCTCCAACGTATCTATAATTTTGATTTCACCATGCTATTATATAACCCGTTTTGGATGTTTATGGGCTTTACTCTTCACTTTTATATCATTTTTGGGACTAACCTACTAACCGGAGGCCCAGCCCAAATTGCTGTTTTTTTGCCTATTTCAGTGTTTCGAAGAAAAGGAATATCAAACGGAGTCCAAACGGAATGAAACCTTCGGGAGAGATCTTTTTGGACCAAACGCAATCCAGGAGACTTGGAGTGGACGTCAAGAAGCAGCCGAGGTGGCCACGAGGGTGCCTGGCGCGCCATAGGGGGGTGGGCACGCCCCCACCCTCGTGGGCCCCTCGTGGCTCCGCTGACCGACCTCCTTCGCCTATATATACCTCCATACCTTGAAAACATTGGGGAGCACCACGAAAACCTATTTCCATCGCCGCAACCTTCTGTACCCATGAGATTCCATCTTGGAGTCTTTTCCGGCGCTACGCCTGAGGAGGAATCGATCACGGAGGGCTTCTACATCATCGCCAAGGCCTCTCCGATGAGTTGTGAGTAGTTTACCACAGACCTTCGGGTCCATAGTTATTAGCTAGATGGCTTCTTCTCTCTCTTTGAATCTCAATACAAAGTTCTCCTTGATCTTCTTGGAGATCTATTCGATGTAACTCCTTTTGCGGTGTGTTTGTCGAGATCCAATGAATTGTGGGTTTATGATCAAGTTTATCTATGAGAAATATTTGAATCTCCTCTGAATTCTTTTATGTATGATTTGGTATCTTTGCAAGTCTCTTCGGATTATCAATTTGGTTTGGCCTACTAGATTGATCTTTCTTGCAATGGGAGAAGTGCTTAGCTTTGGGGTCAATCTTGTGGTGTCCTTTCCCAGTGACAGCAGGAGAAGCAAGGCACGTATTGTATTGTTGCCATCAAGGATAAAAAGATGGGGTTTATATCATATTGTTTGAGTTTATCCCTCTACATCATGTCATCTTGCCTAATGCGTTACTCTGTTCTTATGAACTTAATACTCTAGATGCATGTTGGATAGCGGTTGATGTGTGGAGTAATAGTAGTAGATGCAGAATCATTTCGGTCTACTTGTTTCGGACGTGATGCCTATATACATGATCATGCATAGATAATCTCATAACTATGCACTTTTCTATCAATTGCTTGACAGTAATTTGTTCACCCACCGTAATACTTATGCTATCTTGAGAGAAACCACTAGTGAAACCTATGGCCCCCGGGTCTATCTTTTATCATATAAGTTACCGATCTACTTTATTTTGGAATCTTTACTTTCCAATCTATATCATAAAAATACCAAAAATATTTATCTTATCTTATTATCTCTATCAGAACTCACTTTCGCAAGTGGCCGTGAAGGGATTGACAACCCCTTTATTGCGTTGGTTGCGAGGTTCTTGTTTGTTTGTGTAGGTACGAGGGACTTGTGAGGAGCCTCCTACTGAATTGATACCTTGGTTCTCAAAAACTGAGGGAAATACTTACGCTACTTTGCTGCATCACCCTTTCCTCTTGAAGGGAAAACCAACGCAGTGCTCAAGAGGTAGCAATCATCATCATCACCGACAACTCTCCCATCTTGGGGAGGGTTATCTCCATCAACATCTTCAACAACACCAACTCCTCTCAAACCCTAGTTCATCTCTTGTGTTCAATCTTTGTACCGGAACTATAGATTGGTGCTTGTGGGTGACTAGTGGTGTTGATTACATCTTGTAGTTGATTACTATATGGTTTATTTGGTGGAAGATTGTATCTTCAGATCCATTATGCTATTTGATACCCCTCTGATCTTGACCATGATTATCATTTGTGAGTAGTTACTTTCGTTCTTGAGGTCACGGGAGAAATCATGTTGCAAGTAATCATGTGAACTTGATATGTGTTCGATATTTTGATGATATGTATGTTGTTATTCCCTTAGTGGTGTCGTGTGAACGTCGACTACATGACACTTCACCATATTTGGGCCTAAGGGAATGCATTGTGGAGTAGTTATTAGATGATGGGTTGCGAGAGTGACAGAAGTTTAAACCCTAGTTTATGCGTTATGCTGTAAGGGACCGATTGGATCCAAAAGTTCAATGCTATGGTAAGAATTTATTCTTAATACTTTTCTCGTACTTGCGGATGCTTGCAAGGGGGTTAATCATAAGTAGGAGGTTTATTCAAGTAAGAACAACACCTAAGCACTGATCCATCCACATACCAAATTATCAAAGTAGCGAACACGAATCAAACCAACATGATGAAAGTGACTAGATGAAGTTCCCGTGTACCCTCAAGAACACTTTGCTTATCATAAGAGACCGTTTTGGCCTGTCCTTTGCCTCAAAAAGATTGGGCTACCTTGCTGCACTTTTGTTACTACTACCATTACTTGCTCGTTACCAATTATCTTGTTATCAAACTACTCTGTTACTTACAATTTCAGCACTTACAGACATTACCTTGCTGAAAACCACTTGTCATTTCCTTGTGCTCCTTGTTGGGTTCTACAATCATACTTGTGGGTCATCAGATGCCAAACGATGACCTCCACCTACGCGAGCCTTGGCAGGTCCTCCGCCATTGACGCCACCACGACGCCAGCCGACGACCTCCACTTACGCGAGTCCATCTCCAAGCAATGGATGTAAATCCATGCTAGGAAAGGGTTGCACCACCGCCGTCGCCCACCACCCACAAGCGCCACCCAACCCCAAGGTCCCAAAGCGGCACACCTTCGAGAAGGGAACGGTGCGGTGAGCGCTGTCGCTGCCCAACAGAGTTAGGGCTTTCCCCCGGGAGACCTAGGGGAAGGTGAAGTGAGGAGATTAGTCCATACCGATGCCTCAAAGGAGAGAAACGGCGCCCTCAGGCATCGCCGTCGGCGTAGCCGGTCATGGCCGGCCAGGGATTTTGCCCGAACTAGATCTCCGCCACCAGCAGCACCTCCTGTATAGAACCGACGACCAAGAGGAAGCGCGGCCTGACCAGGCTGGCCCGCACGCCGAACAGGGGAGGTAGGGAGACGCCAGATCGCGCACACCGACCGCCGCAGAAACCGCCGCCGGCTGCCAACGACTAGCGGATCCCGCCGCTCGCGCGGTCGGGACACCGGATCCACCACCCGCATGATTGTTAGCTGGTCGTGCCTTGCCGATGGAGCTGCCGCTCCAGATCCGGGGTTCCCCACACAGGAGCAGGGCAACCAAGGCCCCGCCGCCACCATCCTTGGCGCCCCGGGTTTGCCCGACGGCTGCCTCAGGCGACGGCGAGGGAGGGAGGAGGGGAGAGGGTGAGGAGGAGGGGTGGCTAGGGTTGGGAGGAGGCGGTGGCTAGGGTTGGGAGGAGGGGCGGCTAGGGTTCACGAGAGTACAAGAGCGTCGAACACACAGTGGTTTTTCTCTCCCCTCTGACATGATAGAGGGAGTATATCAGGATAGAAGTTGTTCGAATTTTGAACGAAGCTCGCTTAAGACTTATAGTATTCTAACATGGGAGAGATGGAAGTCACATGCTGGGTCAACAGATCAAGTAGCAATGAAATATCAAATTGAGATCTATTGAGTATTTTTCCACCGAAGAATATGCATCTAAATAGATACAGAATTGTAGTGTACATTGGTTATAAATTCATATCACAACTCACATAGCCCAACATGAAGCAAAAGAAGATATTTTTACCAAGTGGCTTCTCACATTTTTACCGTAGCAACATCAAGAAATAGATCAAGATAACATCACATGACATAAAAAAACTATAGTGCACATTAGTAACATGTACATTTCTTCCCGCCCAAAAAAATAATAACATGCACAATTGAAGCAAAAACTGCAACAACAACATGTACACATCATGTGTTGAAGTAGAAACAATATTCAAGATAGACAAATAAAGCCGAACACAAATTTAAGTGCATTAACACTTGAAGAAGACAATTTAGTTTTCACATCGAAACAGTACATACCGAGGAGCTACTTTGAGCTTATTGAGAGTCAATACGTGCAATTGAGTCCCACCCAATTGTACATGTGCCCATTGTATTACTTCAATATTTAAAATTTCAACCACATATTCACACCATATAGCTTTCACAATACTACGTGGAACCTTTGAAGATGACTTGAGTCATAGAGGAGTAACTTCCTAGTTATTGTGCATGTAGGTTCCACGAGTCGGGAGACGCACTAATTTCACCATAGGATGCACTGCAATCGGCGATGTCGGCACATGACTTGTTCCATCAACCATGCGCGCTCGTTATTATCATCACGCAAGTTTTTTTAATTAGATGTGTGTGCGTCTAGCGCACACACCTTTATCTGTCTAACCGTTTCTGTTTGTTGTGGCTAATCGCGAACAATTCATCCGTGTGAAGTGTATGTCGTCAATCACACCTTTATCTTGTATGGCTAATCGCGAACATTTCGACCGTTTCTGTTGCGTTGCCTAATCGAAAACAGTTCATTCGAGTGAATTGTATGTCGTATATCACACACACACCTTGATATGGTTGCCCGTTTCTGTTGTGTTGCCTAATCACAAATAGTTTATCCGAGTGAACTCTATGATGTATATCGCACGTACCTTCATCTATCTGACCCTTTCTACTGTGCTGCTCATCGCAAACAGTTCCTTCGAGTGAATTTTATGCCACACATCATATACGCAACTATAATCTGAATCGTGTTTGATGTCTCAGCCATCACGAACATTTTGTATCTTTTTGACGGTTTTATTAAATCACCGTGTGCGATTAATGCATCGCACACAGTTTCATAAAAAGGTCTCTGATTGTAGTGTCGCGTTAGCAGCATCCTGCAGTAGTGTTATCATGTTTAAAGTGCGTTATATACTTTTGGTGATCCTTTTAATATAACCAGAACATCTTCGGAAAGAAAATATCAGTGCAACTAGTCTAAGCATAATCATTTCAGCTTGTGATGGGAAATACTCTCTCCGTCCTAAGATAAATGTCTCAACATTAGTATAACTAGCAAAAAGGCCCGTGCATTGTAACGGGGAAAAATATCACACACTCTGAATTTACAAAAAAATGATCTATAATCTAAGAATTTGTAGCTATGACCCAAACAAAGATGGTCTTAACCTATAGAAGTGTAGTTTAAAATTCTACATGTGTTCTATTTCAACACAACTTGCATGTAGATTTAATCCGTACAAAGAAATGGGCAAGTGATCATGCATTTATTCATGTCATGTTTGGGATGGGGTGTTGTTATGGGTGAGTAAAGGAAAACGATAAAAACAAATAATGACACATTAGCACATTACGGAGACATGTGCGCATCAATGGCAGTTTTTAGTTTAAGAATCACCAATTTAGGGTAGCTCTTGAACACTTTTTCACATGCATATTTCTTAAATACATGAAAAGTTGTTAAAAAGATACATTATTTTTTAACCATAAAAAGAGATTTTTTTTGTCTAGAAAAGAACATTTTTGTATGGTCTCCTGTGGATGCAGGTACTTGCGCCTCTATTTCATCACTATTTCTTACCATACATGTCATAGGTATTGGTCCCTGTTTCATCACTATTTATATCTTATGAAACTTGCCTCTTATTTTATTTTTTTGTCAAGTATGACTTCTTTTTACTTTTTTTTATGCATGTCCTCTCTTTTTTCTTCTTATATATAGGAGAATAGCGCAACATCTCATCTTTATCGGATCTCTTATGCATTTTCTTTTTTATTTCTTTTATATCGGACATCTCATCTTTATTGGGTCCTTTTTTTTATTTCTTGTCTTCAATTTCATGTCCAATCCTGATTTTGCCGAGGTGTTCATCCCCAATCTGAATCAGTACCGATATGAAAAAAAGATGGATAGTGCATTGTTGATTAACATTGCAGCCTAGAGAATATTTGTTAAACTATTAACAGGTAAAATAACATCACATTCAGATTCAATATATTTTTCTAATCAAATTCCATATATAACATGTTAAATTTGGAGTTACGGTTTAGAAGATATGAATATTTTAACAAACATTTGATATGTATTGCGGGTTTAATGTGAGAAACATTAGGAGGTTTCTATAAAATAGAAAAACAGACTAAGAATACTTTCTTTTATTAGTAGGTATAGGTAGGATTCTAACATGGGAGAGATGGAAGTCACATGCTGGGTCAACAGATCAAGTAGCAATGAAATATCAAATTGAGATATGTTGAATATTTTTCCACCGAAGAATATGCATCTAAATAGATACGGAATTGTAGTGTACATTGGTTATAAATTCATATCACAACTCACATAGCCCAACATGAAGCAAAAGAAGATATTTTGCCAAGTGGCTTCTCACTTTTTTACCGTAGCAACATCAAGAAATAGATCAAGATAACATCACATGACATTAAAAAAAACTATAGTGCACATTAGTAACATGTACATTTCTTCCCGCCCAAAAAAATAATAACATGCACAATTGAAGCAAAAACTGCAACAAAAACATGTACACATCATGTGTTGAAGTAGAAACAATATTCAAGATAGACAAATAAAGCTGAACACAAATTTAAGTGCATTAACACTTGAAGAAGACAATTTAGTTTTCACATCGAAACAGTACATACCGAGGAGTTACTTTGAGCTTATTGAGAGTCAATACGTGCAATTGAGTCCCACCCAATTGTACATGTGCCCATTGTATTACTTCAATATTTAAAATTTCAACCACATATTCACACCATATAGCTTTCACAATACTACGTGGAACCTTTGAAGATGACTTGAGTCATAGAGAAGTAACTTCCTAGTTTTATTTTTGGCGGGTCCATATGTGCATGTAGGTTCCACGAGTCGGGAGATGCACTAATTTTATTTGATTCTTTGATAACAATAATAGTTTGGTTTGGTCATATTTTGACTTGCAGGAATTGAATTTGGATTTTACGATTCTAATTCTCTTGGTAGCCAAATACTCATATTTGTATAATTCAATTTCAACTCTTGAATTATGTCCCAATTCGTGGGATACAAACGAGCTATTAGCTCCATGTACGATGATATGTGAGCGAGAAGGATGCTAACCCTGGTGGGGTTGGTGGCACCTTATGAGTGACCAGATTTATGGGAAAAAGTTCTCACTTGCTTCAACTATATACCAACATTTTTAAAATTGCAGCTATACAATAATAATAAAATTCAATAATCAAATGCAATATTAGTTTTACTTTTCATATTGTCAATCCACATATTCTTGTTCCATACAAACAAATAATATTGAAATTTATTACAACCACTTCACGCAGCAATGCGCGAGTCATTGTATCTAGATAACTAAACATTATTCATCAATTGAGATACTGCAAGTCTTGAAGCAGGGAAGACAGTAAAAGCAGAGATCTTATTCTTGGATGCATATGGTTTATTGGCTAGTCCCAACAAGAGCCGTGATGAAGGTCTTGAAGTCACCGGAGGTTTCCTTGGCGATGGCTTGCTCCAAGGCAACCGACGCCCTCTTGTAGAACTCGTCTTTGATGCCCCTGAGGTCCTTCTCCGCGTGCATCACCACCACCCGGAGCAGGCTCTCCTCGTCGGTCCCCGACGTGCGCATCGCGTTCCTCAGGACCTTGGCGAAGTACTTGTCTGTGTCGGCGATGCACCTCGCCGCGGTCCGCAGCACGCGCGCGTAGCCCGTCGGATCGGGGGCATGCAGCAGGGCCTAGCCGATCGATGATACATATCGCATTATATATTGACCACATCATCGCCTAATAAATTGATCCAAAGCCTGCAGAATTTTGGTTATATATGGGTGATGACCGGACCTTGGTGACGGTGGTGCCGTGCTCATCTCTGAAGCTGTTGAACGTGGCGCCGAGCTGGGCTCTGCTCCTGGTGCCCAGGACCCTGATGAGCTCCCCGTGATCCGCCGTGACGCCGTTTTTCACGTCCGCTTGAATGATCTTCGCCTCCGATCTCGCCAACCCGCCGTCCACCTCGTCGCCGTCGTATCTGTAGGTGCTCACCAGAGCGACCAAGAGCTGAACACAGCAGAGACAGAGATCGCCATTAGTTTGGGGAACAGAGGTTTCCTTTGGCGCGTGCTCTAGTGATAATAACCAGCATACATTACGGAGGTTTCCCGTGGCACCAGCGGCGACGTCTTCCTCCAGCGAGCGCTTGTAGATGGCGTGGTAGGCCCGCTTCACTTCCAGGAGCTCGGCGGGCGAGTTGGCGCACGCGATTTCCACGATCACGGGGTACTCCTCGTCGATACATTTCGTGGCGGCGTTGGCGATCACGGCCTGCCTCTCCGTGGGGTCGAGCACCCAGTAGCCCATCGCCGTCTGCGATCACCAAGCTCGCTCGCTGGTTCATTCAGAAAATAAAACTGGAAGCTCTGAACGTTAGTGTTCTCTGGAGATGTTTTGTCACCTGAAGATCGCCGGAGAGCTCTGACTCGAGCCGGTCGGTGAGGCGCTCGTCGTATTTCTCTTCGTACGCCAGCCGGATCAGCTTCCTCTGCGCCGCGTCCCGGTGAGCTAGTATGTAGATCACTGCCTGCTCGTCAGTGCCCCATCCTGTACCAAAAAAATGTTGCAAAAATCACTACACATATATATGTTCCAAGAAACAAATGCAAAGGGAAATGATTATGTTTTCCTTACATAAACACAAATTTCGAGGTTATGAGCAAGATTCTGGGCCTAATGGACTAGAATAAATCGGTAGACCAAAACAGCGAGGTAAATTCCGGGGATAATATAACCTTGGAAGGCCTTCATGAGCGCCTCAGCATCTTCAACCGGAGAAGGGACAACTTGAGGAACTGTGATCGTGGCCATCGCTATCGTTCTTCTCCTGCAAATCTGATTTTCACCAGCACGCATACTCCGTTGGCATTTATACGGAGGCGATCTCTGAAACCACCAAAATAAGAGTTAGTGAGCGTAAAAGACCGTGGGCGAAACCGATTGGTAATTCAACGTTACTGTTAGCTTACTAAGTGTTAACCATTGACGACTGTATGTTACAGTTATAGCTGGTCTTTACGGTTCTGAAAAGAAGAAAAAGGTGTCAGAAAAAGAGCACTTAATTCACACATCGAAGGAACGAGACTAGTCCTTCCTAGTGCTTCATGGACCATGGTATACATGCCCTGAGAATGAGATGTACTCCCTCGGTCCGAAATACTTGTCGAAGCAGATGAAAAAACAACGTGACACAATAATTAATGAGAAAAGAGAGCACTTTGATGACACATAAAGAAACGATGTCAAGCAGGTAGATATATGAAAAACAGCCATGCATGGAAAAGTTTGGTTGCTAAACAATTATTTGAAAGAAGCTAAACACCGATGCATCAAGGAGTTAAGTTGCTATATTTTTTTATGCACTTAGCACCTCATCTAACACCTATGCACCTGGAGAGACAAGACTTTTCAGTAGAGAAATGATACCAATGGGAGAGAGAACCCTACGAAGCTTATTTTATAAATAAAATGCCCACTACTTCTATTTCTCTCAACATGCATGGGAAATGTTACTCATACTATTTGTCTAACTTGTCACTTCATCAACCCCATTATTTTTGTTTCTTTCAACATGCATGAGAAATACTACTTATATTCTATACGTATTTTGAAACTCTAAAATAATAAAATAAAATAAATCATATGTATTCAGTCTTCGTTCTTATATTGAAATTTCAAACATCCAAATCTCACTAAAAACCCGCAGCAACAGACAAGGTATCATCTAGTCATATAAGATTTGTTGAACGAGCGAGAATTTTTGCTCCTGGACTCCATAGAGTCTGAAATTATCAAAATTTTGTAAACCAAAATTTTAAGTTTTAATTGTGAAAACAAATACACACATATCTTAAGATGTATCCTACATTTGTGTAAAATTTCATGATGAAATACGCAGTGGCGGAGCTAGCTAGGGAAGGCTGGGCGGGCCTGTGTGAGCTAGGACAGAGAAATACACGTACAAATTGCCCTCGATGGCCTAGTTTACCCTCACGTTTCACTGTTTTTCCTTCATGTTGGGCGGGCCATAGCACGGTTTTGCCCGTGTGTAGCTCCGTCACTGGAAATACGTTTGGATGTGAGCTACACAAAATATAAAATCATGTACTTTTATAGTGAATGTACACTTGCTAGAAATACATGTTTTTTTGTATAGCTTACATCAAATGTATTTCACCACCAGACTTTACAAACAGGTAGTATACATCCACATGTATGTGTATGTTTTCTCTAGCTTTTTTTGGATGCCGATAAGTCCTGAACTTTCGGGATTTGACCGTGGCAGACCGAACATTTTTTGTGGCATTTTATATTTGCTGACCATGGCAAATCTGCCCCCGGTTTGTTTTTTGCGAGGAAACTGTCGTGCTTGCCAACTAAACTTGTCACCCCCCACGTCAACTAAAATTGCCATAAAAAGATCGATTTGCCATGGTAAAAAAAATCCAACGTTCGAATTTTATCATTTCCTTTTCTAAAACTTAAAATTCAGTTTCTTTTTCGATTTTTAAAAATCTAGGCTTCATGGAGCCCGGGAGCCAAATGCAATTTCTGTTCCTGAGCAACAAAAGGGGAGAACCGGAGAGGAGATTGTGAAGGGGAACACTCGATCATATAGGACGCAATTGGTTGTGTGCATCATTTTTGGGCACTTTGCATACTTGTTCTAATTGGTTCTGTCTGAGCAATTGCAGGCAAAAAACCATTATCTACATGTTCATTGGTTGCCTGCATTGCACCAGTGCCCCAACTAGGACCTGTTGTTTGGTTGCATGCGTTTGTGATCCAGGGGTGAGCAGATGCAACGCACAGCTGTTTTGCTGCGTGCAAGTGGCTGTTCTTCTCACCCCTTTCAAATGTGATGACCTTATCGCCCCTTTTGCAGCACTTTACAACAAGGAAAACATAAGAACAGCAGAACAAATAACATAAGAACAACACAAGACATCACATAAGAACAACACGACATAAGAACAAGCAATGCATAATACTACCAGGGCTTAAGTTTAAGACAACAAGGCATTCCATGCCACTGCAGGACCCCAGGGTGTTAATCCCTCGCCAAACTATACAGTTTCACAACAAAGTTTGGACCAACGAAGTTCTGACAAACTAACTTAGTTCGGACGATCTAGACAAACTCAACAAACAGAGGGCATGGCTGATGTCGACGACACATCTGTGCTTCGAGCATCTAAACCTGCAAATGTTGGAGGTGTTGGCGTTGTAGATTTGCACCTTCAAGACCAGCTCGAAGAGCGGCAGGACGATCAGGTCGCCTGGGACAATCCTGTGACGCTGGTCGAAGTACTCCCAGCCCCTCCCGAGCACCGTATGCCCCTTGAACATCTGCACCTGCAACCAAAACTCACACCACTTGTTGGCAGAGAGGATGGCGATGCGAGGAGGGTTGACAACCAACCATTTCTTTATCACCAGCCTGAAGGCAGTCGGGATTACCAACATGGCGATGTCCTCCTGATCCTTGATTTGCACGTAGAACCTGATCGACTCCCATGAACCCTCCTCGTGGCCGATCCTCGGCCTCTTGCCAGCACCCAACAACATGCTCATGGTTACCACCCTGTCAAGAACCTCCTCCCTCTTCAGCTAGCGATTGGTGGGGATGAAGTCGTCATCATCCTCAACGCCGGCGACGACATGCGCCCCTTAGTTGACTCTGTCCCACTCCGTCTTCATGATCTTATCAGTTTAGTGGATGATAGTAAGCAAAGTTGTAATAATCATTGGCAGTTGCACTGATCATTGGGTGGTGCTACGATTAGATCATAGCACTGCCCAAGTACAACTGCCAATGATCAGTGCTACGATCAGATCATGCCAACTACCAAATGCACCAATATGATATGCACATGCTTTGAGTCAAATTTGTCCTACTACTATTTTTAGCATTCACATTTGTCCTACTAGCATGCACATGCATTATCCCAATATGATCATGCAATCATCGTAGCACCTACTAGATGATCATGCACACACACGCGCGCGTGCACACACACACACACACACACACACACACACACACACACACGCCAATCTAGCAACTACACAAGGAACAACAGCTAAACGGCAAGAACAGCCAAAGGACCATGGCAGTAGCAATTTGGCAAGAACACCACAACAACAGTGTGGTGTACCGATCTAGCATTAGGACCCTCGGTAGTAGCAATGTGGCAAGAACACCACCTAATGCACCAATCTAGTATGAACCCTAGGCAGTAGCATTGTAATCTAAGCACTAGCAACATATGCATGGCTCTGATTAACCGAAATAGATTGGATTCAAATCAAATTGCATCGAACCCAATCCGATCCAGCTCAAATCAATCAAATCTAGCATTGCCCTAAGCATGATTGAAGGAAGCAAAAAAACTAACTACGAACACGACCATGGGGAACAAATCAGCACTTATCGGAGCGGATGTCGTTGCAGAGAAGGTAGGTTGCAGAGAAAACCCTGGCGGGAATAAGGGTACCGCCATCGATGACGAGCCGACCATTCCTAGGGCCATGGTCGTGGTCCTCATGACGCGCCGAGATCTTAAGGATGAGCGTGCCACTATCAGCTCTCCCCCGGGCACCAGAGGCATGGGAAAAACCCTCGAATGTGGGGAGGGGGTAAAAAGCCCCCACCCACAGCCGTCATTGCAACAGTTGGGGTTCGCACCCCCATCATCCTCGAACCCAAGACAACTAGCTCTGGCACCGGGGACGGAGCCGGAGCGCACAGTGGTGGTGGGGCATAGGCTGGTGCACGCGGCATGGCATAGAAGCCGAACAGTGATGACCCACAAGTATAGGGGATCTATCGTAGTCCTTTCGATAAGTAAGAGTGTCGAACCCAACGAGGAGTAGAAGGAAATGACAAGCGATTTTCAGTAAGGTATTCTCTGCAAGCACTGAAATTGTAGGTAACAGATAGTTTTGTGATAAGAGCATTTGTAACGGGTAACAAGCAATGAAAGTAAATAAGATGCAGCAAGGTGGCCCAATCCTTTTTGTAGCAAAGGACAAGCCTGGACAAATTCTTATAATGAGAAAAGCGCTCCCGAGGACACATGGGAATTATCGTCAAGCTAGTTTTCATCACGCTCATATGATTCGCGTTCGTTACTTTGATAATTTGATATGTGCGTGGACCGGTGCTTGGGTACTGCCCTTTCTTGTACAAGCATCCCACTTATGATTAACCCCTATTGCAAGCATCCGCAACTACAAAAGAAGTATTAAGGTAAACCTAACCACAGCATGAAACATATGGATCCAATTCAGCCCCTTACGAAGCAACGCATAAACTAGGGTTTAAGCTTCTGTCACTCTAGCAACACATCATCTACTTATTAATTCCCAATGCCTTCCTCTAGGCCCAAACAATGGTGAAGTGTCATGTAGTCGACGTTCACATAACACCACTAGAGGAGAGACAACATACATCTCATCAAAATATCGAACGAATACCAAATTCACATGACTACTAATAGCAAGACTTCACCCATGTCCTCAGGAACAAACGTAACTACTCACAAAGCATATTCGTGTTCATAATCAGAGGAGTATTAATATGCATTAAGGATCTGAACAAATAATCTTCCACCAGATAAACCAACTAGCATCAACTACAAGGAGTAATCAACACTACTAGCAACCCACAGGTACCAATTTGAGGTTTTGGTACAAAGATTGGATGCAAGAGATGAACTAGGGTTTGAGAGGAGATGGTGATGGTGAAGATGTTGATGGATATTGACCCCCTCCCAATGAGAGGATCGTTGGTGACGACGATGATGATGATTTCCCCCTCCCGGAGGGAAGTTTTCCCGGCATAACAGCTCCGCCAGAGCCCTAGATTGGTTCCGCCAAGGTTCCGCCTCGTGGCGGCGGAGTTTCGTCCCGTAAGCTTGCTTATGATTGTTTTTTCCAGGGTAAAAGACTTCATATAGCAGAAGATGGGCATCGGAGGGCCACCAGGGGGCCCACGAGGCAGGGGGCGCGCCCTGTAAGGGTGGGCGGGCCCCCCACCCTTGTGGCCAGGGTGTGGGCCCCCTCTTGTACTTGTTTCGCTCAATAATAATCATTAATTCCAAAAATGACTTTCATGGAGTTTCAAGACTTTTGGAGCTATGTAGAATAGGTTTCCAATATTTGCCCCTTTTCCATTTCTGAATCCCAAATTGCAAGCATTCTCCTCTTCATGTTAAACCTTGTAAAATAAGAGAGAATAGCCATAAGTATTGTGACATAACGTGTAATAACAGCCCATAATGCAATAAATATCGATATAAAAGCATGATGCAAAATGGACGTATCAACTCCCCCAAGCTTAGACCTCGCTTGTCCTCAAGCAGAAGCCGATATCGAAAAATATGTCCACATGTTTAGAGATAGAGGTGTCAATAAAAATAAAATACGGACATGAGGGCATCATGATCATTCTTATAACAGCAACATATATATATATTGTCATATGATTTCTTATGCTCAAGTAACAATCTATTCACAATGTCAAGTATGAATCAAAAACTTCATTGAGAACTAACAAACTACAATCTTAGTCATTAAAGCAATTGCAATTTATCATAACATAGGAAAGAGTCAATAATAGAGCTTTTCAGCAAGTCCACATACTCAATTATCATTTAGTCTTCCACAATTGCTAACACTCATGCAATACTTATGGTTATGGAGTTTTAATCGGACACAGAGAAAGATAGGGGCTTATAGTATTGCCTCCCAATGTTTTACCTCAAGGGTAATGTCAACAATAATAGTTCATGCTAACTTACATCCAATTGGATATATATAAGTAAAAGACATAAAGTAAAAGATAGGCCCTTCGCAGAGGGAAGCAGAGGTTGTCATGTGCTTTTTGGTTGGATGCACAAAATCTTAATGCAAAAGAACGTTTGCACTTTATATTGCCACTTGTGATATGAACCTTTATTATGCAGTCCGTCGCTTTTATTACTTCCATATCACACGATCATATAAAGCTTATTTTCTCTGCACTAATAAGTCATACATATTTAGAGAGCAATTTTTATTGCATGCAACATGACAACTTACTTGAAGGATCTTACTCAATCCATAGGTAGGTATGGTGGAATCTCATGGCAAATCTGTGTTTAAGGATATTTGGAAGCACAAGTAGTATCTCTACTTGGTGCAAGGAATTTGGCTAGCATGAGGGGGAAAGGCAAGCTCAACATGTTTGAATGATCCATGACAATATACTTTAACTGACATGTGAGAAAACATAAACCATTACGTTGTCTTCCTTGTCCAACATCAACTCTTTAGCATGTCATACTTTAATGAGTGCTCACAATCATAAAAGATGTCCAAGATAGTATATTTATATGTGAGAACGTCTCTTTCTTTATTACTTCCTATTAATTGCAACAATGACCAAAATTATGTTCGTCAACTCTCAACAACTTTTAGGCCTCATACTCTCTATATGTGAAGTCATTACTATCCATCAGATCAATATGAATTCTTTTTATTCTTTTATTCTCTTTTATGCACTTAAGATCATAGCAATACAGCAAAGCCCTTGACTCAGCACTAATCTTTATTATATATAGCTCACGGACTCGATTACATAGAGGAATCACAAAGCAAAACTCAAAACTAATTCATACCAAAACTTTATTCTACTAGATCAAGATATTACCAAAAGGATCGAACTAAGTGAAATGGTGAAGACAAGAGTGTGTGGTGATACGATACCAGGGCACCTCCCCCAAGCTTGGCAGTTGCCAAGGGGAGTGCCCATACCCATGTGTTTATGTCTCCTTCTTTAGAGTTAGTGTTATGATCTTCTTGGCGATGATGCCCCTCAGGATACGATTAGCCTCCTCGAGCTTATTGACTTGTTGCTTGAGGTCCATATTTTCCTTGCGAAGCTTGCCCGTGATGGCTAAAGCTCCTTTTACCCAAGGATGCTGCATGGCTTCTGGAGAACAAGTGACACTCTATTTCATATTTTCATAAGAAAGAAATTTAACATTGGAAGGAATGACCGAGTTTGGAATAGCTTAGCTCTGTAGTTCCCCCATCATGAATCCTCCTTGGAAGCGAGAGGTAACTTCTTGATCCTCTTCCATGGCATCTATCCTTTTCAAGTCGGCCTCCATCTCATCCTCTGTTGATAGCCCAAAGTGATAAGCATCGTTGTTTGCTCCTAGACCTGGCGTCGGGTGAGACACCCGGCTCTCCCCGACTGAATCTTGAGAAGACATCTTGCTCTAAATCTGTAACAAATAGCTCGAAACAAAGAGAGAAGATGTTTGCGTGATACGGTGGTCAAAACCTTCGGGAGATTATATAATGAATTTTTACCGACCAAAAGAAGTATCGTGCAAGAAAACGGAGTCCGGAGAGCACACGAGGTGCCCACGAGGCAGGGGGCGCGCCCTCCACCCTCGTGGAGGCCTCGTGTCCTTCCCGGACTACTTATTTTCCTATTTTCTTAAATATTCCAAAACGGAGAAAAATTGCTATTAGAACTGTTTTGGAGTCGGTTTACTTAACACATACCTATTCCTTTTCGGAGTCTGAAATGTTCTGGAAAGTGTCTCTTATGTATTCCTCCGGGGTTACGATGTCAATAATATTGGTTTCAACATTTATAGGATTACCTGAGATATAATGTTTGATTCTTTGACCGTTTACCACCTTCGGATTTGTGCCTTCGAAGTTGTTGATTTTTATGGCACCTGAACAATAGACCTCCTCGATAACGTAAGGGCCTTCCCATTTAGAGAGAAGTTTTCCTGCAAAAAACCTTAAACGAGAGTTGAATAGCAACACATAATCTCCTACATTAAACTCACGCTTTTGTAGCCTTTTGTCATGCCATCTTTTAACTTTCTCTTTAAACAGCTTGGCATTCTCATAGGCTTGGGTTCTCCATTCATCAAGTGAGCCAATGTCAAATAACCTCTTCTCACCGGCAAGTTTGAAATCACAATTGAGCTCTTTAATAGCCCAATATGCCTTATGTTCTACTTCGAGAGGTAAGTGACATGCTTTTCCATAAACCATTTTATACGGGAGACATACCCATAGGATTCTTATATGCAGTTCTATAAGCCCATAATGCATCATCAAGTTTCTTGGACCAATTCTTTCTAGATCTATTAACAGTCTTTTGCAAAATTAATTTGAGCTCTCTATTACTTAACTCTACTTGACCACTAGACTTTGGGTGATAAGGAGATGCAATTCTATGATTAACATCATACTTAGCAAGCATTTTACGAAAAGCACCATGAATAAAATGTGAACCATCATCAGTCATGAGATATCTAGGGACTCCAAACCTCGGAAAAATAACTTCTTTAAGCATCTTAATAGAGGTGTTATGATCAGCACTACTAGTTGGAATAGCTTCTACCCACTTAGTAACGTAATCAACAACAACTAAAATATGTGTATATCCATTAGAGGCAGGAAAAGGTCCCATATAGTCAAAGCCCCAAACATCAAACAGTTCAATAACAAGAGAATAATTCATAGGCATTTCTTGACGTCTACTAATATTACCAATTCTTTGACATTCATCGCAAGACAACACAAACTTACGGGTATCTTTGAAGAGAGTAGGCCAATAAAAACCGGATTGCAATACCTTATGTGCAGTTCTTTCTCTAGCGTGGTGTCCTCCATATGCCTCAGAGTGACACTTGCGTAGGATCTATTCCTGTTCATGCTCAGGTACACAACATCTAATAACACCATCTACTCCTTCTTTATAAAGGTGTGGGTCATCCCAGAAGTAATGTCTTAAATCATAAAAGAACTTTTTCTTTTGCTGGTATGTGAAACTAGGTGGTTTAAATTTAGCAACAATGTAATTAGCATAATCAGCATACAATGGAGCAGTACGAGAAGCATTTATGGCAGCTAATTGTTCATCATGAAAGCTATCATCAATAGGTAGTGGGTCATCAAGAACATTCTCTAACCTAGACAAGTTGTCTGCAACGGGGTTCTCAGCTCCCTTTCTATCAATAATATGCAAATCAAATTCTTGGAGCAAGAGAACCCATCTAATAAGTCTAGGCTTAGCATCTTTCTTTTCCATAAGATATTTAATAGCAGCATGATCAGTGTGAATAGTTACTTTAGAATCAACAATATAAGGTCTGAACTTATCACATGCAAATACAACTACTAAGAATTCTTTTTTCAGTAGTAGCATAATTTCTCTGAGCAGTGTCTAGAGTTTTACTAGCATATTGAATAACATTTAGTTTCTTATCAACTCTTTGCCCTAGAACAACACCTACAACATAATCGCTAGCATCACACATAATTTCAAAGGGTAAATTCCAATCAGGTGGCTGAACAATAGGTGCAGTGATCAAAGCTTTCTTAAGTATTTCAAATGCTTCTACACAATTATCATCGAAAAATAAAGGAATATCTTTTTGCAATTAATTAGTCAGGGGCCTAGAGATTTTAGAAAAGTCCTTAATGAACCTCCTATAAAAACCGGCATGACCAAGGAAACTTCTTATACCTTTAATGTCCTTGGGACACGTCATCTTTTCAATAGCATCAACTTTAGCTTTATCAACTTCAATACCTCTTTCAAAAAATTTATGCCCCAAGACAATGCCTTCATTGACCATAAAGTGGCACTTTTTCCAATTCAAGATGAGACTAGTGTCTTCACATCTCTGCAAAACTCGATCAAGGTTGCTCAAGCAATCATCAAAAGAGGATCCATAAACGGAGAAATCATCCATGAATACCTCACAAATCTTTTCACAAAAGTCAGAGAATATAGCCATCATGCATCTTTGAAAGGTAGCAGGTGCATTACATAAACCGAAAGGCATACGTCTATAGGCAAAAGTATCAAAAGGGCAAGTAAAAGTAGTCTTTGCTTGATCGTCCGCTGACACAGATATTTGAGAGAAACCAGAATAACCATCTAGAAAGCAGAAATGTGTATGTTTGGATAGTCTTTCTAGCATTTGATCAATAAAAGGTAAAGGGTAATGATCTTTCTTAGTAGCTTTATTTAATTTACAGAAATCAATTACCATCCTACAACCTATAATAATTCTTTGCAGGATCAATTCATCTTTATCATTAGGGACGATAGTAATACCTCCCTTCTTAGGGACACAATGGACATGACTTACCCACTCACTATCAGCAGCAGGATAAATTATACGTGCCTCAAGGAGCTTTAGTATTTCCTTTCTTACCACTTCTTTCATCTTAGGATTTAATCGTCATTGAAGATCTCTAACTGGTTTGGCGTCTTCGTCCAATTTAATTTTGTGTTGGCATAAAGTGTGACTAATGCCCTTAAGATCATCAAGAGTATCCAATAGTAGCACGGTGCTTCTTCAGAGTTTTCAATAATCTTTCCTCTTCTTGCTCTGAAAGGTTAGCACTAATAATAAAAGGATATATCGTCTTTTCATCAAGATAAGCATATTTAAGAGTATCAGGTAATGGTTTAAGCTCAAACATGGGATCACCCTTGGGTGGAGTAGGATCCCCTAGGATTTCAACAGGCAAGTTGTGTTTCAAAATAGGACCCTGTTTAAAGAATACTTCATCTATTTCCCTTTTTTCATTCATAAACATATCATTTTCATGGTCTAGCAAATATTGTTCTAACGGATCAGTAGGAGGCACGGCAATAGAAGCAAGACCAATAATTTCATCCTTACTAGGCAATTCTTTATCATGGGGTTGCCTACGAAATTTAGCAAAATTAAACTCATGAGACATATCTCCTAAGCCAATCGTAACAACATCCTTTTCGCAATCAGTCCTAGCATTAACAGTATTCAAGAAGGGTCTACCAAATATAATGGGACAAAAGCTATCTTGTGGGGAACCAAGAACAAGAAAATCAGCAGGGTATTTAACTTTCCCACACAAGACTTCGACATCTCTAGCAATCCCCATTGGTGAAATAGTATCTCTATTTGCAAGCTTAATTGTAACATCAATATCTTCTATTTCCGCGGGTGCGATATCTTGCATAATTTCTTTATATAAGGAAAAAGGTATTGCACTAGCACTAGCACCCATATCACATAAGTCATGATAACAACGATCTCCTATTTTAACAGAAATAATAGGCATGTCTACAACAGGTCTGTGTATCTTAGCATCAGGTCTAGCAATATTAGCAGCTTCATCACAGAATTAAATAACATGACCATCAATATTATCAGCCAAGAGATCTTTAACCATAGCAACACTAGGGTCAACTTTAATTTTCTCAGGAGGTGTATATGTCCTAGTATTACTTTTATGAACAAACGTTGAAGCTTTAGCATGATCCTTTATCCTAACAGGGAAAGGTGATTTCTCAACATAAGTAGTAGGAATAATAGGATCATTATAAGTAATAGTCTTTTCTTCAACTGCAACAGGTGCAACTACTTTTACTTTAGTGGGAGGATTATATTTAAACCACTTCTCCTTAGGGATATTAACGTGAGTAGCAAAGGATTCACAGAAGGAAGCTACTATCTCGGAGTCAAGTCCATATTTAGTGCTAAATCCACGAAAAGCATCGGTATCCATAAAAGATTTGACACAATCAAACTTAGGTGTCATACCTGACTCCTTACCATCATCGGAACCCCAATCTTCAGAGTTGCATTTAATTCTTTCCAATAAGTCCCACTTGAATTCAATAGTCTTCATCATATAAGAACCAACACAAGAAGTATCAAGTATGGTGCGATCATTGAGAGAAAGATGAGCATAAATTTTTTGAATAATCATTTCTCTTGAGAGCTCATGACTGGGGCATGAATATAACATTGACTTAAGCCTCCCCCAAGCTTGAGCGATGCTTTCTCCTTCGCGAGGCCAAAAATTATATATACAATTACGATCACGATGAACAAGATGCATAGGATAAAACTTCTGGTGAAATTCCAATTTCAATCATTTATAGTCCCAGGATCTCATATCATCACATAGCCTATACCATGTCAATGCGTCTCCCTTCAAAGATAAAGGGAAGACCTTCTTCTTAACAAAATCATCGGGCATACCTGCAAGCTTAAATAATCCACAAACTCCATCCACATAGATAAGGTGTAAATCGGGATGCAATGTTCCATCTCCTGCAAAGGGATTAGCTAGCAGTTTCTCCATCATACCCGAAGGAATTTAAAAGTAAACGTTTTCAGTAGGTTCAGTAGGTTGAGGAGCAACTCTTTGCTCTACTGGTTGGGGTGAAGATACCCCGAACAAGCCCCTCAAAGGATTATGTTCCATAGTAACAAGTGACCGTAAATTTCAGCACACTATATAAATGTTTCCTTACCAAGTTCCACTCACCAAAGGCGCTTCACTCCCCGGCAACGACACCAGAAAAGAGTCTTGATGACCCAAAAGTATAGGGGATCTATCGTAGTCCTTTCGATAAGTAAGAGTGTCAAACCCAACGAGGAGCAGAAGGAAATGACAAGCGGTTTTCAGTAAGGTATTCTGTGCGAGCACTAAAATTGTAGGTAACAGATAGTTTTGTGATAAGACAATTTGTAACAGGTAACAAGCAATGAAAGTAAATAAGGTGCAGCAAGGTGGCCCAATCCTTTTTGTAGCAAAGGACAAGCCTGGACAAATTCTTATAATGAGAAAAGCGCTCCCGAGGACACATGGGAATGATCGTCAAGCTAGTTTTCATCACGCTCATACGATTCGCGTTCATTACTTTGATAATTTGATATGTGCGTGGACCGGTGCTTGGGTACTGCCCTTTCTTGTACAAGCATCCCACTTATGATTAACCCCTATTGCAAGCATCCGCAACTACAAAAGAAGTATTAAGGTAAACCTAACCACAGCATGAAACATATGGATCCAAATCAGCCCCTTACGAAGCAACGCATAAACTAGGGTTTAAGCTTCTGTCACTCTAGCAACCCATCATCTACTTATTACTTCCCAATGCCTTCCTCTAGGCCCAAACAATGCTGAAGTGTTATGTAGTCAACGTTCACATAACACCACTAGAGGAGAGACAACATACATCTGATCAAAATATCGAACGAATACCAAATTCACATGACTACTAATAGCAAGACTTCACCCATGTCCTCAGGAACAAATGTAACTACTCACAAAGCATATTCATGTTCATAATCAGAGGAGTATTAATATGCATTAAAGATCTGAACAAATAATCTTCCACCGGATGAACCAACTAGCATCAACTACAAGGAGTAATCAACACTACTAGCAACCCACAGGTAGCAATCTGAGGTTTTGGTACAAAGATTGGATACAAGAGATGAACTAGGGTTTGATAGGAGATGATGCTGGTGAAGATGTTGATGGAGATTGACCCCCTCCCGATGAGAGGATCGTTGGTGATGATGATGATGATGATTTCCCCCTCCCGGAGGGAAGTTTCCCCGGTAGAACAGCTCCGCCAGAGCCCTAGATTGGTTCCGCCTTGTGGCGGCGGAGTTTCGTCCCGTAAGCTTGCTTATGATTTTTTCCAAGGTAAAAGATTTCATATAGCAGAAGATGGGCACCGGAGGGCCACCAGGGGGCCCATGAGGCAGGGAGGCACGCCCTGTAAGGGTGGGCTCGCCTCCCACCCTCGTGGCCAGGGTGTGGGCCACCACTGGTACTCCTTTCGCTCAATAATTATCATTAATTCCAAAAATGTCTTTCATGAAGTTTCAGGACTTTTGGAGCGGTGTAGAATGGGTTTCCAATATTTGCTCCTTTTCCAGCCCCGAATCCCAGCTGCCGGCATTCTCACTCTTCATGTTAAACCTTGTAAAATAAGAGAGAATAGCCATAAGTATTGTGACATAATGTGTAATAACAACCCATAATGCAATAAATATCGATATAAAAGCATGATGCAAAATTGACGTATCAAACAACGCAGGAGAACCGCCACAAGGTCCCTGCCAGAAGTGGCGGTGCTAGCGACCCACCTGTCCTAGATGGGTTTGTTGCCGACGATGGTGGGGGTTGGGGGCGATGCATCCGTGGCTCTGCCATCGAAGACACCAAGCGGGCTTTGCTCGCAAAAAAGGTCGATTCGATCATTTTGGAAGCATGTATGGACCTAGCCTAGTTGTTCTCCTCTAATACATGCTAAGTATAGACATGTTGAGTCCATGTATTTGCTGTTGTTTGGTAGCGATGTATGCGCTGAGACATGCTGAGCTGAGACTTTGTGTGGCAGCTTGCATGTGTTTAGACATGTAACGCCCTCGATGCGGCTATATCTCCCACGTGTCGAAGCACGACTTAGAGGCATAACCGCATTGAAAGCAATGTCGCAAGTGAGGTAATCTTCACACAACCCATATAATACATAAGGGAAAGAGATACATAGTTGGCTTACAATCGCCACTTCACACAATTACATGAATAAAGCATTACATCATCCAGATACAATCAAGGTCCGACTACGGAACCAAAATAAAAGAAGAACCCCAAATGCGATAAAGGTCCCCGATCGACCCTAACCGGGCTCCACTATCGATCAACTAGAACGAAACAACACAAAGGACAAGATCTTCATCGAGCTCCTCTTTGAGCTTGGTTGCGCCACCGCTTTCGATAACATAGGCACCGCAAACTGGTTTGAAGTATCCGTGAGTCACGAGGATTCAGCAATCTCGCACCCGCGAGATCAAGACTATTTAAGCTTATGGGTAAGGTAAAGGCATGAGGTGGAGCTGCAGCAAGCGACTAGCATAAACGGTGGCTAACATACGCAAATGAGAGCGAGAAGAGAAGGCAAAGCACGGTCGATAAAAGTATGATCAAAAAGTGATCCTGAAACTACTTACGTCAAACATAACTCCAACACCGTGTTCACTTCCCGGACTCCGCCGGAAAGAGACCATCACGGTTACACACACGGTTGATGTATTTTAATTAAGGTCAACTTCGGGTTTTCTACAACCGGACATTAACAAATTCCCATCTGCCACATAACTGCGGGCACGGCTCTCGAAAGTTTATACCCTGCAGGGGTGTCCCAACTTAGCCCATGACAAGCTCTCGCGATCAACGAAGGAATAGACCTTCACCCAAGACACTCCGATCAGACTCGGTATCCCGGTACATCAAGACATTTTGACAATGGTAAAACAAGACCAACAAAGCCGCCCGATGTGCCGACAAATCCCGATAGGAGCTGCACATATCTCGTTCTCAAGGCACACCGGATGAGCAAGACGACGGGTTGGCATAGACCCTGGTTGCCCAGGGGGCGCCAGACATCGCTCAGGTTGGACCAACACTCGAAGGAGCACTGGCCCGGGGGGGGCTAAAATAAAGATGACCCTCGGGCTCCGGAAACCCAAGGGAAAAAGGGCTAGGTGAGGCAAATGGTAAAACCAAGGTTGGGCCTTGCTGGACAAGTTTTATTCAAAGCGAACTGTCAAGGGGTCCCATAAATCACCCGACCCAGAAGGAACGCAAAATCCAGGAACATAACACCGGTATGACGGAAACTAGGGCGGCAAGAGTGGAACAAAACACTGCATAAGGCCGAGCCTTCCACCCTTTACCAAATATATAGATGCATTAATAATATAAGAGATATTGTGATATCCCAACAAGTAAACATGTTCCAACAAGGAACAACATCTCCATGTTCCAACGAGGAACAAACTTCAATCTTCACCGCAACTAACAACGCTATAAGAGGGCTGAGCAAAGCGGTAACATAGCCAAACAACGGTTTGCTAGGAATGGTGTCAAAGGTTAGAGGTTTGACATGGCAATTTGGGAGGCTGACAAGCAAATGGTAGGCATCGTAGCATGGGCATAGCAAAAGAGCGAGCAAACTAGCATAGCAAAGATAGTAGTGATTTCGAGGGTATGATCATCTTGCCTGGGATCCCGCAAGGAAGAAGAACGATTCCATGAAGAAGACAAACGGACGAAGTCGAACGGATCCTCACAACTCCGGAACGAAACCGAAGCTAACGAGAGAAAGCACCCGGAAAGAAACAAACAACATGGTAAACAACCATCACATAAAACATGGCATGATGCACAAGCAAGTATGATGCATGTCCGGTTTAAAGAGGCATGGCATGGCAAAATGCAACAAACTATACTACAAATTAAGTGGAGCTCAATATGCAATGGAGTGGCATATTGACGGAACACCACATCAATTATTTAGTTCTCTCTCGGTTATGAACACAACAATATTAAATGTTGTTAAGCATGGCAAGAGGTGAAGCAAAAGTAAACTAACACTTTAGGCAAGTTTAAATGAGGCCGGAACAACAAACAACAATTTCGGAAAATCCCCATATGTCATTTAGCAATTAAAGCAAACAACAATTTTAAACATTTTAAATGTTGTTATCATGATGCGGATGACATGCACAAGTTTTATGCAATTTATATGAAAACGTTGACATGAGCATGTTATGAAGCATTTGTCGCCATGGCGGAACAAAAAGGGTGCCACGGCGGCGAAACGAAAAGGGTGCCACGGCGGCGAAAAGGAAATGGTGCCACGGCAACATATCCGAAAATGATGCCATGGCAACATATCCGAAAATGATGCCACGGCAACATATCGGTTCCGGTAACTCGTGGAGTGACCGGTGCAAACAAGGATGTGGATGTGAGCATGTCATGCAAAGATGGTGGGGTGCTCCCGACTACCGGGTTCCCACGGGTTAGTGGCGTGGAAAACGAGTGACAATTCGGACACGGTGCAAACAGTGCATCTCATGCGACACATGCATTCGGTCCACGGCGGTCGTCTCGGGTTATACCTTCGAAGCGTGCATTTTCGAAACGGGTCGAGTTCATAGTGGAAGTAGACGTTCCGGGCGACGGTAGTGGAAGTAGTTGTACACGGCGTCGGTAGAGGAGGTAGTTGTTCTCGCGATGGTCGTAGTGGAAGTAGTGGTACATTTTCGTCCGGAGAGGTACTTGATGACTCCAACGTCTTCGGGGCGACGGTAGTTGTACACGGTCCAGGAGACGTCGATCGTTTGGGGTCCGACTCGCGAGTCTTGCCGACATGAGTGGTACTTGGCGGAAATCTCGAAGATGCCTTGGTGTTCCTGGTACTTGGCGTCTCGTACTGGCCGATCCAAAACGAAGAAAGACAAAAGGGGTCTCTGGAGGACAGCAGCAAGGCAACTCATGCCCGACAATGAAACAACACGGGACGCACACAGCAGAGGCGACGGGCGGAGCAGAGGGGCCAAGGCCATGGCGCGCGGAGGAGAAGCAGCGGTGGATCCGGGGTCAGGGAGACGGCTGACGGCGCTGGGCGGCGCGGCTGGCGCACCGGCGGCGGAGACGGGCGCCTGTGGGCGAGATCGGCGGCGGCGCTGGGAGATGGGCTGGAGGTCGAGCGCTGCCGGTGGCGGCGCCGGGACGACGAGCGCGGGCGGGTCGACGGCCGACGGCGCTGGGAGGCGCCATGGGACGGCGCGGTCGGGCGGCCGGGCGGTTCGGGAGGCGCCATGGACGGCTTGGCTGGTCGAGGAGGGCGGTGGCGCTGGCCGAGCTAGGGCGCCGGGCGACGGCGGCGGGGTCGGCGGCTGATAGAGGAGGCGGGCGAAGGAATCGAGCGCTTGGGGTCGGGCGATGGGTGTGCGTGAGCGGCGGCGCGAGGGAACGAGAGGGAGAGATGAGGGTCGTGCTAGGTGGCTAGGGTTCGGTCGGTGGGTTAGATAGGCTGCGGTTGCGGCTGGGCCTTGGGCCTAGGGAGACTGGGCCGGCCTGGGGCTGCAGCTGGGCTTGCTCCTCTCTCTCTACTCGTATTTCATATTTTATCAGAAATAGAAATAGAGAGAAGAAAAGAAAAAGAGACTTTGGAAAGAACTTGGACATGGGGATAAATTTCCCGGACTCATAAAAATATGAGGAATTTAAATAAAATGGGAAGAAGAATTTTAGAGGAAGTAAAATCCACACGCGTTGGATTTAACTCAACAAGTTTGAATTTGAAACCCATTCAAATGAGCTCCAAATGGGTTGAAACTAAAGGAGGTGACCCTACACACCAGATGTGATTTATGGGCAGATTTCGAACATTAATGGAGAAGTAAAATTGCAACTCAATTTTACTAAAAGGTTGAAAAAGGAAGGATAGGAAAGTTGAGTCGGACAAAAGAAGAGTTGAATAATAATGCAAATGTGTTATGAGTGACTCCAAGTTTCTGAAATATTTATTATAGCTCCCTAATATCGGGAGGATATATTATAAAGAGAAATCACCGTCGTGAATTCCCTCGATTTAAATAGATCAAAAGATCTATGCAATTTATTTAGTTGAGTTTTTAAAATAAATAAATGACATGATGCAATGTAAATGAAGCTAAGAAGAAACCAACAAACAAATAAAACACACGACGAAACTCGGAATAGCTGGAAGGCATCTGAAGCTCCGGTCTTGGGGCGTTACAACACTCCACCACTATGAGAGGATCTCGTCCCGAGATCTAGGATGGCACCGGAGGGAAAACGGAAGAGAAAAAGAAAGGTAAAACTAAGTTGCTTCTTTGACCAACGAGTGAAACCATGAACCTTGAGAGGTTGAGCAATTTAAAAGAAAGGGTACAACAAAGATGAACCAGATCGCAAACAATCCGTTAGAAAAGAGGAACAAGGAACATTACGAGGACTTGAAGGTTGCAAAGCTATGAATGACGAGTACAATGGACAAGAAGGAATTGAAATCACTCTGGTTGAAACGAGATAAACAAGGAACAAGGAAGAACAAATTTGGACAACACTCCGGTTGAAAAGAGATGCAAGACTTCATAAGATGAAAAGAACTTGAAAGAGGACACGACACTCCGGTTAAATGGATAAGCACAAAAAGAACACGATCCTCACAATCGTGATGATTAGTGAAAAGAGCAACATCACAATGCCTCCGTAAGAAAGAATAGAAGTAGATCATTGGAATAAAGGGACGGAGAAGAAAATGACAACTTCTACCACAATTGAATTTGGAAGGCATCCTTGCAAGAAGGTTAGAATAGAGTTGTTGGAAGACCAACAATGAAAAGAATAAGTTTGTAGTGGGCTTATGGAAACATCTCAACATTATGAGGTGACAACCGGCCACTAACGGAAACAATTGCTTGCTTGAGATTAACGAAGAGATGAAAACTTTTTCCACCAAGAGGATAAAGAGCAAGCTTGGATCATTGATAAGCACCACAAAAGCAACATTCCTTAGGGAAGGATTTAGGTGAAATCTATACCAAGATAACTCCAAAGAAGAGATTGATGAATTTAAAATACCTCATTCTTGACAACAATATGAATCATGAAACATGAAGGAAATTGTCAAGAGTGACATAACACCATCTCAAAAGATAAGATAGAAGGAATTGCACTTTGGAATGCAAGACGGAGAATACTTGAACTCCACAAAACAAAACATGTGTTAAGCACCATGTTTAATTTTGAGTATAGCTTGGCGGGTCATAACTTCAAGAGAAATCTTGAAGTACAATTGAAGAATGAAAAGAATCCTTGAGGAACCACTATGAAGAAACTCCGGTATTAAAAGGATGATAGAAAGAAGGAGAAGTTGAAAACACAAGGTGAAGCCTTGCGATGATTTAGATCGAGCTTCACGACGAGATAAAGCGGAAAACTTAGAACTCCGGAAAAGAAAAGATGAAGCATCTCGAACCAAGAATGTGATATGATGAACAACTCCGGAAAGAAGAAATTAATCACTTTGATGAAACAAGAATAAGAATTATGTTATGCATATCCTTCACCAATTTAAATTGATGACAAACAACGGATTTGGCATACTACTTATTCTCGTAGAAAGGATTAAGAGAGATATAGCACAAACTTGAGAAGGTATTCAACGAACCACCGGTAGGATTGGAACAACAAATGACTTGATATGATGAATAAGGAATAGAGATCTTGAAATAACCACCGTAAGAATTGAAAATAAAAGTAGCAAAGGCACAATTCACCGGAAAGAATTTGAAAACGAATGAAGATACTTGAAGGGATTTGGATACATGAGAACGGAGAGAACATGAACTGATTAGAGGATATTTTAATGATGCACCGGCAAGATAGGAGAATGATAACTGACACTGAGAATGAATAAACCTGAATTGATGGACTCGGATGACAAACCGAGAAGACTCTTGAATATCTCCCGATGGTGAAAAGATTCTCACAATCGAAAACAATTATGAGAGGATGGCAACAAGCTAGCACCATGAATCTTGAAGAGAATAGAGCAAGATTAAAGAGAAACTCTTCTTCGGTCTTCAAATGATGAGAATGACAACGAGAAACACCATCAAGAATTATTGAGGCACACCGGAAGAATCAAAAGCGAAGAGGTTGAGCCAACTATGAAAAGAATTTGAAAGATCTTGGAGAAAAGCATTTGACTGATGATAACTCATTCTTACGTCAAACTTGGAGAAGAATTTAGGATAGCTCTAGGAAAATAGAAGAGTCAGGTAAGATCCTGGGAAAAAAACCTGTGGGTTAGGGCCCACTCAAAAGAACACCGTTGAAAGATTTAAAAGAGATGTTGCACCGGTTAAATTAAATGACTTGAATGAGATACCAATCTCGAAAGAGCTTGAACGAATGCAGAGTGGAAACACGAATCTTCGAGATATCTTGAGCACTTCGGAATAACAAATAGCGAGAAGTAGAATGATAATGAGGTGCACCGGTATGAGAAGACATTGAAATGAGGAAAAAAAAGGTATGATCAACAAAACTTGACTTGAATCCACCGAAGAAGAGAAAGGAATGAGGAATGACGAACTAGTAGAACATCTTCTTGAGAACCACCTGGTAAGAACATTGACGGATAAGAATGGAGAAACTTCGCATGAATAAATGGATACTTGGTAAAGAAATCTTAGTCCTTGAGGAAAAAGGGTGGGTGGGCGGGAAAGAACAAAGGCAACTTGGAGACGGATGAAACAAACACCGTTGAGAAGAAATGATAATTGGTCTTGCTGATGTTGAAGTGATCGGATCCACTTGAAGAGAAACACGCCGGTTGAAAAAGGATTGACATGACAATCTCGATTGTCGAGAAGGATTGGTATTCACATCGGAGTATGAGAACACCATTTCGGAAAGGTATGGAATCAACACTTGACATTGAAGCAACTTGAATACCACAACTCAAAACAAAAACAAAGGACTGGCTTGCAGAATAAGCCGGAACAAATACTTATGATAGAGATTTACCCAATCCCATATCATGCATCTGTCGAAAAGATATTCTAGGAGCTACTTGAATTCCCACCTATAAAACTCCCGAAATTTTCCGGTTATGCAATCAGGTGTTGGGGATACAGGGGAAGCAATATATCTCACCCAAACTAACAATCCCTACATCCAGCTGTATCCATCCTTCAACACATAACCAAGAAACCTTCGAAATCGTCTACCTCAACCTTCAAAAGCATCCGTTATATGAGTCATGGCAATACTCCGTACTCACCTCAAGATCGGGTTAGCGGGTTATCTCACCAACAACCGCATAAAAGAGATTTTTGATGTCGGCGTGCTAAACTCGGGTATTCCGAATCGCAACGATAAAATTATGACGACAACACCTCGGAGCTCAACTCCCGGACACCTCCAAGAAAAACCCCTCACGACGGGAGGCAACCAAGACAATGTTGTCATCATAAAACCATCGAACGATTCTAAGATACCAGCGTGATCCTAAAAATTTTTTAGTGAAATTTGAGAAGAGAAGAGTCAAAACTCTACGTCAGATACCTCACCGAAGGTCGAAGGACTGGGAGTAAAAAGAATTCCTAAACTCTCCGATATATACAATCCTAAATGACTCAAAACATTTTTCTAGACACAACTCGCCGCTAAAAACGATCAATCGGTGGGGCTCCTAAGGTCGGGATGGCTCGATACCAACTTATAGCGCCTCGATGCGGCTATATCTCCCACGGTCAAGCACGACTTAGAGGCATAACCGCATTGAAAGCAATGTCGCAAGTGAGGTAATCTTCACACAACCCATATAATACATAAGGGAAAGAGATACATAGTTGGCTTACAATCGCCACTTCACACAATTACATGAATAAAGCATTACATCATCCAGATACAATCAAGGTCCGACTACGGAACCAAAATAAAAGAAGAACCCCAAATGCGACAAAGGTCCCCGATCGACCCCAACTGGGCTCCACTACTGATCAACTAGAACGAAACAACACAAAGGACAAGATCTTCATCGAGCTCCTCTTTGAGCTTGGTTGCGCCACCGCTTTCGGTAACATAGGCACCTGCAAACTGGTTTGGAAGTATCTGGTGAGTCACGAGGACTCAGCAATCTCGCACCCGCGAGATCAAGACTATTTAAGCTTATGGGTAAGGTAAAGGCATGAGGTGGAGCTGCAGCAAGCGACTAGCATAAACGGTGGCTAACATACGCAAATGAGAGCGAGAAGAAAAGGCAAAGCACGGTCGATAAAAGTATGATCAAAAAGTGATCCTGAAACTACTTACGTCAAACATAACTCCAACACCGTGTTCACTTCCCGGACTCCGCCGGAAAGAGACCATCACGGTTACACACACGGTTGATGTATTTTAATTAAGGTCAACTTCGGTTTTCTACAACCGAGATTAACAAATTCCCATCTGCCACATAACCGCTGGCACGGCTCGAAAGTTTATACCTCGCAGGGTGTCCCAACTTAGCCCATGACAAGCTCTCGCGATCAATGAAGGAATAGACCTTCACCCAAGACACTCCGATCGACTCGGTATCCCGCTACATCAAGACATTTCGACAATGGTAAAACAAGACCAGCAAAGCCGCCCGATGTGCCGACAAATCCCGATAGGAGCTGCACATATCTCGTTCTCGTGGCACACCGGATGAGCAAGACGACGGGTTGGCATAGACCCTAGTTGCCTGTGGGGCGCCAGACATCGCCAAAGTTGGACCAACACTGAAGGATCACCGCCGGGGGCTAAAATAAAGATGACCTCGGCTCCTAAACCCAAGGGAAAAAGGGCTAGGTGAGGCAAATGGTAAAACCAAGGTTGGGCCTTGCTGGACAAGTTTTATTCAAAGCGAACTGTCAAGGGGGTCCCATAAATCACCCGACCGCGTAAGGAACGCAAAATCCAGGAACATAACACCGGTATGACGGAAACTAGGGCGGCAAGAGTGGAACAAAACACCAGGCATAAGGCCGAGCCTTCCACCCTTTACCAAATATATAGATGCATTAATAATATAAGAGATATTGTGATATCCCAACAAGTAAACATGTTCCAACAAGGAACAACATCTCCATGTTCCAACGAGGAACAAACTTCAATCTTCACCTACAACTAACAACGCTATAAGAGGGGCTGAGCAAAGCGGTAACATAGCCAAACAACGGTTTGCTAGGAATGGTGTCAAAGGTTAGAGGTTTGACATGGCAATTTGGGAGGCTGACAAGCAAATGGTAGGCATCGTAGCATGGGCATAGCAAAAGAGCGAGCAAACTAGCATAGCAAAGATAGTAGTGATTTCGAGGGTATGATCATCTTGCCCGGGATCCCGCAAGGAAGAAGAACGATTCCATGAAGAAGACAAACGGACGAAGTCGAACGGATCCTCACAACTCCGGAACGAAACCGAAGCTAATGAGAGAAAGCACCCGGAAAGAAACAAACAACATGGTAAACAACCATCACATAAAACATGGCATGATGCACAAGCAAGTATGATGCATGTCCGGTTTAAAGAGGCATGGCATGGCAAAATGCAACAAACTATACTACAAATTAAGTGGAGCTCAATATGCAACGGAGTGGCATATTGACGGAACACCACATCAATTATTTAGTTCTCTCTCGGTTATGAACACAACAATATTAAATGTTGTTAAGCATGGCAAGAGGTGAAGCAAAAGTAAACTAACACTTTAGGCAAGTTTAAATGAGGCCGGAACAACAAACAACAATTCCGGAAAATCCCCATATGTCATTTAGCAATTAAAGCAAACAACAATTTTAAACATTTTAAATGTTGTTATCATGATGCGGATGACATGCACAAGTTTTATGCAATTTATATGAAAACGTTGACATGAGCATGTTATGAAGCATTTGTCGCCATGGCGGAACAAAAAGGGTGCCACGGCGGCGAAACGAAAAGGGTGCCACGGCGGCGAAAAGGAAATGGTGCCACGGCAACATATCCGAAAATGATGCCACGGCAATATATCCGAAAATGATGCCACGGCAACATATCGGTTCTGGTAACTCGTGGAGTGACCGGTGCAAACAAGGATGTGGATGTGAGCGTGTCATGCAAAGATGGTGGGGTGCTCCCGACTACCGGGTTCCCACGGGTTAGTGGCGTGGAAAACGAGTGACAATTCAGACACGGTGCAAACAGTGCATCTCATGCGACACATGCATTCGGTCCACGGCGGTCGTCTCGGGTTATACCTTCGAAGCGTGCATTTTCGAAACGGGTTGAGTTCGTAGTGGAAGTAGACGTTTCGGGCGACGGTAGTGGAAGTAGTTGTACACGGCGTCGGTAGAGGAGGTAGTTGTTCTCGCGATGGTCGTAGTGGAAGTAGTGGTACACGTTCGTTCGGAGAGGTACTTGATGACTCCAACGCCTTCGGGGCGACGGTAGTTGTACACGGTCCAGGAGACGTCGATCGTTTGGGGTCCGACTTGCGAGTCTTGCCGACATGAGTGGTACTTGGCGGAAATCTCGAAGATGCCTTGGTGTTCTGGTACTTGGCGCCTCTCGTCCGGCCGATCCAAAACAAAGAAAGACAAAAGGGTCTCGGAGGACAGAAGAAGGCAACTCATGCCCGACAATGAAACAACACGGACGCACAAAGCAGAGGCGACGGACGGAGCAGAGGGCTAAGGCCATGGCGCGCGGAGGAGAAGCAGCGGCGGATCCGGGTCGGGAGACGGCCGACGGCGCTGGGCGAGGCTGGCAAGACCGGCGGCGGAGACGGCGCGCCGCATGGCGAGATCCGGCGGCGGCGGGGAGATGGGCGGAGGTCGAAGGCTGCCGGGCGGCCAAGGACGACGAAAGGCGGCGGGTCGGCCGACGGCGTGGGAGGCGCGGACGGACGGCGCGGATCGGGCGGCATGGCGGCGGGAGGCGCCATGGACGGGCTGCTGGTCGAGGAGGGCGGCAAGCGCGCCGGAGCTAGGGCGCCGGCAACGGCGGCGGGTCGGCGGCCGATAGAGGAGGGCGAAGGAATCGAGGCTGGGGTCAAGGCGATGGGTGTGCGTGTGGTGGCGCGAGGGAACGAGAGGAGAGATGAGGGTCGTGCTAGGTGGCTAGGGTTGATCGGTGGGTTAGATAGGTTGCTGGTTCTTGGCCGGGCCTTGGGCCTAGGGAGACTGGGCCGGCCTGGGGCTGCAGCTGGGCTTGCTTCTCTCTCTCTACTCTTATTTCATATTTTATCAGAAATAGAAATAGAGAGAAGAAAAGAAAAAGAGACTTTGGAAAGAACTTGGACATGGGGATAAATTTCCCGGACTCATAAAAATATGAGGAATTTAAATAAAATGGGAAGAAGATTTTAGAGTAAGTAAAATCCACACGCGCTGGATTTAACTCAACAAGTTTGAATTTGAAACCCATTCAAATGAGCTCCAAATGGGTTGAAACTAAAGGAGGTGACCCTACACACAGATGTGATTTATGGGCAGATTTGAACATTAATGGAGAAGTAAAATTGCAACTCAATTTTACTAAAAGGTTGAAAAGGAAGGATAGGAAAGTTGAGTCGGACAAAAGAAGAGTTGAATAATAATGCAAATGTGTTATGAGTGACTCCAAGTTTCTGAAATATTTATTATAGCTCCCTAATATCGGGAGGATATATTATAAAGAGAAATCACCATCGTGAATTCCCTCGATTTAAATAGATCAAAAGATCTATGCAATTTATTTAGTTGAGTTTTTAAAATAAATAAATGACATGATGCAATGTAAATGAAGCTAAGAAGAAACCAACAAACAAATAAAACACACGACGAAACTCGGAATAGCTGGAAGGCATCTGAAGCTCCGGTCTTGGGGCGTTACAAGACATGCTGAACAATTTTGAATTTTGAATATTTTTTTGACTGGTGAACAAAATTGAAAAAACGTGAACAAAAATTTAAACATATTTTGAAATTATGAACTTTTACTAAAAATTTAAAAAAAAAATTGAAATTCTAAATTTTTATTGAAAATTTAAACAAAATTTGAAATTTAAATATTTTTGAAAATTTAAATACATTTTAAAATTCAAACATGTTTTGAAAATTTAAACATATTCTTAAAGTCTGAAGGTTTTGGAAATTTAAATAAAATTTTAATTTTGAATTATTTTTAAAAATTAACCAAAATTTGAAAGTCAACATTTTTGAAAATTTTAAAAATTGAGATTCTAGACATTTTTGAAAATTTAAAAAAATTGAAGTTCTGAACATTCTTAAAAATTCAAACATTTTAGAAAATTTAAACAAAATTTGAAATTATTTTTTTTGAATTTAAACAATTTTGAAATGCTAAAAAATTCAAAAAAATAAAAAATATTAAAATTCTGAACTTTTTGAAAATTTAAATAAATTTTGAAATTATGAACATTTTTTGAAAATTTAAACATATCCAGACGTGGTCTAGTGGGTGGGGACGAGGGTCGAGGCCAGCATGGCTGCCTCCATGCATCCTCTTTGGGTACATGAGATGGGCATGGTTGATGACCATTTTTTGCATCATATGGACATAGCCCAGGAGAGCTCATGCACTCTATCAAACAAGCAAAAGTGGGTCAGATCGGGAACTTTTGACGTTATGCACCCTACCAAACACACCCTTAAGTTCCATGCTATGCGAGAAGAGAGCAACTAATTAACGAGCGCTCCTTCGGGAGCCTCGCAACGATCAGCGCCACTTGGCGCGCTCTCAACCATTAGCCACGTGTCGCGCTCTGGGCGCTCCCTCCAATTTTTTTTTATTTTTCCGCACGCATTTTCGGCTTTTTAAACGTTTTTTTTCTTTTTTTACGTTTTGGTTTTCCACCGGTCTTTCCTAGCTTTTCGACCCAAAAAAATTCAATATTTTTTTTGGCGAAAAAACGCATTTTTTCGCGAGAGTCACGGTTTTGTTTTCGCTAGAGGCACGGTTGTGCTTTCGCGAGAGGCACGGTCGTGCCTCTTGGAAACGAAAAAAACGCGTTTTCTGTTTTATTTTCCTTTCGCGAGAGGCACAGTTTTGCTTCCGCGAGAGGCACGGTTGTGCTTTCGCGAGAGTCACGGCTCTGCCTCTTGGAAACGAAAAAAACACATTTTCTGTTTTTTTCTTCCGCGAGAGGCACGGTTTGCTTCCGCGAGAGGCACGGTTGTGCTTTCGCGAGAGTCACGGCCGTGCCTCCTAGGAAACAGAAAAAACGCGTTTTTATTTTTTTTTTCTTTCGTGAGAGGCACGGTTTTTCTTCCGCAAGAGGAACGGTTGTGATTTCGTCAGAGGCACGGGCGTGCCTTTTTCGAAAAGGGAAAAAAATCCATGCTCCAGGTTCAGTTTTTTTGTCCGTTTTTTTTTTCATTTTTTGTCAAAACCTATCAACATGAGATCTAGTTTTGAAGATCTCGACGTGAGGAATCCAACGGCGAAAGCGGTTTGAGATTTGGACGCACGGTTTAAGAGATAAACCGTTTTGAATAAACGGATCTACGAAAAAAAGAAAACTCCCAGGTTGCACAAGTGGCGCACATGTAGCGCGCCACTTGTCGTAACCTGGGGAAGTTGGAGTGATCTCCGCAAGGAGTACTCCTTAACTAGTGATTTCCAACCTGCCAACCAACCATGCATGCCATTTTCTTCCCTCGTGGGCTAGATTGGGCTGTGTGTGGGCTACCAAACGCGTCCACGTCACACCTGCATCGCCAGGAGGTGATGCGGTGGACGCGTGATGGTGGACCCCACCGGCCAGTTGGCAAGACGGAGAAGTGGAGAACAGCTATATAGCGGTTGTAGGCGGTGAAGAGATGTGCATGCGATGTGTGTGATGTATCTCTGAACTTCTCCCCCAAGCTGTACCTCTCCCCTTGGAAGGAATCCTTCTCTTCCAGGTATCGTTCTCATCCCGATCCCCTCCTCGATCCAGTGCTGCGTTGATGAGTTCATGACAGTTGGTAATCAGAGCTCAGGTTGTTTGCCCCCCAAAAAAATCCCCATCGCCCCTCATCCCTCTTGATCGAGCTGTAACATCCACCGCTGCGGGCGTGGTCTTGCTCCGAAGAGATCTGCTCGAAATCTCGAGCGGGGTTGGCTTGATTTGGAGCGTGTGCAACGGCGCCGCCCAGCAAACCTTCGGCTCAAACTCGCCACATCATCACCGCCATGGCTGAATCCATGGGAGAGCTGAAGACGATGCTGCAGGCGCTTCTGAAGCGCTTCGACGAGACCACTCGTGCGGGCGACAAGCAGCACGAGGCCCAGATCGCGTTCAACACGCAAGTCTCCGCGGATCTGGCGCATATCCGCAACAGCTGGATCTTACCCAAGCCGACGTCGACAAGGTGCAGCAGCAGCGCGAGCTCCCACCTTCACCTGCCGCCACCGCGCCTCACCGACCGATGGACGCCGACCACCACGACGGCGACACGCAGGCCTCCGCAGTAAAGTCGACGGAGCACGTGCGCGGGCCTCGTCCTCAGGGTCCCGCCGTTCGCCTCTCCAACAACGGGCCGCCTCTGCTGCCTATGCGGCATCCTCCCCAGTTCACGGGCGGAGGCAGCCTACGGTGTTCATGGCTGGCCGCGACGCGCACCACGGACAGCGCGAGGAGTACATGGTCAAGGCGCCCAAGCACGACTTCCCTCACTTCAACGACGACTCGCCCAGCCTCTGGATCGACCCCTACATCACCTACTTCGACCTGTACCGAGTTCCGCCGCACAATTGGGTGACCACGGCCTCGCTCTACATCGATGGCCACACCGTGCACTGGTACCAGGCGTACAGCCAGACACACCGTGCGCCGACCTAGGACAAGTTCACCGCGGCCATCATCAGCGAATTCGCACCAGATGAGTTCGAAATGGAGATGCATAAATTGCTCCAGCTTCGCCAAACCGGCACTGTCGCCGAGTACAGGACGGCGTTCGAGGCGCACATGTACCACCTGCTCACCCTCGACGCTTCGCTCAACCCCAAGCTGTTCATCACGCAGTTCCTGCTGGGTTTGCGCGATGATCTGCGGGCGGCAGTCCGTCTCCAGGAGCTGTCCAGCCTCAAGCTCGCGGCGGTGTTGGCCCGGATCGTCGAAGAGGAAGCGGGCACACAACATGCTCGACCGCGCATTATTCTGGCGGGCCGACCACCACCGCCACAACCACTACTACTTCCTCCGCGGACCACTCCCACGACCATCGATGCAAGCCAGCAACTCAATTGCTCACAATTGACATTGGCGAATATGGAGAAGTTCTCAGCGACGATGCGGTGCATGCCCTGGACCTGCTCGACACCCTAGCAGAGCAAGATCCTGCACCTGAATGCTGCGTGCTCTCCACACACGCGGTTGCTGGTACGGACTCGCGCGCACCATCTGTCTGTGCGCGCTCGTCGGCAATCAGGTGATACTGCTTTTGGTGGACTCAGGGAGCACGCACAGTTTCGTCTCCAAGGCATTCGACGAGCGTGTGCACACTGTCGTGGTTCTAAGCCTGACAGTAGAATGGGGGGGTAGGTATGGAGAGGCAAGATCCTAGCTATGGAGTAGTTGTGTACGCAAGGGATTTACGAGTTCAGGTCCTTCTCTGAGGAAGTAACAGCCCTACATCTCGGAGCCCAGAGGCGGTCGACTGGATTATATGCGTATGAGTTACAGAGGTGCGAACCCTTCTACCTGTGGAGGGGGTGGCTTATATAGAGTGCGCCAGGACCCCAGCCAGCCCACGTAATGAAGGATTCAATGTACATTAAGGCCGGGCGTTACTGGTAACGCCATACATAAAGTGCTATCATGACCATAAAAACTACTTAATAATAGACCGTTTGTGTGTGGAGCGACTCTAAATCTCCTGGTGGTCGAGTGAGTGGCTTCATGGTCGAGTGTATTCAAGTCCGTCGAGTGGAATCCTTCCAAGTCGACTGAAAGGCAGTTTCTTCTAAAGATGTCCTTGGGGAGGGTACCTTGGACAGGTCCATGACCCTACCCTAGGTACATGGCTTCATCATTAGCCCCCGAATGGATCGAGGTTTGAGTGAGGAAGGAGTTGAGAATTCTTCCGACCTGTTTTTCGTGCTACGAGTGTGTCTTGGTCTGGACCAATGACCTTTAGTGATGGCATCAACTTCTTTTTCAGTCGCCTTGATCCATTCTTTGTATCTGTCGAGTGACCTTTATGAGCTTCTGGATCGGAGGAAATCTGCGGTCTGACAAGTTGCTCTGTTGTTCGCGTATTTAGCGGGATCCGAATTCGGAAGCCTTGGCGGAGGAGGCCGTGGTACTGGATGGGATAAGGCAGGACGCCGATCTTTGCACCACCTTTTTCGCCACGTACGACGCGCGATCGTTACGGATTTGACAGATCGTCTGGGCCTACCAGTCAGCCACTCGGAAGAGACTTCATATAAGGCACCGGACGGGTTTTTTTTGAACAGTGCACCCACATTTTCCCCTCTTTCTTCCTCAGATTCACCTGCTGTGTTTGCCACCGTCCCAGCATTGTTGCTTATGTGCCGCCACGGCGACGATGGTGAAGGAGAAGACGGCGGCTTTGGAGCGGGCAAAGAAGGTGACGGCAAAGGCGAAGGGGAGGGCGACGGTCCGGTGGATCTCGTCGCGGGCGGTTCGCGCAAGGCTGGATCCAGGAGACCGGATCCGCCGACCATCGCCAGAAGGACCTCGACGACCTGGCCAACGAAGGACTGAGCCCCCATGGATCAGCGAGGCTTCTGGGGAAGGAGTGGCAGCCGCAGCCTCAGGAGGGTGAGTGCGTCCTCTTAGCCACCCACGTTGACCGCGGGTTTTCTCTACCGCCAATCCTTTCTTTCGGGATTTGAACTTCTTCGGGCACAACTCCACCACTTCACACCCAACTCTATCGCCTATCTCGCTGCTTCGTGTCCTTTGTGAGAACTTCTTGGGTTGTCGGCCGCATTGGGGCCTTTTCAAACACATTTTCACCGCCGCCTCGTGACGGTGAAAAGGCTAATCCGAGGACGAAAACCCAAGTAATCCAGATGTGTGGGGGTCTTGGGGTTCAGATGAGGAGTAAAAGTGCTTTTCCAGCCATGATCCTTCCCGAGTCAGTCCGAGGGTGGCAGTCGACCTGGTTCTACTGCCAAGACCAGCCGACGCCAGGGAAGTCAACTGGACTCCCTCCTTTCTCCATGGACCGAGTGAACAAGCCGTCCTCTCTGAAGGTGGTCCCGGAGGAGAAGGCTCAAGTTAAGGTGTTGGTAGACGTGTAGTCCAGCTCATCCGTGACGGGGTGACTGGCATGGATCTTCTGGAGGTTTTCCTTCAACGGCGCATTCAGCCACTTCAATATCGAGGCCATCCTATGTGGATGTACTCTGGAACCGAAGACACCACTCGGGTCCACCCGGAGGAGGTCGACAATGCCACTCTGTAGAGGTGGATGACTGCCATCACAGGGAACAAAGATAACCCCCGTGGAGCCAGGAGGATCCCGCCACTCGACCAGTCATACGAACCAGACAAGGTCTGATCACGTATCTCCGACCGTGACCCTGTTTCCTTCATTCTGTTTTGCTACCATTCGGTCGACTGACTTTTGTCTTGTTTGTTGTCTTCCAGATCACTACCGAGATGTATTCAATGCCCACAGAGCGCAAGAACAGACCGAAGAGGAGGAAGGGAGCGGGGGTGAAAGTCAGGAGGAGTGGGAATCCGATGGTGAGGAGGGTGAAGAAGATGCCGGCTCTGATGAGGAAGAGGAGGATGAAGTCGAGCCTCCCCGTACTGAAAGGCGATCCAAGCTCGTCCATGACCCCCGCAATGAAGCGGCAAGGCGGCCGTGCTGTTTGGCGATCGACCAAACGTCCTCGGACGACCTCTCCGGTGCCGACTGAGAAAGCGCCGAAGCAACCCCGAGCGGCGTCATCAAAACCCACGAAGGCCCTGCCGAAGATGAGGATGGTGATTCCCACTATTTCCGGGTAATGGCATAACTTGTGTTTTCTTGTTTAACACGGATACACTCTTGGTCGACTTGTTCGCTGACCGACTGATTTCTGAAATCGCAGTGCTGCTACTTCTGAGACCTCGACCAGACATGAAGATCAAGAAATGGAGGATGCTGTCACTTCCAACCCTGGTTTGATCTCTGTAGTTTCGCTTTCGGTTGATAGGATCTTCATTTTTAACTTTGAATCTTTTTTGTAGCTCCACCTAATATCATCATTGATCTCCCTGATGATGACGATGAGGAGCCACCGAGGCAAAGGAGGAACAGGAAGACGTCTGCTGGCAAGACTGCTCAGGTCGTATCAGCACCTGAGACGCTGGTTCTGGAGGGGGCAACGTCACTTGGACTACCGTGTCCTTTGTTGTGCCGCTGACGAGCGCTCGCCCTTCGTCGTCGAGTGTTGATCCGCCTTCCCTTTTCTCCACCCACCACGTCCCAGAGGACCAAGCGGCTTATGATGGAGCAGGTGAAGGCGATCCGAGACGCCAGTCAAGCGGCTTATGATGCAAGTTTAGCCCTTCAGAGCAATGTCCAGGTTAGTTGATCACCGCTTGTTCTGTTAGGATATGGTACCTGAAAACTTTTCTTTCAGGTGACCCTTAACAATTTCCAACATTTTTGGAGCATCTAAAATATATATAGCATTTAAATAGCCCCAATTCAAATATGTTTGGATTAATTCAAGGTCCAAATATGTCCTGCAAAAATGTGAACCATTTTTGGTATGCTTCCACCTTGATCCAGAAATGATGAACATTTTTAATGGGCATTTTGAAATCATTGAAAAATATTTTGGTTGAACCTATTTGAATTCCTTTTGATGCTAGGGTTTGAACATCCCCATTTCAAATTTCCATGAAAGTTAAACATGATGCAAGCAAGATGCAAACACTAGGCAGCACCAGAAGCTAGGGATGTGACAACTCGCCCCCACTAAACAAGAATCTCGTCCCGAGATTCAAGACATAGGGCAAGAAGACAGAGGGGACATTAATCTAACACGGTCTTCATGATCTAGTTGCTTCATATTGATCTTGACGTCTTTGCTTTCAAGATCTTCATCCAACACGATGACGACAGAAACAAATTCTCTCGGAAAGGATCATTGAAGCTCTCTAAACCGGCCTAGGGCAGTTTACCAACAATCGTTTGGCGGGGTGCAAAGGAATGGCATACCCAGACTAGAATGGATGATGTGGACTACCTTGTTGAAGACAACGCAAGGAATGATTTTGCTTGCGCGTGCTCTCAAGAACTTGAGCATTTCCATACCCATCAAGGTCTTACCAATATCCGTGTCAAGGATCCTGGCAACACCACATACTACCATGATGAATAGTGATGGATAATGCAGATGCAAAGGAAGATAACACCTTCTCGGATTTCACCTTAGCAAGGCCAAGGGACAAAATCTGAATGATCGACCGAGAGACATTTAGCACTCTGCTTTTAATGTTCTCCTCGATGTGCTAGTGCAACCCATTTATTAAAATGGTTTGATACGTCGAACATCAAGTAAAGGTCGGACTTCGGGAGCACAAGAATCCATAAGGAATAACTATGGAAATAGTATCCTACGAAATCCTTATGGGGAGGTGGCCAACTTCCTCAATCAAGATACTACAGTAATAGGTCTTCCGGCTGGACGTGTTGGCCACTTACATCCTCTTTACCGTTACTGAGAGACCAATATTATAGTTCTTGGAAAATGCTCCAACCATCATATCTCGCCGAGATTCAGATCTGGTTGGTGTCGAATAATCAGACTCATCGAGTCTAGAAAGAAAATGAAAGTTTGCAACACAAATCGACGAGATGATGTTGCGAGATTCTCGGGGAATGAACTACGGTAGTAAGCTCTAAAACATGAGCTGGTTCTGCTACAGACATGTGAACACATTGTCCCAGACAAGTATGACCACGTAGTAGTCTTATAATAAAACACTACCGAGTTCAGGTGGGGAACCATCATCGAGGGTATCGAAATCCTTACGTAAGTCTAGTTCTTAAGAAAGTACTTCTTCTCCTTGAACAAATCAGCCAGTGGCTTGGTGTGCTAGGAAACACATATAGAATGGAGGTAGCGAGCCTGTCAAACCATAGCATACTTCGCACATGCATGACTGACTTGGGATGGTACCATAGGAAATAAAACAATCTTTCTCGAACTCACGGCGGCAACTTGCACCAAATGCACATGAATCAGAGAAAGTCGCTTCTTTCATCCATCATATGCTTCATGAACGGGACATGAAGATAATGCTTTTAGAAGTTTCCAACAATAGCGGGATGTTCAGCATGAACCATGGAGGGATAAAAATGTTGCCGATGGGCTCAGCAATAATTCATCTAGGTTTCCATATAAATGGAATTCCACAATTATGTGAACAAGGTGGTAGCATTGGTCAGACCCAAAAGATATAATGGTGTATGCTCGAAGAAACAACCACGAGTGAGACAACATTACGAATATCGTTCGTTCTGATTTTATTTGAGGATAGCCCATACTCAGATCAAAGTTTTAGCAAGACAATAGCTCCAACAACTGGTCACGAGGATCAATCGATGAAGATACCATCTTTCTTCAACACACACACAAAAACATCCCTTTGGGATGAGCTGAGTTAGACAAGCTTTCATCTTCCAACTCTCCAAATTGTTGTTTAGCTTAACCAACTAGCTCAGGGGTATCTAACACGGATTCTTGGAGAAGGAGTGGTTTATTGGAAACCAATTTGATCACGAACTCAACATAGCGGTTAGGTGACAACCTGGTAATACGTCCGAGAAGATATTTGGAACATCACGAACCACCGATATGTTACTAAGCTCGAGAACAACCTTGCTTTTCAGGGCAAGACGATATGATCACAAGAGCGAGGGACTGGCACAATCCTAACTCATTGATCGAGGAGTGCACCGGAAATAAGGACTAGGTAGCACAATCTATCTTAGAATGATGATTCAAGGAACCAACACACTAAGAATGAAATTATTGTCCTTTAACTACCAAGCAACAGAATTGCTAGGAGTATAGATTTCACAAATCACGGTTCACTTGTCGGCATTCCGGTTGCGACAACACGGAACCGAGGAATGAGTAATGATGGCGAGAAGTATCACTACGTCAAGAATTCACAAGAGCCGGTGCAATTCTCATGAAAATCCTGACATAAAGACGATAATACTTCAGGGTAGAACAGAATCAAAAGCTGGGTTGGCATTTTGATCTGCGGAGCACAACTATTTTGACCCAATCCTGGATATGGATGAGGTACTGGAGTTTGTTTCTCCTAGTCATCCTGAATAGAATGGCTTGACGGACCACAAGAATAATAAGCATCAATAACACGAATGCACAATTACTCATGACTATCAATTGATAGACGAAGATCAGAATACAACTGAAGAGGGACAACTCAAAGGAACATATATCTTTCTGAGTTGTGGATGCATAGATTAGTATGTCGAGCAAAGCTCAACATTTCTTCTGGATAACCCATGCAGAAGGTAGAACTGGCAGATTCACAATATAGAATGGAGAACTCATCAAGAGCACTCTGGTTGTGATCTTCTGGTTCAAAAGAACTCCTGCCAAGAATGGTTCATGGTATTTGGAAGAACGATATACCACGGACCTCGAGGACTATCGCAAAGGTTACTAATATCTTAAAGGGACTTGCAAACACTATCAACACGAGGTAAGTAGGGTGAATCTCGGGTTCAAAACCCAAGGAGTAGAATACCTACTACTAAGTGGCATCACGGGATGCTTTCGAGAATAAAGGCCAGAATCATCACACTGGGAACACAAATCATGACTAGCTTACTAGGTGGTACTCTAAGACACCTAGGGTCATAATACTAGCTCCAACATATATACTGAGGCAATGAAGTACCTCAACACACTAGTTGGTGTGGTTAATCTGGCCAAAGGAACATCGGAACGGTAAGAAGGTATTTGCAAATGCATCAGACTATTTAGAAACCTAGGATGACTCGGACAGCATAACGGCTGTAAATGCTCAAAAAGATTTGAGACATGCTACAAAAATGGTGGCACAGCCACTCAGAAGCACAATATCAAGGTTTCGAGATCAACAGTTAACATGCGGAAGTAGTAGGAACTGAACTGAAGCTTAGAACCATCAATCCTATAGGTCTACGGATTAGTAACACGTGATCCTAATAGAAAGAAGAGAAGGCCTAGTTCTTAACCCCGTAGGGAAGAAGAGGGTGACTCAGATCAGAAGGACATAAGGTAAAGGAGTAAAAAGAACCTTACGTTCCATCCCACAATCAATTCCCTTATATAACTAAAGAATTTCTAGACTCAACTTCGACCAGTTTGGCTTGGTAATCCCACAGCAACAAAGCTCGATACCAAAGATGTCGGGACCCGACTCAATGCCACATCGATCTAGCATGTGACACCTCATATCACTTTTGCGGCCTCACGCACGGTATTCCCACGGTGTCGCCTTACCTTTGCCGGGACCGCTTATGCCTTTTGGCACACGATATGATAGTGTCGCTAGCATCCATATGATAAGGAGCCCGGCTGACATGGCTAGTCGTAAACCCAAAGTGGCACAAACTTACAGGACAGCATCCATGACCCAAAGATCGAAGGTGTCGGTCATCACGAAAGTGAATCCAGTGCTGTAGCACTGGGCTAGCAGACTCGGTGAACCGAGCTGTAGCGGCTAACAGACTCCGGTATTCATCGTGACATTTCCCCAAAGGATGCACACGAGAACGAAGAAGGACACATGCCGCCAGCCTAAGTGTTCCGGAGCAGTAGCAAGCTACCATGGCTCAAATGGAAGCACTAGGAGACATTTCCGTAAGAGAGGCTACTAAGGATAAACAACTAGATAGTCGATCCCACACATACCAAGCATTTCAATAACATACACACAATATGCTTGATATGTGCAAATACAACATGGCATCACAACATGACTCTACAACTCAAGTATTTTATTCAATAGGCTCCGAGGAGCGAGATATTATAAACATGGGTCTCCGACCCAACATTCAGAGCATACAAGTCAAAGCACATGCGGAAGCTTAACATGTCCGAGTACGCATAACTACAAATGAAAAAGGCCGAGAAGCCTAACTAACTACCAGATCCTGCCGAGGGCACAAGATCGTAGCTGAGGTAACAAGCTAAATGTCGAAGTCCAAGCGGAACTACTAGCGAGACTGAAGTCTCTCTGCACAAACATAAAATAGGCAAATGTGAGTACAAATGTACCCAGCAAGACTTATATCAGAACTATCTACATATGCATCATTATCAACAAAGCGGATGGTGGAGTTTGACTGCAGCAAGCCAGCTTTGACTCGGTGGCTATCCCGAACTATGACTGCAATGTAACTCTTTTGAGGTGGCGCACACGAGTCCACATATTCACCATATCAATACACCACTATGGATCCGCTCCCGCCCCCCTACGAGAACGCCATCCATAGCACTCACGCTTATCTTGCGCATTTTAGGGTATCCACTTCAAGTTATCTATGAACTGTACAGACAACCCAGAAGTCCTTTACCGCGGACACGGCTATTCGAATAGATCATATTAACCCTGCAGGGGTGTACTTCTTCACGCACGCTCTCGCCACCTACCGCCATGTACACGTCATGTATCTCGGCAACCTTCAAGCGGAAGCCTGGCGAGGGAGTCGGCCACGACCTGACTAACCACACAAGTCTCTCGTCCAGGTTTATCGCCTATTCGGGTTCCATCCGCAAGGAGATCCGCCGGGTGTCGCCACGGCCCCAAACGATGTGAGCAGGGTTCCCAAGCCCACCATCCGGTGCCACTTGGTACACGTGTACATCGCACCTAGTCTGTCCCAAGCCCACATGCACGGGTGCCACTTGGTAGACTACTAGCACTACCTACAAACACCGAAACTAGTTGCAACTCCCGGACAAAGATCGAGTTGATTAATAAGTCGAGAGAGCTTGGAGCGCCCGGAGCCCAATGTGTGGTAGTAACTATTCATGGATCACAAACACAGAACTCAGTTCCTGAGGACGGTTTCAATGAGACAACCCACCATGTACTCCTACATGGCCTCTCACCGCTACCTTTACCAAATCGTGTTCACACACTTAGCTCTCAACAGTAGGACATGTTCACACACCTCCAATTCATCCCCGATGAATCAGACCTGACACAACTCTAAGCAATAGCAGGCATGACAAACAAGCATGAATGAGTAGACACATTAGGGCTCAAACAACTCCTACTCATGCTGGTGGGTTTCATCTATTTACTGTGGCAATGACAGCTCATGCAGAGGATAAAGGGGTTCAACTACCGCAGCAAGTAACAGTTGTATCATTGTTGTCCTAATGCAGTAAAATAGAGCAGGAGCGAGAAAGTGGGATTGTATCGGAATGAACAAGGGGGTTTTGCTTGCCTGGCACTTCTGAAGATAATATAGTTCTTCATCGGTGTCATCGAACTCATCGTCGGAACCACGTCTACTGAGCGGGAATAAACACCGACAACAGAGAAAGAACACAATCAATGCAATGCAACAATATGATGCATGAGTGTGACATGGCAATATGTTGTGATTTGAGATAATGCAACTAGCAGCAGGTTAAATGGAGTTGGTTTGAATCTAAGATTCAAATTCAGACTCCATATATGACATTTCAAATGCCGTTAATTCAAATTGTTGTATACAGCAGCTTTAAGTTGTTCAAACATGCGTGATAATGCCATAAACAGATTCTTTGGATTTTTTGATCATTTTTCATATATAATTTATCTCATTTGGAGTTACGGTTGAATTTATATGATTTTTTAGAAGTTTAAGCCTTTTTCTGGATTTTCTGATTAAAAAGAATTAAACAAATTCCAGAAAAGGATTTATGCATCACCGACGTCCTTTGTGATGTCCGGTCAGCAGGGCGGGTCCAAGTCAAACCCGACGTAAAGCGGTCCACACGTCAGTGACTAACTAACTAATCTAAATTAGTTAGTGTTAAACTACTACTAACTAAAAATGTCAGTGGAGTAATTAGACTTAATTAAAAACTAAACTAGGATTAGTTGGGGCCCTGGGCCCACTTGTCAGCGACCCAGGGGAGGTCAAACTGGGGTCAAACCCGGGTCAACTCGCTAGAGTTGACCCACGGCTCGTCGCCGGCAAGGCCAGGGACGGCGGAGAGGTGCGGGTTTCCTCCTTCGGCGACCAAATCGACAGCGGAGAGCGGCTACGTGGAGCTGGAGCTCGCGCGGGTTGAGTGGTGGCGGTGGGAGATGCTGGGGTGGCCGGAAACGTCGCCGGCGACGACCTTGGCGGTCGCCGGAGTTCGGGCGAGGTCGAAGCCGTCGCTATGAGGCGCGGCGAGGCACGTGCGGAGGTTCTATGGGCTTCTGCGACTGCGTTGAAGACGATGGCGTGCTCGGAATCAAGCCAACGTGGTTGTGGCCACGACGGCGACGTGCGGTGGCGGCGGCGGGCGCGGTCGAGCTCGGTGCGGTCGATGTGGTGCTCGAGAGCAAGAACAGGAAGGGGGAGGAGGAAGAGGAGCTCACGGGGAGTCGGTTGAAGCAGACGGCGAGCTCAGGGAGGGGCCGGAGCAAGCGGGGCGGCGATGGCGATCTCGGCGGACCGTGGTTGAAGAAGACATCGGGGATGGCGATTCGAGGCTTCCGGCGTTGCTTGGATCGGTGCAGAAGGCGTAGGCGACGGCAGCGAGGCCGATGGATGCGTCGGGGAGGCGAGGAGGTGGCTCAGGGCACGGCATCGATGAGCGGCGGCGACGGTGCCGCTCGGGTGTGCGAGAGGGAGAGGCGAGAGGACGATAAGAGGGGGGAGCGAACGTGAAGGCTCTGGGGTCCGCGTGGCGCACCTAGCGACGTCCAGCAGCAAGCGGTAAGCATGAGGTGGCCAGCGCGTGCGCGCGCGCGTCGGGCACCCGCCCTCCTGTCTACTGGCAGGAGGTTGAAGACGGTGGCAGCTGCGGTGGGCTGGGCCGCACAGTGCTGGACCAGCAGAGGAGCTGGGCCGGCTCTGGTGGGCTGCACAGGTAAGCACTTCTCTCTCTCTCTCTTGTTTCTGTTTTCTATTTTGTTTCTCTGTTTTGGTTTAGTAATAATGCTAAACCATTTCATAAAATCCTGGAAATAATTATGGGTGCTTTCTGAATTATTCCAGTGACCCTTAACAATTTCCAACATTTTTGGAGCATCTAAAATATATATAGCATTTAAATAGCCCCAATTCAAATATGTTTGGATTAATTCAAAGTGCAAATATGTCCTGCAAAAATGTGAACCATTTTTGGTAGATGCTTCCACCTTGATCCAGAAATGATGAACATTTTTAAATGGCATTTTGAAATCATTGAAAAATATTTTGGTTGAACCTATTTGAATTCCTTTTGATGCTAGGGTTTGAACATCCCCATTTCAAATTTCCATGAAAGTTAAACATGATGCAAGCAAGATGCAAACACTAGGCAGCACCAGAAGCTAGGGATGTGACAAAGTTCCAAGTTGAGTGCAAGAATTGAAGAAGTCTTCTGCCAGGTGTGGTGCTGATGTTGCTCTGTCTCTGGTCCGTGTTCACTGCAAGGACGCGCGAGAGGACAAGTTAGCGTCTCTCAAGGTGGCCAATACCAAGAAGCATGACTTCCGATCTTTCATGGAGACCTTCATTACTGCTGCCACTCGGATTGCAGATGGAATCGACCTGGACGAGTTTGTCGCGCCTTCCAGTCCTCCACAGGAGGAGTAAAAAAAACTTCTATGCTTGATGCCTTAAATTTGCCTCGGAATGCCAAGTGGTTTTTGTAACCGGTAAACTTTAACAGGCTTGGTGCCTGAGAACTTCTGGATCCGTAGGATGCTATCTGAACTTGGGTTTGCCGTTGAGTACGTTTGCATTTGTCTTCGAACGAACATTGTTCTGTGCTCGGAATATATGCTAGTGCTTGTGATGCACTCTTGCAGGTAGGAATGAAGCACAGATTGCAGTCGACTTGCGTTCTTGCGGATCTGGATGGAGCGTACATTGTATTTGTAGGGGAGCTCTGAAGGGGAAGGTAGCAGTTGACTTGCACCTCGTCATCCTTGCAGAGCGGAATGAATCTCATACTTAGGCTAGCACTGGGCTGCAGCTAAGCCCCCGAGTGGGAGGTTTGCTCTCCACTCGGTAGGATTTTCAAGAAATTAGGCGAGCACTGGGCTGCAGCTAAGCCCCCGAGTGGGAGGTTTGCTCTCCACTCGGTAGGATTTTCAAAAACTTAGGCGAGCACTGGGCTGCAGCTAAGCCCCCGAGTGGGAGATTTGCTCTCCACTCAGTAGGATTTTCAAAAACTTAGGCGAGCACTGGGCTGCAGCTAAGCCCCCGAGTGAGAGGTTTGCTCTCCACTCGGTAGGATTTTCAAAACTTAGGCGAGCACTGGGCTGCAGCTAAGCCCCCGAGTGGGAGGTTTGCTCTCCACTCGGTAGGATTTTCAAAAACTTAGGCGAGCACTGGGCTGCAGCTAAGCCCCCGAGTGGGAGGTTTGCTCTCCACTCGGTAGGATTTTCAAAAATATAGGCGAGCACTGGGCTGCAGCTAAGCCCCGGAGTGGGAGGTTTGCTCTCCACTCGGTAGGATTTTCAAAAACTTAGGCGAGCACTGGGCTGCAGCTAAGCCCCCGAGTGGGTGGTTTGCTCTTCACTCGGTAGGATTTTTTGTGATGTACCTCTGAAGGAGAAGGTAACAGTCGACCTGCACCTCGTCCTCCTTGGGGGCGCATATTGTATTTGCGGCATAGCTCGGAAGGAGAAGGTAGCAGTCGACCTGCACCTCGTCCTCCTTGTGGAGCACACATCGTATTTGTGGCGTAGCTCAGAAGGAAAAGGTAGCAGTCGACCTGCACCTCGTCCTCCTTGCGGAGCGCACATCATATTTGTGGCGTAGCTCGGAAGGAGAAGGTAGCAGTCGACCTGCACCTCGTCCTCCTTGCGGAGCGCACATTGTATTTGTACTTAGGCGAGCACTGGGCTGCAGCTAAGCCCCCAAGTGGGAGGCTGGCTCACCACTCGGCAGGATTTTGTTAAACTTAGGTGAGTACTCGGACTGCAGCTAAGCCTCTGAGTGGGAGGCTGGCTCACCACTCGACAGGATTTTGTTAAACTTAGGCGAGTACTTGGACTGTAGCTAAGCCTTCGAGTGGGAGGCTGGCTCACCACTCGGCAGGATTTTGTTAAACTTAGGCGAGTACTTGACTGCAGCTAAGCCCCGAGTGGGAGGCTGGCTCACCACTCAGTAGGATTTGAAAGTACTTAGGCGAAACGGTTTCGCAGCTAAGCCCCCGAGTGGGAGACTGGCTCACCACTCGGCAAGGATTTTTTTTACAAACTTAGGCGAAACGGATTCACAGCTAAGCCACCCACTAGGGGACTGCTCATGTAAACAAAAGTAACAACAATCACTGGGAAAATTATAACACTCTCGTCTTTGATAAATAAACTACAGAAGTACTTTTATTACATCTCATCCGAGTGAATACTTAAGTATAAAAGGGGCGGAGCAGCTCCGCGTTCCAAGCTCGGGGCTTGTCAATCTGGTGATCGACATTGTAAAGGCGGTATGCCCCGTTGTGGAGAACTTTGGTGACGATGAAGGGGCCTTCCAAAGTAGGAGCAAGCTTGTGTGGCTTCTGCTGATCCACTCAGAGAACCAAATCTCCTTCTTGGAAGGCTCGACTCTTCACGTTTTTGGCATGGAAGCGACGTAAGTCCTGCTGATAAATGGTCGATCGGATCATTGCCATCTCTCTTCCTTCTTCTAGAAGGTCGACTGCATCCTGTCGGGCTTGCTCTGCTTCATCTTCAGTGTAGAGTTCGACTCGGGGTGCGTTGTGAAGCAGGTCACTCGGCAAGACTACTTCAGCTCCGTAGACCAAGAAGAACGGAGTTCTCCCAGTCGACCGATTAGGTGTGGTCCTTAATCCCCAAAGTACTAACGGAATCTCGTCGACCCATGTACCAGCCGCGTGCTTGAGATCGCGCATCAGTCGGGGTTTCAGCCCTTTGAGAATTAAACCATTTGCTCGTTCTGCCTGTCCATTCGACTGGGGGTGAGCGACTAAAGCATAGTCGACTCGTGTGCCCTGAGATGTGCAAAAGGCTCTGAATTCCTCGGAATCGAAGTTTGACCCATTATCAGTGATGATGCTATGTGGAACTCCATATCTGAATATCAACTCTCTGATGAAGCTGACAGCAGTGTCGGCATCAAGATTCTTGATGGGTTTAGCTTCAATCCACTTAGTGAACTTGTCGACTGCCACCAGCACATGGGTGAAGCCGCTTCTGCCTGTTCTCAGTGGTCCAACCATATCCAATCCCCATACAGCGAAAGGCCAGACGAGTGGAATGGTCTTCAAGGCTGAGGCGGGCTTGTGTGACATATTGGAGTAAAATTGACATCCTTCACACTTGTCGACTATCTCCTTTGCCATTTCATTTGCTCTTGGCCAGTAAAATCCCGCTCGGTATGCTTTAGCCACAATGGTCCAAGAGGATGCATGATGGCCACAGGTCCCCGAGTGGATATCGTCAAGGATTATCTGACCTTCTTCTGGCGTTATACATTTCTGACCGACTCCAGTCGCGCTTTCTCTGTACAACTGTCCCTTTATCATGGTAAAGGCTTTGGATCGGCAAACGATCTGTCAAGCCTCTTCTTCATTCTCTGGGAGCTCTTTCCTTAAGATATACGCGATGTACGGCTCTGTCCAATCGGGAGTGATGACCAACGCTTCCATGATCAGGTCGACCACCGCTGGAACTTCAACTTCAGTCGGATCTGTGACACTTTTTGGCTACGGAGCTTCTTCGGTAAAACGATCTTCCTGAACTGATGGAGTATGGATATGTTCCAAGAACACATTACTGGGAATGGCTTATCTCTTGGAACCTATCTTTGCCAAATCATCAGCCGCTTGATTCTTCAGTCGGGGTATATGATGGAGCTCTAACCCTTCAAATTTCTTCTCAAGCTTTCTTCTTGCATTGCAATAACCAATCATGGCTGGGCTTCGACGCCCCACTCTTCATCACCGATTGACCACCAAATCTGAGTCGCCATAAACCATAAGTAGCGGACGCCGAGTGAAATGGCCATGCGCAACCCATACAAAAGTGCTTCAGATTCGCTTCATTGTTGGAGGAATCAAAGTGGATCTGGAGCACATATCTGAGCTTATCTCCTCGGGGAAACCAATACTACCCCAAAGACCGAACCATTCAACATCCGAGAACCGTCAAAGAACATGGTCCAAGGTTCGAGTGAACTTGAGTCGGTAGTTGTTGTTCAATCCACTCGCGATGAAATCTGCTATCGCTTGGGACTTAATGGCTTTCTTTGCCTCAAACTTGATATCAAGGGAAGGAGTTCAATCGCCCATTTTGCCACTCGACCAGTTGCATCTCTGTTGTGTAATCTCTTACAATGGGGCGTTCTTGTAATCGTAATGGAATGATCGGAGAAATAATGAGCAACCTTCTTCGTGGTCATGTAAATCCCATATACAAGATTCGATAATGAGGGTATCTTTGCTTCGATGGGGTCAACACTTGTAAAGATAATATATCGGGCGCTGAACTTTGAAGGCTTTCCTTCTTCTTCCCGCTTGACCGTAAGTCTCAGATCGACGACTTGTCCTGTGGCTGCAATGTAAAGCAACAAAGGCTCTTTGCTGATTGGAGCAGCAAGCACCGGTTGGGTGGAGAGCGAGCTTTTAGCTCGCAAACGCCGCATCAGCTTCCGAGTCCACTCGAACTTGTCCGACTTCTTCATCACCGGTAAAGAGGCAATGCCTTTTCACCGAGGCGAGAGATGAATCGACTTAACGCGCCAAGCATCCAAAGAAGTTTCTGGACATCGTGCACACGACGGGCGTTTATTGGAGTATAGTGCCAACTTTTTCGGGTTGGCGTCGATTCCTCGCTCGAAACGAAAACCGAGTAACTTTCCACCAGAACTCCGAATGTGCACTTTGATGGATTAAGCTTGATATTATACCTCCCGAGATTGGCAAATGTTTCAGCGAGGTCACCAATGTGTCGGAACCCTTCCGTGATTTGACCACAATATCATCCATGTATGCTTCCACGTTCCGACTGATTTGAGTGAGTAAACACTTCTGAATCATCCTCATGAACGTGGCTCCGGCATTCTTGAGGCCGAATGGCATGGTGACATAGCAGAAGCACCCGAATGGAGTGATGAAAGTTGTTTTGATCTCGTCGGGTCCATACAGACGGATCGATGGTAACGGAATAAGCGCCTAAAAAGACAGCGCCACATCCCGCAGTTGAGTCGACTATTTGGTTGATGCGGGGGAGAGGAAAATGATCTTTCAGGCAGGCCCGATTGATATGTTTGAAATCAATGCACATGCGAAGTGACTTGTCCTTCTTGGGGACCATGACAACATTGGCAAGCCACTCGGAGTGGTAAATTTCTCAGATAAACTCTGCTAGGAGCCGAGCCACCTCCTCGCCAATGGCCTTTCTTTTCTGGACGGCGGACTGTCAAAGATGTTCTTTGACAGGTTTCACTTTTGAGTCGACTCGTAAACGATGCTCAGCCAGCCCCTGGGAACACCCTGCATGTCATCAGGCTTCCATGCGAAGATGTCCCACTTCTCACGGAGGAACTGGATGAACGCTTCTTCCTATTTAGATTCGAGTGTTGTGGAGATATGAGTCGGAGCAGCACTAGGGTCGGTCGGGTGAATGTGAACGGGCTTCGTCTCACCAGATGACTGGAACGCTGACTCTGTGGCGGGCTTCTTGGCCCGCAATAAATCACTCGGATCCGCATTTTTCTGGTATTCCTGCAGCTCCAGCACTATTATCTGAGCATCGGCAATCTTTGAGCCCTTATGAAAGCACTCTTCTGCCTTTTTCCGATTGCCAGTGATGGTGATCACACCCTTGGGACCAAGCATCTTCAATTTGAGGTACACGTAACATGGTCGAGCCATGAATCGTGCATAAGCTGGCTGCCTAAAATAGCGTGATAAGCACTCTGGAAATCCACAACTTCAAATGTTAACTTTTCTTTGCGGAAATGCTTTGAATCGTCGAAAACCACATCAAGAGCAATTTGGCCGAGTGACTCAGCCTTCTTCCCAGGAATGACTCCATGGAAACTCATGTTGTCGGGCGAGTCCGACATCGAATGCCCATTCCTTTCAGCGTCTCCGCGATACAATATATTCAGCCGCTGCCACCATCCATCGTAACCTTAGTCGATCGAGTGCCTTCGACGACCGGGTCGACCACCAAAGCTTGCCTCCCGTGGGTGGCTATGTGTGTCGGATGATCGATCGGTCGAACGTGATGGCGGTGCAGGACCATTTCAGATAACTGGGTGTCGCCGGAGCAACCATATTCACCTCACGGTTGATAACTTTCAATTGACTTTTGCTCTCAACATCAGCAAAAATCATCAGGGTGGAATTGACATGGGGTATCCTCCATCACTGTCCTCTTTGTCTTCAACCTTGTCCGACTCCTTTTCCTTATCCTTGGGTTGTTTCCCCTGAAACTGCTGGATTAAGAGTCGGCACTGGCGAGTGGTATGTTTCGGGTAAATGAAGTTACCCTCCTCGTCTTTCTTCGTGTGGATATGGTATGGAAAATCCATGACGTAGTTTCCCTCCTTGTCGTTCACCTTCTTGGGGTTCCAAGATCCTTTGGGCTTCCCTTTAAACTTGCCCAGAGTCACGGCCAAGGCTTCTCCAGGAGCAGCTGGCTCGGCTTTCCGTTTCTGCTTCTGACTGGAGTTCCCTCCACCGGTTTCATGAGCAGTCGGCTTGTACTTGCCACTCCGGAGCCGATCCTCTTCTTCACCATTGGCATACTTGGTGGCAATCTCCATCATTCGACTCAGAGTCATGTCTCCGGTCCAACCGAACTTCAAACTTAACTCCTTGTTCTTAACGCCTTCCTTGAAGGCACAGACTGCTTGGTGACCAGATACATTCTCCATCGTGTGATGCAATGTGATCCACCTCTGGATGTAATCCCTCAGGGTCTCATTCGACTTTTGCATGCAAACCTGCAGCTCTGTCAAACCTGCTGGTCGCTTGCAAGTTCCTTCAAATGTCCTGACAAACACTCGGGCAAGATCTTCCCAAGTGTAAATGCTGCTAGGTGCCAACTGATTCAGCCATGCTCTAGCCGAGCCCTCCAACATAAGAGGTAGGTGTTTCATGGCCACCTCATCATTGCCGCCGCTAATCTGAACAGCCACTCGGTAGTCCTCAAGCCAAGTATCGGGCTTGGACTCACCAGTGAACTTACTCACCCCAGTCGCCAACTGAAGTTGGGAGGAATCACCGCGGCCCTGATGGCTCTGCTAAAACACTCTGGTCCTGAAACATGAACTCTGCTGCTGATGGGTACATCTCTATCATGACCTTCTCGGTGAGCTCTATTCCGGTCGACCAAACCCTGAACGATAATGGATCTCGCATCAAAGCCACGGTTCTCTGGGGTCGACCGAACTCTTCGTCCAACACCGTGGCTTTGGCGCTCGTCATCTTGTTGCCGAGGGCGACGACCCACCCCTTGGGGAGGAGGGCACTCGGCGCCGATCATCGCGATCGAATCGGTCATCATATCGATCATGTCGACCTCCACGTCCCTCACGCCCTGGGGCGATCTTGGGCTATGGGTCGATCGGATCTGTATTCGCAGCGACGGATCGGTGTGAATCAATTACGCGATCGCGATACAGCTGAATTTTGATCTCCGCTGCCCGGAGTAAATCTCGATCGCATCAAGCCTCCGCCGACCTCGATCGAGAGGGCTGAATCGACTCGCTATATGGGCTGCACTGCTAGATTCTGAATTAGAGTTCCGTATACCGAGTCGGTGGTGGAAAGAGCCGACGTCGATCGAGTCCGGTACTGCTATCGCCGCACGCTCGTTAAATCGAGTGCTCGTTGGAGGTTCTCCAGTCGAGTGCGCTCAGCCAAGTTGGCCAAATGCGCATCCTCTAGGGCACGAGCCTCGAGGGTTTCTCCTACAATAGGAGTATGCAGAGCATCCATGTTCCGGCGGCGAAGATCTTCCCTTTACAGCGAAGTGAGGGGTTCGGGTTGATACTCCTCATGGACTGCGGCTGGTCGCCTCCGCCGCCCCTCCGTCGATGGGAAGCCGGAGGACTACGCTGTCCATTGACCATCGGGACCTCCGCCGTTGGATCATCGCTATCGCGACTCGGATGCGCTTCTCACGGCTACCGACAGATCGAGCAGGCAGTAGAAGAGATTCGTCGAGCTCGTCGCCGCGACTTGGGGGTGGCCGATCGGCGGGCCGCCACATGCCTCACCCACCGCTGAAGCCTCGATCGACCAGGCGCGCTTATACCGGGCGAGAGATAGGGAGGGAGGACGATGCAGGGGTCGACCGATACGGGGCCGACGGTTGCCGCAGCAGGACGCCGCGGACACATGCACGAAAGTGTGTCGCCCCGCGGACTGGGAGCGCGTCGATGTCGAGTGGAACCTCCTGCAGCCAAGCGGAGTCGTCGGCGATGAACGTGAGCCCGCCGAGACGGATATCGCGGCCCTCAACTAAAACTCCACCAGAAACCATGATGAAGGCGATCGGAACAATTGCAACTTCTGCAATAAGTCGCTAAGACACCTGCCCCACGGTGGGCGCCAACTGTCGTGGTTCTAAGCCTGACAGTAGAATAGGGGGGTAGGTATGGAGAGGCAAGATCCTAGCTATGGAGTAGTTGTGTACGCAAGGGATTAACGAGTTCAGGCCCTTCTCGGAGGAAGTAACAGCCCTACGTCTCGGAGCCCGGAGGCGGTCGACTGGATTATATGCGTATGAGTTACAGAGGTGTGAACCCTTCTACCTGTGGAGGGGGGCGGCTTATATAGAGTGCGCCAGGACCCCAGCCAACCCACGTAATGAAGGATTCAATGTACATTAAGGCCGAGAGTTATTGGTAATGCCATACATAAAGTGCTATCATGACCATAAAGACTACTTAATAACAGACCGTTTGTGTGTGGAGCGACTCTAGATCTCCTGGTGGTCGAGTGAGTGGCTTCATGGTCGAGTGTCTTCGAGTTCGTCGAGTGGAATCCTTCCAAGTCGACTGAAAGGCAGTTTCTTCTAAAGATGTCCTTGGGGAGGGTACCTTGGACAGGTCCATGACCCTACCCTAGGTACATGGCTTCATCACACGCAGCTTCTGTGCCCATGCCTGCGGTGGAGGTCAGGGTGGCCAACGGCGAGCGCATGACGTGCAACAGCATGGTGCAGGTCCTGAACTGGTGGATTCAAGGGCACACGTTCGCCACCGACATGAGGCAACTGGACTTGGGCGCCTACGACGGCGTGCTCGGCATGGACTGGCTGGAGCAGTTCAGTCCGATGACTTGTCACTGGCTCGAGAAGACACTGACATTCGAGCACCACGGCGCCATGATCACCCTGCAAGGTGTTCGCCCAAAGCAGAACGACAAGATGGAGGAAATCGAGCCCGGTCAGGTGCGCAAATGGCAAGCCGGCAATGACATTTGGTACATGGCAGTCCTTGGTTTGCCCCGTACACCGGAGCCGCAGGCTACTAAGATGCCACCCAGTGTCTAGAGCGTCCTGACGGACTTCACCGACGTGTTCGCCGACCCCAAGGGCTTGCCACCCCATCACCGCTATGATCACGCCATCACTTTGGTCGATGACGCGCGCCCCGCCAACTCGCGCCCTTACCGCTACTCGCCATTGCAGAAAGACGAAATCGAGCGTTAGGTGCAAGAAATGCTCCGGTCCGGCGTGATTGTGTTGGGGAACGTAGTAATTTCAAAAAATTTCCTACGCACACGCAAGATCATGGTGATGGCATAGCAACGAGAGGGGAGAGTGTTCGTCCACGTACCCTCGTAGACCGTAAGAGGAAGCGTTAGCAGAACGCGGTTGATGTAGTCGTACGTCTTCACGATCCGACCGATCCAAGTACCGAACGTACGGCACCTCCGAGTTTAGTAAACGTTCAGCTCGATGACGATCTCCGTGCTCCGATCCAGCAAAGCTCCGGAAATGAGTTCCGTCAGCACGACGGCGTGGTGACGGTGATGATGTTCTACCGGCGCAGGGCTTCGCCTAAACTCCACGATGATATGACCGAGGTGGAATATGGTGGAGGGGGGCGCCTGACACGGCTACTGAACGATCCGTAGATCAACTTGTGTGTCTATGGGGTGCCCCCGCCTCGTATATAAAGGAGTGGAGTAGGGGAGGGCGGCCCTCTCTATGGCGCGCGCCTAGGGGAGTCCTACTCCCACCGAGTAGGATTCCCTTTCCTAGTAGAACTAGGAACCCTTCCATGTATTAGGAGTAGGAGAGAAGGAAAGGGAAGAGAGAAGGAGAAGGAAGGAAGGGGGCGCCCCCCCCCCTCCCTAGTCCAATTCGGACTAGTCCAAGGGGGGGTGGGGCCACCCTTTTGGCCCTTTTTCTCCTTTCCCGTATGGCCCATTAAGACCCAATACGGGAATCCGGTACTCCGAAAAATACCCGAATCACTCGGAACCTTTCCGAACTCCGAATATAGTCGTCCAATATATCGATCTTTACGTCTCGACCATTTCGAGACTCCTCGTCATGTCCCCGATCTCATCCAGGACTCCGAACTCCTTCGGTACATCAAAACTCATAAACTCATAATATAACTGTCATCAAAACCTTAAGCGTGCGGACCCTATGGGTTCGAGAACTATGTAGACATGACCTAGAACTATTCTTGATAAATAACCAATAGCGGAACCTGGATGCCCATATTGGCTCCTACATATTCTACGAAGATCTTTATCGGTCAAACCGCATAACAACATACTTTGTTCCCTTTGTCATCGGTATGTTACTTGCCCGAGATTCGATCGTCGGTATCCAATACCTAGTTCAATCTCATTACCGGCAAGTCTCTTTACTCGTTACGTAATGCATCATTCCGTAACTAACTCATTAGCTACATTGCTTGCAAGGCTTATAGTGATGTGCATTACCGAGAGGGCCCAGAGATACCTCTCCGACAATCGGAGTGACAAAACCTTATCTCGAAATACGCCAACCCAACATGTACCTTTGGAGACACCTGTAGTACTCCTTTATAATCACCCGATTCGTTGACGCGTTTGGTAGCACCAAAGTGTTCCTCCGGCAAAGGGAGTTGCATAATCTCATAGTTACAGAACATGTATAAGTCATGAAGAAAGCAATAGCAACATACTAAACGATCAAGTGCTAGGCTAACGGAATGGGTCAAGTCAATCACATCATTCTCCTAATGATGTGATCCCATTAATCAAATGACAACTCATGTCTATGGCTAGGAAACTTAACCATCTTTGATTCAACGAGCTAGTCAAGTAGAGGCATACTAGTGACACTATATTTGTCTATGTATTCACACATGTATTATGTTTCCGGTTAATACAATTCTAGCATGAATAATAAACATTTATCATGAAATAAGGAAATAAATAATAACTTTATTATTGCCTCTAGGGCATATTTCCTTCAGATTGAGCACAGCATGAGTCCCTTCGCCGCGCCCGTGCTACTCGTAAAGAAAAAGGACGGCACATGGCGCTTTTGTGTCGATTACCGCCGGCTCAACGACGCAATGGTCAAGAACAAGTTCCCTCTGCCCATTGTAGACGAACTGCTCGACAAATTGGTTGGCGCGGCATTCTTTTCCAAATTGGACCTCCGCGCTGGCTATCACCAGATACGCATGCGCGAGGGCGATGAGGAGAAGACGGCGTGCAAGACCCACCATGGCCATTTCCACTTTAAAGTCATGTCGTTCGGACTGACGAACGCTCTGGCAACATTACAGTGCCTCGTGAACGCAATTTTTGCCAAGTACGTCCATAAGTTTGTCATAATATTCCTGGATGACATTTTGATCTTCAGCGAAACCTTGGAGGAGCACCTGGAGCACCTTCGCCTCGTCCTTGCCCTGCTCCGGGAGCACCAACTGTACGCCAAGGAGTCCAAGTGTTCGTTCACCTAGGACAGTATCTCCTACCTCGGCCACATCATATCCAAGAAGGGCGTCGCCACGGACCCGGAGAAGACGCAGGCTGTGGTGGCGTGGCCTACTCCAACCAACGCGACCGAACTTCGCGGCTTCCTCAGCCTCGCCGGCTACTATCGCAAGTTCATCGTGCTCTACGGCATCATCGCCAAGCCGCTCACAAGCTTGCTGACCAAGAAGGGCTTTGAGTGGACGGAGAAAGCGCAGGTGGCGTTCGATCTCCTCAAGCGCGCAATGGTGACCGCGCCCGTGCTCGCGCTCCCAAATTTCGCGCGCCCGTTCGCGATCAAGACGGACGCCTGCGACACCGGCGTCGGCGCGGTGCTGGAACAGGAGGGGCACCCGGTGGTGTTCCTCAGCAAGGCCCTGGGGGTGCGCAATCAGCGGCTGTCGGCGTACGAAAAAGAGTTCATCGCCGTCATGATGGTTGTCGAGAAGTGGCGCGCGTACTTACAACGGGGCCCGTTCACCATCATCACTGATCACAAAAGCCTCTGCAACTTGCAAGACCAGCAGCTTGCCACGGACCTGCAACGCAAGACCATGGCCAAGTTGGTGGGACTCCACTTCAAGTTTTGCTACCATCGCGGCAGCGAAAACGGAGCCGCGGATGCTCTCTCCCGCGTGGGCACGTCGATGAACCTGGATGCGCTCTCCCTGTGCCAGCCGGCATGGGTTCAAGAGGTGGCAAACTCCTACGCCACGGACGCCGACGCGTAGGATCGCCTGGCTCGGCTCGCGATCCACAGCCCCGACGACGACGGGTATGAGCTCTACAAGGGGCTCATCCGCAGGCAGGAGCGCTTGTGGATGGCAAGAACACGGCCTTGTGCACCAAGATCATCGGCGCTCTGCATGACATCACGGTCGGTGGCCACTCCGGCGCCACGGCCACCTACCAGCGCATCAAGAAACTTTTTCTGTGGGATGGATTGAAGACGGATGTCACCGACTACGTGCGGCAGTGCCCACTGTGTCAGCACGCCAAGCACGAGCAATCCAAGCCGGCGGGCATGCTCACGCCCTTGCCCGTGCCAACCACTCCCTGGCGCGACCTCACCATGGATTTCGTGGAAGGTTTGCCATCGTCGGAGGGATTCGACTCCATCATGGTGGTCGTGGATCGGCTCACCAAGTCAGCGCACTTCATTCCGCTCGTCACCCCTTCAAAGCTCCCCAAGTGGCCAAGGTTTTTTGGGATCAAGTCGTCAAGCTGCACGGCATTCCGAGCTCCATCGTCTCAGACCGCGATCGTGTCTTCACCAATTCCCTCTGGCGCGAGCTCTTCGCCAGCGCGGGCACCAAGCTGCTCTTCTCCACGGCATACCACCCCCAGACGGGCGGCCAAAGCGAACGCGTGAACCAGTGCATGGAAATGTACCTGCGCTACGCGGTGCACGACACGCCCCGGCAATGGCGTCGCTGGTTGCCGACCGTGGAATTCTGGTACAACTCGTCATTTCATTCCTCCGTCAAATGTTCCCCCTTCAAAGCTCTGTACGGCGTCGAGCCCAACATCGCGTCATGGCACTCTAGGACGACAAGACGGTACCCATGATCGACGGCGAGCCCTGGGACTGGGGCGTGCACACGGCACGGCTACGCGATCACATTCTTCGTGCCCAAAGACAGTTCAAGAAACAGCCGATCAAGACCGCACGGGCGCTCGCCGAGGTGGGCCACCGTGTTCTCCTCAAGCTCCAGCCCTATGCACAGTCGTCGGTGGCAAACCGGCCCTGTGCTAAAGCGGGCGATAAACTGCCGGGCCCTTCGTGGTGCTCGGCGAATCGCAAGATGGCGTACAAGGTGGAGTTGCGGCGGACGGCGAGATCCACCTGCACTTTCACGTGTCCCGGCTCAAGCCGTTCCTCCCAACTACACTCCGGTCTTCGCCGAGCTGGCACGACCCCAGACCTCGCCGGCCACGACGACGAACCGGTGGAGATCCTGGAGAGGCGCATGGTCTAGCGCAGCAACAGCGCTCTGGTGCAAATCAAAGTGCGCTGGCGCAGCGACGGGACGGCAACGACGAGGGAAGACTGACACCCTGCGCCGCCGTTTCCCGCACGCACCGGCGTGGGACGCACAAGTCACCGGCGACGCAGAGCAGCACGCTGAACCTGAAGACGGCGCCCGTTCTGAAGGAGAGGGGAATGTCACACCTGCATCGCCAGGAGGTGATGCGGTGGACGCGTGATGGTGGACCCCACCAGCCAGTTGGCAAGACGGGCAAGTGGAGAACGGCTATATAGCCAGCTGTAGGCCAGTAGACAGGCATGCGATGTGTGTGATGTATCTCTGAACTTCTCCCCCAAGCCGTACCTCTCCCCTTGGAAGGAATCCTTCTCTCCCAAGTCTCGCTCTCATCCCGATCCCCTCCTCGATCGAGTGCTGCGTTAATGAGTTCATGACAGTCCATAGAGTCAAGTTTGAAGAAGACGGATGCTGGTGAGAAAGATGCGGAGAAACAAAAGTTGGCCCAGGCCACTGCGGTGATCAGGGACTGCAGTGGCCTGATCTGCTTGTATGCTTGTGACTCAAATCCCTAACCCTAACTGTGCAAGTGCAGCCCTCAAAAAAAAAAAAACTGTGCATGTGCAGAGCTAGCTGAGACGGTGGCGTGCTAGGATAGTGTTATACTTGCCCTAACCTATCGAGAGGGGCTGCGCTGCCCTTGTGTCTCAGGTGGTGAACGCAAAGAGGTAGCGGATCTCAAATCGGTAAAATTGGTGCTTAGTATTACCAGGCTCGATGTCAACAAGAGAAAAATGGGCATTACCAGGCCCGATGTCATCTGATAACTGAATCATCCAAAAACAATCGAAGAATGCTAGGTCAACGGATCAAACAGCAATGACCTCCGTTGAGATCTGTGGCAGATTTTTCTCCACCAAAGAATATGCATTTAAGTAGATACAGAATTGGAGTGTACAATGGTTATGAATTCATACCGCAAAGGAAGACATTTTACCAAGTTTCTTCCAACATTTTACCCAAGCTGGAATTACAATAGAAGCATCAAGAAACAAATCAGGACAACATCACACAGGGGTACAATTCTCGCCACCAAAATGAGAAAGCACCATTCAAGCAAAAATCACGAAACTGCGCTGAATGCCCTAGCACCTCATGCATGGAAGTAGAAGCAGTATTCAAGCATTTGTCAAGATGGACAAATAAAACAGAAAAAAACTTTTCAAGTTCAAACACTTAAAAGAGAATTTAGTTCTCAGGTCGAAATAGAGTGGCATAATTTTTGAGAAACACAATACATTCAAGTCTTCACGAAGAAAATTTAGCTTCCAGACTGAAAAACATAGTTTGACTGAACAACAGCGGACAAAGCCGACTGAACCAATCAATTGATGAATCATAAAGAGGATTACCTGGGTATTGAACAACATCTGTTGACCATCCTAAATCTAACACTTGGCCTGGATTAGGAAATTATGAAAACTCTTGCATTGACATTATCAACATTGTTGCAGTAAAGTGCCAATTCACAATGCTAATTTGTTCATCATATTGTGGGGGAGGGAACCTGATTGCCCGATGGAACGAAAACTGAAGCACAAATGCACAAACACAACCCAGACAAACTTTCCGGGACTGCCCGTCACAATTAAACAAGGCCTGATTAATCTCAATGCTCGATGTAACAATTAAAGACATTATATGTCGACTTTCAAGGACTGTTATTGTTTCAGTTTCGGCAGCTGAGTAGTGCAAGGTAGACAGCATAGGGTTAAGGATATATTAGATAACTTGAATAGTCCAAGGGCATAATGTATGCATGTTCCCTTTCTTAAAAATGATTGGTATTAGGTCGAACTGTAAAATCCTAGGCAGAAAGTGAAGAATCAGCACGTCGCTTCATGGCCCTATTTACAGGATAAAATTACAATAAGATTTTCTATTAATAGATTCCAACATCACACTGTCTATTCATGAAACAAGAAGCCGGGCAACAATACACACACTTTGATGGCTCCAAATCAAAATTCTTACTCCCTCCGATCCATAATAAGCCATAACATTTATTATGGATCGGTTGAACTAAGGGCCTGTTCGGTAGTTGGCATGGAGGGTTTATTTGATACTCAAACTCAAATATTATGGTTTACTTAACAGAACAGAAACTTCAGCACCCTTATGTTAGTCAAGAGCTTGGCCAATACTAAGTTACTAACACACTCATGGTAGGCCTTGGGAACATCAGAAGCCTTACACTACCAGTATGTTGAGTTTAGATGATATAGCAAGTAGTAGAAGATTAACTTGAACAAGAGCCAAGTGTTGCAGACAAGCAATCATTTTTACTGAGGAGAATATTAAGAGAAGCAATTGAAAACCTACACTTACATAGGATAAAGCCCCCAAGATAAAATACATAGGTAGGGACTACAGAGTGTGTGTATATTGCAAACTCATCTCTGAGTGTAACTTAAATCGTTACATATGCACGCCCAGATGCGATTTGGCTGGATGGATTTGGGTGGGTGGGTGGATGGATATGATGGTCACAGAAAGCCACAGTTTGCGAACAACTCCTACCTCACATCACTCCAAATCTGCACAATCAACTACTCAAATGAGGAGTTGGCATTGACATACTAGTTTGCACTAGATACCCCCATGGATGGAAGGACAAGAGCTTAAACAACATGAAGACCTTAAATTCAGACTGGGCACATAACATTAACAATCACAGCATGTACTCTTTTCACGTGTGAATTGGACAAGGTTTAAATCTCTGGAAGATTATTAACACTAAGCTGAAAAATATATATTGTTTGCAGTAAGGAGTGACATGTCTCTCACAGCGTTGGTTTCTTTTTCTTTTGTGTTTGTGCTAGCTCGGGGTACGATCCTGAAGGTCCGTGTGAAAATAATTTGCATATATCTCGCAAAGACACCAACACTGTTCAGAAAGCTTTCTATCGATGTCTTCAATTTCATGTTGTTAGCAAGACGGCCTCCTTTCTAATTTGGGTTTGGAAAGCTAACCTAAAAATGCCTTAGAAAGTGGGATCACTGTATATTCAATTTTAACAGCTACAATATGCATTGAAATAAGCAATTAATTTTGTTCAGCATGCAGAAAATTTTGACATATTTTCCAGTCAAATCAGATAAAGTTCTGTCTGCCCATGGATTAACATAGTGAATCAGATAAAATTTAGACACACTAAACTTCATCAGAAGATATCAACATAGTGAAGGCTCTTGAATCCCAAAGTAAAGGATTGAGGGGGCAGTTTTAGTAGAACTAGCATATTCAATTGGCAGCGTAGCATCCAACGGTAAACAGAGAAACCTATAGAACACAACAACAGATTCAGCAGTATAATTGCTTTGGTTCATAATCGTCATCATCTCGAACAACTCTCACATCTGAAAATTGTGATGTTGAGCACTGAGCAGGGGAGTGAGGAAGAGCACATGAGACATGACAAGTAAACAAACATCAACTTACTTGACATCTCCTCGCCCCCTCTCCAATCGCCTCTCTAATGTACATATGCTGCATCCGCCCCCCAAAGAGCGCATTATTTTACAGACAAGCAGAGGGATCCTATTCGTCTCTGACGAACTCGAACTCGTCCTCCCGGAGGTGAGCGAGGAACCGGACCGGCTTGTCCTGTCCGTCCAGCTTGAGCTCGAACTCCACCCTGAAAGGGCGATTGGCCGTGATGCGCTTGCCCTTCCAGACACCGACATACTGCTTGACCACACCTTCCATGCCGCGGAGGTCCAGGTCCGGCGCCTTGGGGACGTGGTAGACGCGGACCGGCGCCTTGACGCGCACGCGCTTGCCGAGCTTGGGCGCGGCCGCGGCCTCCTCGTCCGCCACGTCGGGGGACGGGGATGGGGATGGGGACACGCTGCTGACGGCGACCTGGCGCGCGGTGCGGAGGCGCGCGCGGCACCGTGGTGGCGCGAGGCAGCGCGCGGCCGTGGAATTTGGAGGGAGGGGTCGGCGGAGGAGGAGCGACGAGGAGGTGGAAGGGGCGGCCGCGGCGGTGGCGGTGGCGGTTGCCATCGGGGAGGTTGGTGAGTTCGCGGGGAGTGGCGTGTGGGGAATTGCGTCGAGCAGGCGGTGTGCACGTGAAGGTGAGATACTCGGCGCCGAAGGTGGAAGTGATGGCGATTGGGGAGAGAGGCGTGGAAATTCTCGCGAGGCGTGGTTGGTTTGTCATATGAAAAAGGAAAAGCGATGCGCTAGTGACCCCTACGCATTCCAAGGGCCATCTGATCATCACACAGCTCAGGACCAGGCGGGAGTCCCTATGTGCCGCTCAGTACGTCCTGGAGCAGCGGGACGCACATAGGGCGACCCAACTGGGCCGGGCCGGCCCATTGGCGGACAGCAAGCAGCGCGTGGTACAGTAACTAAGCGTGATGTCTCCCACGTCCAGGAACATGAAGAAAGAGTTGGACAGTTTGCAGGGCGATCCGTTGAGAACAGGGCCATCACATGCGGAACTTTAAAATTAATGAACATTTGGTTGAACTTTACCACCGAGAAGAGATAATGTGGAGACAGCGCGCCCGCACGGAGTGGCTTTCTTCCGGAGACAAAAACACAAAGTTCTTTCGTCTACGTGCGAGCCTGAGAAGGAAGAAAAGTATGATATGAGCCCTGCAAAACTCTTTGGGAGTACTGATTGATGACCCGACGGAATTGAGAGCTTTGGCCAATAATTTCTACCAAGATATGTACTCGTCCGAGGGAGTGCAAGGAGTAGACACAGTACTAGAGCATGTACCAAGGAAAGTTACAGCGGCGATGAACGAACAACTTTGTGCGCCTTACTCCGCTGATGAGGTCAAGTGTGCTTTGTTCCAAATGTTCCCTACGAAGGTGCCGGGCCCCGATGGGTTTCCAGCCCACTTCTATCAGAAACACTGGGATGTTTGTGGAGAGGATGTGACTAACATTGTGCTACAGATTGTCAGAGGGGAGACGAGCCCTGAATGTGTTAATGATACTGTACTTGTCTTAATCCCTAAGGTTACAAACCCCACCTTACTCTCTCAATACAGACCCATCAGTTTATGCAATGTGTTGTACAAGATTGCATCCAAAGTCATTCAAACAGATTGAAGCTTATCTTACCGGACATCATATCGAAGGAGCAGTCGGCTTTCGTGCGAGGGCGGTTGATTACTGATAATATTATCTGCGCATATGAGTGTCTGCATTTTATGAAGAGAAACATGTCAAAAAATAATAGCTTTTGTGCTCTTAAGCTTGATATGATGAAAGCGTATGACAGGTTGGAGTGGCCATATTTGAAAGCTATTATGCAAAAATCGGGGTTTGCACAGGTATGGATTGACACAGTCATGAACATGGTCTCAACAGTTTCATTCTTAGTCTTGTTCGATGGAGAAAGGCTTGAAGCATTTAGACCGACCAGAGGAATTCGGCAGGGAGATCCAATCTCCCCTTATCTCTTCTTGATTGCAGCAGAGGGCCTCTCGTGCCTCCTGAAAACTAGTTCTCAATCATCACTTCTTGCAGGTGTTAAGGTGGCTCCCACGGCTCCGGCTGTTAACCATCTTATATTTGCAGATGATATCCTGTTGCTTTTCAAGTCGAGTGGGGAGGGAGTAGAACTTGTATCAAACCTACTGAACAGGTATTGTAATGCTTCGGGCCAGAGAGTCAATCATGCAGAATCATCCATCTTCTTCAGCAGAGGATGCCCACAAGCAACCAGAGAGGGGGTGAAAAACAGCCTTCAAGTCCAGAATGAAACATTGAGCGAACGCTATTTGGGCATGCCCACTGATGTTGGACACTCCAAGAACGGAACATTCAAATATCTGCGGGATAGAGTGTGGGAGAAAATAAGGGGATGGATGGAAAAACTGCTGTCATCTGCGGGCAAGGAGGTCTTGATAAAGTCAGTTGCTCAAGCAATACCAGTTTATTCTATGTCATGCTTCAGGTTGCCAAGGGGTGTGTGCCAGGATATCACATCCCTTATTCGTCAATTTTGGTGGGGCAGTAAAAGAGGAAAGAGGAAACCCTCATGGGTTGCGTGGGATGTGATGATCAGACCCAAATATATGGGGGGTATGGGATTCAGAGATCTCGAGTTGTTCAACCTGGCGTTATTAGCAAGACAGGCATGGAGAGTTTTGATTGATGATGAGTCTTTGAGTGCTCAAATACTCAAAGAAACTTATTATCCTAATTGCTCTTTACTAGATGCAACCCTTGGGCCGCATCCATCTCAAATTTGGAGGACTATACTTGATGGCAGAGATGTGCTTGCTCAGGGAGTTATACGTCAGATTGGAGACGGAGAGACTACCAGCATTTGGGATCATAACTGGATACCGAGACCAAGCTTCAAGCGACCAATTACCTCTCTGGTACCGGCTCCACCCCAGAGAGTAGCTGAGCTCATTGATGAAACTACATCTTCATGGAAAGAGGAACTGGTGAGAGCAGTATTCACCCCCTTTGATGCCGAAGAAATTTTGAAAATCCCGCTGTGCACTAGACGGATAGATGATTTTTGGGCTTGGAGCGAGACCCCGAGGGGAATTTTCACAGTTGCGTCGGCATATCGCATGCTTGTGACAACAAAAATCAGCAGAGAAAGTTGGTTGGAAGGAAGAGAGGAGTCATCGCTTATAAACAGGGAGAGTGGGGAATGGAACAAGTTGTGGAAATTGCATGTACCTTCAAAGATCAAAGTGTTTGCATGGCGGCTAGCGAGGCACTCAATCCCTTCAGGCGAGGTGCTACACCACCGCCATATGGCAACGACTACAGTGTGCCCTCTATGCGGAGCTCAGGATACATGGAAGCACGCGTTACTCGAGTGTCCGATGTCTCGCTACACTTGGGCATTGTCTTTGGAAGTAATATTGGATCATCTCTGCATCGTTCAACACGACAGTGCGAAAAGATGGTTGTTTCCCTTCAAGAGAGCATCAAGGATGATGATTTTATCAGATTGGTGGTCACTCTTTGGGCTATCTGGGGAGCTAGAAGAAAAGCAATACACGAAGGAGTATTTCGTAGTCCTCAGTCCATCGATGGCTTCATAAGATCCTACTTGTCGGAGATCAATATGATCTACCCCCAGAAAGTCGCAGTGGCCAATGCAACTACAACAAGGCCGCGACGGTGGTTGCCTCCTGTGGAGAATCATGCCAAAATAAACACGGATGCAACAGTCGGAGGCCGGGGACGTTTTGGTGCAGTTGCAGCAATCTGCCGAGATGGAGAGGGAACATTTGAAGGTGCGTCGGCAGTTGTATACAGGACAACTGGAGACCCAGCTACGCTTGAAGCCTTAGCCATCAGAGAGGCCCTCTCCCTCGCTGATGATCTATACCTCCAGAGAATTCACGTGGCTTCGGATTGCAGGGAAGCAGTGGAGGAGATTTCCAGCGGTGGCGCATCAATCTATGGTGCAGTTATACAAGAGATCAAGTTGCATGCATTGTCTTTTATTTCTTGTAAGATACTTCATGAGTTTAGGAGCTCAAACTTTGATGCTCACAACCTTGCGAAATATGCGTTGGGTCTTGGGCCTGGCCGCCATGTTTGGTTTGGCCAGCCCGAGGGTATTCCCTTCGTCCATATAAACATTGTGACGGATGAATAAAAGTTTCGCAGGGTTGCCTCAAAAAAAAACTACACGTGATGTTCTGTTTTTTATTTTTTCACGTACCGTAACGTCACGTACGGCAGCATGATTTTTTCAGGCATAATAGTGTAGCAACACGTACCTTTTTTGAGAAAAACTGTAGACCTTTATTAAGCAATGTTCATGGGTATACAGATGATGTCGGGCAAGACAGAAAGCCACACACGACGCCCGGAAGAAAGTGAAGTAGCAGCCTTAGCCAAAGAACGAGCTTCTACATTGTGCTCCCACTTTTTATGGATAACCTTGGTTGCTCAAAACAATCCCCATTGGTGATTTATTTCGCGAAGAATAGCGGCATATCAACACAAAGCACAAGTCTGAATGTTTGCCACCACTTCAGATGAGTCAGACGCAATGCATACAGAGTTGACGTGAAGATCCGTGGCGAGGGATAGAGCCTCGCTACATGCCTAAGCTTCAAGTGTCGCCGGTTCGACTAGGCCTTCGTAGACAACCACAAATGCCCCTAGGAAGTGGCCATGCCTATCCCAGCAAACAACATCCGCGGGTCGCATTTCTAGAGACGCACCGTCCAGGACCGGCCCTGAGGGGGGGGGTAGGGGGTGCGGGGGGCGGCCGCCCCAGGCCCCTCAGGCCGAGGGGCCCCCCGGGATGTAGTCTGTACTACGCTTGGGCCAAAGTATTAGCGTAACTTCACCTAAAAAAAGTATTAGTGTAGCTGCGCAGGCCGAATCGCATATCAGAGGGCCGAGCTGAAAATTAGATCGCGAGTTCGTGACTAATTAGGGTAGATTCTCTCCTCGACTCCTCCTTCTGCTTTGATGGCCATTGCCGCAACAAGATCGCTGCTCCGCTCTTCCTCTCCTGTTCCTCGTGTTGGCAGCAGGATTGTGAACTTGCGATGGTTTTGCGGTTGTCATCTATGGAGATAGGTTCACTAGTGCAGAACCGGGCTTTAGCGCCGGTTCGTAACGGCCTTTAGTACCGGTTCGGCAACCGGCACTAAAGAGTGGGGACTAAAGGTCCCCCCTTTAGTACCGGTTCGTCACGAACCGGCACTAAAATGCCACCACGTGGCACAGGCCAGGCCAGTCTTTGGTAGACCATTAGTACCGGTTGGTAACACCAACCGATACTAAATGTTTGGGGGGGGGGTTGGTTTTTTTTCATTAATTTTGTGTTTTCCATTTAATTCTTTTTTGTTTGCTGGTATTTTACGATACTACAAATTATGCAGCGTTATGCATATATATAAATAGATTTTCTCGTCGTAGAACACATATATATATATATATATATATATATATATATATATATATATATATATATATATATATATATATATATATATATATATATATATCATCGAATGTCTCACAACCAACACCATTAATTATTCACACATACACATGTATATACATATACAATTTCTCCTACATGTTGCCTTGGTGCTTTCGGAGCATGATGACAAGTGGTCCATGGGGGCGGCAGCGGGTAATAGTATTCTCCTTTGGGATCTATGACCTGATCGAGCAAAAATCTCGCTATTTCCTCTTGAAGTGCTAGTATGCGCTCCGCTGGTAGGAGCTGCTCCTGCACCTCTCTGAACTGTTAAGAAGGAGATCAATATGCATGTGTATTAGTTGTGTGACTAGATATCGATAATGGTGTGAATAGTGTTCTGACAAACGTACCCAGTCCTCTCTTTGACATATGCTCCTTTCGGACGCCATCATGTGAATGTTCTCGCAAACGTAGAATGCACACATATCATTCCCCGGCGCCTGCTTCAGGGCCTTTACGAGAATGGAATTGAATCAGATAATGATTAATCAAGCATGATAATTAATTAATGGTATTGAAACAAGAATTAAAGAGATGGTAGCTAGCTAGCTAGCTAGTACTAATTAATTAATTACCTTTGGTCGATACCAAAACAGCCTTTTTGCCCATTTGCCTGGAGTCACCTTGATGCACTTTGCCCAAGCCCTGCCCGCCGGCAAAGAAAATTAATAAAGGGGTTATTAAATAGTTCATATCAGGAAATGACGAACTAAATAGGCTGAGATATAGTTAATAATGATTGAAAGTACCTGTTGACTATCCCCTTCACGATGGTGTAGTATTTTACTTCTTTCAGTAGTGAGTCCAGTACTTCAACTGTTCCTTTGTCAACTTTAATGTCTAAAAAGATCCAGTGGAAACTGCATGCGCACACGTTTGCATGTCTTAATTAAGCGGGCACGGGCATAACACTAATCAACTATCGTAAACCCTATACACTTAATTATTAACATCTAGCTAGCTAGTAAGCAAAACAGAATTTGTAGTATACAAGACAGTGTGACTCACAGGAAATTGTAAGGAAGTAGTATATCTTTACTGGTATTGAGGCGCTTGAAGAACTCCAGCATGCTTTCCTCTAAACTATCTCGACAAGTTCAAAGATCCCATGTGTACTCATTAATGGTATTTGGGTCAATGAACCCAATGCCATAGCGTTCAGATTTTTTCATTTCATACATCTTCATCCTGCATATAATACCACAGAAAAGAATATATAGTGAGGATAATTACATGTAATGATTGATCAAAATGATCACTACAGCTAGCTTGAGACTTAAATTACAGAAAGAAATCACTTATAGACAATAGCAACTGACAAAAGATTTGTCGAGTGCGTCTTGATTGTATAACTGAAATAGTTCTGAATACTTAACGGAAAGAGCTTTCTCATGGAAGTAATGCTCCTCCTTGACATTCACCATGAGGGACTCTTGATTGCAAATCTTGGTAATGTTCATGTACCATTGATGCAATTCATACATTCTCGTTGGGAGGTTCTTGACCTTGTCTGGCTCGACCAAAGGTTGGCTCCAGACATATTTCCGTTTTATTTCCTCCTCTCTAAGCGGAGACATGGGCTCGATTTCGAGGAATTGTCCAACAGAGATCTTGAGCATTTCAGCCTGCATTATATGCTCCTCCGTTATTACCACATCGGCCAGCTGGGGAACTGAGGGAGTCCTGGACTAGGGGGTGTCCGGATAGCCAGACTATCATCGTCGGCCGGACTCCAAGACTATAAAGATACAAGATTGAAGACTTCGTCCCGTGTCCGGATGGGACTTTCCTTGGCGTGGAAGGCAAGCTTGGCAATACGGATATGTAGATCTCCTACCATTGTAACCGATTCTGTGTAACCCTAGCCCTCTCGGTTCGAGGGGCTCTTGAGGAGTCTGGACTAGGGGTGTCCGGATAGCCGGACTATCATCGTCGGCGGACTCCAAGACTATGAAGATACAAGATTGAAGACTTCGTCCCGTGTCCGGATGGGACTTTCCTTGGCGTGGAAGGCAAGCTTGGCAATACGGATATGTAGATCTCTTACCATTGTAACCGACTCTGTGTAACCCTAGCCCTCTCCGGTGTCTATATAAACCGGAGGGTTTTAGTCCGTAGGACGAACAACCATTACAACAATCATACCATAGGCTAGCTTCTAGGGTTTAGTCTCCTTGATCTCGTGGTAGATCCACTCTTGTACTACCGATATCATCAATATCAATCAAGCATGAGTAGGGTTTTACCTCCATCGAGAGGGCCCAAACCTGGGTTAAAACATCATGTCCCTTGTCTCCTGTTACCATCCGCCTAGACGCACAGTTCGGGACCCCTACCGAGATCCGCGGATTTGACACCGACATTGGTGCTTTCATTGAGAGTTCCTCGTATGCGTCACCGATAGGCTTGATGGCTCCTTGATCATCACCAACGATGCAGATCCAGGTGAGACTTTTCTCCCGGACAGATCTTCATGTTCGGCGGCTTTGCATGCGGGCAATTAAGCAGCCATCTGGAGCAGATCAGCTTCGCCGCTGGCCATCAGGTCGATTTGGAAGCCTAAACTTCACGATCGACATCCGCGGAGACTTGATCTTCGATGGATTCGAGCCACAGCCGAGTGTGCCGCACTGTCACGATGGGCATGATCTAGCTCTGCTGCCGGACAGTGCCCTGGAGGCCACACATGAGTCCGCCCCGATTCTTAATTCGGAGCCGACCGCGCAAATCGAGGACGGGTGGCTAGACACCGCCTCGGGGGCTGCAACCTCTACGGCGATGGAGCCGAATACTGACCTTGTCCCTTGTAAATCTCGTGACTCCGAGGTGCCGGACTCCTCGCCGGACTCCGAACCTCCTGCGCCCTTACCAATCGAATCCGATTGGGCGCCGATCATGGAGTTCACCGCCGTGGACATCTTTCAACACTCACCTTTGGCGACATCCTGAATTCGCTAAAGTATCTCTCGTTATCAGGAGAGACCTGGCCGGACTGCGGCCAGGACGGTTGGGATGCGGACGACGAAGAAATTCAAAGCCCACCCACCACCCACTTTGTAGCCACTGTCGATGATCTAACCGACATGCTAGACTACGACTCGAAGACATCGGCGGTATGGACAACGATGCGGAGGCGACCAGAACCAGCACCTACAGGCAATCGAAAGACCACCTCGTCATCGACATATACATGGTGGACATCCCAAAGGATGGGAATGGGGAAGAAGCGCGGAGGCTGATTCCTCCAAGAAACAGCCCAAGCGCCGGCGTCGATGGCGCCGCTCTAAATCCGCCCTTTGCAAGAATGGAGATTCGGCACGGAGATAATAACACCCAAGAGAGTGCGAAGACAACCCCTCCGGCAAGATTCAGACAGAGGAGGGCGGAGAAGCCAGCCCTCACGAGAGGCGGCGGGGCGAAGAGGTAGAGGATGACAATTACATGCCTCCCTCCGGAGACGAGGCAAGCCTCAACGACAGCAATTTGTTGTGCCGAGGATCCCGTCGAACAAGAGCGTTTCAAACGCAGGCTTATGGCCACGGCAAACAGCCTAAAGAAAAAGCAGCAACAGCTCCGAGCTGATCAAGACCTGCTAGCCGACAGATGGACTGAAGTCCTCGCGGCCGAAGAGTATGAACTCGAACGCCCCTCCAAAAGATACCCAAAACGCAAGTTGCTCCCCCGAGTAGAGGAGGAGGAGTATAAACCCTCATCACCAGCGCACAATACGGCAGACCGACCACCTCGTGGCCGCGACAGAGAGGCATCTAGGCCCTCCATCAGGACCGTACCCCGGCACCGCTCGAAAAGTCTGAAGCCGTGGGGAATCGCCGGACTTGCGAGACATATTGGAGGACAAGGCAAGACAATCAAGATCGATCTCACGGATCACGTGGGCGCCCCACGATGCACGGCGACTACCGTCGCGCCGGATCTGACAACTCCGGCGGGCGAACACGATGAACAAAGCTCGCTTGAGCTACGTCGTGATATTGCCCAATATAGGCGCCGCACACCCACTATGCTTCATAGATGAAGTAATGGATCATCAAATCACGAAGGGTTTAAACCCGTGAACATTGAATCCTACGATGGCTGCAGACCCTTGATGCGGATCGAGACTATCTCCTTCATATCCATATGGCCCGCGGTGGCGATCTCCGCCATCAAATATCTCCTACTCAAGCTTAAAGGACCAGCTCGGCATTGGCTTAATGACTTGCCGGCGAGTCAATTGGGTGTTGGGAGGACACGGAAGCCGCATTCCTTGACAACTTCCGGGGCACATATGTGCGACCACCGACGCCGATGACCTAAGCCACATAATTCAGCAGCCAGACGAATCGGCGAGACAGTTACGGACACGGTTCTTAACAAAGAAAAATCAAATCGTCGAATGTCCGGATGCGAGGCCCTCGCAGCCTTCAAACATAACATCCATGACGAGTGGCTGGCCCGGCACCTAGGATAGGAAAAGCGAAATCCATGGCAGCCCTCACATCACTCATGACCCGCTTACGTGTGGGGAGGACAGCTAGCTAGCCCGCGATAACAACCTCAGCAAAAATTCTGGCAGTCCGGATACCAAGGACCGCAATGGCAGGTCGCGTCGAAACAAATCAAACACCGCGTTAACGGCGATAACACTGAGGATACGGTAGTCAACGCCGGATTCAGAGGCTCTAAACCCAGTCAGCGGAAAAAGCCATTCAAAAGAACTACTCCGGGTCCGTCCAATTTGGACCGAATACTCGACCGCTCGTGCCAAATACGGCACCCGAAAAGCCACCAATCACACCAACAGGATTGTTGGGTATTCAAGCGAGCGAGCAAGTTAATCGCCGAAAACAATGACAAGGGCTGCATAGCGATGGCGAGGAAGAGACCCGGCCGCCGAACAATAGAGACGAAGGTTTCCCCCACAAGTGCGGATGGTAAACATGATATCGCAACCCACATACCCAAGAGGGAGCGAGCGTGCACAAGGGGCGTATATGCGATGGAGCAGTCACCCCAAAGTTCAATCCATGGTCCTCTTGCCCGATCACTTTTGATCGAAGGACCACCACCGATATCCGTCATGGCGGATTCGCGCGTGGTTTTAGACCCAATCGTCGATGGATTTCACCTCACGAGTCTGATGGGCGGCGGCGATGCTGAACTGCTTTATCGGGACACGGTCGCCAAGATGGGCATAGACCCTCAAGGATTAAACCTACAAAGGCGACCTTCAAAGCGTCATACCGGTGTAGAGGCCAATTATGCAGGCTCGGTCCTGCTGGAAGTGGTCTTGAATCCCGGATAACTTCGAGCGAGAGTTAATCTTGACATAGTCCCGTTCGCGATGGCTATCACGCTCTGCTCGGACGGACCGCGTTTACAAAGTTCAGCGGTGCCGCGTTACGCATACCTCAAGCTCAAGATGCGAGGCCCTCGAGTCATCACGGTCAGCGGAAACACTGAACGCTCCCTCCGAGCAGAGGAACACACATGGCTCTCGCGGCGGAAATCTGAGCAGCCTCTTAAGGCAATTTTCGAGTCCGGTACATTAGCGACCAGACCGACCAAACGCTACCGGAGTAACCTACAACAAGACCACCTGGCATGTTCCCGTAGCAATGCGGCCCCAACCCCAGCCCCTGCCAAATTGCAAGACTGGTCCTTCGCGTACATCATTACGCTCTGGAGATACCATGGGCATAGGGGGAGGGGCACGGCCACCACAGGCCCACAATGCGGCTCAACCGCACCAGGGGCTCCCAAGTGTGTGACTCTTTTTATTTTTTTATTTTTTTACACACAGGACTCCGTTCACTGAAGCCTGTCCGTGATGAACTGCGAACACACGATCAACAGACTAGGGAGAAGAAGGTCTGGCGAGTATCCAGGTGGTCTCCATTACGAGCATTAAACACGTTTTCATACGCCATTCCGCAGCCTACCCCTGGAGGGGGACATGTTTAATAGTCTTACCCCTTGCTTAGTGCACTATTTGTATCGTTCTACATTCATCGCAGAATTCCTTGAATAAACAATGCATCGCTTTTTTGCTTATAATCACATTTCTTTCTTATATATGTTCGTTTATGACATATTGCATCCGTACACTTTGGTACGGCCGAATACACCAGGGGCTTAAGTTCCCCGCATTATGGTGTGATAAGTCCGAACACTTTCACAAGTGCGGCACCCCGAACTTATAGCATTATATGCATCGGCTCTGAATCATGTCTTGGGTCAATAGTTGGGTTTGCCCGGCTCCCATGTTTTGGTACCTTACGTTCCGTTTTATCGGCTAAGGTAGCACTGGGAGAACCACTGCGATTGCGCCCCGGTTGAGCTGGGCGAGCGCCTCAGTGGAGAAAGCTAAAACTGACCGTCATGATAAGGCGAGAGCTGGTCGCTGTTCGAGAGGTTTTTTCGAGTCCCTAAAGGCTCATGCCGCTTAGAGCGAGGAACCGGCTCTGTCCGGCCCAAGCGTGGATAGCGCCCCGAACTCGGTCTTCCGAACACTAGGGGCTTCGCCGAAATTTAAAATTATAGAATTCTATGAGTAAGTGAGAGTGTTCAAGCATTATAAGTCCGGTTGCCTCGTTCGTTGTGTTGAGTGCCTGTCTAGATGGACCCAAACATGGGAACAAGAGCGCTCAAGTTTATCCCGAACACCCCAGCACTAGTGGCATGGGGGCTGAAGCCGACGACTTGCCATCTCTCAAATTTGATAAACGGCTGCACAGAAGTTAATATTTTAAATTAATAAGCGTTGCTTAGCGCATATGAACACAGTTTTCAGCGCACAGGATAACATAATGCGATTTTACTCAAATATTACATCCTTGGAGCACTCACCGCAATCATGCGGGCTCCCTTGAGACACTCTTATAATACATTTGGGCGTGCGATACTCCTTGCCCGCCCGGCGCGTCCGTCGAAGCTTCTCGGCGTCCATCCTGCCCGATGCACTTTTGCGGGCAAGGGCCAACGGGCACCTTCAATGTAAGCGGGCTGCTTGATGACTTCCACCGAGGACACGCATCCACCAGCCGCCGCACCAGGGCGAAGTAGCTCCTAGGCATGGCCTCCTTGGGCCTGAGCCGAACTATGAGGCCCTTCATGGCCTGTTCGGCTACCTTGTGGAGCTCGACCAGCTGCTTCAGCTGGTCGCTAAGGGGCACCAGATGTCCGGCCTCAGCATACTGAGACCAGAAGACCTTCTCCGTCGAGCTCCCTTCCTCGGCCCGGTAGAATGCGGCAGCATCGGACACGCTGCGAGGTAGATCTGCAAACGCTCCTGGAGAGCTCCGAATTCGGGTAAGTAACAGGTAATTCACATTCACATGCCTGCTTTGCATGAAAAATGCCTTACCCGCCGCTATTTTCTTCACCGCCTCAATCTCCTGGAGGGCCTTATGGGCTTCGGCCTTAGCGGCCTTGGCACTCTCAAGAGCCGATGCAAGCTCGGACTCTCGAGTCTTTGAGTCGCGCTCCAACCTCTCATGCTTTTCCACGAGAGCCTGGAGCTCTTGCTGCACCTCCGCCACCCGCGCCTCCTGCTTCTCTCGCTCCGCTCGTTCCGTGGCCGCATTACGTTCGGCCGCGGACACGACCTCCTTCAGGGTCGCCACCTCGTTCGTGGCCCCTGGAGTACCCACGTTATCCTTGTTATTTCTCTTGCAACCAAAATTCTTTTCTGTAAGGTAAAAATTCAATACGGTGTCACTCACCTTCCTTGTCCTCGAGCTGCTTCTTGGCACGGCCGAGCTTGCTCTCGGACCGCTCGAGGTTCTGCTTCAAAGCATTGACCTCCGCAGTCAGTGCGGCAGAGGTCAGCAGCCTGCAATCCCATATTGACATATTTTTTAGACCTCCTACGTATATCTTTGTAAGATCCTCAGTCCGGCTTTTCTTTCCGAACACCGAACCGAGCATCAGGGGCTACTGTCTATGCGGTATTATATTACATGAGTTAAAATTCTTACCTCAAAGCCTGTTAGAAGGCTGCTGCAGGCTTCGGTCAGCCCGCTCTTGGCGAGTGAACCTTGAATCACCCCACTCATGGCGGTGCGGTGTTCTTCTTGATGGAAGCGCCGTTGGCGCCTCCAACAAGTTATCCGGCGCCTCGGTTGGGGCGGCCGCCGGTGTCCTGATCTTGCCCTTCTTACGAAGGGGCCGCCTGCCGGACTCCGGAACCACTGCGGGTTCGGTGGCGAGTCCGGTGCGAAGTCCGGGAGGTTGCCCTGTGGCACCTCTGGAGTCTCCCCCTCCTGGTGGGTCCCCTCCTGGGATCCCACCTCGGCGTCATCAGCGTCACGAGGGGTGGAGGCGGTCGGAAGGGAATCCACATCTGACGGAGCCAAGGACCCGCTCGATGAAGCGGGAAGATCGTCCTTGGCCGGACTATAGGTTGTATGCAGCATTAGAAGGACACCACGTGGCAAACAGAGAAATTATAAATCACCCAGGAATTCGGACACTTACGATCTTGCCAGGGGCTTGGCCCTTGAAGGCCACTCCTCGTCCCCGTCGTCGGCGTTGGCGGAGCAGTCCGGAGAAAGGGTCCGTCCTTTCTTGAACCCTTCGGCCGCCCCCGTTGGGGAGGCCTTCCTCTTCTTCTCTCCCCCCGCTGGGGAAGAGGCCTCTTTCTCCTCCTCCTCGGGGGAGGAGTCCACCTCGGAGTCATCGGATGATGAGTCCGATATCACCTGGCGCCGGGAACTCCTTCGGGTTCCCGTGGCCTTCTTCTTGGCCTTATTCTCCGGCACCACGTAAAGGGACGGAACCAGCAGCCCCGTCAAACGGGTGTCCGCTGGGTCTTCGGGAAGGGGAGCCGGACAGTTAACCTGTCCGGACGTCTTCTGCCAGTCCTGTTAAAGGCATTGGGAGTTTTAGATCCCACATAGAGTCAAACTATGAAAGAAATGAGTGTCCCATAAAGGATAACATAGCTTATCTCGCCGGCCGGGCGCTGCGTGCTGAATCCGCGATCTTCAGTTGCGGATGTGGGGGCTTCTCCGCCCTTGAACAGCACCCTCCAGGCAGCTTCGTATGTCGTGTCGAAGAGCCCGCTCAAGGTCCGGTGCTGTGCCGGATCAAACTCCCGCAAATTGAAAGCCCGTTGCTGGCAGGGGAGAATCCGGCGGACGAGCATGACCTGTATCACGTTGACAAGCTTGAGCTTCTTGTTCACGAAGTGCAGAGGCAGGCTGGAGTCCTCTCGGCTCCTCCGAACTACCCTATAGCAAGCCCTTCTCTTTCCGGGAGGTGAGCTGCATGGGGTACCAAATCTGAACTTCGGGGCGCTGCCCATTTAAGTCACGCGGCTCGATGATGTAAACCACCCGATTGCCACCCTTGACGGACTCCATGAAGGCACCCTCGAGCTAGATGGCGTTGGGCATTTTGCCCACCATGGCACCTCCGCACTCCGCTTGGCGCCCTTCACCACCTTGACTTGACATTGAAGGTCTTTAGCCACAAGCGAAGTGGGGCTGGATCTGAAGGAAGGCCTCGCACCTGACGATAAACGCCGAGATGTTGAGGATGAAGTTTGGCGCCGGATCGTGGAAGTCCAGCCGTAGTAGTACATGAGCCCCGGACGAAGGGGTGAATTGGGAAGCCTAGTCTTGGCGGAGGAAGTGGGGAAGAAATCGACCCTCTCATGGGGCTGGGGGTGGGGATGAGCTGCCCCTCGTCAGGCGGTCGGTCTTGTGATGTCATTTGGGCAGTATCTGGCACCGTGCAGCTTCTCGATGTGCCCCTCCGTAATGGAGGAGGCCATCCACTGCCTCCGCTCCGGACATGGCTGGAGAAGGTTGAGGCGAGATGTGCGGACTTGGGCGCAGGAGCTCGAGTCTTGCGGAGATGGATAGGCAAAGGAGGAAGAAGGCATAGGTAAAAAAGGTGGATCCTTATCCCCTTATATATGGGTGGACGAAGACTATGCGTCCCCACCGGCCTGGTAAAACTCGCTTATCTCCCAAGCGCCACAATCAATGGCGCGGTTGGGTTAACCACGTCCGTATTGATGGGAATCCTGGAATAAGGGGAACACGATCTCTGCTTCGACAAGACGTGCCAAGGAAACCGCTTCGCTAAACGCGTTGAGGTGGTATAATAAAAACGATTCAAGTAAAGGCTTGGTAGTGGCGTGACATCACGGCACAAAATACGTCAGCAGATTGAACTTGTGCACATATTATTCTCTCTACGGTGGTATGTGGAATTTATTTTCTGAGCGGACACTATCTGGTGTTCACAACCTTCTATGAATTATTGGAGGAGGAACCCGCCTTGCAATGCGAAGACAATATGCATGCGGACTTGTCGTCATTGAAGCCTGGTTAGGGAGCTCTTGAGGAGTCTGGACTAGGGGTGTCGGATAGCCGGACTATCATCGTCGGCGGACTCCAAGACTATGGAGATACAAGATTGAAGACTTCGTCCCGTGTCCGGATGGGACTTTCCTTGGCGTGGAAGGCAAGCTTGGCAATACGGATATGTAGATCTCCTACCATTGTAACCGATTCTGTGTAACCCTAGCCCTTCCGGTGTCTAGACGAACAACCATTACAACAATCATACCATAGGCTAGCTTCTAGGGTTTAGCCTCCTTGATCTCGTGGTAGATCCACCCTTGTACTACCCATATCATCAATATCAATCAAGCAGGAGTAGGGTTTTACCTCCATCGAGAGGGCCCGAACCTGGGTAAAAACATCGTGTCCCTTGTCTCCTCTTACCATCTGCCTAGACGCACAGTTCGGGACCCCCTACCTGAGATCCGCCGGTTTTGACACCGACAGGAACGTTAACAGTTTGCCCACAATAATATTGGACATGCGTACTCCTCTCATGTGTTGTTGGCACAACAAGCGGGGGGATCGATTGCGCCGCCTATTCTCCCAGCTGGGGAAGGGTTTTCCCGCATTTTTTGCCCGCTGCTTGTTGGCTCGAGCTCGAGCTCGCTTCCTTCTGTGGTAGTGCTCGATGTGACTTCCTGATTTGGCGCTCATAGTCTGAGTCAACAGGCTTGGAAGCTGGTGCTCTAGCCATACGAATGAAGTGGTCAATCTTTTCCTCAGGCACTTTCTCCCTTGGCGGCGGTGCCGGTTTCGGTGCAAAATGGGCGTCCACTTGGGCCTGCACTATGGATGTGTTTTGCTCCTCAATCATATGTCGTAAGGCCTCTGAGGAAGAGGAGCGAGGCTTGGACCATATTTATATTGCTTGTCTCCGCCTGTACTTCCTGAACTACCTCGACTCGTACCGCTACACACCATAGCTGCGGCGTGTCTCTTCTATGATTCTTTGAGGCGGCGGAGGCGGGTGGCGTGGCTGAGTTGGAGCGGGAGGAGTGGCTGACTGTTGTGCGGACTTGAAGCGGGAGGTGTGGCGACACGGTGTCGGATTGGAATCGGAGGTGGCTGACGCTGTGCGGACTTGAAGCGAGTCGCTCACGCGTTGAGGACTTGGAGGAGTTGGCGAACTTCGAGGAGGAGTCGGCTCACGCGTTCGTGGACTTGGAGGAGCAGGAGTCTGCTGACTCAGTGGCGGACTTCGAGGAGGAGTCGGCAGACAACGCGGTGTCGGTGGACTTTGAAAGATGATGCAATCCTTTCTTCATAGGATGATACAATGTATGGCCTCTCCTAGTGTGCGCTCGTCTTCACCTCCAGGAATGTCAAGCTGTAGCCCTGAATATGGATCCACCACTTCATCAACCAAGACACGAGCATAGCCCTCTTGAATCGGGGTGCAATGGAAGGTTGCTTCGGGGGTAATTGTAAAAGCAATGCCGTTCACCACCTTCATGGATATGTTCTTCATTTTGGAGTGTAGCTCACAGTTAGTGTTCTCTATGATGTCATCCACAGGGTATGCATCCAACAGTGTGTCGCCCGGGGCAGAACCAACGCTGCTTCTCGGCATGGATGGGACGGTGCTATCCAATGCTGGACGATCATCCGCTTGCTACTGCCGCTGCTGAGACCCCCTTTCCTGGCTAAGTGAGTCGATCTGCTGCTGCTGGAATTTGAGTGCCAAGCCAGCGTGCCTTGCTTCTAGGCCTTGAAGGCGTTCTGCGTCCTGCTTCCTCTACTCCTCCTCCAGCTTCCTCTTCTTATCCTCCTCCATCTTCTTTCTTGCACGGGACCTGTAGTCGTCGTTCCATTCCGAAAATCCCTCATACCAGGGAATAACGCCCTTGCCTCATGTTCTTCCCGGGTGTTCAGATTTCAGTAGCGTGCAAGAAGCTCGTCGTTCCCTCTGTTGGGCGTGAACACTCCCATTCGATCTTCTTCTATTGCATCAAGTATATTTTGTTCGGCTCCTTTTAGACTTGCCTTCTGCGAAACCAGGCATGTCTTCGGGTCCAACGCCCCCCCATGCACATAGAACCAAGTTCTGCACCTGGGGGGCCAGCTCCTAGTAACCGGAGTGACCCTTGCATCCTCCATCTCTTGCTCAGACTTATCCCACTTAGGCATTCCCTCCGCATAGCCACCTGGACCCAACCTATGGAACTGCGTCTTTTTTGCGGCATTGGCCTTCTTTTTAATTGACCGTTCCTTAGATAATTCTGATTCATTGAATTTCACGAAATCGGCCCAATGTTCTCTTTGCTTCTCCAGCGTTCCCGTGAATTTTGGAGTCTTCCTTTCTGCAGCTAGGTAGTTGGCCCATACAGTTTTCTTGTGGGTGTTGAATGCAATTTCCATCTTCTTAAGAGCAGCGCCCTTGACTTTCTCCACATCTGCTTCAGTGAAATAATCTGGTAGGGTGAAATGTTCCATTTGAGATTACCAAAGGGCTTTTTTTTGCTCTGTTGTTGACCCAAGTAACACCTGGACGTTTAGTTTTTGGCTCTTTCCATTCTTGAATGGAGATCGGGAGTTGGTCCTTCACAGGAACTCCGCACTGACGAGTCCACTTGTTCGCAATGTTCTTAGGCTTGAGGGGTTCGCCACTAGGTTTGGTGGATTCGATGTTGTACTTTACACCCTCCTTCAACTTTCTGCCCGGGCCTCGCTTTGTCCTGCTGTCTGTAGAAGCAGATTTGCTCGACCCGAAGGGATAAAAGAAGAAAGATCGATTCGTTAATATATCTTCAAATAAAATAACATGTGATGATCACCATGATGCCTGCTTATATAAATATACCTCGCCGGTACTCTTTGTTATTTGAAGATCAGCATTGTCTGTGTCATCATAAATATTGTCTGTGTCATCATAATCATAATCATAGTTCATGACTTCATCAGCTCGGTCGTTGAGATCGGATATCTTTGCACCCTCTCCGGTATTGTTCAGATATTGAGAGCCGTCATCTGCTTCATTCAGATCATCTAGCCTGCGAGGGCTCCGTATGATGTCGAACAATTCCTCTTCTCTCTCTCTGCCGGAATTGTCCGCCATAGCTTTTACTTAACTAATATAGAAGAAATATAAAACAATTTAGTATTCAAATTGCAATGCATGGATGCAATCAATAAGGAAAAACTGAATCATATATATAGTACATAATATATGCATCGTCTTGATTAATATATAATCTCGAATACATCATCATCTCAAATAATATATATAATCTGGAATACATCGTCTTGAATACTATATATCGAATACATCACTGGCTAGGTACCTAATAAAGATCTCTGTTGGAAAAGGTAGTGCCTAGGAGGCGCTTAAGCATGCCTAGGCGCTAGGCAATGGCCAATCGCCTCGCCTAGGGTATAAGCAGAAGTCTAGGTAGAGCAAGTAAGAAGTTGTCTACCCGAGCGAGAAATCATTCCATATTGCACTGATATGCCAAAAGGGCCATATTCTAATCGTAGTATCTGGTAGTTAACATAATTATATGCCCTGAATTAATAAAATACACATATAATGACCACATATACACTCTGATAGTAAAAATCATATTACCGCCTAGCCTGCGCCTAAGGCTCTTAAGCACCGCCTAGGCACTAGGCAAAGGCCAAGCGCCTCGCTTACGCCTACCGCTTTTTCCAACCTTGATAAAGATCGAGTACTACAGAACAATCTAGGCCACTCGCGGTTCCTGGGGTGCGGGCGGTGGACACCCAAAGAGAAGGAACCATCACAGGATCATATCTCCGGTCATCTGCCCAAAGAACCTGCCAAGTATTGGAGAACCTGACGTCCATAGCAGCCATGTAGCGATGGGCGTGCTAAATCCTCCTCACGACACGGCGACGCACCACCTCCGGTGGGGCCAGCTCCTCTGCACCGAATGTGGCCCACGCGAACGCCACCAAAGGAGATCGAGGTCGACAGCGGGACCCGAGGCAGGTTCCTCACCAAGCAGCGCATCCCGAGTAACACCTCCCGATGCCATTTCGGCGGAGCCAGGTCGAACATGGATCCTCTGAAGCAGGACGTAAATGTGAGCGAACGGTCGACGGCGAGGATGCGGCCGGGCATATCGTCGAGAACAAATACTATATGCCCGCAAAAAGTAACATTTTTTAAATGATTGGATTGTATATATATGCAAATTCTAACAATTTGACATTAATCTAATTCATCTAAATAAAACTAATTCTAAAATTTCTAACATTTCTGATTATATAACTAACATTTCTATAACATTTATAATATTTATATAACTAAAGAACATAAAAATTGCTAACATTTCTATAAATATTTCTATAACTAAAAAACAGAAAAATTTCTAACATTTCTATAGATATTTCTATAACTAAAAAACAGAAAATTTTCTATAACTAAAATTTATAACAAAAAAAACTTGTGTGTGTGTGTGTGTGTGTGTGGACACATGGCAGCCCGGGCATGAGCTCACCGGCGAGGCAGCGACGGGGCGGCGACGACGGGGCGACGGGACGGGCGGATTTACGACAGGCGGGCGCGACACCAGGGGACGAGGGGGACGGGATGGCCGTGGCGGCGACGGCAACGGGGGTGGCGACGAGGGGCAGGGACGGCCGGGCGGCGACGCGTCGGGTGTGGCAACGGCGTCAATCAGGGCAGCAGGCGGCGTGTCATCGACGGAGAGGAAGAAACACAGGAAAACTGAATTTTTTTCAAGTGTTGTATATATAGGATGGACCTTTAGTACCGGTTGGTGGCACCAACCGGTACTAAAGGTCTGTTTTGGCCAGGCCAATCGACGGGAAGCACCCCCCTTTAGTACCGGGTCGTAGCATCAACCGGTACTAAAGACCCCCTCCTTAGTACCGGTTGCAGCCACCACCCGGTACTAAAGGGTGTCTTTGGCCTTGATCTTGGTCTGGCAAGTTTAGTCTCACCTCGCTAGCCGAGGGGCGACCGCACTGGTTTATAAGCCCCAGTGCGGTAGCTCTCTCGAGCTCCTCTCCAAAGCAGGCCTACTGGGCCTACATGTTCTCTCCTGCCCTGTGGGCCTACTTGTTGGAAATATGCCCTAGAGGCAAAACAAATTAGTTATTATTATATTTCCTTGTTCATGATAATCGTTTATTATCCATGCTATAATTGTATTGATAGGAAACTCAGATACATGTGTGGATAAATAGACAACACCATGTCCCTAGTAAGCCTCTAGTTGACTAGCTCGTTGATCAATAGATGGTTACGGTTTCCTGACCATGGACATTGGATGTCGTTGATAACGGGATCACATCATTAGGAGAATGATGTGATGGACAAGACAATCCTAAGCCTAGCACAAAGATCGTGTAGTTAGTATGCTAAAGCTTTTCTAATGTCAAGTATCATTTCCTTAGACCATGAGATTGTGCAACTCCGGATACCGTAGGAATGCTTTGGGTGTACCAAGCGTCACAACGTAATGGGTAGCTATAAAGGTACACTACGGGTATCTCCGAAAGTGTCTGTTGGGTTGGCACGAATCGAGACTGGGATTTGTCACTCCGTGTGACGGAGAGGTATCTCTGGGCCCACTCGGTAGGACATCATCATAGTGCACAATGTGACCAAGGGGTTGATCACAGGATGATGTGTTACGGAGCGACTAAAGAGACTTGCGGTGCGAGATTGAACAAGGTATCGGGATACCGACGATCGAATCTCGGGCAAGTACTATACCGATTGACAAAGGGAATTGTATACGGGATTGCTTGAATCCTTGACATCGTGGTTCATCCGATGAGATCATCATGGAACATGTAGGAGCCAACATGGGTACCAGATCCGCTGTTGGTTATTGGCGGAGAGCTGTCTCGGTCATATCGCATGACTCCCGAACCCGTAGGGTCTACACATAAGGTTCGGTGGCGCTAGAGTTGTTATGGGAATTAGTGTGCAGTTACGAATGTTGTTGAGTCCGGGTGAGATCCCGGACGTCATGAGGAGTTCGGAATGGTCCGGAGGTAAAGATTTATATATGGGAAGTCCTATTTTGGCCACCGGAAAATGTTCGGGATTTTTCGGTATAGTACCGGGAAGGTTCTAGAAGGTTCCGGAGTGGGGCCCACCTGCATGGGGGGACCCACATGAATGTGGGTAGTGGGGGCAAGGCCCCACAACCCTGGTCAAGGCGCACCAAGATCCCCCCTTAGAAGGAATAAGATCATATCCCGAAGGGATAAGATCAAGATCCCTAAAAAAGGGGGATAACAATCGGTGGGGAAGGAAATGATGGGATTTCTTTCCTCCCACCTTTGCAAATGCCCCAATGGACTTGGAGGGCAAGAAAACATCCCCCTCCACCCCTATATATAGTGGGGAGGCGCATGGGAGCTACACCCTTCCCCTGGCGCAGCCCTCTCCCTCCCCAACACCTCCGTAGTAGTAGTAGTGCTTGGCGAAGCTCTACCGTTGAACTGCAAGCTCCACCACCACGCCGTCGTGGTGCCGGAGCTCTCCCTCAACTTCTCCTCTCCCCTTGCTGGATCAATAAGTAGGAGACGTCCCCGGGATGTACGTGTGTTGAACGCGGAGGTGCCGTCCGTTTGGCACTAGGATCATCAGTTATTTGGATCACGACGAGTACGACTCCGTCGACCCCGTTCACCTGAACGCTTCCGCTTAGCGATCTACAAGGGTATGTAGATGCACTCTCCTTTCCTCGTTGCTAGATTAATCCGTAGATTGATCTTGGTGATGCGTAGAAAATTTTGAATTTCTGCTACGTTCCCCAACGGTGGCATCATGAGCTAGGTCTATCGTAGTTTCTATGCACGAGTAGAACACAAGTTCTTGTGGCGTTGATCTTTGTTCAATATGCTTACCGTTACTAGTCCAATCTTGTTTTGACAAGTATTGTGGGATGAAGCGGCTCGGACCGACCTTACGTACACTTACGTGAGGCAGGTTCCACCGACCGACATGCACTTGTTGCATAAGGTGGCTAGCGGTGCCGATCTCTCCCACTTTAGTCGGATCGGATTCGATGAAAAGGGTCCTTATGAAGGGTAAATAGCAATTGGCATATCACGTTGTGGTTTTTGCGTAGGTAAGAAACGTTCTTGCTAGAAACCCATAGCAGCTATCGTAAAACATGCAACAACAATTAGAGGACATCTAACTTGTTTTTGCGGGGTATGCTATGTGATGTGACATGGCCAAAAGAATGTGATGAATGATATGTGATGTATGAGATTGATCATGTTCTTGTAATAGGAATCACGACTTGCATGTCGATGAGTATGACAACCGGCAGGAGCCATAGGAGTTGTCTTAATTTATTGTATGACCTGCGTGTCAATGAACAACGCCATGTAATTACTTTACTTTATTGCTAAACCGTTAGCCATAGTAGTAGAAGTAATAGTTGGCGAGACAACTTCATGGAGACACGATGATGGAGATCATGGTGTCATGCCGGTGACGATGATGATCATGGAGCCCCGAAGATGGAGATCAAAAGGAGCAAAATGATATTGGCCATATCACGTCACTTTTGATTGCATGTGATGTTTATCATGTTTATGCATCTTATTTGCTTAGAACGACGGTAGCAAATAAGATGATCCCTCATTAAAATTTCAAGAAAGTGTTCCCCCTAACTGTGCAACGTTGCGAAGGTTCGTTGTTTCGAAGCACCACGTGATGATCGGGTGTGATAGATTCTAACGTTCGAATAGAACGGGTGTAAGCCAAATTTACACACGCAATACACTTAGGTTGACTTGACGAGCCTAGCATGTACAGACATGGCCTCGGAACACGGAAGACCGAAAGGTCGAGCATGAGTCGTATAGAAGATACGATCAACATGAAGATGTTCACCGACGTTGACTAGTCCGTCTCACGTGATGATCGGACACAGCCTAGTTGACTCGGATCATGTAATCACTTAGATGACTAGAGGGATGTCTATCTGAGTGGGAGTTCATAAGATGAACTTAATTATCCTGAACATAGTCAAAAGGTTTTTGCAAATTATGTCGTGGCTCGCGCTTTAGTTCTACTGTTTTAGATACGTTCCTAGAGAAAATTCAGTTGAAAGTTGATAGTAGCGATTATGCGGACTAGGTCCGTAAACTGAGGACCGTCCTCGTTGCTTCGTAGAAGGCTTATGTCCTTAATGCACCGCTCGGTGTGCTGAACCTCAAATGTCGTTTGTGGATGTTGCGAACATCTGACATACACGTTTTGATGACTACGTGATAGTTCAGTGCGTAATGTTAAACGGTTTAGAATTGAGGCACCGAAGACATTTTTGAAATGTCATAGAACATATGAGATGTTTCAAGAGCTGAAATTGGGATTTCAGGCCCGTTCCCACGTCAAGAGGTATAAGACCTCCAACGAGTTTCTTAGCCTGCAAACTAAGGGAGAAAAGATCAATCGTTGAGCTTGTGCTCAGATTGTCTGAGTACAACAATCACTTGAATCGAGTGGGAGTTGATCTTCCAGATGAGATGGTGATGTTTCTCCAAAGTCATTGCCACCAAGCTGCTAGAGCTTCGTGATGAACTATAACATATCAGGGATAGATACGATGATCCTTGAAATATTCGTGATGTTTGACACCGCGAAAGTAGAAATCAAGAAGGAGCATCAATTGTCGATGGTTAGTGAAACCACTAGTTTCAAGAAGGGAAAGGGCAAGAAGGGATACTTCATGAAACGGCAAATCAGCTGCTGCTCTAGTGGAGAAACCCGAGGTTGAACCCAAACCCGAGACTAAGTGCTTACGTAATAGGGGAGCGATCCTTTGAAGCAGAATTACCCTAGATACTTGGTAGATGAGAAGGCTGGCAAGGTCGATAGAAGTATATTGGATATACATTATGTTAATGTGTGCTCTACTAGTACTCCTAGTAGCACCAGGGTATTAGATATCGGTTCGGTTGCTAAGTGTTAGTAACTCGAAATAAAAGGCTGCAGAGTAGATGGAGACTAGCTAAAGGTGAGCTGGCATTATGTGTTGGAAGTTTTCCAAGCTTGATGTGATCAAGCATCGCACGCTCCCTCTACCATCGAGATTGGTGTTAAGCCTAAATAATTGTTATTTGGTGTTTGCGTTGAGCATAGACATGATTTGATTATGTCTATCGCAATACGGTTATTCATTTAAGGAGAATAATGGTTACTCTGTTTATTTGAATAATACCTTCAATGGTCTTACACCCAAAATGAATGGTTTATTGAATCTCGATCGTAGTGATACACATGTTAATGCCAAAAGATATAAGATAGTAATGATAGTACCACCTACTTGTGGCACTGCCATGTAAGTCATATTGGTATAAAACACATGAAGAAGCTCCATGTTGATGGATCTTTGGACTCACTCGTTTTTGGAAAAGTTTGAGACATGCGAACCATGACTATTGGTGTATATGCATGAAGAAACTCCATGCAAATGGACCGTTTGGACTCACTTGATTTGGAATCACTTGAGGCATGCAAATCATACCACATGGGCAAGATGACTGAAAGCCTCGTTTTCAGTAAAATGGAACAAGAAAGCAACTTGTTGGAAGTAATACATTTTGATGTGTGCAGTCCAATGAGTCTTTGAGGCACTTGATGGATATCGTTATGTTCTTACTTCACGGATGATTTGAGTAGATACTGAGTATATTTACTTGATGAAACACGAGTATGAATTATTGAATCGTTCAAGTAATTTCAGAGTGAAGTTGAAGATCATCGTGACAAGAGGATGAAATGTCTATGATATGATCATAGAGATGAGTATCTGAGTTCTGAGCTTTGGCATAATTAAGACATTGTGGAAATTGTTTCACAATTAATACCGCCTGGAACACCATAGTGTGATGGTGTGTCCGAACATCATAGTTGCACCCTATTGGATATGGTGCGTACCATGATGTCTCTTATTGAATTACCACTATTGTTCATGGGTTAGGCATTAGAGACAACCGCACTCACTTTAAATAGGGCACCACGTAATTCCGTTGAGATGACACTGTTTGAACTATGGTTTGGAGAAACCTAAGTTGTCGTTTCTTAAAAGTTTGGGGCTGCGACGCTTATGTGAAAAAGTTTCTGGTTGATAAGCTCGAACCCAAAGCGGATAAAATGCATCTTCATGGGACACCCAAAACAGTTGGGTATAACTCCTAATTCAGATCCGAAAGCAATAGGGATTGTTTCTTGAATCAGGTCCTTTCTCGAGGAAGAGTTTGTCTCGAAAATTGAGTGGGAGGATGGTGGAGACTTGATATGGTTATTGAACCGTCACTACAACTAGTGTGTAGCAGGGCACGGGAGGTTGTTCCTGTGGCACCTACACCAATTGAAGTGGAAGCTTATGATAGTAATCATGAAACTTCGGATCAAGTCACTACCAAACCTCGTAGGTCGACAAGGACGCGCACTACTTTAGAGTGGTACTTAATCCTATATTGGAGGTCATGTTGCTAGTCAACAATGAACCTACGAGCTATGGAGAAGCGATGGTGGGCCCGTATTCCGACAAATGGTTAGAAGCCGTGAAATCCGAGATAGGGTTCATGTATCATAACAAAGTATGGACTTTGGTGGACTTGCCCGATGATCGGCAAGCCGTTGAGATAAATGGATCTTTAAGAAGAAGACGGACGTGGACGGTAATGTTGCCGTCTATGAAGCTCGACTTGTGGCAAAGAGTCTTTTCACAAGTTCAAGGAGTTGACTACGATGAGATTTTCTCATCCGTAGCGATGCTTAAGTCCGTCGGAATCATGTTAGCACTAGCTGCATTTATGAAATCTGGCAGATGGATGTCAAAACAAGTTTCCTTACCAGTTTCCGTAAGGAAAGGTTGTATGTGATACAATCAGAAAGGTTTTGTCGATCCTAAGGATGCTAAAAGTATGCTAGCTCCAGCGATCCTTCCATGGACTAGAGCAAGCATCTCGGAGTCAGAATATGCGCTTTGATGGAATGATCAAAGATTTTGGGTTTGTACAAAGTTTATGAGAAACTTGTATTTCCAAAGAAGTGAGTGGGAGCACTATAGAATTTCTGATGAGTATATGTTGCTGACATATTGTTGATCAGAAATGATGTAGAGTTTCTGGAAAGCATATAGGGTTGTTTGAAAAGTGTTTTTCAATAGAAAACCTGGATTAAGCTGCTTGAACATTGAGCATCAAGATCTATGAGGATAGATCAAAAACGCTTAATGGTACTTTCAAATGAGCACATACCTTGACATGATCTTGAAGGTGTTCAAGATGGGTCACTCAAAGAAGGAGTTCTTGCCTGAGTTGTAAGGTATGAAGTTAAGACTTAAAGCTCGACCACGGCAGAATAGAGAGAAAGGACGAAGGTTGTCCCCTATGCTTTAGACGTAGGCTCTACATATGCTATGCTGAGTACCGCACCTGATGTGTGCCTTGCCACGTGTCTGGCAAGGGGGTACAAGAGTGATCCAGGAATGGATCATTGGACAACGGTCAAAATTGTCCTTGGAGTAATAATGACATGTTTCTCGATTATGGAAGTGATAAAGAGTTCAGCGTAAAGGGTTACGTCGATGCAAGCTTTAACACCTATCCGAATGACTCTGAGTAGCAAACTGGATACGTATAGTGGAGCAACCATTTGGAATAGCTCCAAGTGGAGCGTGGAAGCAGCATTTACAATATGACCTAGAGATTTGCAAAGTACATACGGATCTGAATGTTGTAGACCCGTTGACTAAAACCTCTCTCACAAGCAAAACATGATCAAACCCCAGAACTCATTGAGTCTTAATCACATGATGATGTGAACTAGTTTAGTGACACTAGTAAACTCTTTAGATGTTGGTCACATGGCGATGTGACCTGTGAGTGTTAATCACATGGCGATGTGAACTATATTATTGACTCTAGTGCAAGTGGGAGACTGTTGGAAATATGCCCTAGAGGCAATAACAAATTAGTCATTATTATATTTCCTTGTTCATGATAATCGTTTATTATCCATGCTATAATTGTATTGATAGGAAACTCAGATACATGTGTGGATACATAGACAACACCATGTCCCTAGTAAGCCTCTAGTTGACTAGCTCGTTGATCAATAGATGGTTACGATTTCCTGACCATGGACATTGGATGTCATTGATAACGGGATCACATCATTAGGAGAATGATGTGATGGACAAGACCCAATCCTAAGCCTAGCACAAAGATCGTGTAGTTCGTATGCTAAAGCTTTTCTAATGTCAAGTATCATTTCCTTAGACCATGAGATTGTGCAACTCCCAGATACCGTAGGAATGCTTTGGGTGTACCAAACGTCACAACGTAACTGGGTGGCTATAAAGGTACACTACGGGTATCTCCGAAAGTGTCTGTTGGGTTGGCACGAATCGAGACTGGGATTTGTCACTCCATGTGACGGAGAGGTATCTCTGGACCCACTCGGTAGGACATCATCATAATGTGCACAATGTGACCAAGGGGTTGATCACGGGATGATGTGTTACGGAACGAGTAAAGAGACTTGCCGGTAACGAGATTGAACAAGGTATCACGATACCGACGATCGAATCTCGGGCAAGTACTATACCAGTTGACAAAGGGAATTGTATACGGGATTGCTTGAATACTTGACATCGTGGTTCATACGATGAGATCATCGTGGAACATGTGGGAGCCAACATGGGTATCCAGATCCCGCTGTTGGTTATTGGCCAGAGAGCTGTCTCGGTCATGTCTGCATGATTCCCGAACCCGTAGGGTCTACACACTTAAGGTTCGGTGGCGCTAGAGTTGTTATGGGAATTAGTGTGCGATTACGAATGTTGTTGAGTCCCGGACGTCACGAGGAGTTCGGAATGGTCCGGAGGTAAAGATTTATATATGGAAGTCCTATTTTGTCCACCGGAAAATGTTAGGGATTTTTCGGTATTGTACCGCAAGGTTCTAGAAGGTTCGGAGTGGGGCCCACTGCATGGGGGACCCACATGAACGTGGTAGTGGGGGCAATGCCCCACACCCCTGGTCAAGGCGCACCAAGATCCCCCCTTAGAAGGAATAAGATCATATCCCGAAGGGATAAGATCAAGATCCCTAAAAAAGGGGGATAACAATCGGTGGGGAAGGAAATGATGGGATTTCTTTCCTCCCACCTTTGCCAACGCCCCAATGGACTTGGAGGGCAAGAAAACATCCCCCTCCACCCCTATATATAGTGGGGAGGCCCATGGGAGCTACACCCTTCCCCTGGCTCAGCCCTCTCTCTCCCCAACACCTCCTCCTCCGTAGTAGTGCTTGGCGAAGCTCTGCCGGAGAACTGCAAGCTCCACCACCACGCCGTCGTGCTGCCGGAGCTCTCCCTCAACTTCTCCTCTCCCCTTGCTGGATCAATAAGTAGGAGACGTCCCCGGGATGTACGTGTGTTGAACGCGGAGGTGCCGTCCGTTTGGCACTAGGATCATCAGTTATTTGGATCACGACGAGTATGACTCCATCGACCCCGTTCACCTGAACGCTTCCGCTTAGCGATCTACAAGGATATGTAGATGCACTCTCCTTTCCTTGTTGCTAGATTACTCCGTAGATTGATCTTGGTGATGCGTAGAAAATTTTGAATTTCTGCTACGTACCCCAACACTACTGAGCCTTTGCGGGCCTGGATCCTGGCCCAACAAAAGGTTGTGTTTCTAGTCGTATGCAGGTCGCTTTGGCCCAGTAGGCGGGCTTTTTTATTTTCTTAATTTTTTTTGCTTTATTTATTTTTGTTTTATTTATTTTTGAGTTGTTTTTTGCTGTATTTAGAGTTTCTTTGTGAATATTTTTGCTTTAGGTACAAAAAATTACGAACATTCTGTTAGTGCCGGTAGTTTTCAAATTTGAATAGTTTAAATTTTGAATTATTTGAAATTTGTGTGAATCACTAGTTTGTGAATAACTGAACTCTGAAAATGGATTTTTCAGTGATTCTTTTTTCTTATGTTTAATATTAGTGTGTTTTATCATTATATTCAATTTGGTAATGCTTAGGTTATTTAAAAAAGAAATGCCTTTAGAACAGATGAGTTTTCGTCCAAAACCCTGATACTTTGAAAGAGATTGTCCATATTGTACACGAAGTGCATCCAGTTTTTGCCGTAACCCTCTCTACTTTTTTGCACATGCTATGTGGGTGAAATTGTGATACCATGCCAACTTTCAACCTTTTCTGAGTTCATTTAAAATGCTTTTCAATTTCAGGGTCATTTAGCTGAAAAAATCAGTAAATGCATGAAAGAATTTGTTTGCACATAAAATTTCTTCGTGTTTCAAATGCTAAAACACATAACTACCCTAACTATTATAGAGATTCCCTCCTGGGTGTGAAACACAGAAGAAAGTGATGATAGTGAAGCCGATCACATCCCAGATCTTTGGGTGTGAAACTTTTTCTTCGCGCGTGTCCCTTTGCGCCGTAGTCATGGAAAATCTTCATCATTTAACTGGATGCTCGGGTCAATATTCCTTGTGAATGGAGCAATTTCATCAAACTTTTCATAATCTTCTGACATGTCTGTCTTGTCATCCACTCCCACGATGTTTCTTTTCCCTGAAAGAACTATGTGGCGCTTTGGCTCGTCGTATGATCCATTCGTTTCCTTATCTTTTATTTTTCTCAGCCTGGTAGACATGTCTTTCACATAAAAAAACCGCGCCACATCATTGGCTAGGACGAATGGTTCGTCTGCATACGCAAGATTGTTGAGATCCACTGTTGTCATTGGCTTAGGGCATTGGATGAGCACTGGCATCATAATGAACTTCCGCTTCATGCACAACCAAGGAGGAAGCTTATACAAACATCGAGTCACAGGCCAGGTGCTATGGTTGCTGCTCTGCTCCCCAAAAGGATTAATGCCATCTGCGCTTAGACCAAACCATACGTTCCTTGGGTCACCTGCAAACTCCTCCTAGTACTTTATCTTGATTTTTCTCCACTGCGAACCGTCAGCGGGTACTCTCAACTTTCCGTATTTCTTACGGTCTTCTCCATGCCACCGCATCGCCTTCGCATGCTCTTTGTTTTGGAACAAACATTTCAACTGTGGTATTATAGGAGCATACCACATCACCTTGGCAGGAATCTTCTTCCTGGGGTGCTCGCCCTCGACATCACCAGGGTCATCGCGATTGATCTTATAACGCAATGCACCGCATATAGGGCAAGCGTTCAAATCCTCGTACTCACCGCGGTAGAGGATGCAGTCATTAGGGCATGCATGTATCTTCTGCACCTCTAACCCTAGAGGGCAGACAGCCTTCTTTGCTTCATACGTACTCTCAGGAAATTCGTTGTCCTTTGGAAGCATATTCTTTATCATTACCAAAGAACTTTCCAAATCCAATGTCGATACACCATTCTCTCGCCTTCCATTGCAGCAATTCGATTGTGGTGCCCAACTTTTTTGTCATCTTCGCATTCGGGTACAACAATTTCTTGTGATCCTCTAACATGCGCCGCAACTTCTTCTTCTCCAAATCACTTGCTAGATTTCTCTTTGCATCGGCAATGGCCCGACCTAGATCATCGGCGGGCTCATCTGATGCCTCTTCTTCAGCTTCTTCCCGCATTGCCGGCTCAACTTCTTCCCCCATTGTTGTATCATCGTATTCAGGGAACCCATGGCCAGGATAGCTGTCGTCGTCCTCTTCTTCATCATTTTCTTCCATCATAACCCCTCTTTCTCTGTGCTTGGTCCAAACATTATAGTGGGGCATGAAACCGGACTCAAATAGGTGGACATGAATGGTTCTTGACGTAGAGTAATTGTGACCATTCTTATAGCCAGCACATGGACAAGGCATGAAACCATCCGCCCGCTTGTTTGCCTCAGCGGCAAGCAGAAAAGTATGCACACCATTAATGAACTCGGGAGAGCATCGGTCATCATACATCCATTGTCGGCTCATCTTCATTACACAACACCGAATAGACCAAATTAATACAAGTTCATACATAAAGTTCATACATAAAGTTCATATACAACAAATAATTAAATGCAACATACTAATAACTCTCTAGCTAAAGAATTTAAATGCAACAACAAATGCGATCAAGATCGCAACTAAGTAACAATTGATCCAACATCATAATGATACCAAGCCACACTATCAATAGCATATTTTCTAATCTTTCTAATCTTCAACCGCATTTTCTCCATCTTGATCTTGTGATCATCGACGACATCGGCAACATGCAACTCCAATTCCATCTTCTCCCCCTCAATTCTTTTCAATTTTTCTTTCAAATACTTGTTTCTCTTTCAACTAAATTTAACCTCTCCACAATAGGGTCGGTTCGAATTTCCGGTTCACATACCTCCTAAATAAAAATATCTATGTCAACTTGATGGGCATAATTTGTCATAAACACGAAATGCAACAACTAGTTTTAAAAGAGAATATACCACATCCGAATCATAACAAGGACGAGGGCCGACGGGGACGGATATCAAAACCATGGCACTATGTATAACAAACAATGTACGGGTAAGATAATTATACGAGTAACTATATATCCAAATCACACAAATATCAATTTGGTAATGTAAAACATTCATGAACAAGAGCCTCACCACAAGGTGGTGCCGGCGATGGGACAGCAAAGCGATCGACGGTGGTTACGACGGAGATTTAGAAGGCACTAAGTAAACCACACCTACATATGCAAACTAAGTGTTATTTTTGACCTCAAATTGCATATAAATCAAATACTAGCACATATAATTCCTCCCAAATTACTAAACTCACAAATTAATCACTATACAAAGCATTGCAAGAGCTAATCTAGCAACAGAGATGAAAGGACAAAGTTGCTAACCTTTGTGATCATTTGAATGGATGAGGGCCTTCAAATCTTGACAAATTTTGGGCAAAATATGTGATGAGCTCGAGGAAGAGAAGGGAAGAACATAGGAGGAGGGAAAGGGGAAGAACAGAGCGAGCTCGGGTGGACGAAGGGTTTATGCACGTCGACCTTTAGTACCTGTTCGTGCCAGAACCGGTACTAAAGGTGTTGGAGGGGCCCCAGACTGACAACATCCTGCCACCACTCTCTTTAGTAACGGTTCGTGGCACGAACCGGTGCTAAAGTTTCGCCACGAACCGGTACTAATGAGAACGGCCGGCTAACCGTTGGAACCGGCACTAATGGACACATTAGTGCCGGCTCAAAATCAAACCGGCACTAATGTGCTTCATATTTGATCCTTTTTCTACTAGTGGTTGCCGCTCAAGCAAAAACTTTTTGCCTGGAGTCGCTGCTTCTATTCATGGTTGCCGATCAAGGCAAAACTAGGGTTTACGGAAGGTAAGACTGCAATTTCTCTTCAAATATCTAACGGGATTATTATATTTGGTGTCTATTGTTTACTGTTTACTATGGACCAACACACGTGAACGCTGTACTAGCAGTAGTAACCCGTAATCGTTGACTCAATTTTGCATAAGAACATCTGACTTATATTATATATATACACGATGTTCACAATATTTTTTCTGCATTATTTGCCTCACTTTTTTGTGTGAGCACATCAATCATAGGTATTTCCTTCGGCTATGTTCCAAGATTTGATGTCATCATTTTTCAAACGCACGTTTAGATTATTGTTACAATATGACCATTGATAATCAAATGATCAGACATTATTTAGGGATAGAGAATACTAGAAATTGTGAGTACGATTCGTGAAAAAAAAATCATCAAGATTATATTAAGTTAATCTAGTGAGTTGTGGCTTTATAGTTTTGTGCAAGTATATCAGTATACACGGATGTTGATTATTATTTGTATGTATATATTTAGGGTCCCAGGATTTAGTTTCGCCCCTGGCCCGCGAAATCCCAGGACCGGCCCTGCCGCCGTCGACGTAGATTTATATACAGTTTTGCTAGAACTCATCTAGATGAGATATAACTTGGTCTCATTCACCTTTTATATCCATTGGATGTGATGCTATAAGATGCGTGTATGTTGACGTGGGTTGTATATGTTCTTGTTTTCAAAGTGAATGAGACCAAATTATATCTCATCTAGATGAGTTCTAGGTACTCTCTTTTTATATCATATCCATCAGTTGGCAGCCACTTTGAACTTGAGTCACGTGACCCTCTCACATACGTATTCCTAGTATTTACATGCAGATTCCTGGCCATTCTATGCATGCCTCAGTTCTTACATGCAGATTCCTGGAAGTAAAGGTGTTACGAACAGGGACTTCCTCCAGGTCTGTCAAGAATTTTGTTACAAAACATTGTGTGCTCATAGGACATTGGAATTGCTCATCATGTATGGCCCGTCTCCTCGCCCATCAAATCGCTCACATCGTGACCAAGACACGAGTGAGGTCCGTCGGGGGGAGCGTGTCCACTAACCAGAATAACCATGCTTTCACATCCTCCGAACGGTTCGAGATGATGGCTTCTGTCAGTTCCTCATCCGCTAGAGCCCAGACACATCTAGCCATCTTGCAATCAAATAGGGACTGTCTCCAAGAATCTTAGTCCGCATGACATAGGGTACAGGCCGCGGTTTCCGCCATCTTTCTATGCTTATGCCCATCACTTGTAGGAAGGGATATACGGGCCAGCAGCCAAGCAAACACCCTTATCTTCGAATGTACCGTCACACTCCATAGTTCGCGGCCTTTTTTAAACCACGGTCCCTTTTGAATATTTGGGAACAACTTTTTGACAAACATTACTGAAACACGAGCATTTTATTCAAAAAGATTGAACATTTTCTGAAAACATGAACAATTTTTGGAATTTATGAGCATTTTTCAATTCCAAACATATAATTTTTAAAAAGAACTAAAAATTTCATACAATTTTTTTAATTTCGTAAAATTTCTGAAGAATGTGAAGATTTTTTATTTTCTTACAAATTTTAGAAAACATGGATTTATTTTTTGAAAAAACGAAACAGATGCAAAATTCAAAAAAATGGAAAAATTAGACATTTTATGAAAAATCTTCAAATATTGTTGAAAACTCAAACATTTTTGGATTTTTGAGGAAAAAATGAAAATGGTAACATTTTTTCAAGTTCTAAACACAATTTAAAAAATAGAACATTTTTCTTAAATTTCCCAACATTTTTCGAAATGGGAAGATTTTTTCAATTTTTGAGAACATTTTTAAATTCTGATTTTATTTGAAAATGCAAACACTTTGAAATTATGAACACAGATTTAAAAACAAGATCATTTTTTAAAAAGTAAATAAACTTGAAAAGGAAAAAAAGAAGGAAAAAAGAAAAGAAAAATAAAAAACGAAAAATAACCAAAAAACTCGCTATGAAAATGGGCGAGCCCAGTTAAGGGCGCTCATGTGCATTGCGCGCCTACATGACGCAGACAACACCATGTCCGCGGATATCTTTGCTTCGGAACAAAACCCTGCAATCAAATATATTGTCCCAAGGGCGCCATATTCTAGGAGCCTAAGTTATGCTATTGAAAATTCGTTCCTCTAGCAGTTCCGGTTTGAGCATTCCGAGGAAATTCTCCGTTAGGTTGGCTCCGTCATTTTTTGTCCTATTTGCAGCGCATTTGGTAGCTTGTATTTTTATTAGGCTCGGCCAGGCCCGTTGAATGTAATTTTTATGTAGTTAGTTGGCCAAGTTGCACCTGAATCTTGGACCGCATGAACCTCAAAACCCCTCTGGGCTGACTCTGGAGAAACGCTTGAATCAACCATTTTCATCAAGCCAGGTTCGAGCAATGCAATTGAGTGCGTGTGGCTGGGTAGCTCGGCACAACCTGTAGGTGGGTTCTACTCCACTCACCTCCTTTAATCCCCTTCACATAATCTCTTATAATCTTCATAATGGTGTTTCAATTCGAAATAAGCACTACTAGGAAATGCCTTATAGGTAGAGGCGTAGCAGCAGCGAGGGGCTAAAGGGCTACGCTACTGGTACTTAGCAGTAGCGCGGGTCATGTACAAGCATTGCAGGTGGGCCTTAGCAGTAGCGCTAGCCCACTAAACTGGCGCTACTACTAAGGGGCCCCACAGTGCCCCCACGGGCTGGCCAAGTAGCAGCGCGGGTCACTCATTAGCAGTAGAGCGGGCCTAGTAACCAACGTTGTTACTGTGGCCAGCCCGAGCCCAACTCGCCCACTTAGTAGTAGTGCGGGACCTTAACCCTACAGCAATGGGCATAGCAGTAGCTGGGGCCCAGGCCCCATGCTGCTGCTAAAGCCATCTTATCCTCTTCGCGCGGCCACCCCTCGCTTTCCCATCTCCACTCTCTCCCCCGCACTGGCCCTCCCCATGCTCGTTGGCCAGTCATCGTTCATCGCCGCCACCGCTCCTACTCCTCATCCATCGTGGTAGCTCCTCCCTCCTCCTTCCACCTCCCTCTCCCTCCTCCTTCCACCTCCCTCAACCTCCTCCCTCCCACCCCCCTCAACCTCTCTCCCTACCTCGTCCGTCCTCCTCCTCCCTCCACCTCGCTCCCTCCTCCGTCCTCCCTCCCTTCGTCCCTCCCTCCACCTCCCTCTATTTTTGAAATTTTAGTAATAGAAATTTAGGTCTAGCAATTTTAGTAGTAGAAATTTTTAGGTATAGTAATACTGAAATGTGTTGGAATGCTATATGAGAAATTTTTAGGTATCAAATTTAGTAATAGAAATTTTTAGTAAGAAAATTTTGGTATAGAATTTTTTAGTAATTTCATTTTCAATATAAAAATGTATTGGACAATTTAACTATTTTTATGTCATTATCACTTTGTCATCAAAGCACTACTAGGAAAAAGCCTAGCAGCAGCGCGGGTTTTGGGCCTATTAGTAGCGCGGGTCCCCAAGACTAGTAATAAGGCTTCTGACTAACGATATAGCGATGGCGGGTGCGACCAGCGCTACTACTGATCCTTAGCGATGAGCGGGTGCAAACCCGCGCTACTACTAATCTCTAATCTCTGATTTTTTTTTTTGAAATTTTTCAAATTTTTTTTTCATTTTTTTCACTAATTTTCAAATTTCTGAATTATTTTAACCTCAAATCTCTAATCACCCCTCAGCGCTGCTCAATTTAATCTCTAATCATTCCAAATCATCTAACTTCCCGGACGGTCACCCATCCTCTCACTACTCCAGCCTGAGCACACTTAACTTCCGGGTTCTATTCTCCCTCGTTTCCAAGTCTGCACTTGTTGTTTTCTTGACAATAGTAAGATGTCAATCCTATTAACCTCAGGAATTTAGCTTGAGCATGAAGTCACACATTTCACTGTATGAGTTTGAAACTATTGTTCTAAAAATTTAGTAACACTAATATTTCTAGAATAATTAGTTTGACCACAGTTTGACCATAGTTTGACCATAGTTTGACCAGATTTGACCACAGTTTGACTATAGTTTGACCAGATTTGACCAAAATTCAAAAAAACTAAAATAATTATTTAGTAACACTAATATTCTTGAATAATTAGTTTGACCATAGTTTGACCAGATTTAACAAAAATTAAAAAAAAACTGAATTGTTTTTGAATTTTTTTGCCTCTAGATCTTAAAAGCCCCCTAACTTTTTTCTGTTAGGTTTTTGAGGATTTTAAAAATGTTTAACGGGGTTCCCTTGGTTAAATTCGGATGTAACTTTTCGAGTAGATGATTTTTCATATAAAAAACTTTTTCATCCGAGTTAGTATGCAAAAGTTATGCCCATTTTACTAAATTTTAAAGAGATTTTGCAAATAAAGTCGAAATTCATATTTGTAAATTTTCCCAACAACTAGACCACATATCACATGGGAAACTTATTTTCTTTTAGTTTTTTGACACTTTCATCATTTTCTTTTATTTTTTTTAAAACTGACCTTTAGTAGTTTGAAAATGGGACCTTTAGTAGTAGCGTGGTTTTTTACCCCCTCGCTACTACTATGGCACCACTTAGTACTAGCGAGGGCTAAAAACCAACGCTACTGCTATCAAACTTAGTAGTAGCGAGGTTTTAAAAACCCGCGCTACTACTATGGCATGTTCCGGGAGGCACGGTAGAGACCGCTCAGTGGTAGCGAGGTTTAAAACCCGCGCTACTGCTATCAAATTAGTAGTAGCGAGGTTTAAAAACCTGCGCTACTACTAAGTAGCAGTAGCGAGTGTTTTTAACCCTCGCTACTAGTAATATTCTGTGTATAGGCTTTTCCCTAGTAGTGAAGACTGCTATATGAGATTTGATGATCTAAAATTTTCACTCGGTGGAATATGCAGGCTTTGTAGTGTCGCGTCTCACTGTAGTGCTCATTGTCGGAGCTTCCTCTACTTCCTCGTCGGTGAGCTAAAAGTCCACCTCCTCCTTCTCTTCTCCTCGGATATGTGTATAGTGATATTTGGACATGTATTGCTTGTCTCTTTGGACATGTGGCCTATGTTTGTAGGGAAAACCTCCGAGTGGCCTATATTTTTCCGGAATGTTGATTCATTTCCATTTGGCAAATTTCAGGCGCTAGATATGTCCTATTTTAGCAAAGGTCATGCCGGAATTTTTCGTGGATTTCAACATGATTATGCTATAAAGTAGTAAATATCGAGTGCCTGTGATTTGCGGAAACATGAATTAAATGACATTTAGGCAAACCATAGGCCATTTTTAAGGCATTAGTCGATATATGTAACGGGTTGACTGTCATTCTGTCGGGGCTCCTTGTGTGACTTTAAATCTCTTCTAAAGGAATGATGCTGACTGTTGCCGTGGGGGTCGTTTCTTCTCCTTCTTCTCATGAAGGTCGAAATATCTATGAGGGAGTGTCCATATACTGTTGAAATATCAGAGAGGAAGAATCCCGACTGTTGTCGTGGGGGTCGCTTCTTCTTCTTTCCCAGGTGCTAGACATTTTGTTGTAATGCACCTTGGAAAGAAAGGAGGAACGACCATCACCGACGGCCGCAAATATCAGAGAGGGATTGTCCACCATATATTTTCAAAATATCAGAGAGGAAGAATCCCGACTGTTGTCGTGGGAATCGCTCCTTCGTTCCCGTGTGCTAGACATTTTGGTGTAATGCACTTGGGAACAAAGGGAGGAGCGACCTGATAACCTACAAGTATAGGGGATCGCAATAGTTTCCGACGGTAGAGTATTCAACCCAAATTTATTGATTCGACACAAGGGGAGCCAAAGAATATTCACGAGTATTAGCAGTTGAGAAGTCAATTTAACCACACCTGAAAGACTTAATATCTGCAACAAAGTATTTTGTAGCAGAGTAGTATGATAGTAATGGTAACAGTAACAGTAGCAGTTGTGTAGTGATGGTAATGACAGTAGTAACGGCAGTAACTTAGCAAAGATATATGTGAAAAGCTCGTAGGCATTGGATCAACGATGGATAATTATGTCGGACGACATTCATCATGCAAGAATTATAACCTAGGGCGACACAGAATTAGCTCCAATTCATCAATATAATATAGGCATGTATTCCGTATATAGTCATACGTGCTTATAAAAAAGAACTTGCATGGCATCTTTTGTCCTACCCTCCCGTGGCAGCGAGGTCCTGATGAAAACTAAGAGATATTAAGGCCTCCTTTTAATAGAGAACCGGAACAAAGCATTAGCACTTAGTGAATACATTAACTCCTCAAACTACGGTAATCACCGGAAAGAATCCCAATTATTGTCACCTTGGGGTATGCGGATCATAACTCGTAATAGGTGTCTACAACTTGCAAGATCGGATCAAGAACACATATATATTCATGAAAATATAAAGGGTTCAGATCTGAATTCATGGCACCCGGACCCTAGTGACAAGCATTAAGCATAGTAAAGTCATAGTAACATCAATCTCAGAACATAGTGGATACTAGGGATCAAACCCTAACAAAACTAACTCAATTACATGATAAATCTCATCCAACCCATCACTGTCCAGCAAGCCTATGAAGTAATAACTCGCTCCCGGTGGTGAGCATCATGGAATTGACGATGGAGGAAGGTTAATGATGATGATGGTGACGGATTCCCCTCTCCAGAGCCCCGAACGGACTCCAGATCAGCCCTCCCTATGAAGAACAGGAGGCGGTGGCAGCTCCATATCGTAAAACGCGATGAATCCTTCTCGCTGATTTTTTTCTCCCCGAATAGGAATATATGGCGTTGGAATCAGGGTCGGAGGCGGTCCAGGGGGCCCACAAGCCTGTAGGGCGCGCCCTAGGGGGGTGGGCGCCCCTAGGGCTTGTGGCCTCTGGGTGGTCCTCCTCTGGTAACTTCTTGCGCCGGTATTTTTTATTTATTCCAGAAAAATTCTACGTGAATTTTCAGGTCAATACGAGAACTTTGATTTCTGCACAAAAATAACACCATGGCAATTCTGCTGAAAACAGTGTCAGTCCGGGTTAGTTGCATTCAAATCATGCAAATTAGAGTCCAAAACAAGGGCAAAAGAGTTTGGAAAAGTAGATACGACGGAGACATATCAACTCCCCCAAGCTTAACCCATTGCTTGTCCTCAAGCAATTCAGTCGACAAACTGAAAGTGACAAAGAAAAACTTTTACAAACTCTATTTTATCTTGTTTTTGCAAATATGTCTAACTGATGTTCAGGTTTTCAGCAAAGAGTATGAACTAACCATAATCACAATAACATTTATGTCTCACATTTACTCATATCAATGGCATAATCAACTAGCGAGCAATAATAATAAATCTCGGATGACAACACTTTTTTCAAAACCATCATGATTTAATATGACAAAAACGGTATCTCGCTAGCCCTTTCTGAGACCGCAAAACATAAATGCAGAGCACCCCTGAAGATCAAGGACTGGCTAGACATTGTAATTCATGACAAAAGAGATCCAGTCACACTCATGATGGAAATACGCCCTAGAGGCAATAATAAAATGGTTATTATTATATTTTCTTATTTATGCTAAATGTTTATTATTCATGCTAGAATTGTATTGATTAGAAACTTAAATACATGTGTGGATAAATAGACAAAATATTGTGTCCCTAGTGAGCTTCTACTAGACTAGCTCGTTGATCAAAGATGGTTAAGGTTTCCTAACAATAGACATGAGTTGTCATTTGATAACGGGATCACATCATTAGGAGAATGATGTGATGGACAAGACCCATCATTTAGCCTAGCATATGATCGTTCAGTTTATTGCTACTGCTTTCTTGAATGTCAAATACATGTTCCTTTGACCATGAGATCATGCAACTCCGGGATACCGAAGGAATGCCTTGTGTGCTATCAAACGTCACAACATAACTGGGTGATCATAAAGATGCTCTACAGGTATCTCCGAAGGTGTTTGTTGAGTTGGCATGGATCAAGATTGGGATTTGTCACGCCGAGTATCGGAGAGGTATCTCTGGGCCCTCTCGGTAATACACATCATAAGAAGCTTGCAAGCAAAACTAAGGAGTTAGTTACGAGATGGTGTATTACGGAACAAGTAAAGAGACTTGCCGGTAACGAGATTGAACTACGTATGAAGATACCGATGATCGAATCTCGGGCAAGTAACATACCGATAGACAAAGGAAATTACATATGTTGTCATAACGGTTCGACCGATAAAGATCTTCGTAGAATATGTAGGAACCAATATGGGCATCCAGGTCCCGCTATTGGTTATTGACCAGAGAGGTGTCTCGGTCATGTCTACATAGTTCTTGAACCCGCAGGGTCCGCACGCTTAACGTTCATTGACGCTAGAGTAGTATTGGGATATTTGATGAGTGGTAACCAAATGTTGTTCGGAGTCCCGAATGAGATCTCGGACATCAGAGGAGTCTCGGAATGGTCGAGAGGTAAAAATTTATATATGGAAAGTCATATATTGGGTTTCGGAAAAAGGTTCAGTTTTGAGCAATGAACGAAGTGTTGATGGCCGACAAGGAGGACAGCGGCAGGGATTGGGATGACGACAGCGACAAGGAGGATGGCAGTGATGAGGTTGAATAAGTTCAAGTAGTTCTGTTAGGTTTTGGAAATATGCATGTTAAATATGTATGAACTTCTCCATATCTTATAATGATATTAAGTATTATCCTTATGTTTTATGAAGTTGTCCACTGAATCCTCTCATGTCCAGTCTAGTTTCAATCTAAATCATGACAAGTGCTACCATTTCATCCAGTTCAGGCAGTGAACGCGCCATCGGCATGTTATTCAGGCGGTCACCATGACAAAGGAAACAATCCTTGGCTAGAATCCAAGGTTTCAATTTTTTTTCTTTCTGCTAATGGGTTATTTTTCTTCAAAGATATTTTCATTATTTTTAGTACTTCCACTTGACTTGGCGGTCCCTTTGCTGTCGAGGTAGACTATTTGAAGTTAAGTGTACAACTTTTAACTCAATATATTTCTATGTGATCATATTTTCCCGATTGTGCTCTCATAGTTAACTGAAATGTGTACGTATGAAAAATTGATGGATGTATTTCAATACGAGAATCTGAACCCTAAACCCTGAAAGTTTGATTCTAATATGTTATGAATTCTACCATGGCAGAAAATATAAGGTACTACGTTCTGAACACCAACAAGCCATTTTGTTATCCATTTTTCTAAACCCGCCTAATATTGTTTGTGACACGAAACATTTTTTGTGACACTACAAATTGTCCAGAAAAATGGACATGCCTAGTGACGTCCAAAAGCGTTGTAGAATTGCCGGCCAGAACGTCGCCGAAGTTGGCTAGGGTGCTGCCCCGGGAGGGAAACACCTCGTGACGGTGGACCGTCACAGAAAATGATTTTGGCCGACGTTTCCTATTTCGTCGCCAGGGTTTTTGTCACTGAATAGATGAAATTTTGTAGTGCTAGTTATCCTCAATACTGGTTTGTACTCTTTTCTCATTTTCATATTTCGGTATCCCCGTGAATAATTCCTTTGTCACAATACCAGCCAGGCAGTGCTGGACACCATCATACTGAGTGGGCCCAGAGTGTATCTCTCCATCGTCGAGGGGGTAAATCCTAGTTTTGATATACCTAGCACCACGACATACTTTCCAACTTATCTGAAAGTCACCTTTATAATTACCCAGTTACACAGTAATGTTTGGTGGCCATGTATCAACAATCCGGTATACGGGTCTACGACATTCTCATTGTCTAAGGCCGCAAGTAAGCGATCACAAATTATGAGAAAATACCGACAACATATTGATGACGTGATATATCATAGTATTTTGTGTGGGCCTATCCAACACCATTGTTATTGTAACAATGTGTTATTATTATTGCTGGAATCCTTGTTACATTAACAATGCCCATTATTAGAAAAACAAGACCATCAATAATACATGATCAAGTCGAGTGAGGCTTGACAAGGGATCTCTTTGATGTTTATTATTCCACACGTGGGATTAGGTTTTCCTCCAAATCTCATATCTAGTAAATAATGCAATTCTAGCATAGAATATAAACTTAATCACGAACAAGGACATAAAATAATAATAACTTTATTATTGCGGGCATATTTCCAATATCCATAATGGTCCCCGCCTTGATTTGGATGCCATCTTGACCACACCTTGTATCCTTGATATGCAACGCCAACCCTAGGGCTGAAGGTTTTGTCTGGATGAAGAATTCCAACTAATGCTACTCTTAGTTGTAGGCATGACTGCCGCGAGACCTACCATAATGCGCATCTTTGAAAACCCAATCTATCTAGCACTTCATACATAATTGCAATTTTAGACTATCATTTATTGTCCTTCAATTGCATGCAGGAATGGACCTTCGTGGTCGGGTTCGCCATGCTTCCGACACTGTCAATAACCCTCTTGAGTTCGAATAACTATTGCTAAAACCCAAAATTTATCACATGTTTGCAGAATGGTCGTCAAAGCTATCTTCACCAAATCAAAGTTATTGCTCACACCAAAAGATGAGGGCACCTCGATACTTATCACTAGCCCTAGTAGGGATCCGATGAAGCAGTGGGTTATAAAACAGCGATAAGGACCTAGGAAATAGGCAAACGATGGATCAGACCAGAAGTAGCACAATCGACTTGAGAATTTAGTCTTTTTAAAAGTCATTTGCATGATTCAATTACAAACCAGTTGTTTTAAGGTAATTTGTGATTTGTTAATAAGTCTAATAACATATCCTTCCATTGTACCAGGTTCAGAACTCTAATTAAACACAAAGGGCTGATACTGACCCCGAAAGCCAAGAAAATGTACCCAAAGTTGAAAATGAACAAGCAACTTACAAGTAGCATAGCTGAACAATTAATAGTTGGAATGTTTCAAAGCAAGGTACAATGATAAATAGAACATAGATATCAAATCATATGAGCCATCACATAGAAGTATGAAACGATGAGGTTTGCAGCAAACAACCTTGAAAACTACAACAAATGTCTAAGACATTCAACATGTGCTAAAATGTGTAAATGGAGGAGAGATTGACTGGTCACCCCATACGTCAAGCTGGCCAAAAATTTGCAGCCAAGGTACAGGATTCCCTTGTGGTTTCGAGAAGAAAAATAGTATTGGGAAATAAATGTGTGGCCAGATGGCTTCCGAAACGATGCTGTGATGTGTAAGTGCGTGATGCCGCAGAAGTTGTCTTAAAAACTGCAACCTGCGTGCATCTCTGTCCTAATCCTACTCGGGATCGATCACGAAGGTGTTCAAACTTTGAATGTGTATTGCATGTTTAGACCTTTCACATGAAGTTTGGAGCCTGATCTGGAGGAGGAGCTGAAGAAGAGGTTACCGGGACGTCATCGCATGTTGTGTCCGACGCCCCTGCTGCTGCCGTCGCCGGTGGTGTTTCTTGTGCGTCAGGATGCGACATGCCGGCATCCTCACCGGAGAAGCGAGGATGGTGAATGAAGAGGCTGCGAGCACTGTCGTCCATCTCGTAGTCCCAGAAGGAGCTGCCAGGGCCCCATGCGTTGAACCATGACTCGTCGGCCTGAGCCCACATGCCGCCGGACGGCGCCGACGAGTGAAACATTTCCGCGGAGTAGGGCGTAGCCGCGTCGCGAGAGCCGCCGTCCTGGGGAATAGTCGTTGGGGGTGTATGCTGTGGTTGGTTTTCAAGCGTGGACCATTCTGCGTGCTGCTGTTCCCGCTGCCGCGGAGCTTGCTGCGTGTTGGCCGCCGCCTCGTCAGAGGTTTGCGGAGGCGACGACGATGACGACGAGCAGGAAGCGGTCCCGGCGGTGGCCGAGGTAGCAGCGGAGCTGGAGGCGCTGGTGCGGCCGCTCCCTCCTGCGCGACCCTTCCCGAGGAACCGGTCGGGGAAGTTGAGCCGCGCGTTCTCGCCGCGGAGCTTGAAGGCCTCGCGGTCGTACGCCATGGCAGCATCCTCTGCGGTGTCGAAGGTGCCGAGCCACAGCCGCGTGCGATTCCGTGGCAGGCGGATCTCCGCCACCCACTTACCCCAGTGCCGCTGCCGCACGCCGCGGTACAGTTTCTGCGGCGGGGGCGGCGCCCGCAGCAGCTGCTGGTACAGCGAAGGCGGCATGCCGGCCAGGCAGCCGCGGGGGCTCAGGTTCAGTGCCTCGCTCCAGTACCGCAGCAGATGCTGCTGCTGCTGCGCGCTCTCGGCTGGTATGAAGAACGACTGGGTCGCGCACGGAGGCGACCCGCCGAACGAGATCATCTGCTGGTGCCGCAAAGGCTGCTGCTGCGGCGGCGACGCTGGTTGGGACATGCTGGAGTTCTGCCGGAGAAGCTGCGGGCTCTCGCGCGCTGTCGTCGCCGAGGGCTCATACAAGAAGGGGAAGATGTGCCGCGCGGAAGGCGCGACGGCGTCGGAGGCGGGGAAAGACCGAGGAGAGGCCGGGGCCGACGACGAGGAAGTGGAGAGCGACGACGTGGTCCGGTGGAGGCGGTCGGGGCTCCTCCCGATCTTCCTGAGCGGGCGCAGCAATGCTGCGGACGCGTCCTCGAAGACCGGCGCCAGCTGCTGCTGCCGCCGCGCCTGTATCGGCGTCACCCCCTTCCCCTTCCACCGCCTGCCAGTCCCACGACCGCCTCCGCTTCCACTCTCGCCGCTCGCGCTCGACGCGTCCATGCGCGCGGAGAAGACTTCACGGAGCTAGGAAAATGATCGCTTGGCGTAGTCGCGGGGGAGCGAGAGTCAGAGAGCTAACGAGCGTGCGCGTGGTGGGGTTTTGGTTCTGATTCCGAGACGAGTGCGACCGGAACGACGCTTATAAGGGTAGGGAAAAGTGAAGTGTTTGCTTCGTTGCGATGGGATCATGGTGCGGCACGGCGCGCCAGGGGCAAAAGATCGTGGTCGGTGCTCGGGGCCCCACGAGCATGGACTCGCCGAGGTAACTCCACTCCATGCTCAAAAAACCGGAAATTATATCCAGTTGCCGTTCGCTTGGGAGAGGGTAGCATTTCGAACGTTTTCGCTGTAGTTTTAGTTGTGTCCGGGATGACAGTTCCTTCAGAGCGACATGACATTTTTTAGCAGGATGGCAGATTTGAGACTTCATTCAAGAAAATATCATGTTGTTCTGAAGAAATTGTACCCCACACACAACAAAAATGCCATGTAAAATGTTCGCCAATGCCATCCTTCCTAGCGAAGGTTCGTCAGCTAAGGGGGTCCTAAAAAAGGCAACTCCACTCCCGTATAGTGCAAAGCTCGAGTCGCCCCCCTCCTCCGAGACGGCATTAGTGTTTCCTCGGAGGCGATTCAAGGGGGAACTCGAGTGCCGCTAGCCTTCTTCCTCTCTCCTCGTCACCACTACCACCGGCCAACATTGTTATGACAGCGGGCCATGCACTAAAGGTGTCGGGGATTTCCTATCTTATTGATACGGTGGTCAACCTGGTCATTTGGAGCGACGGTGGTTTTTGCTTGATGGTGCGGTGATGAGGGCACATGAATCCAACGCCCTGCGCGTTGATCGGGATCAGGTGCACTCAGCAGCTGCTAGTTCGGAGGTGCACCTGGCGGTAGCAAAATGTCATGGGTAGGATGGAGCATGTGGGTGAAGCGGTGCTCCTCTCCCTCGCCACCACCGGGGAATGCCGCTGAGGCTGGATATGATCCGACGCTTATAGGCCATGGCATCCAAGGAGATGTATCTAGTGGCAGATGTTATTATGTGCTGCCGTGCATGGCATGCACAACAATCATTGACAAGATGATATAGTGTGGCAGTGATAAGATCTTCTGGCGATTTTTTCTTTGCTGGCAAGTTCTATGTGAGTAGACCGATAGAGAAGTGGATCACACCATTAGCGGTTAACATCATGGTTGTATTCTCTTGGGATGAAACCCCATGATTTATCCTTCCACATATACGCGCAGCAGACGTCCACACGTCATATTCTGGTTGAATATGTTGGCTCAAAAATTGCTTCAGGGGCGATAACACCTAGTCTAACTTGCTGGCTGGACCAGCCAACAACAACATGCAAGTGGTGATTTCTTCTTGAAGGCGTTGTCTTATAGTCATGCACTTGTTGTAATGTCACATGTTGCTCGACCAATGGATTATAGTCTACACTAAGGGTTTTGTGGTATGTTTTTCGAGATGTTGCAATGAGGCAGGTAAATTGTGGATAGCTGCACTTTTTTTTTCTTTACTTTGGTAAGCCAATTTGTCCAGTATCAATGCTTATTATTGTTTCTCATCATAAATAGAATCCTCTTAGCTTGCGAACGTTTGCCGGGAGGGGGTGGCATTTGCGAACATTTAGATGACAGTTTTAGTTGTAGTGGGGAGGTAGTTTCTTCAAAACAGCATGACAGTTTCTTCAGAGAAAGACGATTTGTTTTTAAAACTAACAACATTTGATTTCATGTTGCAACTAAAACTGCAAGGAAAATGTGTTCGCTTGCCACCCCCTTCCTGGCTAAAGTTCGCCAGATAACATTACCGGATAAATAATACTACATCTATGTTAAAATTTAGTGCATAATTAGTTTTGTCGTAAGTCAAACTTTGTAAGCTCTAACAAAGTTTGTACGAAAGTTTGTCAACATCTACATATGAAATCATTACCATTAGATTTATCATGAAATATATTTTAAGTATTATACATTTGATAGTGTATTATATATATGAAATTATGAACTTTGGTCATTTTTTACAAAATTTAGCTTAAAACAGATCTAACATGGATTATATTTCGACATGGTGGGAGCATACGATTGTATGAATCGGTCGATCGTGGGTTTTCCTCCTCCGAAAATAACTTTCGTGAAGAGGATTAACTGGGGCATTATGTTGCTGTCAAAGGCTGCGTGGGCGGTACTACTACTGACCCGGAGACAATGAGAAAATGACGACAAGACATCGCTAGATTGACACTCCCCTCACATTGCTTTCCTTGCACTCCAATCTCCCCAAGTCAGTGACAGTTATTCTCTTCTAAAAGGTTCTGGAGTTTCCAACCAATACGATCACGCTCGCAATAATTGTATTGCTTCACCCGCAAAAAAAAAAAAAAAAAAATTGTATTGCCATTAGCAATTTTGCGACGGGATGTTTAGCGACCGTGTTAATAAACAAGGCGCACAATTATGCAGCAGGTGAGGTGGCCTACGGAAGCGATTAGGTTTGTTAATGACATGCCAGCCCGGTCTACTACAGATTCGTCCACGCGTGCTCCCGCCCCTTGGCACCTAGTAGGCGCGACCTGCATGCCAGAAGGGGGAGTCGATTAACTGAACCCATCGCGGCTTGTTGTTAGAACTGTATTTTAGATTATCTCCCCGAATACTTAAGGCAAGCGATAGGCTTTGAGGCATAGATTAGTAGGGCCGTACGCTTAGGGCAGCTTAATTAGGCCCTCTGGCAACGTGATTTGCTCTGTCGGGGCCATCGACCATTCGACATGGATGAGCATGCCTGTTCCTTCTCATGATTAATCGCCTCGTTCGTTCGCATGTGCTGCAGCCTGCCGTGCATGCGTCAGAACTGCGTAATTAGATCGTAACTAATTCGACCGGTGCCTGGGTATATATGGGACTTACGTATGGCATTCGGTGTTAATTATGTGTAGCTGCATAATAAGCTTAAAAGTATGTACTCCCTTCGTTTCTTTTTAGTCTGCATATAAGGTTTGGTCAAAGTCAAGCTTTGCATAGTTTGACTAACTTTATATTAAAAAATATCAACATTCACAATATGAAATCAACATTTTCAGATGCACCATGAAATGTATTTTCATATTATATAGTTTAAGTATTGTAGTTGTTTATATTTTTAAATATAAATTTGGTCAAACTTGTGTAGTTTGACTTTGACCAAAACTTATACGCGGAGTAAAAAAAAAGGAGGGAGTATGTACGCATGTCTAAGCATTGAAACAAGTGTTGGTTGATCTGCCCTCGTCATGGAGAAGAGGGAAAAAAAGGAGAAGAGATTACTAGATCATGATATAGCGATCATATATTTCACGGTACCAAACTGGCTAAACCACTCGGCAGGCAGCGCAAGCTACTACTCTGTCTCGTAATGTAAGAAGTTTTTCCAACACTAGTGTATTGTCAAATAACGTCTTATATTATGAGATGAAGAAAGTAATTATTAAGCTAGCGCCTGGTCAGAGAAGGCATCCCATTTGTAGTTGGCTGGTTGGATCCAGATGGTTCGATCGTCGTTGATTACGACCGTCGTCCTCAGAGTGAGAGGGCAACTATCCGTCGGTGTAGATTTTTATTTTTGAGGCCATCGTCGATCTATACATGAAGCTAGAGGCAACGTATAGTCGGGTCGCAATAATACCGTACCAGATTCTCCCGGAAAGAGGTGCCAAGAGGAAAGGCGTCCAAGCGGCCGTTGGTTTGGGCCCTCTTTCTCGGCGCATCTGCGGCACGCGTGCGCGAGTTCGTACGTCCCGGCCGGGCCACCTAACCCGATCGGTGCAATGGCCGTCCCTTTCGACAGCAACGGCACAGAGCCACGGACCCAACAAGATGACGGCCACAGCGTCAGCGTCACGAACTTACCACGGAAATCTACTATATGTGCGCGGGGGCCCATGCATCCAACCGGCCTGGCCGGCCGGCGGCTGCCAAGGTCGTAGGTGACGGTGGAGGCGGAGCCGCCCAACCCCACCCACGCACCGCCCATCCGCCGACGCGTACGTACGTACAACAACAGCTATCCATGGCGCACCGGACCCCGTCATCGATCGACCCATGCCATGGTGGATCGGCCAGGCCAGGTGCATGGTCGCTCTCAAGGCGCGCTAGCTTCCGTGCGGGCTTTGGCCGTCTAAATCGAGCCCGGCGCTGACCCTGGCTACCATGCGGTGGCGCGGGCGGAGACTTTCGGCCAAGGTCAACCCCACCCACGCGCCGAAGGCGCGACTGCACCGATCGAGCCCTAGTGCGGGTCGATGCGTGGCGCCACTTTGCACCCCACGATCATGGGTGTAGCCTTACGTGGCGCGTTGCCGTAGGCTGCCTGCCGGTGGGATTACTTGCCGGGACCAATAAGGAGGTCTTTGACTTCGTAGTTAAGAAATGTAAGCATGTTAGCACTAGCACACCATCGTATATCTATCTGTCTAGGCTGGCCTATCGTGTAGGGAATCCTTCTCTTGCAAACTACGGGACGATTTTTCGTGTAATACATGCATATGACGTCAAGCAGATACTTCAGCATCTCACTATTTGTTCTTTTCGCGAATACCTAAAAGGCTTGTGTACCATTGTATAGCATCTCACTGTTTGTATCGTCTTTAGTATCGCTTTTATCGTTAACATGTTTATTAGCTGAGGGTGTGTCAACGGGGCTGGTTCCCCCTATTGGTTGGGTTGTGGTCTCTATTGGTCCACAGGACTTTCTAGTGATGACACTGTATTTGACAAAAGGAATTTACGCAATAAAGATGTTTCTAGATGTTGGTATATTTTCCGATAAACTTAGTCAAAGCTTAACAAAATACAATGGCTTAGAATTAAACTAGAATCACTTACACCGAAACGGAGGAAGTAAAAAAAAATGTATACATCAACCTCCATACGTTTAAGTTGTACTTTTCTCTAGGTAATTAAACCTTAATATTTCTATAGTGCATGCACATATAAGTTGTATATTCAATGTGTGTATGACAAGTTGTTGAAGCAGCTACTTAGGGCATCTCCAAGGCGGACCCTCAAAGCCATATCATATGTCCGGACCTTTTAGTCATCCAACGGGGACTTGTATATGTCCGTTTAGCAGTCCGGACATACGTATTCCGGTATCCTAGCACTAGTGCAGAACCGGACAATAGCACCGGTTCGTAAGGCCCTTTAGTGCCGGTTACATAACCGTCACTAAATTGTGGTCACTAAAGGCCCCCCCCCCCTTTTAGTACCGGTTCAGCACGAACCGGTGCTAAAGGGCAATCACGTGGCATGAGCCAGCTCCGGGGGCCTGGAGCCCTTTAGTACCGGTTGGTAAGACCAACCGGTACTATAAGGTTTGGGGGGTTTTTAGTTTTATGATTTCTTTTTCATTTAATTTTGTGTTTCCATTTTAATTCTTTTTCGTTTGCTGATATTTTACGATACTACACATTGTACACGTTATGTATATATATATATATATATATATATATATATATATATATATATATATATATATATATATATATATACAATTTCTCCTACACACAAACCACCATATTAATTAATTCACACATACACACATGTATAGCTATATACAATTTCTCCTACATATGAATGTTGCCTTCGGAGCCAGTGGCATTAGCCTAGTTGGTGCCTTCGGAGCACGATTACAATTGGAAGTGATTTTCATGGGGGCGGTAGCGGGTAATAGAATTCTCCATTCGGATTTATGACCTGGTCGAGCAAAAATCCCGCTATTTCCTCTTGAAGTGCTTCTACGCGCTCCCTTTCTATGAGCTTCTCCCGCACATCTTTGAACTGTTAAGAAGGAGATCAATATGCATGTGTATTAGTTGTGTGACTAGATATCGATAATGGTGTAAAAATTATGAATAGTGTTCTGACAAGCGTACCCATTGCTGTCTTTGAATTATGAATGTTATCGCAAACGCAGAATGCACACAGATCAGTCCTTGCGCCTGCTTCAGGGCCTTTACGAGAATGGAATTTGATCAGATAAAAATTAATCAAGCATGATAATTAAAGAGATGGCAGCTAGCTAGCTAGCTAGTACTACTTAATTGCTTACCTTGGGTCGAAACCATTGAAGCTTTTGTTTCCATTCACCTTCCATGACGCTGATGAATCTTGCCCAAGCCCTGCCCGCCGACAAAGAAAATGAATAAAGGGATTATTAAATATTTCATATCATGAAATGACGAACTAAATAGGCCGAGATATATAGTTAATAATGATTGAAATTACATTGACTATCCCATACAAGATGTTATAGTCAGTTTTTTTGAGATTAGTGAGTCGAACTTCAACTGTTCGGCGTCAACTTTTATGATACACAAGACCCAGTGAAATATGCATGCACACACGTTTACATGTCTTAATTAAGCGGGCATATGTAAGCAAAAACATGTAGCTAGCTAGTAGGCAAAAACAGAGAATTTGTAGTACAAGACAGTGTTACTCACTGGAAGTTGTAAGCAAGTAGTATATCTTCATTGTATTTGAGGCGCTTCAAGAACTCTAGCATGTTGTCCTCTACTTCCTTTGCACAACGTTTATTTATCTTCCATGTGTATTCATTAACGGTGTTTGGGTCAATGAACCCAATGCCAAAGCGTCCACCTTTTCTCATTTCATATATCTTCATCCTACATAATATCACAGAAAAGAATATAGTGAGGATAATTACAGGTAATGATTGATCAAAAGGATCACTACAGCTAGCTTGAGACTTAAATTATAGAAAGAAATCACTTACAGACAATAGCAAGTGACGATAGATTTGTCGAGTGCGTCTTGATTGTATAACTGAAACAGTTCTAAATACTCAACAGACACAGCTTTCTCATGGTAGTAATGGTCCTGCTTGACATTCACCATGAGGGACAATCGCTCTGAAATCTTGGTAATGTTCATGTACCATTGATGCAATTCATACATTCTCGTTGGGAGGTTCTTGACCTTGTCTGGCGCGACCAAAGGTTGGCCCCGGACATATTTTCGTTTTACTTCATCCTCTCTAAGCAAAGGCATGGGCTCGATCTCGAGGAGTTGTCCAACAGTGATGTTGAGAACTTCAGCCTGCATTATATGCTCCTCCGTTATTACCACATTGCCCACCTCGGGAACATGCCTTTGCTTGCCCACAATAATATTGGGCGCGACGTCTTTGTCACTGTTGTTGGCACAACAAGCGAGGGATCGATTGTGCCGCTGTTCTCCCATTGGGAATGGTTTTCCGCATTTTTGGCAGCTGCTTCTTGTTTGCTCGATCCCGATGTAGGCGTGCTCGCCTCCCTTTGTAGGCGTGCTCGATTTAACTTCCCGATGTGGCGCTCATAGTGCGTGTCAGCAGGCTTGGGAGCTGGTGGTTGAGCCATACGAATGAAGTGGTCAATCGCTTCCTCGAGCACTTTCTCCCTTGGCGGCGGTGGCGGTTTTGGTGCAAAATGGGCTTCCACCTCGGCCTTCGATATGGCTGTGATTTCCTCCTCGGACCTGTCATAAGACCTCTGCGGAAGAGGCTTGAGGCTTGGACCATATTTATATCGCTTGCCTCCTTTGTACTTCCTATACTACCTCGACTTGCGTCGCCACGCACCATAGCTGCGGGGGTGTCTCTTCTGCGATTGCCGAGGCGGGAGGAGACGGCCGACGGACTGAGTTGGACGAGGAGGAGTGGCCCGAGGTTGTGCCGGACTTGGAGGAGGAGTGGACGTCGGCGTTGTGGCGGACTTGGAGGAGGAGGATTGTCCTGACACTTTGCCGGACTTGGAGGAGGAGGATTGTCCTGACACTTTGCCGGACTTGGAGGAGCGGGAGTGAGGGAGTCCTGGACTAGGGGGTGTCCGGACAGCCGGACTATCAATATCCGCCGGACTCCAAGACTACGAAGATACAAGATTGAAGACTCCGTCCCGTGTCCGGATGGGACTTTCCTTGGCGTGGAAGGCAAGCTTGGCAATCTGATATGTAGATCTCCTACCATTGTAACCGACTCTGTAACCCTAGCCCTCCCCGGTGTCTATATAAACCGGAGGGCTTTAGTCCGTAGGACAACACACATTACAACAATCATACCATAGGCTAGCTTCTAGGGTTTAGCCTCCTTGATCTCGTGGTAGATCCACTCTTGTACTACCCATATCATCAATATTAATCAAGCAGGACGTAGGGTTTTACCTCCATCGAGAGGGCCCGAACCTGGGTAAAACATTGTGTCCTTGTCTCCTGTTACCATCCGCCTAGACGCATAGTTCGGGACCCCCTACCCGAGATCCGCCGGTTTTGACACCGACATTGGTGCTTTCATTGAGAGTTCCTCTGTGTCGTCACCGATAGAGCGGATGCCTCCACCCGTCTTCAAAGACGGTGTTTTCGCCGGAGGGGCCTTGTCCGCCGGCCAAACTATCTGGCTTGGTGGTTTTCTCATGACCGCCTGTCTGGCCGCCGCTTCGGCAATGACTTCTCAAGTCGTCGGAAGCAATCTTCGCGTCAGCCCTAAAGCTGCTGAACAGTTAGATCCAATAGAGCTCTCGTCTGTTAACGAGCTCTTGGATCGCATCGCCGCCCTGGGAGTCGCTACGGACTACAACCAGATTGGGCTCAAAACCGATCTGAGAGAGATTAACTCTCCCCAGGCCACCCACCACGTCGCAGTGGTAGAGGAGCAATACGGCAACTCTTTGCCAGTGTTGAAAACAATTCATGTCCGGATTCCCGCGGAGGGACGGACTTCGATCGAGCATTGAACTTAAAATCATGCATCGCCCCGGACTCGCTGGATTGTGCCCAGCAAACCAAACTTCGAATTCGGAAACCCTTGGCCTTTGAGCCTCAAGATGGGCAGGGATCCGGATTTTATTCCACCCACCCGCCCGGACATATGCGATCTATCTCTAATACGGCAAGAGCCTCATCAAACAAGACATCACTCATTGGGCGATTCTTCCGGTTATGGACGGGATAAAGGACTGCCGAGAGGAAAACGCAATATCAATCTTCTGCAATAACTGCACGGACAAGGGAATACTAAACGCCATTGATCGTCGCAAAATTACGCGCTTCACCGATCTGGCATCCATTGTACGAAAGTACTGTGCGATGGAGAGTTTCCGGAAAACCGAAAATCAATTTTGGGATAATCCGGCCCCAAACCCAGTCCGCAGTAAAAGGGAGCCTTACACTCAGGCCCCAGATGCAAAAACGAAAAAACAAAAACCCAATAAGGGAAACGGAACCGTACTAGAGGGATGGCTCAATGGACCCTGTAAGCTTCATAGTACAGAGGGAGCCGTCCCAACACATAGCCTTCGAGCATGTTGGATATTACGGCAGGTGGCCAAAAGTGGCGAAGAGCTTCTAGCTCCGGGAAACCACTCCAACAATACCAACACGGTATCAACAGTCTTCGAGACTTTCGCATCAAATAATATGCGAAAACGAACAATCCGCGAACTCGCCGAAGTCTACCAAGTAGCAACAGCAAATCCATGGAGCGACACAGCTATTACATTCAATGCCGCCGACGAGCCCACATTCCGAACAACAGAGCCCACCCAGACCGGTACTTAGTCCCATAGTGGACGGCTTTCGTGACAAAGTCCTCATGGATGGCGGCGGCGGACTAAACCTCATTTATGAGGAAACTCTGCGAAAAATGGAAATCGATTGGATCCGTATTGAGCGAAGCAAAGACAACCTTTAGAGGAATAATCCCTAGCCGGAAGCGCGCTGCACCAGAAAAATCACACTCGATGTGGTGTTCGGCTCTCCGGACAATTACAGATCCGAAGATGTCACGTTCCAGGTGGCCTCGTTCAGTAGTGGGTATCACGCCATATTAGGACGAGAGGCATTCACAATTTTTCAAGCAATACCTCATTACGGGTACATGAAGCTCAAAATGCCTAGGCCCAGCGGAATAATCACTCTCGCTAGTGATCCGGACATAGCACTCCGCGCCGAAAACAAGACAGCCGCACTAGCCCTTGAGGCACTATCCGAAGCCTTAGCGGCAGAGGAACTCACCGCGCTGCACTCTACGGTGAACAAGGACGACGTGATACTCGATAAAAGATCCAAGTCCACCTCCTTCAAACCAGCAGACGAGATAATAAAATTCCAGGTCCATCCAACGGACCCAACAAAGACGGCCTCCATTGGGGCACAATTGAACCTCGAAGTAGACGCCAGATCGCGCGAATTCGCCGGGAAAATTGGGATATCTTCTTTGGCATCCTTCGGACATGCCCGAATCCCTCGCAGTTGGCGAACACAGCCTAAACATCCTAAAGGATTCAAGCCGACCAAACAGGCTCTTCGACGATTTTCGAGCCCAAAAGACAGGCAATGGGAGAAGAGCTAGCCAAACTATTGGAAGCCGGATTCATTAGAGATATCAAACATCCGGATGGCTAGCAAATTTGGTGATGGTACCAAAGAAGGATAAATCCTGGCGCCTCGGTCGATTTTAAAGACCTCAATAAAGCTTGCCCAAAGGATCCCTTCCCTCTCCCCCGCATCGATAAAATTATCGATGCCACAGCAGGGCACGATTCGTTGTGCTTCCTGGACGCATACTCTGGCTATCATCAAATCAAGATGGCGGAAGCAGACCAAGCCGCAACGGCATTTATCACTCCATATGGACCATTCTGCTTCAACACGATGCCCTTCGGACTCAAAAACGCCGGCGCAACATATCAGCGCATGGTTCAAACATGTCTGGCCACCCAGATCGGCAAAATAGTCGAGGCATACGTAGACGACGTAGTCGTCAAAACAAAACACGTCGAAACTTTAGTAGACGATTTGAGGCTCACATTCGACAACCTCAGAGCATATGACATCAAGATGAATCCGGAAAAATGTTTTGGTGTACCGGCCGGAAAGTCTGCTGGGCTTCATCGATCCGTAGAGGAATTGAAGCAAATCCGCTAAAATCCGAGCTCATCACGTTGGATATTCCAAAAGACCTCAAACAAATACAAAATTAACAGGATGCGTGGCAGCCCTAAGCCGCTTTATCTCCGTTTAGGAGAAAAGGCGCTGCCCCTCTATCGCCTCCTCAGACGCACCAACACTTCGAGTGGACGGATGCCGCCACTGCCGGACTCGAAGAAATAAAGGCCATATTGGCAACAAATCCGGTCCTGGCTGCGCCCACTTTGGGCGAACCAATGTTGTTATACATCGCAGCAACGCATCAAGTTGTAAGCGCGGTCCTCGTCGTCGAACGAGTAACAGAAGGGCATAAATTCCCTCTTCAAAAACCAGTGTACTATGTATCCACTGTGTTAACCCCCTGCAAATCCCGTTACCCGCACTATCAGAAGATAGCATATGCGGTGTTCATGGCGTCCCGGAAACTCCGGCACTACTTTCAAGAGTGTTCGATAACAGTGGCCTCTGAAGTACCACTCAATGACATTATAAATAACCGCGATGCAACGGGCAGGATTGCAAAATGGGCCATTGAGCTCTTACCATTCGACATAACTTATAAACCTCGACGAGCTATAAAGTCACAAGTTTTGGCTGACTTCGTCGCCGAATGGACCGAAGCCGAACTCCCTAAAGAGTACGGCGCATACTCCAATTAGATTATGCATTTCGACGGCTCCAAAATGTTGGCGGATGGGGTCAAGGCGTCATCTCGACGTCCCTAACCGGAGATACTGATCCAAGATGTACTTCAAATAATGTACACGGACTCCAACAATGCAGCGAATACGAGGCCTGTTACATGGTCTCCGGATGGCGATCTCCATGGGCATTCAACGCCTAGAAGTGCGCGATTCAAACCTTGCAATATCCCAAATAAATGGAGACTTTGACGCCAAGGATCCGAAAATGGCAGCATATCGCAACGCTGTCCTAAAATGTCACTCGGTTTGAAGGATGGAATTCCATCACATAGCTCGAGATAATAACCAGCGGCCGACGATCGGCACGCATCGGCGCCAAGCGTGATGCCGTCCCTCCTAATATCTTCCTGGAACGGCTCTTCAAGCCATCCGTACTATGGGAAGAGGAGCCGGTAGTGACAATTCGGAGAAAACCGCACCAACCGGTGATTCGGCAGATGACATAACACCCTCCGCCCACGTCATAATGGCGAGAATCGCCGCGTGGGATGAACCTTTCCTAGCCTACTTACTTAGGCGGGAACTTCCCAAGACCAAAATGAGGCCCATTGCATAGTCCGCGATCAAGGCCTACAAGGTCCATGAGGGAGAACTTTATAAGAAAAGTACCACCGAGTCCTTCAAAGGTGTATCTCCGAAGAAGAAGGGCGAAACCTCTGGCTGAAATTCATGCGGACTAGGCGGACACCACGCAGCAGCCCGGCCCTTGTAGGAAAGGCATTCCAGACAGATTTTATTGGCCGACGGCCCGGCAGATGCACAGGACTTGGTCCAGCGATGCGTTGGTTGTCGACTCTTTGCTAATCGAGCCATATGCCACCCACCGCCTCAAAACCATACCCATTACCCGCCGTCATCATGTCCTGGGGCTTGACATGGTTGGACCCCTTAAAGGGGGAACCCACAAGCAAAGGTACCTATTGGTCATGGTGGATAAATTCACCAAATGGATAGAGGCCAAACCGGTCAAAGCGGCAGAGTCCGGACCAGTGATAGACTTTATATCAGGGGTGGTACACCGTTATGGAGTCCCCCACAGCATCATCACCGACAACGGCACGAACTTCACAGCCGACGAGGTTAAGTCATGGTGCAAAAATATGGGCATCAAGCTCGACTATGCTTCAGTTTATCACCCTCAAACCAACGGTCAAGTGGAAAGAGCAAATGGTCTAATCATGAGCGGCATTAAACCCAGATTAGTGAGGTCACTTACTAAATCCGACACACAATGGGTCGAGGAGCTAGACTCCGTACTCTGGGGGCTGCGGACAACGCCTAACCATACTACCGGATTCACACCATTTTTTATGGTATACGGCGCAGAGGCAGTCTTGCCCTGTGACATTATTCATGACTCACCTCGAGTGCGCATGTATGAGGAAAGAGAGGCCGAGCATGATCGGCAGGACAACTTGGACACATTGGAGGAAGAACGTGACATCGCGAAGGCTCGTTCCGCATTCTATCGCCAGCAGTTCAAGATATCAAAGCGAGAATACGGGCCAAGACTTACAACGTTGGTGAACTAGTTCTCGCTGCGGACAAGAAAAGGACAAGCTCAAGCCCAAATGGGAGGGCCCTTCATTGTCGATCAAGTCTCGACGGCGGAGCATACCGTCTACGAAACGCGTCGGATAACCGACTCGAGCCGAACCCATGGAACGCAGCCCGCCTCCGACGATTCTATGCCTAGCGCCGGACTAAGAGTTCGTCCCTTCCCCATCCAAACTTTTACACTTCGGCTGTCTTTTGTTTCTCTTTTTATCCTTTTTACTTAAAAGCCCTTACGGGCCTATTTTCGCATTCTTTGCATACGCATGATGTTCCATCCGCACTCATTATTCCTCGGGGCTTCTTTTACGTAAGCTCGATTATCTGGGTTTCATACCCAAAGACATGTGTCAAGCTTCCACATGTACCTTTTACTCGCCATTATATGCATCGATATGACTTAAGTTTTGGCCAAGCTGGGTTGCCTGGCTCCTGTGCTTACCCATACGTTCCCGATTGTTCGGCTAGGAGGTAAAGGGAGCACCTCTGCGATTATTCTTGCCGGGTCACCGGATGTGTACCTCGGTGGGTGAAGCCGAAGCTAGCGTTCTTAAGGGAATATTCGGTCGGTGACTTAAAAGATGACTTTTACCTATTTATCTATTTGCCCCAGATGTTTTATCGCTTTTTTGCTGTCCGGACATGCACTTTAGGGCATGCCTCCGAGAAAGGAACCCTTAACGGAACTATTCTCCTGGAAGATGTTTCTTACTAACCATGTAATATAACATAACTAGTTGGGCACTTGTCCGATAAAGCACTAATGACCCCTACGCTTTGGTCTCCATGCATACCACGGTTGTTTCTTACGCTAAAAGGTATTCGGACACACCTGGACTCTAGGGTCCCGAGGTGAAGCGGAAAGGTCGGCAAAGACAAACGATCTACAATCCGGCTAGAAGGCATTTCACATGTCACTTTAAAGGATAACATACATTGTCAAATTTATCGATTGTATTCCTCCTCAATCCCGTCTAACAGCTGTCTAGTTTACATCCGTTGGGAAAATTTAGCAGCCAACTCTACTTGGCTGTACACTAAACTCACAGGGATCTCCTTCCCATCGGGCCCCACTGGTCCAACTTCGGCCATGTGGTTGGGATCCGCCTTCTTGTACCGCGTCTTCACCATGTCCCAAGCCTCCCTGGCACCCTGACGGCAAGCCGATATCTTCCACAAACGGAAGCGCTGCCACACTCCCTGCAGCTTCTTCGCAAGCTCCCCGAGGCCCTCGGGTAGGGTGAGGGCTGGCCATAAAGCCTGAACGACGCCGCTCATTGCCTGCCGAACTCGTTCGAGTAGCTGCAACAGTTCGGGAAGTTGATCACCCATTGATATGGGCATCTCCTCTGCAGGACGACCCGTGAGTATACCTACAAGACATATCATGTCAAAATACTTCCTCGCCGAACTCTTCTTTTCAAAAGAGTTCGCTCAAGCACTTACTATAAATGCCGCGATGAAGCCGCTGATTCTCCTTAACGGAGCCGGACAGCTCGGCCTGAGCGCCTTTCAGCTCTTCTCCGAGCTTGGCGTTGGCATCCTGGAGCTTGTTCCTTTCCTGCTGAACCCTATTCAGCACACTCTCGCCGGCCTTTAGCTGGCATAGCAATGCTTGCCTGTCCGGATCTTGTCCGGCGGTACCTGCAATGTCATTATTAGACTTCATGCGCGCACGCCGCATGCGCTTATATTTATTAATAAAATGTGTTACCGGAGGGTCTTTCCGTCTCCCCTGCGGCAGCAAGTGCGGCCTCAAGTTGGGCCTTGCAATCTTGCAGCTCCGAGACAGTGGGCGTTCTTCTCGTTAAGTGCTCGAAATTTCCAATGATCCTTAAATCAGTTAGCATAACTACTTTAAGTCTCGGGGCTCTTGGTATATACAACCGTTAAAATTCCCTTACCCGTGTGTCTTTCACATCTTTGCTCCGTGGCTCGTAAATCCATTTTGAGCGGCACGGAGATCGCATCCTGCGTTAAAGGCATCCAATGCCTCAGGGAAAAGCACGCTTCACGAAATCTTGTCGTGGCGCCTATGGTTCATGGCGCTCTCCACCTCAGACTTGGTGGCGGAGAGTCTGTCGGTATCCTCCGTTGGAGAAGGATCCGGCTCGCATCTTGCGCTTGCCTCCCCCTCCAGGCCGGGCGCTAGAGCCTGGCCGGTGTTGGTCGGATTGGCAATTCCTGCGCTCGCAGCCCGGCGAGCGCTTTTTCTCCTACAAAGATCATGAGCACTCAGGCGTTTCCTCGGAACGTTGCTCTGAAAATTCGAATCTGAGCTATACCTTTGCGGCGGCGTTTCCGTCCGCGATCGCGCTCCTTTTCCGCTTTGCTGGTTCGGATGGCCTCTGTTGGTCACCGCCCTGGCTCGGCTCCCGCCGTAAAGGCGCTTCTGCAAAATACCATCGTTCGCGAAGGTCGAAATGGGCGGGGAAGAGATAATGGTTTCGGACTTGATCGCGGTCACCGGGAAGCGGACTTAGCCCGGGGTAGTCCGCCGTAATGGCGAGCAAAGCATTGTCTATGCTGAGCTGGTGATACACCCCGTCGATCAGCTCCACCTCGATGTCTGGGTCCTCTTCGGAGGCCGGATCCAGGGATCCTTCTGGATCCTCGGGTTGCGGAGTAGGACTCACCATGTCCTCCATAGTCCGGCGTAGATCCTGCTCCGAAGACATAATGTAAGAAGCTTAAACTTCGAAAGCATGGGTAGAGCCCTTCAAGGTGTTCGCTTACCCATCCTCTAGGGTTGATCATGGAAAACCCATTCAAAGGGTTCGTTCGAAGGAAGTCCTCCTTCTCCCCTTGTACAGCCGGACAGATCTTTACCAGATCCTCGGTCGAATCCGGCCCTTTGCGGCCGTGCCGGGTGGCATCGTCTTCCCGCTGAAATCCCACATGGGGTGGCCTCAGATTGTAGTGGTTGTACCCCTCGCTGGATGCATGTCGCCATGACTCGATCATGGTCAAGCCGAATGAGCCATTAATCTTATCTGGCCCATCAAGTAGTGGACGCTCTTGTCTTCCTCCAATTGGGGGCTCCATGGGCGCCACCTGAGGCGTTCCTCAAGGGAGCACACTAAACTCCGGAGGCCGATCCGGCCCGGAGTGCAGCAGCGAGCGCCTCCTATATAAAACCACTCCGAGGGCAGTCTTGGACGCCTTCTTGGGAGTGCGGATAGGTATCCGGTCCCGGCGATGAGCCATATTTGGCGCCGCCCACTTGATATATGGACCCTGGTGAGAACGGGCACGAGGCAAAACAGCCTCTTCCACAATGCAAAATGGGGCTCGATGCCCGTGAATAGCTCACAAAGAGCTACGTAACTGCGATATGCGTGATGAGGCGGCGTGAGGTGGTGGAGCTGGAGTCCGTAGAACTTCAGGAGCCCGCGGAGGAACGGATGTATTGGAAATCCGAGTCCCCTTATCAGACAAGGGACAAAACATACTCGCTCCCCCTTATTGGGGCTTGGAGTGTCCTCCGCCTGTCTCCCACCTTGATAAGTAACCAGTCCGGCCCGGACTGGGACCATGAAGGCCGGAGGGAGGAATCCCCCCGTTTGGAGCTTCACTAGCTCATTGTGCGAAATAGAGCACCTCCTCCAATTCCCGGCGGTGGGCTGGGCAGCGTGAAGAAGAGCGCGTTGACGATCCATGGTGGAATGGATTTCTAGGTCAAAGGCGCTTCGATGGAGTATTCGCGGGAGGAACACGGTGTGGTTTGGATCTGGATTCTTGCCTCTTTTATAGGCGGGCGACTCGCACAATTAGGGGGTGAAATGCAAAAGACACCCTGGCTTTTCGCATTCGTGCGACGCATGGAAGAGGGCCATTATTTGGCGAGAAGCCGAGGAACACAAGATTCAAGATGAAGCGGACACTGTTCGGCAGGTACATGGAATTTGAAGGGAGAACCCGCCTTGCAACGCCGAAGACTATAAACACGCTGGACTTATCGTCATTGAAGCCTGGTTTGGGGGCTACTGAGGGAGTCCTGGACTAGGGGGTGTCCAGACAGCCGGACTATCAATATCCGCCGGACTCCAAGACTACGAAGATACAAGATTGAAGACTCCATCCCGTGTCCGGAGGGGACTTTCCTTGGCGTGGAAGGCAAGCTTGGCAATACGGATATGTAGATCTCCTACCATTGTAACCGACTCTGTGTAACCCTAGCCCTCCCCGGTGTCTATATAAACCGGAGGGCTTTAGTCCGTAGGACAACACACATTACAACAATCATACCATAGGCTAGCTTCTAGGGTTTAGCCTCCTTGATCTTGTGGTAGATCCACTCTTGTACTACCCATATCATCAATATTAATCAAGCAGGACGTAGGGTTTTACCTCCATCGAGAGGGCCCGAACCTGGGTAAAACATTGTGTCCCTTGTCTCCTGTTACCATCCGCCTAGACGCACAGTTCGGGAACCCCTACCCGAGATCCGCCGGTTTTGACACCGACAGGGAGTCTGCTGACTCGGTGGCGGACTTCGACGAGGACTCGGGTGGCGCGGTGTCGGTGGCCTTGGAAAGATGATGCAATACTTTTTCCATAGGATGATACGATGTTTGGCCTCTCCGAGAAAGCGCTCGCCGTCACCTCCAGCAATGTCAAGCTGTAGCCCCGAATATGGTGGGTCCACCACCTCATCAACCAAGACACGAGCATAGCCCGCTGGAATCGGGTTGCAATGGAAGGTTGCCTCGGGGATTTGTGAAAGCACTGACCGTCCGCCACCTTCATGGATATGTTCTTCATTTTGACGTGTAGCTCGCGATTAGTGTTCTCCGTGATGTCATCCACGGGTATCTACCCAGCATTGCGTCGTTCGACGGAACCCACGCCGCTTCTCGGCATGGATGGGCGGTGCTATCAATGCTGGATCATCCGCTAGCTGCTGCATTCTTTGAGACCCCTTTGATGGGTAAGTGAGTCGATATGCTCCTGCTGCCGCTGGAATTTGACCGCCAATTCCGCTTGACTTGCTTCTAGGCCTTGAAGGCGTTCATAGTCCCGCTTCTCTGCTCCTCCTCCATCTTCCTCTTCTTCTCCTCCGCAATCTTCTTTCTCGCACGGGTTACGTAGTCGTTGTTCCATCTGAAAACCCTCATACCACGGCATAGCGCCCTTGCCTCGTGTTCTTCCCGGTGTTCAGATTTCCCAGGCACGCATAAGCTCGTCGTTCTCTCTGTTGGGCTGGAACACCCCGTTCGTGCCTCTTCTATTGCAACAAGTATCGCATCGTCGGCTCCTTCAGACTTGCCCTCGTCGAAACATTGCTGTCTCCGGTCCAACTCCCCCATGCGCATAGAACCAAGTCCCGACTGGGGCCAGCTCTTAGTAGCCGGAGTGACACCGCATCCTCCATCTCTTTCTCAGACTTATCCCACTTAGGCATTGCCACCGCATAGCCACCTGGCCCCAGCTTATGGAACTTATCCTTTTTTTCGGCATTCTTCTTGTTTATTCTCGACCGTTCCTTAGCTAATTCCGAATCCTTGAATTTCACGAAATCGTCCCAATGATCACGTTGGTTCTCCAGTGTTCCCTTGAATACTGGAGTCTTCCTTCCTCCCTTGACATACTTGTTCCATTCACGATTCTTGTAGTTCTTGAATGCAATCGCCATCATCCTAAGAGCAGCCTCTTTGACTTTCTGCACATCTGCTTCTGTGAAATGATCGGTAGGCTGAAATGTTCTATGAGAGTATCCCAAAGCAGATCTTTTGATTCTTGTCGACAAAAGTAACATCTGGGCGTGGCTTTCTTTGGCGCTCTCCATTCTTGAAGTTTGATCGAGTTGGTCCTTCACAAGAACTCCGTGACCGACGAACGAACTTGTCCGCAATCTTCTTAGGCGCTAATGGTTTGCCAAGAGGGGCGCATGCCTCGATATTGTACTTCACGCCCGCTTCAACTTTTGTTCGGGCCTCGTTTAAATCATTTTGCTCGAAGATTTGCTCGATCCGGATGGCTGAAAGAACAAAGATCGATTCGTTAATATATCTTCAAGTCATTTAAAACATGTGATGATCACGGATGCCGCTTATATAAATATATATACCTCGCCGGTGTTTGTTGTTTTAGGATCAACATGTTCTTCGTCATCGTCATAATCATAGTTCATGACTTCATCAATTTAAATCGTCGCGATCGAATATCATATCACCCTCTCCGGTGTTGTTTAGAAATTGAGCCGTCATAATCTTCTTTATTCGATTATCATCGCCCGTGTATCATATCGAACATGGTCTGTTCTCCTCTCTGTCGGTATTATTCGCCATAGCTTTTGTTTAACTAATCCAAAAGAAATATAAAACAATTTAGTATTCAAATCTCGAATAATAGATATAATCTCGAATACATTGTCCAGAATAATAGATATAATCTCGAATACATTGTCTCGAATAATATATAATATTGAATAGTACATCACGGCTATTAGCTAATAAAGATCGAATACTACTGAAGAATCTAGGACACTCGCGGTTCCTCCGGCGCGGCGGTGGACACCCAAAGAGAAGGAACCTCACGGGATCATAGCTGAAGTGAGATCCTCAAGATATCGCCACGTATTGGAGAACACCGCCGCCTCTAACGCAACCATGTAGCGATGGGCGTGCTCGTCCTCCTCCACGACACGGCGACGTACCACCTTCGGCGGGCCGGGTCCTCCGACCAAATCGCCCACGCGAACGCCACCAAACGAGATCGGTCGACGACGGACCCGGCGGGTTCCTCGTCAAGCGGCGCGCCCAAGCAGCACCTCCAGTGCCGGCCAGTGAGCCAGTCCGGACATGGGTCGGCTGGACGTCGTCATGACGGGTCGACGGCGAGGATGCGGGCGGCATCGTCGAGAACAAATACTAGCTATATGCCATAAAAAGTAACATTTTTAATGATTAGATTTTGATAACTAAAATTTCTAACATTTCTATATAACACTAATTATGCTAATCTAAATAATCTAAATAACACTAAAATTTCTAACATTTCTATATAACACTAATTTCTAACATTTCAATATAACACTAATTTCTAACTGATTAAGCACTAATTATATCCATCTAACATGCATTCATACATATATAATAGTGAAAAATAATAATCTAAATAATCTAAACTAATTAAACACTAATTATCTAAACTAATTAAACATACAAAATAATAATCTAAATAATCTAAACTAATTAAAGACTAATTATCTAAACTAATTAAAGACTAATTATCTAATGCTTGTGTGTGTGTGTGTACGGGCTCTGGGTCGAGACTCACAATGGCGGCGATCATGACGGCGGCGAGCGGCAGCGGCGACGCAGCGAGAGAGCGGCGGCGGCGAGGCGGCGGCGGCGAGGCGGCGGCGGCGGCGGGGACGCGACGAGACGAGGCGCGGCGATGGGGACGGGCGGCGACGGAACGAGGCGGCGGCAGGCGGTGGCGACGAGGGCGAAGGCGGCGGAGACGAGCGGCGGACGTCAGAGACGATCGAGCGGCGGTGACGGCGACGAAGACGAGGGAACAGAGGCGAAAACAGAGGAAACTGAAATTTCGTAGCAGTTGTATATATAGAAGGCACCTTTAGTACCGGTTGGAGCCACCAACCGGTACTAAAGGTCTGTTTTGGCCAGGCCAAGCGGCGGGAAGCGACCACCTTTAGTACCGGTGGTGGCACAAACCAATATTAGGCCCCCTTTAGTATCGGTTTGTGCCACAACCCGGTACTAAAGGGGGTCTTATTAGCAGCAGTGCGGTGCGGAAGTTTAGTCCCACCTCGCTAGTCGAGGGCTACTGACTGGTTTATAAGCCCAGTCTTGGTAGCTCTCTCGAGCTCCCTCCTAATCAGCCCACTGGGCCTACCTGTCCTCCTCGCCTTGTGGGCCTATTGGGCCTTTTGGCCTGCATCTGCCCAACGAAAGGTTGTGTCGCTAGTCGATGCAGCCGCTTTGGCCCAAAGAGGGCGGGCTTTTTTTTCTTAATTTTTTTTTGCTTTATTTTTTGTTTTATTTATTTTTGAGTTGTTTTTTTGCTGTATTTAGAGTTTCTTTGTGAATATTTTTGCTTTAGGTACAAAAAATTACAAACTTTCTGTTAGTGCCGGTAGATTTCAAATTTGAATAGTTTAAATTTTGAATTATTTGAAATTTGTGTGAATCACTAGTTTGTGAATAACTTAACTTTCAAAAAGTTTTTCAGTGATTCTTTTTCTTATGTTTAATATTAATGTGTTTTATCATTATATTCAATTTAGTAATGCTTAGGTTATTTAAAAAATGAAATGCCTTTGTAACAGTTCAGTTTTTGTCGGAAACCCTGATACTTCGAAAGAGATTGTCCATTTTGTACACGAAGTGCATCCAGTTTTTGCCGTAACCCTCTCTACTTTCTTGCACATGCTATTTGTATGAAATTATGATACCATGCCAACTTTCAACCTTTTCTCGAGTTCATTTGAATTGCTTTTCAATTTCAGGGTCATTTATTTGGAAAAAAATCAGTAAATGCATGAAAAGAGTTTGTTTGCACATAAAATTTCTTCGCGTTTCAAATGCCAAAACTCATAACTACCCTAACTATTACAGACATTCCCTCCTGGGTGTGAAACACAGAAGAAAGTGATGATAGTGAAGCCGATCACATCCCAGATCTTTGGGTGTGAAACTTTTCTTCGCGTGTGTCCTTTTACCTTGTAACCATGGAAAATCTTCATCATTTAACGAGATGCTCGGGTCAATATTCACTGTGAATGGAGCAATTTCATCAAACTTTTCATAATCTTCTGACTTGTCTGTCTTGTCATCCACTACCACGATGTTTCTCTTCCAAGAAAGAACTATGTGCCGCTTTGGCTCATCGTACGATGCATTCGCTTCCTTATCTTTTCTTTTTCTTGGCTTGGTAGACATGTCCTTCACATAGAAAACCTGTGCCACATCATTGGCTAGGACGAATGGTTCGCTCAGACACGCAAGATTGTTGAGATCCTTGTTGTCATTCCGCATGCGGGTCTTCCGTTACCCGCCTCGTGTCATATTGACCCATTTGCACCAAACAAAGGGACCTTTAAACCACGCCGATAGTCAAGTTCCCATATGTCCCGTATATAACCATAATATGTTTCCTTTCCGTCTTGGTTTTTGCATCAAAGCGGCACCACTATTTTGGTTGGTGCTCTTCTTATCTTGGGCGATCGTGTAAAATGTATTACCATTTATCTCGCCCTTTGAAAGTCATTATATTCAAGATGGTAGCGGGACAGCAAGTACAGGTCATCTTCAATAGAGGTGTCATGCATGGTATTGTATGCAGCTAGTTGGCGAAACTCTGGTTTGTTCACGTGTAATCCGGTCATCGACCGCTCCGGTGTTTGGAGCGTAGCAAATTCTTGTGTTCATCCATATACGGAGCCACCAAGGTGGAATTTCAGAGAACTGTAGTGTGCTTGGTGAGAGAATGTCCGTCCATACATATTATTTGTTCCCCTCCTAGCGTGCCTTTTCCATCGATCGCCCTTATGCCGCGATTCAGAACACCAATCGGCTTAAGGTCGAATAAAGTCAATACAAAACTCAATGACCTCCTCATTTTGATGGCCCTTGGAGATGCTTCCTTACGCCTAGCACGGTTATGAACATATTTCTTTAAGACTCCATGAACCTCTCAAAGGGGAACATATTGTGTAGAAATACAGACCCAAAACGTTAATCTCTTTGCATAGGTGAACTAGGACGTGCGTCATGATGTTGAAGAAGGATGGTGGGAACACCAACTCAAACCGACAAGACATTGCACCAAATCATTCTCAGAACCTTGGTATGATTTCGGATCGATTACCTTCCGAGAGATTGCATTGAGAAATGCACATAGCTTCACAATGGCTAATCGAACGTTTTCGGTAGAAGCCCCTCAATGCAACCGGAAGCGGTTGCGTCATAATCACGTGGCGATCATGAGACTTTAGGTTCGGAACTTTTTCTCGCCATGTTTATTATTCCTTTATATTCGACGAAGCCGACGGTACCTTAATATCGAAAGGGCATTCAAAGAAGATTTCCTTCTCTTCTTTGGTAAGAGCGTAGCTTGCATGACCTTGATGTATGCCGTCTTCTCCGTGCATACGTTGCTGGTCCTCCCATGCCTCAGGTGTATCTTTTGTCTTCCCATACACGCCCAAGAAGCCAAGCAGGGTCACGCAAAGATTCTTCGTCACGTGCATCATGTCGATTGTGGAGCGGACCTCTAGGTCTTTCCAATATGGCAGGTCCCAAAATATAGATTTCTTCTTCCACATGGGTGCGCGTCCGTCTCAAGGCCCTTCGAACAGGTTGTCCACCAGACCCTTTCCAAATATCACCTTCAAATCCTTGACCATATCATGTACATCAGCACCAAGACGGTGGCGAGGCTTCGTCCGTGATCCGCCTCACCTTTGAAATGCTTGCCTTTCTTTCTTACGGATGCCTGCTCGGAAGAAATCGACGATGTCTGTGTACACATTCTTCTTACAACTATTCAAATATATATCGTCGATATCATCCAAACAAAGGCGTGCATCCGCGGTATCCCTTGTTTGTGCGTCTCCGAAGGTTACCGAGAGCAGGCCAATCATTGATGGTCACGAACAGCAACGCCTTTAGGTCAAATTCTTCCCCATGTGCTCATCCCACGACGTACACTGTTCCATTCCACAGTTGTAAGAGTTCTTCAACTAATGGCCTTAGGTACACATCAATGTCGTTGCCGGGTTGCTTAGGGCCTTGGATGAGCACCGCATCATAATGAACTTCCGCTTCATGCACAACCAAGGAGGAAGGTTATATAAACATAGAGTCATAGGCCAGGTGCTATGGTTGCTGCTCTGCTCCCCAAAAGGATTAATGCCATCTGCGCTTAGACCAAACCATACGCTCCTTGCGTCATCCGCAAACTCCTTCCCGTACTTTCTTTCGATTTTTCTCCCTGCGACCCGTCGCGGGTACTCTAAACTTTCCGTCTTTCTTACGGTCTTCTTCGTGCCATCGCATCGCCTTGGCATGCTCTTTGTTTTGGAACAAACGTTTCAACCGTGGTATTATAGGAGAATACCACATCACCTTGGCAGGAATCTTCTTCCTAGGGCGCTCGCCCTCGACATCACCAGGCTCATCGCGGCTGATCTTATAGCGCAATGCACCACATACCGGGCAAGCGTTCAAATCCTCATACTCACCGCGGTAGAGGATGCAATTATTAGGGCATGCATGTATCTTCTGCACCTCTAACCCTAGAGGGCAGACAGCCTTCTTTGCTTCGTACGTACTCTCGAGCAATTCGTTGTCCTTTGGAAGCATATCCTTTATCATTACCAAGAACTTTCCAAATCCTTGTCGAAACACCATTCTCGCCTTCCATTGCAGCAATTCCATGTGGTGCCCAGCTTTTTCTTGTCACCCACGCAATCGGGTACAACAATTTTTATGATCCTCTAACATGCGCCGCAACTTCTTCTTCTCCAAATCACTTGCAGTTTCTCTTTGCATCGGCAATGGCCCGACCTAGATCATCAACGGGCTCATCGATGCCTCTTCTTCACTTCTTCCCGCATTGCGGCTCAGCTTCTTCCGCATTACCGGCTCAGCTTCTTCCCCCATTGTTGTATCATCGTATTCAGGGAACCCATGGACAGGATAGCTGTCGTCGTCCTCTTCTTCTTCATTGTCTTCCATCATAACCCCTCTTTCTCCGTGCTTGGTCCAAACATTATAGTGGGGCATGAAACCGGACTCAAACAGGTGGACGTGAATGGTTCTTGACGTAGAGTAATTGTGACCATTCTTACAGCCAGCACATGGACAAGGCATAAAACCATCCGCCCGCTTGTTTGCCTCAGCCGCAAGCAACCCTCAACGAACTGGGGAGAGCATCGGTCATCGTACATCCATTGCCGGCTCATCTTCATTACACAACACCGAATTGACCAAATTAATACAAGTTCATACATAAAGTTCATACAACACTTAAATGCAACAAACAAATAACTCTCTAGCTAAAACATTTAAATGCAACAACAAATGCGATCAAGATCGCAACTAAGGTAACAATTGATCCAACAACATAATGATACCAAGCCTCACTATCGATGGCATATTTTCTAATCTTTCTATTCTTCAAGCGCATTTTCTCCATCTTGATCTTGTGATCATCGACGACATCGGCAACATGCAACTCCAATTCCATCTTCTCCCCCTCAATTCTTTTCAATTTTTCTTTCAAGTACTCATTTCTCTTTCAACTAAATTTAACCTCTCGACAATAGGGTCGGTTGGAATTTCGGTTCACATACCTCCTAGATAAAAATATCTATGTCAACTTGATGGGCATAATTTGTCATAAACACGAAATGCAACAAATAGTTTTAAAAGAGAATATACCACATCCGAATCATAACAAGGACGAGGGCCGACGTGGGACGGATATCAAAACCATGGCACTATGTATAACAAACAACGTCTGGTAAGATAATTATTACATGATTAACTATATATCCAAATCACACAAACATCAATTTTTATATAAAATTTCATGAACAAGAGGCTCACCACAAGGTGGTGCCGGTGACGAGACAGTCTTGAGGCGATCGGACGGTGGTTACGACGGAGATTTAGAAGGCACTAAGTAAACCACACCTACATATGCAAACTAAGTGTTATTTTTGACCTCAAATTGCATATAAATCAAATACTAGCACATATATATATTTCCTCCCAAATTACTAAACTCACAAATTAGTAACTATACAAAGCATGGGAAGAGCTAATCTAGCAATGAGAGATGAAAGGACAAAGTTGCTAACCTTTGTGATCAGTTGAATGGATGGGGGCCTTCAAATCTTGACAAATTTTGGGCAAAATGTGTGATGAGCTCGAGGGGAGAAGAGGAAGAACAAAGAGGAGAGGAGAGGAGGAAGGGGGAAGAACAGAGCGAGCTGGACGAAGGGTTTATATGCAGGAGGACCTATAGTAGCGGTTCGTGGCGCGAACCGGTACTAAAGGTGCTGGAGGGGGCCCAGACTGACAACATCCTGCCACCACCCTCATTAGTACTGGTTCGTGGCACGAACCGGTGCTAAAGGTTAGCCACGAACCGGTACTAATGAGAGCGGCCCGGCTAGCCGTTGGAACCGGCACTAATGTATACATTAGTGCCGGCTCTAATACAAACCGGCACTAATGTGCTGCACGTTTGACCCTTTTTCTACTAGTGTAGAGACAAACGTGGGGGAGCTTTGTCGGAGTCCGGACATACACTTCTTTTTAACACAGTACAGACGCAAGGCGCTCATACATACGCGCATACACTCACCCCTATGAATGCAAACACGCACACCCTACCCCATGAGCACCTTCAATAGACTGAGCCGACATATATATCATCTTGAGATTTACGAAGTCATCGTAGGTGCCTCGTCGTCGACGGCAACGTCTCCTCCCACTGAAAGCGCATCGCCGGGAATCCTGAAATAAATTCAGGAATAATGCGAGCATCTGGATTTTAACCCTGATGGGCTAGGGATACCACTGTCTCTCTCACCATCCAACCACAGGTTGGTCCCCCTCTTCTCTCTCTCCTCTCATCCACACATGCATGGTCCCTCTCTCCTCCCAGCCGGACACTAAGGCCCTGTTTGGTTCCAAATAAGTCACCAACTTATAAGTCGAAAAGTGCAAAAAGTGACTTATTTTGCCAAACAGCCCCAACTTATAAGTCACCCCAACTTATAAGTCATAAGTTGCTCCACCCCAACTTAAAACTTATAAGTCACCCCCTTTTGCATGGGTCTCACCACCTGCATGATGTTGATTGGTGTGGTAAGGTGTGGGGAGGTAACTTATAAGTCGGGTGACAACCAAACGGGTGTGACTTATAAGTCACTGGTTTTAAGTCACCTGACTTATAAGTCAGGGGACTTATTGGAACCAAACAGGGCCTAAATCACAAATATCCCACCACATGCATGATCTCCACCAGCTGTTTCTCCTCCCAACCGGATAGTTTCTGATTAGCATTGGATTGCTCCCTCCCGCATAAAAACGGTCATATACTGGAGAAATTTGCGGGTCAGTGTTGGAGCTGCCCTTACATACATCCATTTTTAAGGGAATCTGACTCTATTGTACACGCACCGAAGCCAAAGGAGTACAAAATGTGTCGAAATTCAAACCTCCAATGCATGTTCTTGTACAGGATATTTCGCGTCGGCGACTGCTATTTACTCTTGTTCTAGAGAAACTAGAAGAACGCCCGTGCGTTGCAATGGGGCCACATTAACTTTAAGAGTTCAATATTACGACATTGGCGACCTTTTTTACCATCAAATCCTCTCTCACACACAGACACACACTCTTCCTCCCTCTTCCTCACTCTCTATCCCCCTCTCCATCTCTCTCTAACACACACACATATCCATCTTATTGGGTACGGGACCATAATCCATCTATTTCAAACATACACGTTAGTGCATAACAATATGGATTATGTGTATTATATTTGCCACCAGAACTGATGGAATTAATTTCATGTAAATTGACCAGCCACAGCTCCAAGAATACGCGGACGAGGTGGCTCGGGTCGGCGTCGGCGCCGTCCAAACAAGGGCCACGGGTCCGCTTCAAGTGCTGCGATGCAATGCACGTCTTCACAAATATTATAACAAGATGTGAGAAATCACATGCATAGAAAAGACATTCGATAGCAATCCAAATACCATACTCAATTGAATACCTAACCTGGACAATACTCTTATTTCTATGCGCCGAAAAAATGGAATAGCAAAGCTAAGTATGCCTACATACGCCAGATTATATATAAGAATCTTGGGTGAACAATTGCAACAAAGCACTAAGCAGCGATAAATTTAAATAAAAATCCATTAACTATGCAGCAGCAAAGCTTGTTACAACATAGAGAGATAGGAAAATGTCACCTCCAAAGAATGTAGCGCAAAGGAGTGGAACGAAGCATGAATGAGCGGTTGTCTGTTCTTCTCCATGTACATGGATCGTGAGAGAGGCCAAGTATATAAGTACTTGGTGAACTCCACTCTTCGTGTACGAAGAGCCATGTCACCTTCTCTTGCTGCAGCATGGGAGGACGGCTGGTTCACGTGACCCTCCGGTGGGGATCCATGGTGGATGACCGTCGAGCTCGAGGCGAGAAGTTGAGGGCAGCGATGGCGAGATCCATGCCGCCAACCGGGCGAAGAGGAGGTCGTCGGGGAGGGACACATCGGCAAGATCCGGTCACCACGCGACTGAAGAGCAACAGATGATCTCCACAAGCTGTAGGCCGACGGCGTGCTCCATCCCTGCGATGGGGTGACCATGGCGGTGGCCGGCTCCTCATGCTCGCCTCGATCTCGGCGACACACCCCGAGTGTAGGAGGCAAGAACGACCTCGACGAAATCATGGCCTCCATCCCGAACGCATGAAGGACCTCGGCCCGTCGCTACTCCTCCGCCAGAGCGCGCGCGGCAATGACCATGGGTAGGAGGGCGGCGGCGTCGCCTCGGCCGACGGCAGGAGCAGCGTTGATTTGGGTAGGTGGCATCGCGAGGACGGCCGCGGCCGTGGGAAGCACCCGATCATCTTGCCAGCCAATCCTTCTCCTCCGATCCCCTATCCCAAGATTGCGTCGCCGCCCGGTCGTGTTGTTTCCATATATTATGCCATTTTTCCTGTACCTAAACAAACGCAGGCAGCGGATGGCGTAGTTTTTGTCCGCCCTCTAAAATTGCTAAACGCACTTTTGGTGAGGATTATTGTTAATAAATGAATTCAATCATGTCGCTCTAAATAAATGGATTCAATCATGTGACTCTAATTACTTCGGATTGTTATGTGTACACTAAGCGGGGTGCAGTTAGGAAAGAAAATGTTTTCTAATTAAAGTGATTGAGTGATTTAAGGTAAGGTTAATTAATTTAGATTTGATTTTTAGTGATTGTTACTAAAGTATGATGCATCTTTAAAATCTTTTATTTGTTTCCTTAAAATCTATTATTTGTTTCCTAAAGAAATTTGCAATAATGAAAGGTATCGGTTGATTTGGATAAGTTAGTAAATTTAGATCCATGATTGCGTGCACGTTTGAAAAGTGCTGATTTGCAAGGAAAGAGCTGAGGGGTAAATAAACCGGTGAATAAGAAACCAACATCGAAAAAAATCTACAACGGTTAACCTACGAAAAATAACCGGACGAAAGTGGTGGGACGAAAAAAAAACTGGAAGCGAGACTATCAACTGCTTCATTAGAAGTAGAGATCTTGGCAAAATTGCTTTCGCCCAGTACCAAGAAGCCGGCCTTCACCTTCATCTCTAGCTGGTGGCTACGTGTCTTGCACGGTGGTGGTTTTCTTTCTTTGAAAAGGGGATAACCCTGGTACGGTGGTGACGGCTAAGCTACATGGTGGAGAGGCGTTCGTCGATGCCTTCCGATATCCTTCAACGTGTGACACCTTACGTGCCATATCCCTGCGTGACCAAGCGGCATGTGTGATATGTGGCTTTGTTCTAATTTTCCCTCTTTGGGGAATGTAACCACTTACTAATATAATGACATGCCTTTTTATTTCGACAAAAACAGAGTACGAAGATCTATTACCTAAAATGCCATTGGATTCATTTTTTCAAGACCCAATGAATTAAAGTTTGGCTGATGGAGAGGGCGGGTAATATATTTTAACATTTTCTCGCACGTTTAGGTCCTTAGATGGCAGGCTCCTGAACTCCATACCTCTTGTATCTGACACCATATTAATTCATGCACTAATTAATTTATCAAAAAGTACAAACTGATGAAGAGAAGCAGATATTATTTAACAGTACCAAAACCTTCAAACATCATGCGAAATGAAGAATGTGCAATGATGTACGTACGGTTACTTGATTGTCTAATGTCTCCCTCAACGAAGTCTTGGTACTTCATCCGACTTGCTGCACTGTACTGTATTAGCAATAGTATGTGTGCATCCTTGAAATAGCTAGGTATTCGCCTCGCTTTATAAATAAAGCCAACAGTGCATCCATGCAACGAGTTCAAGTGCAATGAAATATAATAGTCCGCTGAGGCATCAACACAAACACATCCAAAGAAAGCATAAGAGAAATAAAGAAAAAAGATTACCAAATGGCCACATAGTAGCCTGCTGCGAGGAGAGGCATCCAGAAGTAGCATGTAGCGCATCCAACATAAGCCTCAGACGCTCACAGTTGCACTACCTAGACAGCGGGTGCTTGTGCTGCAGAAACACAAGGAATTTGAAAAAAAAAATAGTCACCAAGGCATGTATAATAGAGTTATCGCCACATTTGGTCCCTGGTCTATGCTTGTTCGTACATACTATATATACAGCTGACAACGTTAGCTGGGCTGCCGGAATCTAGACTTATATTTCTAATGGTCAAGAGAACAATCGCACCATGTGAGTGGTTCATGCCAGCGGATTAGCACAAGTAAAATTATATCTTCTTCCCGAGCTCTAAATAAGCTAGGCTAGCTTTGCGTGTCTTCTTATGTGAGTCGTTGTCATTTCTAGCTAACTAGTGATAGGGGGTGGCGGAGATGATGCAGTCTAGCTGATTTAAGTAAGATTTTTTTGAGACAGTAAAACGACAATCATGATAAGAACCTGGTTTTTCAATTGTGGATTGGTTGTTGGCATAACGTATTGCCGGTTGCGTGCATCTTTTCGTAGTAGATTCTTCCAGATAACGACTTAACCTATATATTTTACCCACACTCACAGCTAGGGCCCTTCTGTTTTGACAAAACTCACAGTTCGGGCATTCTCGAAACACGTAATAGTAAGCATTCAAGTACTTGAAAGACAGGTTGTGGAGAACGGTGAAGGGATGGACTGAGAAAACTTTATCGTCAGCGGGTAAGGAGGTACTGATGAAATCTGTTGTACAAGCGGTGCTGGTGGTTTATTCTATGTCTTGCTTTAAACTGCCAAGGGGCCGTTGTGAGCATCCAAACTTACTTCCAGTGACCATTTCCTTTGCAGTAAAAGCACTTAGTTTCAGGCTTGAGTCTAGCTTTGGGCTTCTAAGCGGGAGCGGTAATTTTGTTTTTTTTTTGGGGGGGTCCTTGATTTGGCAGAGCGGAGGCAAATGGCACAAAGCCACGAACCTATCACCCCTCTTCTAGATACTACAAGCTGGCGGTACCAGATGGACCACTACTTGACGAACCTAGATCCCACGACCTACATAAGGATGCATACTTGTCGAAATTCAGGTATTATATTACACATGTAGTAGTACAGAAATGGCAAAACCTAGATGAATACAGCTTCATCTTTAGCAACCTCATTATTTTGTCGAATCTTAGAACACTCCCCCTAATATTTGGAGATTTCAGGGAGTGGCCACATTCTGTTTCGCAAGTGGAGCGATCTCCTCGCCCTCGATGCCCGGCTGACTTCCCTCGACTCCTAGGCCAAGAAGAGCCTCCTCCCACTTCTTTGCCGGTCCCTGGATCACACAAAGAGAGGATCAATTTACCCTTGTCTCGACAGACAAGAAACTCATAAGGGTAAATAGGAACTTAATTGACAGTTCTGCCCACCTTCCAAGATAGGTCCTGCGCCATGCAATTCTGAACCATTGCGTGGAACGACGGTGTTTTGTACTGTTTCAGAGCTCGTGTGACATTCGAAGCGACTGCCGCGACATCTGCTGGATCGACGGTTTCAAACTACAAGAGGACAGATCAAGGCTATCAATCATCAATGCATTGACATTTGCGAGCAAATACTTGGACCAAGCCTATATTGTTCTTTACCTCGACATTGAACGAACCCATGTGGAATCCGGTGACACCCTCCCTCACCGTGTCAACGAGTCCTCCGGTGGATGAACAGATGGGAATCTGTAAAATGTAATATCAAGGACTGTGTCAACAGGGACGAACAATACTTGTGCGGTCAAATTTAACGTCTAACTGATCGAGTCGGAATGCTTACCACTCCATATCTCATCCCTTGCAATTGGATGAGGCCACATGGCTCGAACCTACTTGGAACAATTATGAAATCAGCCCCGGCAAACATCATGTGCGCCAATGGGACATTGAATTTTGCTATGCCTCTGGCATTCTGTGGGTACTTCACTTCTAGTAGCATCAGTTCCTCCTCCATTTTCTTCTTTCCTGTGCCCTGAAAAACACAACGCAATTTACCTAAGCAACAATCATCTTCTATCTCCTGCCATGCCGTATGGTGCATTAGAATTCTCTTTCAAAATAAACATACGAGAACAATTATCTGAACATTCTCCTCGAGAAACTCCGGTATGGCTGCAATTAGTATGTCTGACCCTTTCTGTTCTTCAAGACGTCCAATGAAAACTATAACAGGTATGCTAGAGTTCACAGGCAATCCAACTTCAGCTTGCAGTATTTCTTTATTGAGAGCTCTTGCTTCCGCCACCTGAAAAATGCTCTCTGTAAGTACTGAACCATCCACATGTTGTAATAATTGACAAAAGAGGAGAATCCTCCCACTGAAGCCTTACCGTTGTTGCATTGTATTTGACACTGATGTACTTATCTGTTGCTGGATTCCAATCAACAACATCCATTCCATTTACGATTCCAGTTTCAAGAGGCTTTGCACGAAGGACACCATCCAATTCAACACCTTTCTCTGGGCCAGAAGTGAGTTCTTTGACATAATGTGGACTAACTGTAAGGACCACGTCACACTCAGTGATCCCTGCCTTCATCCAGTTAATCTTTCTCCCTACTACTGGTTTAACATGCCTGCCCACAATTATGGTATATGTCAATTTCAAATAAACAGGTACAACATAATAAAACAATAAAACATGGAGGTTCATACCCATCAACAAAATCAAATGACGGCATGAAACTTTCAGGTAAATTAAGAAGTTCGAAGTCCGCTCTGGGAAATCTGCCCTGATAGGCGATATTGTGAATGCAGAAAGCAACCTACAGGACAACTATTCACTGATCAAAACAAGTATAGAAAAATCTGTGGAGCATAAAACCTATGATGCATATTCCCTAGTTGTCAACAAAAGGAAGGAAGTGGTGTACCTTGGCATTCTCATAAATTCCATTTTGCTTATACATGCTCTTCAAATAGCATGGCAAAACTGCAGTGTGCCAGTCATTTGCAACGAAGACAACATTTTCTCCTGGTGAAAGAGTGTGAATGTTTGTTATTTGTTTAGTTAGAGAGAAAACGTTTAACCATAATAGTTGATCTAATCATCTAATACATAAACCTACCATATGGTCCAGAGAAGTATTCAGAATTATTGAGATTAAGAACCCTTGGAGCCTCCAATGCAGCCTAAAAGCGATATCAGATTAGAAGTTCCACAAACATATCAAGTAGAAAAAACTCAATTGATGTGAATGTACTAACCTCGGTAACCGTTAAGACTCATTTAGGCATTTCAATGCTACCAACACACACCATTAATTCAGCTAAAACAAGGGTTGGTAATTTTATGATTTGAGGGGCTGAACGTAGCTTATGCTACAGGCCAAAGCATTAAAATGGTTTGTAAATTACATAAATTGGGTGCTAGTCACATGAAATTCGAACTAAACAGGATACTTACAAGGCACAAAAGGCAGAACCGTAACTGGTTATCTCGGAAGTCTGTTCCAGTGGTAGGCCCATACAATTTTGATCCAGTTTTGCCCCATACCTGAAGTATTATTATGGTTCAAGTGGAACATTGCAAGGTTAAGATGAATGTATATATTGTTCAGTGGGCATGAAGAAAGTGGTTAAAACTTATAGCAGACCTTCTCAAGAAACATAGGATGATCAACGAAAACACGATCAACTCCCCTTTTGTAGCAGTGAAAAAAGCGCACTGTTTCTGTTCTGTCACCAACAATTACCTAAAGAAGCAAAACTGTTTTTAGCATATATAACATCAGTGACTGGTATAAGTTAAATGCGAGCTAAATAACAACACCCAACAAATCAACTAAAAACATATACCTCGACAAGAACATTTGTATCCCATGTATCCTTGTACTGATCATAGCGAGGAGCTATCGTCATAACCCGGTGCCCCATTGCCTATGAAGAAATGAGTTGTGCATCACACCAAAGATAGTACAACAGACAGAGGGTGATAAAAGTGCAGTCTCAGTAAAAAAATAATGTGATTCAGAATTAACAGTACGTGACAAGGAATACTTACAGCCAGAGCTGGGGGCAATCCTCCTACGACATCACCAAGGCCTCCAGTTTTGCACCATGGGTGCACTTCAGTGGCAACGAAAATTATGGGCATTCCAGTTGAACATACGATGGGTGCAGGAGTCCTACTAGAATTACGATGAGTTCCATAATTTGTGGCTCTTCTTTTGGCCAGCTGTGTCTTATTCCGCATGGATACGAACATAACTCCATTGTTACAAGATTGCTGGAATTGGACGTGAGGTGACAGTTTCAGTGAACCAACACTGTTTGTTTGATAAGAACAATAAGTAGGAATGGAACCCATTGGTGCAGCCTCTCAATGACGACCTATCAGAATGGCATATGATAGAGAGGGGGTCATGATGAACTTCTTCTTCAGAGAAAGATGGAAATTCTACCATATATTCTCAATGCAAAGCAGCACTACTATGCTGGTAACCAGTATTTACAATGCCACAAATATATATATGTCATTTTCTCAAATAAAAGAGTACTACGAGGTGGCACATGAATGTGCTAACTGCTTGCATACCCTGAACAGACCAATTATCATTCAGGCGTGTGTGGGATATTATTGTTAGTGCTACAACTGCAAGGTTAAAAGGCAAAAAGGAAGTTCCATTACGGATATGTTCTAATCGATAAATGTACATGCTCTTTCGAAAGAAACCAATGCCTTGTCGATGAGTTCTTCAAGACAATGTGCGGGCTTTTATTTTTCTTATCAACTGCCCAGGAGCCGTAGCATTCAAGGAACGAAAGGGCACCGAAACCAGCCGTTGGTATAGAACAACAGGAAGGCTAAACTGCCTCCATATAACCAGGACACTGGTCTGTTCCCAATGTGCACATCGAGTGTTTAACAATGTGATACGTCAGATACAGTACAAATAGGGAGTAACCATATTACAGATATAGATATCTAAATGAATTTAAATTGAGTAATTTGGTGCGCAACCATGCAATGTAAGTAATAAATGTCGGTACCCTAGCAACACACTTTCATGTTCAAGCCTGAGGTACAATGTTTCATGGCCCAGTAACACTACCACCCCGGATTTTTATTCCTTTCAAAATCAAATAGCAGTGTACTCAAATTCAAACGCGAAGTCAAGAAATGTGCCTGGTGAAGAGCAGTACATCACAACACATCCTGACATGCTAAAAATAACGGAATCACGAGGGCATCCGAGGCGAGATTAACAAAAGCTTGTACTCCAGAAGAACCTGAACGACTTCCTAGTGCTACAAAAGCATAAATAAAACAGAAATACTGGTCACTGGTGGCTTCCATAACACCCTCAATGGTACAACAAACTCGTGCAGAATAAACTAGTACCTCTGAAGTTCAGAGGGTGCAACTATCAGAAACTAAGGTGGTAAGTCCTGGGGCATGTGAGATGCAAAGATGGGGGCAAATGAACTACACATGCCAAGGATTTCAAACATCAAAGGGAAATGCAGAAAGAGAAAACTACCGAGACCCTCCCTACTGCACAGATTGACAGGAAAACTCCATGGTGGTCACTGGTCAGAACTCAGAACATTGAATACTTGGACACCAATGGCAGCAGCAAAATCAAACAGCCCAGAGAGCTACGTTCTGGTTGTGAACACAGAAGACCGCGGGGGGAAATAGAGGGCAGTGCGTACCTTTTCGAGCTAGGCCCTGTGGAACCGCGGAGCAGGCGGAGTGACTGGTGGCCGTGGGAACGCAGCAGGCTCCGCTCAAGTAGAAGTAGAAGCAGAAGCCGGCGGGCGGTGAGCGGCAGGAAATATCCTTCATGCGGCCGGGTGGGGGAGGGGGAGGTGTCGCACGGGTAGCGGCTGGCTCCCGTGCGCCAGTGCCACATGGCCCACGCCACGCGCGGCGACAAACCGGGGCGGGGCACCGCCACCGTACCGGCACCGGCGCGTTGCGTCGGGCTCGGTTCGGGAGGAGGCGGATGTGCCGAGACGGGAGCGTGAATCGCGATGATGAAGCGCCGGGCCCTCGCGTGGGGATTGGGAGGCGGCACGGGAGCCGTCAGTTTCTCGATGGTGGGGCAGGGGCGAGAGGGCGCAGGGCTCGTGCTTTTCCTCGTGCCGGGAGTGCGAGCCGTCCGTTTGTTGGGGCCGGGGAATGGGAAGGACTAGAGGAAACGACAGCGGACATGTTTCCGGTTGGGGCCCTTCGGTCAGGTTGTGGCATCTGACACGTGTCCTGTGCATCTTCCACTTTATTGCCACAAGTCTCAACAGATGATTTTTTTTGCGGTAATGATGTTTATGTGATTATAGAATTGAATTTAATATTCTGTGGAAAAAATTGAAAAACAAAAGACAGTAGATACTTGGTGATCCCACTACATTATATTTTATAGCACAAAATACACAAAGCAGTTTCCAAAAACCCTAAAAAGTATCGATCTGTAATCCCTGATGCTAAGATTCAAATTACTAGCGTATTTATGGCAAGATTAATTTATAGATCAATATTTACATGTCGCAGATACTTGGACATTTTCCAGCGGTCATTAAGCGGTACCAAGATTTACCTATTTTGAGGATGTCATGTGAAGTTCGACCATGTCAAGAAGAAATCACAATCGTATGACACATTTTAGGGACAATCAACTGGATGAACAACTCACACAGCGGCACACCCTATATAGCCTAGAATAGTAAAGAACAAATAAAAAATCTCATGAAGATTTCATAGTGTCTCTATTTTCTTGTGGAACATGACATGGCTTATGAAACATATATACATTATCTAAGTGAGCACAACAAAGATGCAATCTTCAAACAAAGACAAAAAACTTAGCAGCATATGGAAGATCTGAATCCGCTCCCTCTTGGTTTTGAGCTAATTGTTATCTTCAAAAGCTCAATTGTTGGGCTCAGCGGTGCTACCAGTGATAGTCGGCGGGGAAACCACTCGCCAGCTGGAAATTTTGTCCTCATTATCTGTTTCTCTCGGCTTTTCCTAAACTACAATAATGGTCAGACAAACACTATATGTTGCATATATAGTTGCAGAACATTTAGAAGGCAAAAAAATCAGTAAAGCATATCATTTGTTAAAAAATTAAGAGAGGTAAGTTAACACCCTCAATGGATAACATGCATGCCATACTTTCTCTGATCTAAGCTTAGTTATGGCAAGATTATACATGAACTAAAAATGTTCTGAAGACACCATGCTATCAGCATCTTAGCAGTGGAGAAAGGCTACTATTCCAGGGTGGCAATATGTACAATAACAAGCTATAATAATTATTGCTTCCCAAAGCTAACCAAGAAAGAAAAACTAATCCACACAAAATTTAGCATGACAAAAGCCGCACAAAGACCTGCCTACTTGAGATGGTTATCCCCTCAGGAAAATAAATCATACTAAATTCTTAATGGATACATAAGTAAATTTAAAGGCTAAAAATGAAGGAAATGCCTAATGGCATGTGCCTTTTAGTTATTCATATGCATGTACATTTCAAGCTATGATTTACTTTGCAAAAAGGAAAATCTTATGACAAGTAATACATCATAACTATCTTCCAACGAAAATCACGGCAAGTGATGAAGACAACAATAAAGCATCAAGGACCTGTAGGAAGAAAAGTAGTGGTCATATATCTTGCAAACATGCAGATTCCATGCCCAAGTACAACATTGGTACAAACTTTCTCTATACCCAAACAATATGCAATCCACTCTAAGCATAGACAACTTGGCCTGGTATAAGGATTGAATATGAAGCACTACAATATCACAAAATAGCCATGTTTTAGCATTACTTGGAACACAACCTATAAAACAACCATCGAGAACCCTAAAAAAACATCAAGTCTTTTAGCAAAAATCTACATACCTTCATGCTAAGATCTACAATATTGTTGCAATTCAGCAATCCACCATTAAACCTAATATCTAGCATGGCCTCTCATGATTTGTGCTTTGTGAGATGTAATAGAACATGGATAATCTTCTCATCTGCAAGTGCATATGGTCATCGAAACATGTGGGACTAATCTTTGGCGTGTATATTAATAATTAGGAACACTCACATTAGAGAGAAAAAGGGCAAACCAGATCCTAGCATATTACATTGACTGAATTTTTGTTATTACCATGACTATATAGGTCTAGAGCAAGTATATTAGAAAATAGCAGCATGAACACTAAATGCTTTGTCCCTCAATAAAAATTTGACACTTACCCATGAAAATTGTTCACCATGGAATTTGTTGCCAGTCCCAGACACCTTGAATTAAGTGGAATGAGTTTCAGCAAGCTTGGAGCTGCATTGCCATTTCCGTGAAGCCACTCTTTTCTTTTCCATTATTGTCATGAAATACTGCATGTCGTTTGTAAAGTAAGAGTAGTGGGTAATGAAACAAGGGAACACAAGGAAGATGCCTAATATTGAAAGAGATCGATACTCACAAACACATGACGTTGGATATTACAAGAAGGACAGTTTGGCAGAACCATGGAAGAATTGTGGCTCCAGTATTCTTTGCTTGTGGCTTCACTATTCTTTGTCGTTAGATTTAACCCTGGCACATCCTATTCCATTAAAACAAGTCTAGATTTAGCATATAGAAATTTTTCTGCCCGTCATAGACCTACAATCATCCAGGAACATGATTCCCTGTAATATCAAGATACTGCTGAACTACATAACCAAAATATTAAAATATAAGAACAATGAAACCATATTGGAATGGGACCACACAGTCAAAGAAAAATATTTTGCGATTCACTTAAATACCCTAGAAAAATGTTAACAAAACATTACAGGGAGGTCAGCACAACCATATTGGAATGGGTCTATACAATCATAGCAAAAACTTTTGTGCTTCACTTCAAATCCCCATGGTCTACACATATGTTAACAAAAAATTACAAGGAGGTAAGACTTTGCACATAGGGCAAAATTAGCAGGATTGATGCACATCGATTCCTCTCCAAAAGCCAACAAAAAGCTTGAAGCATTAGTGAAGTTTAAATCAAGAAAATGTACAACACAAAGCATGTGGTGATTTCAATATTGTGGAGCACAGAGAAATACACTATTTAGTGAAAAGTGATCCAAAATTGTAAAATATTAAAATGAAGGTGGTTTTTCATATTCCCAGTTTTTCCCTTAGGCTTAAGAACAAACTATTAGTGTTTTTCATTGAAAAGACAAATCAAAAATAAAAAAGCATATTTTCTATTCGGCAAATGAAGTGTTCACTTGTGTACATGGCTTTCTTGGAGCAGACGAACAAGGCCCACCAGTTGACGGGTTTAGGGGGTCTTCAGCCCAGCCCACGGGTCGGGCAATCGACATGCCGAGCACCCTCTAATCTAGGACTCCGTCGAGGTGGTCTCGTCGGTCGAATATGATCAGTATTTCTGACCATGGGTTATACTTCGGTTCGGCGGGTCCATGACATAGACATCGCAGAGCGCCCATTTTCTCTCTTTGCATGTGACGTGGGTAGCATAAATGATATTCACGTCTTTGACCTCAGGAGGGAACTGCTTCTGGCCAACATTGCTTGTCCCGGGCTGGTCTCTACCCTCATTATTACGAGGTTGATTCTTGCCCTGGTTCTCGAACACCATCTTACCGGCTTGCTTGACCACCCAACTGTTCCAGTTGCTGTGAGTGGCCGGCTTATCTGGATTGCCACGAATAGCGCAAGGCTGGTCCGAAATCCAATCTAGTTGTGAGGTGTCACCTTTTACTCCTTGGAAAGGCTTCCTTTTGCCACCCCATGTTGGTTGCCGAAACCAGCATTGACCTTGCCATCCTCGGCATCACTATTGTTGCCTCTATTGCGGCGCTTATTATTTCTGTTGCGTTGAGGTTTCCCGTTTCCATCACATACCTTGGAGGTACCAGGGTTACCACCTCATTTGCTCTTTCGTGCTAGCTAGTTATCCTCATCAGCACGTAATCGAGTCATAAGCTAAGTGAGGCCCGCCATTGTTCTTGGCTTCTCGTTCCCTAGCTGTCTCGCTAGCCATTCATCGTTAGTGTTGTGCTTGAATGCTTCGACCCCCTCTGCGTTCGGGCAGTCCACTATTTGATCCATAATTGTCAGGAAGCAGTTCTAGAATTTGCAGACCACTTCTCCTGGCTTTTGCATAATGTGTGCGAGGTCATCGACATCCAGAGGCCTTACGTAATTGTCATAGAAATTTTCCCTAAGTTTGTCGGGTCCGTTGTACCATTGTATTGTTCAATATTTATGGGTTTAAACCCTTCGGGGAACTGGTGCTGCATGACTTCATCTATGAAGCACTGGGAGTGAGCAGCTCCTCTGACCTTTGTAGTGGCATGTCGTACGCCAGACATGGTTACATTGCGGTCGCGGGTGTAATCACGCACCTCGCCATCCTTCGCCAACCAAGCCAAATATCCTATCTAGCAGGTGGGCGTTGCTTGGATTTACAAATTGATTTTGGTGGGCCTTCGGGCCTTAAAGGCCTCTTCTCTTTGGGATCGGGCCTCGAGGTAATACTTGTCTACTCTAACTTGCCGATCATCAATCTGAGGAGATCGGCCCCTAGCGGGGCGATCGAGACCTTCAGCCCATTCGGGCTTTGAAAGAATGCTATCCTCGGCCTCTACATCCATCTCGTTCAGCAATTTTCTGTGGAGGTAGGGCCGCTTGGCACTATCTGTTGTAGATTATCGTCAAAAGTCTACTCAGCTCAGAGGAGGCCGGTCCACGTGTCGTTTAGGTAGTGCACGTGTCTTTGAGACGTTGATGTCTTCTTTTGATGCTTTTACAGTCGTGTTGGTCAATCGCTTACGCAACATCTTGAGCTAAGGGCCCACAAGGGGTTCGTCAAAAGTGCCATACTCATCGGGTCCGAGGCTTTGATCCTTGTTGGGATTGTAATCTCCGTCGTCAGGGTCGCACGTCCCCATTGGCCTTGTCATCACCGTTTTTCTTGTCATCGTCGCCGTTACTAGTACCACCATTAGCTTTCTCACTGATACGTCCATTCTGCATCATGTTTTCCTACTGTTGTTTATAGTGTTTTAATCAATATAACACTTTGTGAAGCAGTTCTAATGCCTTTTCTCTCTTAATATGCAAGGTTTACATCAAGAGGGAGATTGCCGGCAGCTGGAATTTTGGACCTGAAAAAGCTACGTCAGAGATACCTATTCTGCACATCTCCAAATGAGCTGAAATTTCACGGAGATTTATTTTGGAATAAATAAACATTATTGGAGAAAAGAAGTACCAGAGGGGGCCACCCAGGTGCCCACTAGGCACCAGGGTGCGCCTACCCCCCTGGCGTGCCCTGGTGGGTAGTGGAGCCCTTGGCCAGCCTCCGGCGCCCATCTTCTGGTATATAAGCCCATTTTCCCTAGAAAAAATAAAGAGAGGACTTTCGGGACGGAGTGCTGCCGTCTCGAGGCGAAACTTGGGCATGAGCACTTTTGCTCTCCGGCGGAGCGATTCCGCCGGGGATACTTCCCTCCGGGAGGTGGAAATCGAAGCCATCATCGCCACCAACAACCCTCTCATAGTTGGAGGATAAACTCATAATACCAATCATCATCGAACGTTAAGCGTGCGGACCCTACGGGTTTGAGAACTATGTAGACATGACCGAGACACGTCTCCGTGAAGGAAATATGCCCTAGAGGCAATAATAAAGCTATTATTTATTTCCTCATATCATGATAAATGTTTATTATTCATGCTAGAATTGTATTAACCGGAAACATAATACATGTGTGAATATATATAGACAAACAGTATGTCACTAGTATGCCTCTACTTGACTAGCTTGTTAATCAAAGATGGTTATGTTTCCTAACCATGAACAAGGAGTTGTTATTTGATTAACAAGGTCACATCATTAGTTGAATGATCTGATTGACATGACCCATTCCTTAGCTTAGCACACGATCGTTTAGTATGTTGCTATTGCTTCCTTCATGACTTATACATGTTCCTATGACTATGAGATTATGCAACTCCCATTTACGGAGGAACACTTTGTGTGCTACCAAACGTCACAACGAATCGGGTGATTATAAAGGTGCTCTATAGGTGTCTCCAAAGGTACTTGTTGGGTTGGCGTATTTGAGATTAGGATTTGTCACTCCGAATGTCGGAGAGGTATCTCTGGGCCCTCTCGGTAATGCACATCACTTAAGCCTTGCAAGCATTACAACTAATGAGTTAGTTGCGAGATGATGTATTACGGAACGAGTAAAGAGACTTGCCGTAACGAGATTGAACTAGGTATTGGATACCGACGATCGAATCTCGGGCAAGTAACATACCGATGACAAAGGGAACAACGTATGTTGTTATGCGGTCTGACCGATAAAGATCTTCGTAGAATATGTAGGAACCAATATGGGCATCCAGGTCCCGCTATTGGTTATTGACCGGAGACGTGTCTCGGTCATGTCTACATTGTTCTCGAACCGTAGGGTCCGCACGCTTAAGGTTTCGATGATGTTATATTATGAGTTTATGTATTTTGATGTACCGAAGGTTGTTCGAGTCCGGATATGATCACGGACATGACGAGGAGTCTCGAAATGGTCGAGACATAAAGATTGATATATTGGACGGATATATTTGGACACCGGAAAGGTTCCGGAGAAGTTTGGAGCTCCGGAGGGTTACCGGAACCCCCCGGGAGGTATATGGGCCTTATTGGGCCCATGTAGGAGGAAGGGAGAAGGAACAAGGGAGGGGCCCCCCAGCCCAATCCGAATTGGGGAGGGGGGCCGGCCCCCCCTTTCCTTTCTCCTTCCCCCTCTTCCTAAATACTACTACTAGTACTATTTCCTACTATTAGTACTCTTTCCTTCCCCCTCCAAATAAGATAAGGAAAAGGGGGGAAACCTACTTGGAGTAGGTTTCCCCCTCCCCTATGGCGCGCCCCCCTTGGCCGGCCACCTCCTCCCCTCCCTCCTTTATATACGGGGGTAGGGGGCACCCTAGAACACACAAGTTGATCTACGGATCGTTCCTTAGCCGTGTGCGGTGCCCCCTTCCACCATATTCCACCTCGGTCATATCGTCGCGAAGCTTAGGCGAAGCCCTGTGCCGGTAGAACATCAAGATCGTCACCACGCCATCGTGCTGACGGAACTCTCCCTCGCCACTCGGCTGGATCGGAGTTCGAGGGACGTCATCAAGCTGAACGTGTGCTGAACTCGGAGGCTCCGTACGTTCGGTGCTCGAATCGGTCGATCGTGAAGACGTACGACTACATCAACCGCGTTGTGCTAACGCTTCCGCTTACGGTCTACGAGGGTACGTGGACATACACTTTCCTCTCTCGTTGCTATATCATCACCATGATCTTGCGTGTGCGTAGGAATTTTTTTGAAATTACTACGTTCCCCAACAGTGGCATCCGAGCCTAGGTTTTTATGGTTTGATGTTATATGCACGAGTAGAACACAAGTGAGTTGTGGGCGATATAAGTCATCTTGCTTACCAAAGATGTCATACTTTGGTTGGCGGTATTGTTGGATGAAGCGGCCGGACCGACATTACGCCAGACGCTTACGAGACTGGTTTTACCGCCGTGCTTAGCACACAGGTGACTAGCGGGTGTCAGTTTCTCCAACTTTAGTTGAACCGAGTGTGGCTACGCCCGGTCCTTGCGAAGGTTAAAACAGCATCAACTTGACAAACTATCATTGTGGTTTTGATGCGTAGGTGAGATTGGTTCTTGCTTAAGCCCGTAGCAGCCACGTAAAACTTGCAACAACAAAGTAGAGGACGTCTAACTTGTTTTTGCAGGGCATGTTGTGATGTGATATGGCCAAGACATGATGCTATATTTTATTGTATGAGATGATCATGTTTTGTAACGAAGTTATCGGCAAGCTGGCGGAGCCATATGGTTGTCGCTTTATTGTATGAAATGCAACGCATACAGTAATTGCTTTACTTTATCACTAAGCGGTAGCGATAGTCGAGAAGCAATAGATGGCGAAGCGACAATGATGCTACGATGGAGATCAAAGTGTCGGCGCGGTGGCGATGGTGATCATAATGGTGCTTGGAGATGGAGATCACAAGCACAAGAAGATGATGGCCATATCATATCACTTATATTGATTGCATGTGATGTTTATCCTTTATGCATCTTATCTTGCTTTGATTGGCGGTAGCATTTAAGATGATCTCTCACTAAAATTATCAAGTAGTGTTCTCCCGAGTATGCACCGTTGCCAAAGTTCGTCGTGCCTGGACACCACGTGATGATCGGGTGTGATAAGCTCTCGTCCATCTACAACGGGTGCAAGCCAGTTTTGCACACGCAGAATACTCGAGTTATACTTGACGAGCCTAGCATATGCAGATATGGCCTCGAACACGGAGACCGAAGGTCGGCGTGAATCATATAGTAGATATGATCAACATAATGATGTTCACCATTGAAAGCTACTCCATTTCACGTGATGATCGGTTATGGTTTAGTTGATTTGGATCACGTGATCACTTAGAGGATTAGAGGATGTCTATCTAAGTGGGAGTTCTTAAGTAATATGATTAATTGAACTTAAATTTATCATGAACTTAGTCCCGTAGTATTTTGCAAATTATGTTGTAAGATCAATAGCTTGCGTTGTTGCTTTCATATGTTTATTTTGATATGTTCCTAGAGAAAATGTATTGAAAGATGTTAGTAGCAATGATGCGGATTGGATCCATGATCGAGGTTTATCCTCATTCTTTGCGTGAAGAATTATGTCCTTGATGCACCGCTAGGTGACAGACCTATTGCAGGGAGCGGATGCGAGGCGTTATGAGCGTTTGGCTAGCTCAATATGATGACTACTTGATAGTTTAAGTGCACCATGCTTAACGGCTTAGAATCGGGACTTCAAAGGCGTTTTGAAACGTCATGGACCATATGAGATGTTCCAGAGTTGAAGTTAATATTTCAAGCAAATACCGAGTTGAGAGATATGAAGTCTCCAACAAGTTCTATAGCTAAAAGATGGAGGAGAATCGCTCAACTAGTGAGCATGTGCTCAGATTGTGCAGGTACTACAATCGCTTGAATCAAGTGGGAGTTAATCTTCCGGATAAGATAGTGATTGATGAATTCTCTAGTCACCATCACCAAGTTAATAGAACTTCGTGATGAACTATAGTATGCAAGGGATGATGAAAATGGTTCGAGTTTTTCATGATGATGAAATCGATGAAGGTAGAAATCAAGAAAGAACATCAAGTGTTGATGGTTAACAAGACCACTAGTTTCAAGAAAAGGCAAAGGGATAGAAGGAACTTCAAGAAGAACAGCAAGCAAGTTGTTGCTCAAGTGAAGAAGCCCAAGTCTGGACCTAAGCACGAGACTAAGTGCTTCTACCGCAAAGGGACTGGTCCTTTGAAGCGAACTACCCCAAGTATTTGGCGGATAAGAAGGATGGCAAAGTGAACAAAGGTATATTTGATATACATGTTATTAATGTGTACTTTACTAGTGTTTATAGCAACCCCTCGGTATTTGGTACTTGTTAGGTTGCTAAGAGTAGTAACTCAAGCGGAGTTGCGAGAATAAATGAAACTAGTTAAGGGTGAAGTGACGATGTGTGTTGAAAGTAGTTTCAAGATTGATATGATCATCATCGCACACTCCCTATACTTTCGGGATTAGTGTTGAACCTAAATAAAAGTTATTTGGTGTTTGCGTTGAGCATGAATATGATTTGATCGTGTTTATTGCAATACCGTTATTCATTTAAGTAAGAGAATAAACTGTTGTTCATTTACATGAATAAAACCTTATATGGTTACACACCCAATGAAAATGGTTCATTGGATCTCGATCGTAATGATACACATATTCATAATATTGAAACCAAAAGATGCAAAGTTAATAATGATAGTGCAACTTATTTGTGGTAATCGCCGTTTAGGTCATATTGGTGTAAAGCGCATGAAGAAACTCCATCTTGATGGGATTTTGGAATCACTTGATTATGAATCACTTGATGCTTGCGAACCATGCCTCATGGGCAAGATGACTAAGACTCCGTTCTCCGAACAATGGAGCAAGCAACCGACTTATTGGAAATAATATATCGATGTATGCGATCCAATGAGTGTTGAGGCTCATGGCGGGTATCATTATTTTCGACCTTCACAGATGATTTGAGCAGATATGGGTATATCTACTTGATGAAACATAAGTCTGAAATAGTTGAAAGGTTCAAAGAATTTCAGAGTGAAGTGGAAAAATCATCGTGACAAGAAAATAAGGTTTCTACGATCGATCGCGGAGACAAATATTTGAGTTCTGAGTTTGGTCTTCAATTAAAACAATGTGGAATAGTTTCACAAATTCATGCCACCTGGAACACCACATCATAATGGTGTGTCCGAACGTCATAACCATACTTTATTGGATATAGTACAATCTATGATGTTTCTTACCGATTTACCAATATCATTTTGGGATCATGCATTAGAGACAGCTGCATTCACGTTAAAAAAGGGGCACCATTTAAAGTCCGTTGAGACGACAAAATATGAACTGTGGTTTAGCAAGAAACCCAAGTTGTCGTTTCTTAAAGTTTGAGGTTGTAATGCTTATATGAAAAGTTTCATCTGATAAGCTCAAACCCAAATCGAGAAATGTGTCTTCATAGGATACCCAAAGGAGACAGTTGGGTACACCTTCTATCACAGATCCGAAGGCAAGACATTCATTGCTAAGAATGGATCCTTTCTAGAGAAGGAGTTTCTCTCGAAAGAAGTGAGTGGGAGGAAAGTAGAACTTGATGAGGTAATAAAGACTAGCTCCCTTATTGGAAAGTAGTTCATCACAGAAATTGGTTCCTGTGACACCTACACCAATTAGTGAGGAAGTTAATGATGATGATCATAAAACTTCAGATCAAGTTGTTACTAAACTTCGTAGATCAACCAGAGTAAGATCCGCACCAGAGTGGTACGGTAATCCTGTTCTGGAAGTCATGTTACTAGACCATGATAAAACTACGAACTATGAGGAAGCGATGATGAGCCCAGATTCCGAAAAATGGCTTAAGGTCATGACATCTGAGATGGGATCCATGTATGAGAACAAAGTGTGGACTTTGGTGGAGTTGCCCGATGATCGGCAAGCCATATTGTATAAATGGATCTTCAAGAGGAAGACGGACGACGATAGTAGTGTTACTATCTACAAAGCTAGACTTGTCGAAAAAGGTTTTGACAAAGTTCAAGATGTTGACTACAATGAGATTTTCTCAAGCAGTAGCGATGCTTAAGTCTGTCCGAATCATGTTAGCAATTGCCGCATTTTATGAAATCTGGCAAATGGATAAACAAAACTGCATTCCTTAATGGAGTTATTAAAGAAGAGTTGTATATGATGCAACCAAGAGGTTTTGTCGATCCTAAAGGTGTTAACAAAATGTGCATCTATGGACTGGTGCAAGCATCTCGAGTTGGAATATACGCTTTGATAAGTTGATCAAAGCATATAGTTTATCAGACTTGCGGTGAAGCACAGATTTACTAGAAAGTGAGTGGGAGCACTAAAGCATTTTCGATAAGTATATGTGAATGACATATTGTAGATCGGAAATAATGTAGAATTATTACGCAAAGCATAAAGGAGTGTTTGAAAGAAGTTTTTCAAAAAAGACCTCGGTGAAGCTGCTTACATATTGAGCATCAAGATCTATAGAGATAGATCAAGACGCTTGATAAGTTTTTCAATGAGTACATACCTTGACAAGATTTTGAAGTAGTTCAAAATGGAGCAGTCAAAGAAAGAGTTCTTGCACTGTGTTACAAGGTGTGAAATTGAGTAAGACTCAAAACCCGACCACGGCGCAGAAGATAGAAAGAGAATGAAAGTCATTCCCTATGCCTTGGCCATAGGTTCTATAAAGTATGCCATCTTTGTGTACCAGATCTATTGTATACCCTACATTGAGTTTGGCAAGGGAGTACAATAGTGATCTAGGAGTAGATCACTGGACAACGGTCAAAATTATCCTTAGTGGAATAAGGATATGTTTCTCGATTATGGAAGTGACAAAAGGTTCATCGTAAAGGGTTACGTCGATGTAAGTTTTGACACCGATCTAGATGACTCTAAGTCTCGATCTAGATACATATTGAAAGTGGGAGCAATTAGCTAGAGTAGCTTCGTGCAGAGCATTGTAGACATAGAAAATTGCAAAATACATACGGCTCTGAATATTACAGACCCGTTGACTAAGATTTTCTCACAAGCAAAACATGATCACACCTTAGTACTCTTTGGGTGTTAATCACATAGCGATGTGAACTAGATTGCTGAATCTAGTAAACCCTTTGGGTGTTGGTCACATGGCGATGTGAACTATGGGTGTTAATCACATGATGATGTGAATTATCGATGTTAATCACATGGTGATGTGATCTAGATTATTGACTCTAGTGCAAGTGGGAGACTGAAGGAAATATGCCCTAGAGGCAATAATAAAGTTATTATGTATTTCCTCATATCATGATAAATGTTTATTATTCATGCTAGAATTGTATTAACCGGAAACATAATACATGTGTGAATATATAGACAAACAGTATGTCACTAGTATGCCTCTACTTGACTAGCTTGTTAATCAAAGATGGTTATGTTTCCTAACCATGAACAAGGAGTTGTTATTTGATTAACAAGGTCACATCATTAGTTGAATGATCTGATTGACATGACCCATTCCTTAGCTTAGCACACGATCGTTTAGTATGTTGCTATTGCTTCCTTCATGACTTATGCATGTTCCTATGACTATGAGATTATGCAACTCCCGTTTACCGGAGGAACACTTTGTGTGCTACCAAACGTCACAACGAATCGGGTGATTATAAAGGTGCTCTCAGGTGTCTCCAAAGGTACTTGTTGGGTTGGCGATTTGAGATTAGGATTTGTCACTCCGAATGTGGGAGAGGTATCTCTGGGCCCTCTCGGTAATGCACATCACTTAAGCCTTGCAAGCATTACAACTAATGAGTTAGTTGCGAGATGATGTATTATGGAACGAGTAAAGAGACTTGCCGGTAACGAGATTGAACTAGGTATTGGATACTGACGATCGAATCTCGGGCAAGTAACATACCGATGACAAAGGGAACAACGTATATTGTTATGCGGTTTGACCGATAAAGATCTTCGTAGAATATGTAGGAACCAATATGGGCATCCAGGTCCCCCTATTGGTTATTGACCAGAGACGTGTCTCGGTCATGTCTACATTGTTCTCGAACCGTAGGGTCCGCACGCTTAAGGTTTCGATGAAAGTTATATTATGAGTTTATGTATTTTGATGAACCGAAGGTTGTTCGGAGTCCCGGATATGATCACGGACATGACAAGGAGTCTCGAAATGGTCGAGACATAAAGATTGATATATTGGACGGATATATTTGGACACCGGAAAGGTTCCGGAGAAGTTTGGAGCTCGGGAGAGGGTTGGAACCCCGGAGGTATATGGGCCTTATTGGGCCCATGTAGGAGGAAGGAGAAGGAACAAGGGAGGCGCGCCCCAGCCCAATCCGAATTGGGGAGGGGCCCCCCTCCTTTCTCCTTCCCCTCTTCCTAAATACTACTACTAGTACTATTTCCTAATACTAGTACTCTTTCCTTCCCCCTCCAAATAAGATAAGGAAAGGGGGAAACCTACTTGGAGTAGGTTTCCCCTCCCATGGCGCCCCCTTGGCCGGCCACCTCCTCCCCTCCCTCCTTTATATACGGGGGTAGGGGGCACCCTAGAACACACAAGTTGATCTACGGATCGTTCCTTAGCCGTGTGCGGTGCCCCCTTCCACCATATTCCACCTCGGTCATATCGTCGCGAAGATTAGGCGAAGCCCTGCGCCGGTAGAACATCAAGATCGTCACCACGCCATCGTGCTGACGGAACTCTCCCTCGACACTCGGCTGGATCGGAGTTCGAGGGACGTCATCGAGCTGAACGTGTGCTGAACTCGGAGGCTCCGTACGTTCGGTGCTTGGATCGGTCGATCGTGAAGACGTACGACTACATCAACCGCGTTGTGCTAACGCTTCGCTTACGGTCACGAGGGTGCGTGGACATACACTCTCCTCTCTCGTTGCTATATCATCACCATGATCTTGCGTGTGCGTAGGAATTTTTTTGAAATTACTACGTTCCCCAACACTCCGGTCAATAACCAATAGCGGAACCTGGATGCTCATATTGGTTCCTACATATTCTACGAAGATCTTTATCAGTCAAACCGCATAACAACATACGTTGTTCCCTTTGTCATCGGTATGTTACTTGCCCGAGATTCGATCGTCGGTATCTCAATACCTAGTTCAATCTCGTTACCGGCAAGTCTCTTTACTCGTTCCGTGATACTTCATCCCGCAACTAACTCATTAGTCACAATGCTTGCAAGGCTTATAGTGATGAGTATTACCGAGAGGGCCCAGACATACCTCTCCGAAACACGGAGTGACAAATCCTAATCTCGATCTATGCCAACCCAACAAACACCTTCAGAGACACCTGTAGAGCACCTTTATAATCACCCTTTTATGTTGTGACGTTTGGTAGCACACAAAGTGTTCCTCCGGTATTCGGGAGTTGCATAATCTCATAGTCTAAGGAACTTGTATAAGTCATGAAGAAAGCAGTAGCAATGAAACTAACACGATCGTAATGCTAAGCTAACGGATGGGTCATGCCCATCACATCATTCTCCTAATGATGTGATCCCGTTCATCAAATGACAACACATGTCTATAGTTAGGAAACTTAACCATCTTTGATTAACGAGCTAGTCAAGTAGAGGCATACTAGGGACTATAGGTTTTGTCTATGTATTCACACATGTATTGAGTTTCCGCTTAGTACAATTCTAGCATGAATAATAAACATTTATCATGAATTAAGGAAATAAATAATAACTTTATTATTGCCTCTAGGGCATATTTCCTTCAGTCTCCCACTTGCACTAGAGTCAATAATCTAGATTACATAGTAATGATTCTAACACCCATGGAGCTTTGGTGTTGATCATGTTTTGCTCGTGAGAGAGGCTTAGTCAATGGTTCTGCAACATTCTGATCCGTGCGTATCTTGCAAATCTCTATGTCCCCTTCCGACAGTTGATGACGGATGGAATTGAAGCGTCTCTTGATGTGCTTGGTTCTCTTGTGAAATCTGGATTCCTTTGCCAAGGCAATTGCACCAGTATTGTAACAAAAGATTTTCATTGGACCCGATGCACTAGGTATGACACCTAGATCGGATATGGACTCCTTCATCCAAACTTCTTCATTTGCCGCTTCCGAAGCAGCAATGTACTCCGCTTCACATGTAGATCCCGCCACGACGCTCTGCTTGGAACTGCACCAACTGACAGCTCCTCCATTCAATAGAAATATGTATCCGGTTTGCGACTTAGAGTCATCCAGATCAGTGTCAAAGCGTGCATCGATGTAACCGTTTACGACGAGCTCTTTTTCACCTCCATAAACGAGAAACATATCCTTAGTCCTTTTCAGGTATTTCAGGATGTTCTTGACCGCTGTCCAGTGCTCCACTCCGGGATTACTTTGGTACCTCCCTGCTATGCTTATAGCAAGACATACATCAGGTCTGGTACACAACATTGCATACATGATAGAACCTATGGCTAAAGCATAGGGAATGACTTTCATTTTCTCTCTATCTTCTGCGGTGGTCGGGCTTTGAGTCTGACTCAACTTCACACCTTGTAACACAGGCAAGAACCCTTTCTTTGACTGATCTATTTTGAACTTCTTCAAAACTTTATCAAGGTATGTGCTTTGTGAAAGTCCAATTAAGCGTCTTGATCTATCTCTATAGATCTTGATGCCCAATATGTAAGCAGCTTCTCCAAGGTCTTTCATAGAAAAACTCTTATTCAGGTATCCCTTTATGCTATCCAGAAATTCTATATCATTTCCAATCAACAATATGTCATCTACATATAAGATCAGAAATGCTACAGAGCTCCCACTCACTTTCTTGTAAATACAGGCTTCTCCAAAAGTCTGTATAAAACCATATGCTTCGATCACACTATCAAAATGTTTATTCCAACTCCGAGAGGCTTGCACCAGTCCATAAATGGATCGCTGGAGCTTGGACACTTTATTAACACCCTTTGGATCGATAAAACCTTCCGGTTGCATCATATACAACTCTTCTTCCAGAAATCCATTCAGGAATGCAGTTTTGACATCCATTTGCCAAATTTCATAATCATAAAATGCAGCAATTGCTAACATGATTCGGACAGACTTAAGCATCGCTACGGGTGAGAAAGTCTCATCGTAGTCAACTCCTTGAACTTCTCGAAAACCTTTCACAACAAGTCGAGCTTTGTAAATAGTTATCGTCTGCGTCGGTCTTCTTCTTAAAGATCCATTTATTTTCTATGGCTTGCTGATCATGGGGCAAGTCCACCAAAGTCCACACTTTGTTCTCACACATGGATCCCATCTCAGATTTCATGGCCTCAAGCCATTTCGCGGAATCTGGGCTCATCATCACTTCCTCATAGTTCGTAGGTTCATCATGGTATAGTAACATAACTTCCAGAATAGGATTACCGTACCACTCTGGTGCGGATCTTACTCTGGAAGACCTACGAGGTTCGGTAGTGACTTGATCTGAAGCTTCATGATCATCATCGTTATCTTCCTCACTAATTGGTGTAGGAATCACAGGAACTGATTTCTGTGATGAACTACTTTCCAATAAGGGAGCAGGTACAGTTACCTCATCAAGTTCTACTTTCCTTCCACTCACTTCTTTCGAGAGAAACTCCTTCTCTACAAAGGATCCATTCTTAGCAACAAAGATTTTGCCTTCGGATCTGTGATAGAAGGTGTACCCAACAGTTTCCTTTGGCTATCCTATGAAGATGCACTTCTCCGATTTGGAATCAAGCTTATTAGGTTGAAGCTTTTTCACATAAGCATCGCAGCCCCAAACTTTAATAAACGACAACTTTCGTTTCTTGCCAAACCACAATTCATAAGGCGTCGTCTCAACGGATTTTGATGGTGCCCTATTTAAAGTGAATGAAGCCGTCTCTAAAGCATAACCCCAAAATGACAGCGGTAAATCAGTAAGAGACATCATAGATTGCACCATATCTAATAAAGTACGGTTACGACGTTCTGACACACCATTTCGCTGTGGTGTTCCCGGTGGCGTTAATTGTGAAACTATCCCATGTTGTTTAAATGAAGACCAAACTCACAACTCAAGTATTCTCCTCCACGATCAGATCGTAGAAACTTTATTTTCTTGTTACGATGATTTTCCACTTCACTCTGAAATTCTTTGAACTTTTCAAATGTTTCAGACTTATGCTTCATTAAGTAGATATAACCATATCTGCTCAAATCATCCTTGAAGGTAAGAAAATAACGATACCCGCTGAGGGAGTCCTGGACTAGGGGGTGTCTGGATAGCCGAACTATCATCATTGGCCAGACTCCAAGACTATGAAGATACAAGATTGAAGACTTCGTCCCGTGTCCGGATGGGACTTTCCTTGGCGTGGAAGGCAAGCTTGGCAATACGGATATGTAGATCTCCGACCATTGTAACCGACTCTGTGTAACCCTAGCCCTCTCCCGTGTCTATATAAACCGGAGGGTTTTAGTCTGTAGGACGAACAACAATCATACCATAGGCTAGCTTCTAGGGTTTAGCCTCCTTGATCTCGTGGTAGATCCACTCTTGTACTACCCATATCATCAATATCAAGCAAGCAGGAGTAGGGTTTTACCTCCATCGAGAGGGCCCGAACCTAGGTAAAAACATCGTGTCCCTTGTCTCCTGTTACCATCCGCCTAGACGCACAGTTCTGGACCCCCTACCCGAGATCCGCCGGTTTTGACACCGACATTGGTGCTTTCATTGAGAGTTCCTCCGTGCCGTCACCCATAGGCCCGATGGCTCCTTTGATCATCAACAACGACGCGGTCCGGGGTGAGACTTTTCTCCCCGGACAGATCTTTCTATTCGGCGGCTTTGCACTGCGGGCCAATTCGCTTGGCCATCTGGAGCAGATCGAAAGCTACGCCCTTGGCCATCAGGTCAGATTTGGAAGTTTGAATTATACGGCCGACATCCGCAGAGACTTGATCTTCGATGGATTCGAGCCACAGCCGAGCGTGCCGCACTGTCACAAGGGGCATGACTTAGCTCTGCTGCCGGACAGTGCCCTGGAGGCCGCACAAGAGTCCGCTCTGACCCTTAACCCGGAGCTGACTGCGCCGATCGAGGATGGGTGGCTAGACACCGCCTCGGGGGCTGCTACCTCTACGGCGATGGAGCCGAATACCGACCCTGTCCCTTGCGAAGCTCGTGACTCCGAGGTGCCGGACTCCTCGCCGGACTCCGAACCTCCCGTGCCCCTTTCAATCAAATCCGATTGGGCGTCGATCATGGAGTTCACTGCTGCGGACATCTTTTAGCACTCGCCTTTTGGCGACATCCTGAATTCGCTAAAGTATCTCTCCTTATCAGGAGAGACCTGGCCAAATTATGGTCAGGACGGTTGGGATGCGGACAACGAAGAAATTCAAAGCCCACCCACCACCCACTTTGTAGCCACTGTCGACGACTTAACCGACATGCTAGACTTCGACTCCGAAGACATCGACGGTATGGACGACGATGCCGGAGACGACCAAGAACCAGCGCCCATAGGGCACTGGAAGGCCACCCCAACTCACGATGTATATATGGTGGATACACCTAAAGGAAGCGATAACAAGGAACAACGGGACGCTGCGAAGGATAATTCCCCCGAAAAACAGCCGAAACGGCGACACAAACGCCGCCCAAAGTCCCGCCTCGACAACGACCCAGCCATAGAGCAGGGAGAACCAGTGGACGATGAACATACTCCCAAGCAACAATCCGAACAGGATGAATTGGACAAGCAACCCATCCCCGGCGAAAACAACAGTCCGGATGAACTCACGCCGGACACATCGTCGGAGCAGAAGAACCTCCACAAAAGGCTCGTCGCCACTGCAAGAAGTCTGAAGAAGTAGAAGCGGAAGCTCAAAACAGCGAAAGACGTACTCAGAATGAGATGGAGCAAAGTACTCAAGACCGCAGACAAATACGGTGATAGTCACCAAGCAAAGAGCTACCCGAAGTGCAAGCTGTTGCGTGAATTTGACGAGGAGGCCATAGAGCCCCCACAGTCAAAAAACAAAGAGGCCGCCCGATCGGATAGACGACCACATGAAAAACAAAGAGCGGCAAGCGGCGCCGCACACAAACGGGCACGCAATCCACATAAGGATCCTCGTAAAAAGGATGGCCTGGTCAGGTCCATCTATGGGCCAAGAAAGCAAGCTCCAGAAAGCAACACAACACGTCGAGTATTCGAAAATAACGGCACACCCAAATACAGGGGCGCCGCACACCCCCTATGTTTCACCGATGAGGTACTGGATTATGAATTTCCAGCGGGATTCAAACCCGTAAACATAGAGGCATACGACGGAACAACAGACCCCAGAGTCTGGATTGAGGATTACATCCTACACATACATATGGCTAGAGGAGATGACCTCCACGCCATAAAATACTTACCCCTCAAGCTCAAAGGGCTAGCTCGGCATTGGCTCAAAAGCCTCCCAGAAAATACCATTGGAAGTTGGGAAGAGCTCGAGGATGCGTTTCGGGCAAATTTTCAGGGGACTTATGTCCGCCCTCCGGATGCAGACGATTTAAGTCACATAACTCAACAGCACGGAGAGTCAGCCCGCAAATTCTCGAACAGGTTCCTCATAAAAAAGAACCAAATAGTCGATTGTCCGGACGCCGAAGCCTTAGCAGCCTTCAAACATAACGTCTGCGACGAATGGCTCGCCAGACACCTCGGCCAGGAAAAGCCAAGAACAATGGCCGCACTAACAAGCCTCATGACCCACTTTTGTGCGGGAGAGGATAGCTGGCTGGCAAGATGCAGCACCAGCGACCCAAGTACATCCAAGGTCAGGGATGGAAATGGGAAACCACGACGCAGAAAGGACCAGCGCCGGACTAAGGAAAATGGCCCAAAGAGCACGACAGTCAATGCCGGGTTCAAAAGCTCTCGGCAGAACAACAAAACACTGCCTCTCAAGGACAATAGCGACGAGCTATCCAACCTACACAAAATCTTGCACAGGATATGCCAAATCCACAGTACCCCCGGGAAGCCAGCAAACCATACCCACAGAGATTGTTGGGTCTTCAAGCAGTCAGGCCGACTTAATGCCGAACACAAGGGGCTCAACACACCAAGTGAGGACGATGACGAACCCCACAAGCAGAGCACCAGAAAACAAAAGAATTTCCCACAAGAGGTCAAAACAGTGAATTCACTTCAAGTGATAAAAGGGAAAAAATAGAGCGGCACCCACTAAAGTACGCGCCGCACGGTCTACCCCAACGGAGTCCCAACACTGGTTGTCGAAACCAATCACCTTTGACCATCAGGACTACTCCGGAAGTATCCAGAATGCATGATGGACTGCTTTGATATTAGATCCTATAATCAACGGACTGTAATTTACACAAGTCCTAATGGACAGCAGCAGTGATTTAAACCTGTTATACCAGGACACAATCCGCAGAATGGGGATAGACCCAACCAAAATTCGCCATAGCAACACTTCCTTTAAAGGAGCGATGCCAGGCCCATATGCCCATTGTACGGGCTGTCTACTACTAGAAGTCGTGTTTGGCTCATCCAACAACTTCCGTCGCGAAAATTTAGTCTTCCAGATCGCCCCATTTAAAAGTAGCTATCAAGCACTGTTGGGACGCGAAGCATTCGCCCGCTTTAACGCAATACCGCATTACGCGTCTCTTACACTTAAAATGCCCGGTCCACGCGACATCATCTCATTAAAGGGTAACTTCGAGTGTTCCTCGACTACAGAAGAACGTGAGACTGCCTTGACAGCCACACACTAATCCGGCTTTGCTGATCAAAGCCCCTAAACAGGTCATTCAGACCCGGACATGGTTAGGCGAGTCCGATATAAATAAACAAGGGGCTTACCAGTCGCGTACCCCTTTACAAGGGGCTGCACGCATGTACAATAAGAGCCAATAAAGCTCAATTTTATTCATTTTTTGAATCATACTCTGTTTATTTTAAAAAATACATTTTTTGCACGATCTTTTTTCAAACTAAGTTCTTCTCTTTTACAGATGAACAACGTGCTACACCGTCGAGATACAAAGACAACGGAGACACAGTAGCAGAGGTGCGGCGAGGACCGTTGCAAGGATTCTTTTGATTAAGACCTGCGTAAACCTTTTTTACCTGTCTCTTGTTGATACACATCCCCGGTTTCTTACCATAACCGAGGAGGAGGCTGGTGTTTTGGCATCGGCGCGCCGGAAGTTTTCGCTGCACTGGACACTAGGGGCTTAGGGCATTGTTCTGCCCGTTTTCATAAAGACCGAATACCTTAGGGAGTGTTCGGCGTCTCGAGTTAGGCCTTATATGCATCAGCTCTGAATCATGTCTTTGGTCAAATGTTGGGTTTGCTGAAGGAAATATGCCCTAGAGGCAATAATAAAGTTATTATTTATTTCCTTATTTCATGATAAATGTTTATTATTCATGCTAGAATTGTATTAACCGGAAACATAATACATGTGTGAATACATAGACAAACATATAGTCACTAGTATGCCTCTACTTGACTAGCTCATTAATCAAAGATGGTTATGTTTCCTGACCATAGACATGTGTTGTCATTTGATTAATGGGATCACATCATTAGGAGAATGATGTGATTGACATGACCCATCCCGTTAGCTTAGCACTTGATCGTTTAGTATTCTCGCTATTGCTTTCTTCATGACTTATACATGTTCTGTAACTATGAGAATTATGCAACTCCCATTTACCGGAGGAACACTTTGGGTACTACCAAGCGTCACAACATAAACTGGGTGATTATAAAGGAGTACTACAGGTGTCTCCAAAGGTACATGTTGAGTTGGCGTATTCGAGATTAGGTTTTGTCACTCCGATTGTCGGAGAGGTATCTCTGGGCCCTCTCGGTAATACTCATCACTTAAGCCTTGCAAGCATTATAACTAATGAGTTAGTTATGAGATGACGTATTCTGAGCGAGTAAAGAGACTTGCGGTAACAAGATTGAACTAGGTATTGGATACCGACGATCAAATCTCGGGCAAGTAACATACCGATGACAAAGGAACAACGATGTTGTTATGCGGTTTGACCGATAAAGATCTTCGTAGAATATGTAGGAACTAATATGGGCATCTAGGTCCCGCTGTTGGTTATTGACCGAGAACGGTTTTAGGTCATGTCTACATAGTTCTCGAACCCGTAGGGTCCGCACGCTTAACGTTTAGTTGACGATATAGTATTATATGAGTTATGCATGTTGGTAACGAATGTTGTTGAGTCCGGATGAGATCATGGACATGACGAGGAACTCCGAATGGTCCGGAAATAAAGTTTGATATATGGAATAATAGTGTTTGATCTCCGGAAGGGTTCCGGAATTCACGGAAGGGGTTCCGGATGTTTCCCGAAATGTTTGGGTACGAGAACACGTTATTTGGGCCAAAGGGGAAAGCCCACAAGGTTTTTGGAAAGCGCAAAGGAAGTTTTGCGGAGTCCAGGGCGACGCGGGAACCCCGGTAACCGCCCCGAGTCCGAGAAGGACTCTTGCCTTTCGGGTGAAACCGACTTTGTGGAGGCTTTACTCCAAGTTTCACCCCAAGGCTCAACATATAAATAGAGGGGTAGGGCTAGCACCAAAGACACATCAAGAAACACCAAGCCGTGTGCCGGCAACCCCGTCCCCTCTAGTTTATCCTCCGTCATAGTTTTCGTAGTGCTTAGGCGAAGCCTTGCGGAAATTGTTCTTCACCAACACCGTCACCACGCCGTCGTGCTGCCGGAACTCATCTACTACTTCGCCCGTCTTGCTGGATTGAGAAGGCGAGGACGTCATCGAGCTGAACGTGTGCAGAACTCGGAGGTGCCATGTGTTCGGTACTTGGATCGGTCGGATCGTGAATACGTACGACTACATCAACCGCGTTGATAAACGCTTCCGCTTAGCGATCTTCAAGGGTATGAAGATACACTCCCCCTCTCATTGCTATACCATCACCATGATCTTGCGTGTGCGTAGGAAATTTTTTGAAATTACTACGTATCCCATCAGTGGCATCCGAGCCTAGGTTTTATGCGTTGATGTTATATGCACGAGTAGAACACAAGTGAGTTGTGGGCGATACAAGTCATACTGCTTACCAGCATGTCATACTTTGGTTCGACATTACGCGTACGCTTACGCGAGACTGGTTTCACCGTTACGAGCACTCGCGCTTAAAGGTGGTTGGCGGGTGTCTGTCTCTCTCACTTTAGCTGAATCGAGTGTGGCTACGCCCGGTCCTTGCGAAGGTTAAAACAGCACCAACTTGACGAACTATCGTTGTGGTTTTTGATGCGTAGGTAAGAACGGTTCTTGCTAAGCCCGTAGCAGCCACGTAAAATTTGCAACTACAAAGTAGAGGACGTCTAACTTGTTTTTGCAGGGCATGTTGTGATGTGATATGGTGAAGATGTGATGCTATATTTTATTGTATGAGATGATCATGTTTTGTAACCGAAGTTATCGGCAACTGGCAGGAGCCATATGGTTGTCGCTTTATTGTATGAAATGCAAACGCCTTGTAATTGCTTTACTTTATCACTAAGCGGTAGCGATAGTCGTAGAAGTAGTAGATGGCGTAACGACAACGATGCTACGACGGAGATCAAGGTGTCGCGCCGGTGACGATGGTGATCATGACGGTGCTTCGAAGATGGAGATCACAAGCACAAGATGATGATGGCCATATCATATCACTTATATTGATTGCATGTGATGTTTATCCTTTATGCATCTTATCTTGCTTTGATTGACGGTAGCATTTTAAGATGATCTCTCACTAACTATCAAGAAGTGTTCTCCCCGAGTATGCACCGCTGCGAAAGTTCTTCGTCTTTGAGACACCACGTGATGATCGGGTGTGATAGGCTCTACGTTCAAATACAACGGTGCAAAACAGTTGCACACGCGAATACTCAAGTTATACTTGACGAGCCTAGCATATCTGAGATATGGCCTCGGAACACGGAGACCGAAAGGTCGGCGTGAATCATATAGTAGATATGATCAACATAGAGATGTTCACCATTGAAACTACTCCATCTCACGTGATGATCGGACATGGTTTAGTTGATTTGGATCACGTGATCACTTAGATGACTAGAGAGATGTCTGTCTAAGTGGGAGTTCTTAAGTAATATGATTAATTGAACTTTAATTTATCATGAACTTAGTCCTAGTAGTATTTTGCAAATTATGTTGTAGATCAATAGCTCGCGTTGTTGCTTTCATATGTTTATTTTGATATGTTCCTAGAAAACTATGTTGAAAGATGTTAGTAGCAATGATGCGGATTAGATCCGTGACATGAGGTTTATCCTCATTGCCGCCTGTAAGAATTATGTCCTTAATGCACCGCTAGGTGATGACCTATTGCAGGAGCAGATCGAGGCGTTATGAGCGTTTAGCTAAGCTCAATATGATGACTACTTGATAGTTTAGTGCACCATGCTTAACGGCTTAGAATCGGGACTTCAAAGACGTTTTTGAACGTCATGGACCATATAAGATGTTCCAGGAGTTGAAGTTAATATTTCAAGCAAATTGAGAGATATGAAGTCTCCAACAAGTTCTATAGCTAAAAGATGGAGGAGAATCGCTCAACTAGTGAGCATGTGCTCAGATTGTCTGGGTACTTCAATCGCTTGAATCAAGTGGGAGTTAATCTTCCAGATAAGATAGTGATTGATAGAATTCTCTAGTCACCATAACTAAAGTTACTAGAACTTCGTGATGAACTATAGTATGCAAGGGATGACGAAAACGATTCCCAAGCTCTTCGTGATGTTGAAATCGACGAAGGTAGAAATCAAGAAAGAGCATCAAGTATTGATGGTTGACAAGATCACTAGTTTCAAGAAAAGGGCAAAAGGAAAGAAAGGGGAACTTCAAGTGGAAAGACAAGCAAGTTGTCACTCCTGCGAAGAAGCCCAAAGCTGGACCATAGCCTGAAACTGAGTGCTTACACTACAAAGGAAATGATCACTGGAAGCGGAAATGCCCTGAATATTTGGTGGATAAGAAGGATGGCAAAGTGAACAAGGGTATATTTGATATACATGTGTTTGATGTGTGCCTTACTAGTGTTTATAGTAGCCCCTGAGTATTTGATACTTGTTCGGTTGCCAAGATTAGTAACTCAAAACAGGAGTTACATAATAAACAGAGACTAGTTGAGGGAAAGTGACGATGAGTGTTGGAAATAGTTCCAAGATTGATATGATCATCATCGCACACTCCCTATACTTTCGAGATTAGTGTTAAACCTAAGTAAATGTTATTTGGCGTTTGTGTTGAACATGAATATGATTTGATCATGTTTATTGCGATATGGTTATTCATTTAAAGTCAAAGAATAATTGTTGTTCTGTTTACATGAATAAAACCTTCAATGGTCATACACCCAATGAAAATAGTTTGTTGGATCTCGATCGTAGTGATACACATATTTATAATATTGATGCCAAAAGATGCAAAGTTAATAATGCTAGTGCAACTTATTTGTTGCACTGCCGTTTGGGTCATATCGGTGTAAAGCGCATGAAGAAACTCCATAAAGATGGATTTTCGGAATCACTTGGTTATGAATCATTTGATGCTTGCGAACCGTGCCTTTTGGGCAAGATGACTAAAACTCCGTTCTCGGAACAATGGAACAAGCTCTTGACTTATTGGAAATAATACATACCGATGTATGCGATCCAATGAGTGTTGATGCTCGTGGCAAGTATCGTTATTTTCTGACCTTCACAAGATGATTTGAGCAGATATGGGTATATCTACTTAATGAGACATAAGTCTGAAATAGTTGAAAGGTCCAAAGAATTTCAGAGTGAAGTGGAAAAATCATCGTAACAAGAAAATAAAGTTTCTGCAATTTGATCGCGGAGACGAATATTTGAGTTACGAGTTTGGTCTTCAATTAAAACAATGTGGAATAGTTTCACAGTTCACGCCACCTGGAACACCACAACATTATGGTGTGTCCGAACGTCGTAACCACACTTTATTGGATATGGTGCGATCTATGATGTCTCTTATTGATTTACCATTGTCGTTTTGGGGTTATGCATTAGAAACAGCTGCATTCACGTTTAATAGGGCACCATCTAAATCCGTTGAGAGGACACCATATGAACTGTGGTTTAGCAAGAAACCCAAGTTTTCGTTTCTTAAAGTTTGGAGTTGCGATGCTTATATGAAAAAGTTTTTCAACCTGATAAGCTCGAACCCAAATCGGAGAAGTGCGTCTTCATAGAATACCCAAAGAAAACTGTTGGGTAATCCTTCTATCACAGATCCGAAGGCAAGATATTCGTTGCTAAAAATGGATCCTTTCTAGAGAAGGAGTTTCTCTCGAAAGAAGTGAGTGGGAGGAAAGTAGAACTTGATGAGGTAACTGTACCTGTTCCCTTATTGGAAAGTAGTTCATCACAGAAATCAGTTCCTGTGACAAATACACCAATTAGTGGGGAAGCTAATGATATTGATCATGAAACTTCAAATCAAGTTACTACAGAACCTCGTAGGTCTTCCAGAGTAAGATCCGCACCAAAGTGGTGTAGTAATCATGTTCTGGAAGTCATGTTACTAGACCATGATTAACCTACGAACTATGAGGAAGCAATGATGAGCCCAGATTCCGCGAAATGGCTCGAGGCCATAAAATCTGAGATATGATCCATGTATGAGAACAAAGTATGGACTTTGATTGACTTGCTCGATGATCAGCAAGCCATGTTAAATAAATGGATCTTCAAGAGGAAGACGGACACTGATAGTAGTATTACTATCTACCAAGCTCGATTTGTTGCGAAAGGTTTTCAACAAGTTCAAGGTGTTGAACATGATGAGATTTTCTCACTCGTATCGATTCTTAAGTCTGTCTGAATCATGTTAGCAATTGCCACATTTTATGAAATCTGGCAAATGGATATCAAAACTGCATTCCTTAATGGATTTATTGAAGAAGAGTTGTATATGATGCAACCAGAAGGTTTTGTCAATCCTAAAGGTGCTAACAAAATGTGCAAGCTCCAACGATCCATCTATGGACTGGTGCAAGCATCTCGGAGTTGGAATATACGCTTTGATAAGTTGATCAAAGCATATAGTTTTATATGGACTTACGATGAAGCCTCAGATTTACAATAAAGTGAGTGGGAGCACTACAGCCTTTTCGATTAGTATATGTGAGTGACATATTGTTGATCGAAATGATGTAGAATTTTTCGCAAAGCATAAAGGAGTGTTTTAAAGGAGTTCTTTAAAAGAAAAGACCTCAAAGAAAAGCTACTTACATATTGAGCATCAAGATCTATTGAGATAGATCAAGACGCTTGATAAGATTTTCAATGAGTACATACCTTGGCAAGATTTTGAAATAGTTCAAAATGGAGCAGTCAAAGAAAGAGTTCTTGCTGTGTTGCAAAGGTATGAAATTGAGTAAGACTCAAATCCCAACCACAGCAGAAAATAGAAAGAGAATGAAAAGTCATTCCCTATGCCTCATCATAGGTTCTATAAAGTGTGCTATGCTATGTACCGAACTATTGTATGCCTTGCTCTGAATTTGGCAAGGAGTACAATAGTGATCTAGGAGTAGATCTTTGGACATTGGTCAAGAATATCCTTAGTAAGGACTAAGGAGATGTTTCTCGATTATGGAGGTGATAAAAGAGTTTGTTGTAAAAGTTACATCGGTGCAAACTTTTACACCGATCCGATGACTCTAAGTCTCAACCTGGATACATATTGAAAGTGGGAGCAATTAGCTAGAGTAGCTCCGCAAGAGTATTGTAGACATAGAATATTTGCAAAATACATACGGCTCTAAATGTGATGAGACCCGTTGACTAAACTTCTCTCACGAGCAAAACATGATCATACCTTTGTACTCTTTGGGTGTTAATCACATAGCGGTGTGAACTAGATTATTGACTCTAGTAAACCCTTTGGGTGTTGGTCACATGACGATGTGAACTATGGGTGTTAATCATATATAGATATGATTATTGGTGTTAAATCACATGGCGATGTGAACTAGATTATTGACTCTAGTGCAATTGGGAGACTGAAGGAAATATGCCCTAGAGGCAATAATAAAGTTATTATTTATTTCCTTATTTCATGATAAATGTTTATTATTCATGCTAGAATTGTGTTAACCGGAAACATAATACATGTGTGAATACATAGACAAACATATAGTCACTAGTATGCCTCTACTTGACTAGCTCATTAATCAAAGATGGTTATGTTTCCTGACCATAGACATGTGTTGTCATTTGATTAATGGGATCACATCATTAGGAGAATGATGTGATTGACATGACCCATCCCGTTAGCTTAGCACTTGATTAATGGGATCACATCATTAGGAGGCTTTTACTCCAAGTTTCGACCCCAAGGCTCAACATATAAATAGAGGGGTAGGGCTAGCACCAAAGACACATCAAGAAACACCAAGCCGTGTGCCGGCAACCCCGTCCCCTCTAGTTTATCCTCCGTCATAGTTTTCAGTAGTGCTTAGGCGAAGCCTGCATGAAATTGTTCTTCACCAACACCGTCACCACACCGTTGTCTGCGGAACTCATCTACTACTTCACCCGTCTTCTTTGGATCGAGAAGGCGAGGACGCCATCGAGCTGAATGTGTGCGTAACTTCGGAGGTGCCGTGTGTTCGGTACTTGGATCAGTCGGATCGTGAAGACGTACGACTACATCAACCGCGTTGATAAATGCTTCCGCTTAGCGATCTTCAAGGGTATGAAGATACACTCCCCCTCTCGTTGCTATACCATCACCATGATCTTGCGTGTGCGTAGGAATTTTTTTGAAATTACTACGTATCCCAACATTTGCCCGGCTCCTGTGTTTTGCTGCCTTACGTTCCGTTCTATCGGCTAACGCGGCACCAGGAGAACTACTACGATTGTGCCCCGGTTCGGCCTGGTGAGCACCTCGAGAGAAAGCCGAAAACCGATTGTCATGATATAGCGAGAGACCTGGTCAACCACTCGATCGACCACCGAATGTTTAGAATTCTCCGCTTTGACGAAGGACTGTTTCGGCCAGCACACACGCGCCCAATTCGAGAGCGCGGTGCCCCTAGGGGCTATATAGTAGCCCCACCATCGAACTCCTATGGCTAAGTGAAAGTGATAAAGCATTATAGTCCGGTTGCCTAGTTTGCTACGCTATCACCTCCTTCACAGGACCAAGACGTTGGATTAAGTGTGAAAATGCACTTTTTTGCAAACACCCCCGCACTATGTGCGTGGGGGCTGAAGCCGAAGACTGCCATCTTTCAGGTTATACATATACATTAACGGCCGCACAGGAGGTATTTCAATACTTGAACGCACAAGTATAAAAATCCCTTATATTATATATTTGAAACATGGTTTCATGAATCATACATGTCATTTGAACATAACATTTTTCGAGCACTGTGACTCTATTAAACGAGCGCCCTGCAGGACTTCCTCAAAATAGTGCTCGGCTGGTAATCGGCTTCTGTCCGAATCCCGGGATGCAACGTCGGTGGCCTCCATCTCTGCCCAGTATGTTTTGACACGGGCAAGAGCCATCCGTGCACCCTCTATGCATGCCAACCGTTTCATCGCCTTGATATGCAGCACCACATCAAGGAACTGCTGCACCAAGCCAAAATAACTCTTCGGCTCGGGCCTTTTCGGCCACAGATGAGCCACAACATCCTTCATGGCAAGTCCGCACAACTTTTTCAGCTCAGCCCACTCAGCCAACCGATCGGTCAATGGAAGTGGACGCTCCGGACTATGGAATTGAGACCAAAAAAGCTCTTCCATTCCATGATCCTTTTGGCCTTGGAAGTGTGCAACTGCGTCCGCCGCACTCGCCGCCAAATTCAGATAAGCATCCTCCGCACCCCACAACTAGCCCAACTGAGCATACTTCGGATCCGTGAACTTCCTACGCAGCAGAAAGGGCTTTCCAGCCGCAATATCACCGGCCTGACGTAGCTCTTCCTTTATAGCTCTCATCGCGGAGCGGGCATCCTTGGCTTCGGCGGTGGCCTTCTTCAGGTCCTCTTGCTCCGCTCGGCGTTCCCCTTCAAGAAACTCATAGCGGTCGGTAGCATCCTTGACTTCACGGCCATTTCGCCATTTCCTCCTCGCTTGACGGTGAGCAGCCTGTTAAACTTTTAGCTCTTGCCGCCTTCAAGGCAGCCGCATTTTTCTGGCTTGCTCCTTGGCTCGGGCAAGCTCCACCCGAAGATCCTCCATAGCAGCGGCGCCATCTGCATTAAGCATACATGTTGTAAGGCACGTGCGTCAAGCTCCCTTACAAGGTGTCCGCGGAGAAGCCACATACCTTGTGACTCGTCAAGTCATTTATTGACCAGCGCGATGTCCGCATCCGCAACGTCAAGTTGCCGCTTCAGTTCTGCAACTCTATCAGTCCGGCTGGCCACCGAACGCTCCGCCACCTGAATAGGAAGGGCGACATCTTATAACTGGGATTGTGATCCTCGAGACGCTGTCGCTTTTTGACAACATACCGAGTCTCAGGGGCTACTATCTATACAGGGCACATTCTATGTGCAAAACTGTCAAAAGGTATATCATTTTCGCGCACCTCAAACCCCGTCAGTAAACTTCTGACGGCCTCATGCAACCCGCTCTCAGCGGATGAAATCCTTTCAATCACCGTACTCATTAATGCATGGTGATCTTCTGAGATAGACGCCCGCCCGAGCAGATCCTTCAGCTCCTCCGGCCGTACACCAGTTGGTGTCGAACTCTCCGGCCCCACCGGACTCGGGGAGACCCTCCGCGACGACACCTCAGGGTCGTCCGCCCCGCCTGACGGTGCGGCAGATGGAGGCGTTTCGCTCTCCATCATCTCCTGACGAAGATCCCCCGAAGATGAGCTCTGTTGAGAAGGGCTAAGATCCGAACTACAAGGTAAAACTTCGGTTATCTTCAGAAATAAAAACAGGGATGTCCCTTATTACGAAACTCCCCTTTCTACTTACGGCTCGCTAGAGGGCTGATTCCCTTAGGGAAATAGTGCGGCCGGGGCTTCTCCCGGCGCAGGACCCTCTGGTGAGGATTTCTTCCCCCGCTTTGAGGCCTTGGCCTCCGGATCTTCAGATGCGGTCCTCTTCTCCCCCTGGAGGAGGGATTCTCGATCCCCCCTTTCTTAAGAGCCTCCTTAGCGGAGGCGGTAGTTTTCCTGTTTTCCCCTTCGCCCCCTTTCGAAGGCGCAGCCTCCAGCATCTTGATTAACACAGGATCCGGCGTGGACTCATGGAGGGGGGCCGGACACCGTATCAGTTTTGCCTTTGCTATCCACTCATGTTCAAGGGATAGCTGGTTAAAAGGCAAGTGTATGATAAATGTATGGACAACATGTCCGGGCACATGACTACTTACTTGAGTATCCGGGCGATTGCAGCTCAGGCCTGCGTCCTCGGTCAGGTCCGGACACATCTCTTGTGATCCGAAGAACAGTTTATACATCTCCACGGGCGTCGCAACCATGAAGTGTTGGAGAGCTCGCGGTCCCTTCGGATTGAATTCCCACAAGCGAAGGGGGCGACGTTTGCAGGGCAGAAGGCGCCGAATCAGCATGACCTGCGCCACAACAACCAGATTGATCTCCCTCTCTTGGATGTCTCGAATGCGGCCCTGCAATAATGGCACGTCCTTGGATGGCCCCTAGTCAAGCCCTTTGTTGACCCATTACGCCAGCCGTTGTGGGGGGCCCGAGAAAAAGGCAGGCGGCGCCACCCATCCAGTGCCCCTGGGAGCGGTGATGTAGAACCACTCCTGTTGCCACAAACTGAGCTCCTTCTGAAAAAGGCCCTCGGGCCACGGAGCGTCAGCTCTCTTGCTTATAACTGCCCCTCCACACTCTACCTGCCGCTCCTCGATCATCTTCGGCTCCACGTTGAAGGTCTTGAGCCACAATCCAAAGTGAGGAGTGGTGTGGAGGAAGGCTTCGCATACAACAATGAACGATGAGATGTGGAGGATGGAATCCGGATCCAAGTCATGGAATTCCAGCCCATAATAAAACATGAGCCCTCTCATGAAGGGATCCATCGGGAAGCCTAAACCCCGACGGAAGTGAGACACGAACACCACGCTCTCACCAGGCTCGGGAGTGGGAATGACTTGCCCTTGGACGGGCAGCCTATGCGAAATTTTGCCGGTTAGATACCTGGCGTCTCTCAGCTTTAGCACATCTTCTTCCGTGACAGAAGAGGGCATCCACCGGCCCTGTAGGTCGGAGCCAGACATTGTCGAAGGTCCAAAGCGCCTGAATCTGGAGCCTTGGGTGTTGGAACTCGGGGCGAGGGGCGGATTCGATTGAAGATTGAAGGAAAGGAACAGGCCTTGGTCTAATTATAAAGAGGTTGAATACCAAGAGCTGTCCCCGTAACCGTTTGGGACTCGCCTTCGATGGAGGGGGCGTGCCAACGGGTGCGGTTGGGTTACCCATGTCCGTATTGATGAGAATCCCGGAATAAGGGGACACGATCTCTGCTTTGACAAGACGTGCCAAGGAAACCACTTCGCTAAACGCGCTGAGGTGGAACAATACAAACGATTCGAGTAAAGGCTTGGCCGTGGTGTGGCGTCATATCACGAAATACGTCAGCAGATTGAACTTGTGTGAATATTATTCTCTCTACGGTGGTATGTGGAATTTATTTTGCAGAGCGGACACTATCTGGTGTTCACAATCTTCTACTTAATTATTCGGAGGAGGAACCCGCCTTGCAATGCGAAGACAATATCGCGCCGGACTACGTCGTCATTGAAGCCCTGGTTCGAGGGCTATTGAGGAGTCTGGACTAGGGGTGTCCGGCAGCGAACTATCATCATTGGTCGACTCCAAGACTATGAAGATACAAGATTGAAGACTTCGCCCGTGTCCGGATGGGACTTTCCTTGGCGCTGAAGGCAAGCTTGGCAATACGGATATGTAGATCTCCTACCATTGTAACCGACTCGTGTAACCCTAGCCCTCTCTGGTGTCTATATAAACCGGAGGGTTTTAGTCCGTAGGACGAACAACAATCATACCATAGGCTAGCTTCTAGGGTTTAGCCTCCTTGATCTCGTGGTAGATCCACTCTTGTACTACCCATATCATCAATATCAATCAAGCAGGAGTAGGGTTTTACCTCCATCGAGAGGGCCCAAACCTGGGTAAAAACATCGTGTCCCTTGTCTCCTGTTACCATCCGCCTAGACGCACAGTTCGGGACCCCCTACCCGAGATCCGCCGGTTTTGACACCGACACCCCCCATGAGCATCAATACTCATTGGACCGCATACATCAGTATGCATTATTTCCAACAAGTCAGTAGATCGTTCCATTGTTCCAGAGAACGGAGTTTTAGTGATCTTGCCCATAGGGCATGGTTCGCAAGCACCAAGTGAGTAATCAAGTGATTCCAAAAGTCCATCAGTATGGAGTTTCTTCATGCCTTTATACCGATATGACCCAAACAGTAGTGATACAAATAAGTTGCACTATCATTATTAAACTTTAATCTTTTGGCTTCAACAATATGAATATGTGTATCACTACTATCGAGATTCAAACAAAATAGACCACTCAGAAGGGGTGCATGACCATAAAAGATACTACTCATATAAATAGAACAACCATTATTCTCTGATTTAAATGAATAACCGTCTCGCATCAAACAAGATCCAGATATAATGTTCATGCTTAACGCTGGCACTAAATAACAATTATTCAGGTCTAAAACTAATCTCGATGGTAGATGTAGAGGTAGTGTGCCGACAGTGATCACATCGACTTTGGAACCATTTCCCACGCGCATCGTCACCTCGTCCTTAGCCAATCTTCGCTTAATCCGTAGCCCCTGTTTCGAGTTGCAAATATGAGCAATGTAACCAAAGATCAAATACCGTGCACTATCTGCGAGCATTAGTTAAGTACACATCAATAACATGTATATCAAATATACCTTTCACTTTGCCATCCTTCTTATCCGTCAAATAATTGGGGCAGTTCCGCTTCCAGTGACTAGTCCCTTTGCAGTCGAAGCACTCAGTTTTAGGCTTATGTCCAGACTTGGGTTTCTTCTCTAGAGCAGCAACCTTTTTGCCGTTCTTCTTGAAGTTCCTTTCTTCCCTTGCCCTTTTCTTGAAGCGTGGTCTTATTGACCATCAACCCTTGATGCTCCTTTTTGATTTCTACCTCCGCGGCCTTTAGCATCGCAAAGAGCTCGGTAATAGTCTTGTCCATCCCTAGCATATTATAGTTCATCACAAAGCCTTTATAGCTTGGTGGCGGTGATTGAAGAACTCTGTCAATGACACAATCAACTAGAAGATCAACTCCCAGCTGAGTCAAGTGATTATGATACCCAGACATTTTGAGTATGTGTTCACTGACAGAACTATTCTCCTCCATTTTGCAGCTGTAGAACTTGTTGGAGACTTCATATCTCTCAACTCGGGCATTTGCTTGAAATATTAACTTCAACTCTTGGAACATCTCATATGCTCCATGACGTTCAAAACATCTTTGAAGTCCCGATTCTAAGCCGTAAAGCATGGCACACTGAACTATCGAGTAGTCATCAGCTTTGCTCTGCCAGACGTTCTTAACATTGTCGGTAGCATCTGCAGCAGGCCTGGCACCCAACGGTGCTTCCAGGACGTAATTCTTGTATGCAGCAATGAGGATAATCCTCAAGTTACGGACCCAGTCCGTGTAGTTGCTGCCATCATCTTTCAACTTAGCTTTCTCTAGGAACGCATTAAAATTCAAAGGAACGGTAGCACGGGCCATTGATCTACAACAACATAGACATGCAAAATACTATCAGGTACTAAGTTCATGATAAATTAAAGTTCAATTAAACATATTACTTAAGAACTCCCTTAGATAGACACCCCTCTAATCATCTAAGTGATCACGTGATTGTCACGCCCAATATGCGACCCTATCCAAAAGGAACTCGAAGGTCCCACCAAGGATAGACCCGCATATTGGAACGCTTTTGCAAGGTGGATATCATTACATCAACATTACATAATAGATGGGGATACATGCAAAAGGCATACAATGCCACACGAATACAACATCACAATACATGAGAGCATCATCCGACTATGGATGAAACACAAACAGAAGCTCAAACGACATCCACCCTGCTAGCCCAGGCTGCCGACCTGGAATCTATCCCCTGATCGAAGAAGAAGCAGAAGATGAACTCAAGCAAACAAGCATCGCTCTCGCGTCAAGATCATCGCATAACATGTACCTGCAACTGTTGTTGTAGTAATCCCATTACCATGGGTATCAAGACTAGCAAAGCTTAATGGGAAAGGAAGGGGGTAAAGTGGTGAGGTTGCAGCAGCGACTAAGCAAGAATGGTGGCTAACATACGCAAATAAGAGCGAGAAGAGAAGCAAAGGAATGGTCGTCAACTAGAAATGATCAAGAGGTGATCCTGAACTCCTACTTACGTCAAATATAACCCAGAAACCGTGTTCACTTCCCAGACTCCACCGAGAAGAGACCATCACGGCTACACACGCAGTTGATGCATTTTAATTCGAATCTGGTGTCAAGTTATCTACAACCGGACATTAACAAATTCCCATCTGCCACATAACCGCGGGCACGGCTCTCGAAAGTTTAAACCCTGCAGGGTGTCCCATCTTAGCCCATGATAAGCTCTCGCTCAACGAAGGATATTCCTTCTCCCAGAAGACCCGATCAGTCTCGGAATCCGGTTTACAAGACATTTCGACAATGGTAAAACAAGACCAGCAAGACCGCCCGATCGCCGACAATCCGATAGGAGCTGCACATATCTCGTTCTCGTGGCAACACCGGATGAGACTAGCTACGAGTAAAACCAGACTTGAGTTTCCCGAGGTGGCCCTTGCAGTATACTCGATTCGGACCAACACTTAGACAAGCACCGCCCGGGGGCTAAAATAAAGATGACCCTCGGGTTGGCCGACCCAAGGGAAGGGTATAGGTGGTGGTGAGGAAAATGGTAAAACCAAGGTTGGGCCTTGCTGGACAAGTTTTATTCAAAGCGAACTGTTAGGGGGGTCCCATAAATCACCCGACCGCGTTAGGAACGCAAAATCCGGGAACATAACACCGGTATGACGGAAACTAGGGCGGCAAGAGTGGAACAAAACACCAGGCATAAGGCCGAGTCTTCCACCCTTTACCAAAATATATAGATGCATTAATAATATAAGAGATATTGTGATATCCCAACCAAAATCCTGTCCACCATGGAGAAATCTTCAACTTCACCTGCAGCTAGCAACGCTATAAGAGGGGCTGAGCAAAGCGGTAACATAGCCAAGCAACGGTTTGCTAGGAATGGTGTCAAAGGTTAGAGGTTCATGGCAATTTGGGAGGCTTGATGAGCAACAGATAGGTAACGCAGCATAGCGATAGAACGAAGCAACTAGCATAGCAATGATAGTAGTGAGATCCAGGGTAGCGGTCATCTTGCCTGAAATCCCGCTAGGAAGAAGAACGAGTCCATGAAGAAGATGAAGCCACGAAGACGAACCACACGTAGATTTAACGCATCCTCACGATCGCAACGTAAACGGAACTATCGAGAAGAAGCACACAACATGGTAAACACACCACACATAGGCCAGACATGATGCACAACAAGCATGATGCATGACAAGGCTACATGAAGCTACTCATGGCAAGAGATGATGCATACAAGAGCAACACATCAAGGCAAGTTTAAATGAGGCTGGAAACAACATATAACAAATCCGGTAAGTCCTCATATGCATATTTCAAAATTGGTCCAGATCTGAATAAACCTTATGTTCAAGTTGTTAAACAGCAAGTTAAGATGCACCAAGATGATCTACACGAAATTCTAGTCAAGTTACATATAAAGTTCATTAGATTTGGAGCTACGGCCTAGAAGATATGAGCAAAACAAGTTAAACATGGCATTGATGCAAAATGCACTCAAACATCAAGCAAACACACCAAAACAAGGATGAAACATGATAATATGAAGCTACATGCAAAATCAAGCAAGTTTCATATAGAGCACACTCAAAACGGAGCAACGGTTCAACACATACACTCCATACAAGTCATAACAACAATCTGTCCATAACAGCAACTAAGCATCTTGCAAGCATCAAAACAATAAGCTATAGCATCTCAACGTAATAACAAAAGGCATAGGCATGAAGTACAGATAAAGCATAACAAGACATGAACACTGAGCTATCTCCAGAAACAACTAGAACATGCTCAAAAAGACATGGAAAGATTGCAATTAATAACAGTTCCAGACTTTAGCAGAAATAACATCAGGTTGCAATGTTTAGAGCTATCAAACAACATGTTACAGGAACATATCATGGCAAACAAAGGAATGACATGATACTACTAAATGCAAAGAACAACAGTCCCTTACTGACCATGAGCCAAAAAGGCATAGAAAATATGATGGCACCCATGTAAACATGGCAAGTTATATGACAGATTCATACGTAGCAGGAACAACAATAAGTAGGCATGTTGGTGAGCTTGAACCAGTCACCAAAGAGCAATACATGGTATAGCAAAGCAACCAACAGTAAGAATACATGTTTGTGAAGTTAAGCACGGCAAGAGCAAGGTCATAGGGTGCATGGAACACTAGCAAAACACATGGGAACTAGTGAACTTAATGTTAACAGGCTGATAGCAACATTATCAAGCAACTTTGGAGCAAGATATGAACAATCTACAGCAAGCTATAAATGCAACCATGGGCATGAATAGATAGAGCAAGACATGTATAACAACTCATCCTTAGTGAACAATCTCCAGATTATGCATGAAATGACTTGTAGAAGCAGGTTAACATAGCGTCAAAATATAACAGAATCTGTCAGGAAAACAGCAACAGTAAGTATCCTACTTAGCAAGCTTGATGCACTCAGCACACAACTCACAAAAATACATGGATAGCACCCCTGGAAAGATGGCATACCATAGATCAAAACACATGTTGACATCAACCTCATAGGATGCACACATCAATCATGGCAAAAATGACAAAACAGCAAGTTATAACAGTTTCAGCAGATTAACATCAACACGCACTCTTCCAACAGCATTTCGGGCACCAAGATGAGATCAAATGAAAATGATGCAATGGAACGAAATGAAGTACTCGTTGAGGCAAACAGTTTGACATATTACACGCACGAAACGGAGCAGTATGCAGCAAGTTATAGCATGTTGAACATGGCATGATAATGCAAAATCTCGAGGACTTAGAGAAAAACGAGGGGGGAAGTCAACCTCGTTCCAGATCTGGATCTTGCGCGTGGTTCGAGGCGAGGCCGGACTCTCGCCGGAGTTGGGGCGGCGCGGCGGCCGGAGCAGGTCGGGGGAAGGCCGAGGCGGAGGACGGTGGCAGTGGAGCTGCGGCGGCGGGCGGCGGGTGGCCATGCAAGGCAGCGCCATGTGAGGCGGCGGGTGCGGCCCTGTGGCGCAGGCGGGCGAGGTCGGTGGCGACGGGCGGCGGCAAGAGGACGGCCGCCGCGGAGGCGGCTTGGGCGAAGCGAGAGGCGCGGGAGGCTCGGAGGCCGGCGGCGGCGAAGCGGGACCTCGGGCCCGATCCGCCCGGCGGGCTTCCGTGTGGGCGGGCGGGCGGCGGAGGGCGGCGGTGATGCCACGTGGTGGCGCGCCATTGGCTGCGGACGGCGGCGGAGATCGTCCGGCCGGGGACGGACATGTCCGGCGGGCGAGAGGAGCGGGGCTAGGGTTTCGGGGGGGGGGGGAATGATCCGAAAATGGAGAGGGAAAGACGTTTTTATAGGTAGAGGGAGCTAGGAGAGTCCAAATGAGGAGCGGTTTTCACCCACACGATCGTGATCGAACGACCGAGAGCATGGAGGGGGTTTGGATGGGTTTTGGGCCAATTTGGAAGGGGTGTTGGGCTGCAACTCAAAGAGGCTTTCGCGGTTACCCGGTTAACCATTGGAGTATCAAACGACCTCCAAATGGCACGAAACTTGACAGGCGGTCTACCGGTGCTATACCAAGGCCGCTTGGCAAACCTCGGACCATTCCGAGAACATTTAATACCCACATAAGAGAAGAGGCAAAAGGGGACGCCGGATGACATAGGAGTGCCGGATTGCAAAACGGACAACGGGGAAAAGGCTCGGATGCATGAGACGAACACGAATGCGAAAAGAGATGCACATGACGACATGATATGAAATGCAACACGCAAGCAAATGACATGGCAACTACGGCGAATAACTGGCAGACACCTGGTGCATCAAATCCGGGGCGTTTCAACACTCCTCCACTAACAAGAGATCTCGTCCCGAGATCTTAGGACCGAGACGGAAGGGAAAAGGGATGAGGTGAAACAATAACTCAAGAGAAGAAGCACAGAATAGAGAGCACTCGAGAAGAAGAGAGGAATGACGAGAATGACGAGAATCGAAAGCTCACGGAATCAGATAGACTATGAAATCACTCGTTCTAACCGGAGTGGTTAGAATGCAAAAAGAAACGGATAAGACTGAAAGGATTTAGGCAGCACTTCGGCTGAAACATGGGGGAATAGAACACGAGCTAGAGAGGATGGAATGATACTTGCCGAGAGGAACGACACAATGCCTCCGGAAGAATTGAAAGAGTTGAACGAAAAGAACGGAGAATAAGACGACATCTTCTTCCACAAATGAAATAGAAAGCAACCTTAGAAGAAAGGATTGAACGGAGTTGTTGAGAAAAATCAACAACGAAAAGAATAAGATTGTTGTGCACTTATCCAAAAACAACTCAAAACTTGAGGTGAAATTACGCCACAACCAAATGCTTGGATATCTGGGAATAACAAAGAAATGCAAAACTCCACTTCAAAAGAATACGAAGATTTAATTGCACTTCAAGAAGCGAGAAGAAAAGATACTTGAACTCCTCCAACAAAATCTTGATGAACACTTGAAAGAATGAATTAAATCATGAAGAACCACCATGAAGAACTCCGGTAACAAAAGGATGGCGAGATAAAATTGAAGGATGAAAAAATAAAGATTAAAGCTTGCGGTGATTTGGATGGAGGTTCCGACCAGATGGCCGAGGAAAAATTTGAACTCCGGAAAAGAAAAGATGAAAACATTTGGAACTAGAATTTATTCATGAAGAACAAACTCCGAAGAAAAAGGATTAATCACTTGGATGAAATAAAAATAAGATTTATTGTATGCTTATCCTTCATCAAATTAAATTGATGACAAGCAATGGATTTTTGCATACTACTTATTCTTCTTGAAAAGGATTAAAGGGGTATAGCACAAAACTTGAGAAAGTCTTCATGCATCACCGGTAGGATTGGAAAGAACGAATGAATTAATATGATGAACAAGGAAAAGAATCTTGAACGAACCACCGTGAGAATTTGGAAAAGACTGACGAAAGAGAATGAATCACCGGGAAGAATTAGAAGAACCAATATGCTTGAGGGGATTTAGATGCAAAAGAACAAAGAGAACATGAGCTGATTGAAGAATACTTGAACGAAGCATCGGAAGAATATTGAGACGAACAAAAGGGCACAATTATAGAATAATTGGAGATCAAATCTGAAAAACTTAGAACGAAGAAATCTTCCGGAAAAAAAGATGGCCTCCGGATCATCGAGAGAGAAAGCAAATCCTGAAATGCTCCGGATGGATGAAAAGAATTTGCAAGAGTTGAAACAATTTGATAGGATAACATCGAGCTAGCACCGCGAATCTCCGGGATAACGGACAAGATTTAGAGGAAAAACTCTTCTTCGATCTTCCAAGCTGAGAATGACGACAAGAAACACCACCGAAATTACTGAGGTACTCCGGGAGAATGAAAAGCAAAGAGGTTGAGCCGACGATGAAATGATACGAAATTGATCTTGGGAAGGCATGTGACTGATGGAATCCATTCTTACGTCACACTTTGAAAAGAATTTGGGAATAACACCGGGAGAATTAGAAGAGTCAGGTAAGATCCTGGGAAAAGACCTGTGGATTAGGGCCCACTAAAAGAAAACACCGTTGGAAAGAGATGTTGAACAGATAGATGATGCACCAGAATAATTGAAATATTTGAATGAGGTGACAACCTCGAATTAATTGGAACACAGACGAATCTACTGAGATGTCTTCCGACCTCCGGAATGATTGAGTGGCGAGAGGCAACGAGCAAGGAGAACACTTGATCCAAGTAAAAGAATATGGTCAACCTGAATAACTTGAATTGAATCCACCGGAAAAGAAAAAGAGATGAAGAATGACGAACGAGACGAGAATTCACCGGTTGAGATAATTTAGGGAAGACCGAAGAGGCTCCACACGAATGAAAATGATGGTCGAAAGAAACTCAGACTCCGGGAAGAAACAAAAAGGGTGGGAGGGCGGGAAAACAAAGGCAACTCGGAAGGGGAAATCGACGAATATCTTGAAGAGAAAACACCGGTTGAAATCATTGAGGAAAGAAACAAAGACTTTGCACGAGTAGGAAGGATACTCGATTACGCACTCCGGCTTCGAGAGGAAGAAGGGTGGGCGGGTGGGAAAAACAAGGACAACTTCGGACAAGGAAAAACAACGACGTCGAAGGAAGAACTGAGGATTGAACTGAAAGATGAAGAGGCTCGAGTCAACTTGACGAGAAATGCGTCGGATCAAAAGAGGATGGACAACGAACGGAAAACCAACTGCGTGATCCTAAAGAAAAATTTGAAGGGGAAGAGGATGTGGGGACCCCGACTCATGAGTCAAGATCACCGAATGCACGTGTACAGTGATCCCAGAGATCAATGCTCACTGAACACACAGAAGCTGAATAACAAGAGTCTTACATCCATACATACCGTCTTACACAAATTGTGACCATTATGGTCAAGTCTTACATTGATAAAGCCTTAAGGGCTGAACATCAAATGAAACACATGCAGCGGAAATCTTCGTTGATAAGTAGAACCCATGCCATCTGCCTTAACCCTACATGCATTCTGACTGGGAAACGTCCTAGTTCGCATGTTCGTCTCTAAAGAACTCTTCTTCGAACTCTGGTTCTTCCATGCCTGGTCAATTAAATAACCAGTGGCAAGCCAATGAGTACTTTGAATGTACTCGCAAGCAACCCATGTTTTGGTTCGAGGTACAACAATGCATGATATAGGTAAATTTTTGCAGAAAGCTAGTTTTGAGTGCAATGACATGTTCAACATCTTTGTAAGGTATGCATGAAGAGAATTCAAGTAACCATGAGGACAGGTTACAAATATCAACATAAATAGAGTGGGCACCAACCCATCTAACATAAATAGAGTGGGCACCAACCCATCTCAATCATGTCAAGTCCCTTGACTTGACCCGAGTCATTTTTATCAACACACACACTTGATTTGTAAACAAGTGGACGTAGCCCAAGAGCGGTTACCCAACTGTCCTTGACCGTGGACACGGCTATTCGAATAGTTTTACACTCTGCAGAGGTTGCACACTTTACCCACAAGATCCGGGGAACTTCCGTGACATCCACGACCCGCGATACCTTAAGTACCCGGGGTAAGCACCCGATCACTACCTTTCCCTAGACGACACTAACCTGGAGTCCACTCGATTGGTAGTAGCCCCCGTGCCCAACATTATCACATAATATTATCGTGGAGCCACGCTCCATAATCATCTCACATCACAAGCACGGGGTACCAACGGTGTGTATGGTGCCCCATAAAAATGTTCTTGGTCGCCCTACCTGGCACGACCCCGTCCCGAGAGAGAGCATCAACTCTCCCCCGTCACTAGTAATGCGGGCTCCAAGCTAGTATCGGTCTAGGTACTCAATAATGCCCTTTCCCATATAAGGGTAGAGTGGTTGCGCATGTAAGGTTGGAATAACGGTCGCAACTTCGACCAATCCGTTTTGAAAACAACACCCTCTTTCCTCGGTACACCACTTCGTCATCAAGTGGTTACCTATCTCATCATCTCCCTTGGGTATAAGTGGCACCCGACGGGGTTTTCGAAAAGACTTTTGAAATCACTTTGTCTCTTTCACCATGCATATACCCATCCCTTTTGCGTAGCATCTACTTTAGCATCCTACCTACTCCCACCGGCATAACCCTCATAAGAAGGTAGGGCCATGCACAATGCAAGTATCAACGAGGAAGTAACCGAGGCAACCACCCCACGTGGTTCACCATCTCACCATGATTCCGGTGCAACAATAATAAAGAGCTATATGACATGGATAAAAAGGGTTTCATAGACATGGTCAAAGGGCTGCTTGCCTTGGTTGGCTTGGTCTTCAAAGTCTTCAGGCCCTTCCTCTCCTTCTTCTCCAACTACTTCGTCAAACACGGGATCTAATCATCACAATAAAACAACGGATAAATGAGACAATAATAAAAACAGAAAAGTCAAAGTGCTCAAAAAAATGTCAACTTATTTTTGTAAAATACTAGGAGGAAAACTAGGAAGGGGAAAATTCTTGGTTTTGGATTTGGAGCTAGGGAAACAGAGTTGTGGGTTTTCAAACAGAGATTCTATTGTTCAAATTTGAATTTAAATTTGAACAGAGCAGAAAAGTGTAATGGATGTGCATGAAAGTTATATCAATAAATAGGTGGGATTATTCTGAGATTTTGGGAGTTGGAATCATTCCATTTGGATAAGTATTTTTCCCTGTGGGATTTTTGGAAAGGAGACAGAAAAAGAAAAAGGAAAGTGGCGCTGTGCCACTGGGCCAGAGAGGCCACTGGCAGCAGGCCCAGAGGGGAAACCAGCCCACGCGGGCTGCCACGTCGAAGGCGTAAGGGCGAAATACGCCTTCAGCCGACGGGCGAACCGGCGGCCAGCAGGCGCTGCGTTAAAACCGACGGTGGATCCCACCCGCGTCGATGCGTGAGGCCGACGGGCTGGCCCCACGGCCGTCGTCGTCTACCTCCATCCAGAGGCAGCGACAAGCTCGCCGGCGGCGATACAGAGCACGGGGAGGTGTGCGGGTGGTACCGTTGGACTCAGGGAGGTGTCGCCGTTCGGGTGGTGGTGGAGACGGTCGCCGGAGCAGCCTGGTTCGCCGGCGACGAGGTCACGTGGCGGAGGTGCTTCGGGTGTCGATGGCTCCGGCCGTTCCCGGCTGCAAAACGAGTGGGGAAGAGAGGGGAAAAGGTCAGAGTCGCCTTGCGGAGGAGGCCTTTACCGCGCGAACGCCGATGAGCCGAGGCGGCGGAGCTTGAGCTCGATCTCGAGCTCGGGCGGCTCTGGAGATGAATGGTGGGTGCGGGAGGTTGATTAGGAGTGTGGGGGAGCGACAGGGAGTGAAAGAGGGGCTCGGGGTCGCCTTATATAGGCTGGCCGAGGTCCACCGTGAGGCGAGCCTACTGGTGCCATGAGATCGGCTCGGGTGGCGTTGGAGAGGGAATGGAGGGCTCGGGGTGTTCGTGGGAGTGGTGTAGGGTGCGGGGAGAGAGGAGGAGCGAGACGAGCTGCATGCGGCCTGTGGGTGGCGCGGGCATTGGCCGAGCGGGGCGGCGCTCTGGCGCGAGCTGCAGGAGAGAGAGGAGGGCGCGGGAGCAAGTGGGCGGCCTGCTGGCATGGAGCGGACGTCGAGGGGCATCGACTGGCGCGCGGGGGAAGCTCGAGGTGGTCGGGAGGCGTGGCGTCAACGGTCGGTGCCCTGCCGGGTGCTCCAGAGCGCGACTTTGGCCGGCATCCGCGGTTTTCCCGCGTCCGCGCGTGTCCACTAGTGTCTGGAGGCTGCAGGGGGTGTGGGAAAAAGAGGGAGTGAGCCTTGGATGCTCTGGAGGGCTGAGGGGAGAGAAGGAGGCTGAGAGAGAGGGGAGAAGCTGCTGTCCAGAGAAGACAAATGGGGTTTCCCCCTCCCTCATCATTGCTTCCTCGGGCAGAAAAGCATCCAAGTTGCAGAGGGGGAACGAGGAGTGGTGGTGGTAAAAAGATGGGCTCAAGGAGATTAGTGCAGGAGGCTGGAATTGGCATTTCAACATTCTGCCAGAAGGTGTTTGATGATGGTTTGGGCAAGTTAATAATTTCCACTTGCCATGGGACTCCACTGGGTGAGATGTCACACATAATTAGGGCCTTCCACCCATTTTGAGCTTATTTGGACAAAGTTGCCAATGCAACTTTTGTAAACCCTAAAAATGGGCAGGAATGGACTTGTGTAGATCCAGTTGAGTATATCACTTCTCCTTGATGCACCACTTGGTGTGGTGGCCTTATTTAGTCATGTGATCAGGCTCACAAAAGTTGGGGTCATGGAGAAAAAGTTGGTAGTACAAAGTAGTTCAAATTTGATTCTGGTCAGAGAGGGTTTTGAGGCACTTTGATCAAGATATCTTCTTCTCCAACCTGTGCCATTTGGTCTAGATGCATTATTAGACCATTGGAGCATGTGCACCAAGTTTGAGAACATTTGGACATGTTTGGCAATGTAAAGTTGCTCAAACTTCAAAATGGACAGAAATGGTTTTGAGGGGATTTCATGGGGTTATACTATTCTCCATGACATGATACTTGTCAAGATCATCAAGTATGTCATATGTGACATGATAGAAGTTTTTTGGAATATTTGGATAATATTTCCGTTGTAAATATTTCAAAAGCTTGAAATATCCAGAAAGGGTTTTTGAGGGGTTTAACCAATATTTTGAACATGACCATGTGTTGAAACTCTTATATATGGAAAATATATGTCCACTGAGTTTCCCTAATTTTTGTCAAATATTTTTAAAACAATAAAATAATTTTTCCCTATTAAAGACCATTTTTGGCCTTAAGAAAAAGCTTTTAAATAAAATAGTAAAATAACTTTTAAAATTATATTTTTGTGGTTTATGGGAGTTCTACATCTAATAGGATTCAAATATACTTTTTGAAATATTTTTCATAACCCAAATCAAGCACTTGCAGTGCAAACCTCAATTCAGGGGTTTTTCGGAAAACTAAATTTAGAAAATACTTTTTGGCCAAATTATTTTTGTAAGAAAATTCTATATTGCACTATACACATGGCATGGTCATTGGGCAGAAGTTTGGGGCAAGGAGATGAAGTACAGAAGGTGGAGTAGTTGACTTTAAAGAGCACTTGAAAAGAAGCACAGAGAGAAAACCAACTCCAAATAAAAGCCAAAGAATGCAAAAGTTTTTGCTGGTCCAAATTTTCATGCTTTAATAATGCAAATGAAAAGTTACAAACTGCAGGGTGTGACAGACCTACCCCCCTTACAGGAATCTCGTCCCCGAGATTCCTATACTAGGCTTTAAAGAGATACGGAAACTCGGATCTAAGGTAGTCTTCACGCTCCCAAGTTGCTTCTGCCTCAGTGTGGTTGCTCCATTGGACCTTGAAGTACTTGATGGTGCGGCTTCGAGTGTGTCGCTCAGCCTCATCCAAAATGCAGATGGGCCTCTCACGGTAAGTCAAATCAGGCTGAAGGTCAATGGCTTGGTGATTGACGTCCTTGTAAAGATCCGGCTTGTCCGAAACATGGAGGCACTTCCGGAGTTGTTACACGTGGAACACGTTGTGCACATCGGATAGTCCAGGTGGAAGTTCCAACTGGTAAGCCACTTCTCCTCGTCGTTCAGTGATCTTGAAGGGGCCGATGTATCTTGGGGCGAGCTTTCCTTTGACATGGAAGCGCTGGGTTCCTTTGAGAGGGGTGACCCGGAGATAAACATGGTCTCCAACCCGGAAGGTCATGTCTCGACGACGTGAGTCAGCGTAGCTCTTTTGCCTTGACTTGGCAGTCTTCAAACGCTCTCTGACAAGCTGGACTTGCTCTTCTGCTTCACGAAGGATATCAGGCCCAAAGACAAGTCCTTCTCCGGTCTCTGACCAATTGAGGGGTGTGCGGCACTTCCGTCCGTATAACACCTCAAATGGTGCCATCTGAAGGCTTGACTGATAACTGTTGTTGTAAGAGAACTCGGCAAAAGGGAGGCAGTCTTCCCACTTAGCTCCATAAGCTAAGACACAGGCTCGGAGCATGTCTTCGAGTATCTGATTTACTGTTCGCTCGACCTCCGGCCTCGTGGGTGAAAGCGATCTTTGAAGGACAACTTGGTCCCCATGGCCTCTTGGAACTTCTTCCAGAACCTTGAGGTAAACTGGGTTCCTCGATTCGACACAATCTCCTTGGGAACACCATGAAGGCTCACGATTCGGTTGATGTAGAGACTGGCTAACTGGTTCCCCTTGTAGGTCGTCTTGACCGGAATGAAGTGGGCCACCTTGGTCAAATGGTCAACAATGACCCATATGGAGTCATGTCCCTTGCTTGACCTAGGTAAACCGGTGATGAAGTCCATCCCGACTTTGTCCCACTTCCATTCAGGCACCTTGAGGGGTTGCAACAATCCAGCGGGTCGCTGATGCTCAGCTTTGACTCTCTGGCATACGTCACACTTTGCAACATAGGTGGCAATCTCCCTTTTCATCCCATGCCACCAAAATCTTTCCTTCAAGTCTTGATATATCTTGGTTCCTCCAGGGTGGATGGAATACGGGGTGTCATGAGCTTCTTGCAAGATCAGATTCTTGAGCTCAACCTTGTTGGGCACGCAAATGCGATTCCCAAACCACACAACCCCTTGCTCATCTTCTGTGAAACTTGGGGCTTTGCCCGCCTTGATCTTCCTCTTGATGCCTTCAATACTCTCGTGTCCCTTCTGAGCTTCTTTAACATCATCCATCAGGGTCGGCTTGACTTCAAGGTTAGCTATGAATCCTGGTGCAACCAGTTCCAACCCGAAGCTTTCAAGTTCTTCATACAAGGCGGGTAGCTTGTCCTTAAGCATAGCATTCAAGGAACAAGCCTTCCTGCTTAATGCATCTGCTACCACATTAGCCTTCCTAGGGTGGTATTGAACACTGAGGTCATAATCTTTGATCAACTCTAGCCATCTGCTTTGCCTCATGTTCAATTCCCTTTGGGTGAAAATATACTTCAGACTTTTGTGATCCGTGTATATCTCACATCGCTTCCCTAAGAGGTAATATCGCCATGTCTTCAGGGCATGAACCACTGCTGCTAGCTCAAGGTCATGAGTAGCATAGTTCTCTTCATGAGGCCGTAGTTGCCTTGAAAGGTAGGCTACGACTCTGCCTTCTTGCATCAAAACACCTCCCAGTCCAGTTCTTGACGCATCACAATATATCACGAACTCCTTGTGTATATCTGGTGTGGCCAGAACTGGGGCGGTGGTCAGTCTCTTCTTCAGCTCCTGGAAGCTCTCTTCGCACATTGGCGTCCATTCGAACTTCTTGTCCTTCTTCAAGAGCTGAGTCATGGGTCGGGCAATGCTTGAGAATCCTTCAACGAACTTGCGGTAATATCCCGCGAGTCCGAGGAAGCTTCTGACTTCCTTCACATTGCTTGGGGATTGCCATTCAGTCATGGCTTCAATCTTAGCAGGATCGACTGACAATCCTTCTTCAGTTAAAACATGACCCAAGAATCCAACTTCACGCAGCCAGAATTCACACTTGTTGAACTTGGCATACAGTTGGTGCTCTTGAAGCTTGTCTAGGACCATCCTCAAGTGTCGCTAGTGCTCTTCTTCCATCTTCGAGAAGACAAGAATGTCATCAATGAAGACAACGACGAACTTGTCCAAATATTCCATGAAGACCTTATTCATGAGATACATGAAGTAAGCAGGGGCATTGGTCAATCCAAAGGACATGACCGTGCACTCATACAGGCCATATCTGGTTACAAATGTTGTCTTCAGAATATCTTGGGGTCTGATTTTCAGCTGGTAGTACCCAGATCTTAGGTCGATCTTGGAGAACACCTTGGCCCCATTGAGTTGATCAAACAGATCTTCAATCTTGGGAAGTGGATACTTGTTCTTGATCGTAACTTCATTGAGGGAGCGGTAGTCAATGCACAAGCGGATGGTACTGTCCTTCTTTGCCACAAACAGAACAGGTGACCCCCAAGGGGAGGCACTAGGGCGGATAAATCCCTTCCTCAACTGCTCTTCCAGTTGCTTCTTCAATTTTGCTAACTCCTCCGATCCCATTCTATAAGGCTTCTTATAGATGGGTCCTGCTCCGGGTATGAGCTCGATGATGAACTCCATGTCTCGGTCAGGAGGCATTCCCGGTAGCTCATCGGGAAAGACATCAGGATATTCGCATACTACCGGCACTTGCTCCAATCCAACTTCAGTCAGACAGTTGACTTGGTTGGCTCGAGCAGAGGAGGGGTTGGAGGCAAATTTAACTTCGACTCCTTGGTCATTGGTCATAGTGACAGTCCGGTTGGCGCAATCTATCAAGCCTTGGTGCTTGATGAGCCAATTCATTCCTAAGATCACATCCAAGCCTGGTGATCCTAAGACGATAAGGTCTGCTAGGAAGTCTACCCCATTAATGATAATCCCGACTCCTTTACACCCTATCCTGGCTCTCATCTCTGCTCCGGGGGTTTGTACCGCCATAGGGTTTTTCAGAGGTGTAGAGGTCATGCCACTTTTTAATGCAAACTTTTGGGTGACAAATGAATGCGTGGCTCTAGAATCAAACAAGACGATTCACGGTGCTGAATTGACAAGAACGTACCAAAGACGACGTCCGGTCTTCTGGGCTTCTTCGCGATGACATGATTCACACGACCCCTGCCGTTGTTGGGCAGGTTACGGGGAGCTTGGTTCCTTGGTGGCATTCCACGGCCTTGTCCTGGGTTCTGCGCATTGGGGCGCGGGGTGTCGGGCTTCTTATTGGGGCAATTCTTGGAGTAATGTCCTGACTGTCCACATCCAAAGCAAGTGACTTGGTTGGGGCTGATGCTCTTGCCAGCATTGTTATTGGGGTTGTTGTAAGCTGGCACAGGGTTGGCATCTTCTTGAGGTGGATAGTTGGTGCGGGGTGCAGGAGCTCTTGGCTGCTGATAGGTTGGGTTGACCGGGGCTGGCTGCCACGGGCGAGGCTTCTGGTTGCTGGAGCTGCCCTTGCTGATCATCTTGCGCTTACGAGTGTCATCCAAAGCACGTCGCTTGTCCTCAAGCATGAGTCCTTGTTCACCAGATCAGGAAAGGTCGGGCAGTCACACACAACAAGCGAGTACTGCAGAGTCTGGTTAAGGCCTTCCATGAAGCGCTCCCTTTAGGCAGCATTAGTGCTAATGTCCTCAGGGGCATACCTTGAGAGAACACTGAACTTCTGCATGTATTCCTTGACAGTGCTACTACCTTGCTTCAGGGCTCGGAACTCACGCTTCTTGATGGCCATGATTCCAGAAGGAATGTGGGCCTTGCGGAATTCTGTCTTGAAGTTATCCCAAGTGATGTTTTGCTCAAGATGCACAGCCTTGAATCCATCCCACCAAGCTCGCAGTTCCCGAGACATGGGCAAGATACGCCACCTTCTCACGGTCCTCGGTGCATCCGACTAGTGCCAACAGCTCCTCAATGGTGCGGACCCAATAAATGCGCATCCGGGGTTCAGCAGTCTCGATGAAGGTGGGTGGTGCATGCTTGAACTCCACCAACGTGGAACGTCCATGGCCGTGCCCGTCGCCGGGCGATTGACAACTTGAGCAATCATCCGAGGGCTGCAATGTTGGCTTGGCGTTCCTCTCGGAAGGCTTGGAGAAGCTGAGCCATGTCCATGTTTGGAGGAGGTGGTGGTGGTGGAGTCTGTCCTGGGCTTGGTCTGGTGACTCGCTTCAGCAGAACCTCCGGCTTCTTGCTGCTGGGTAGAGGTACCAGTACGTGTTACAATAGGCATCCTGTTGGAGCGATCAAGGTCTCATGATTGGGAAAATAAAATGAGGGAAAGCAATATAGATGGGACGCCTAGTAAGGGGGTGGGTGTGACACAAATTTAAGTTAAACAAGGGCCAGAAAGGCCAAACTCATGCATTAAAACCAAATGGGGGAATGTAGTCATTTACAAGTTCCCGAAGGGAAAGTACGACTTCATCAAAGCAAGTTGAAAACAAACACAACACAACATGGTTTCATATGAACCATTACAAGGACTCGACTTCGCATAAGGGGTACACGACCTATCCTACCATAGGGTTACGGACTGGCCTATCCTAGTCCTGAACGGTGTCTAAGTGGTGGAATGCTCGGTCGAGTATTCTGCTCCTCCGGTCTTCCTCCTCATCTTCATCTGCCTTAGTCTCTTCGTCACTTGAGGGAGTGGGGAGTGGAGGAGCTGAACACTGCGCTGCCGCCCGGTGGCGTCGTGAAGAGGTTATGATACTCCTTCGCCGTCATACGGCGTGGCTGAGATGATCCTTGGCATGCGTGGCTGTGGGGTCGCCGCCTCGATAGGCTACCACGGGCTGTCCAGGGGGTGCTCCATCCTTCTTGATCCTGTCCGCCTTCATCTGAGCTAGGCGGAGGAGTTCCTTGGTCTCGTGGAGTTCCTTCCAAGCTCCATCGACTTGAGGCAGTGTTGTGCGGGTTGTCGGCACACAAGCTGAAGTAGGTCTGGAAGCGGAGAGAGATTCCTTCGTCCAAGGGTGGGGCTGGTGCGCTGCTCTTGTCATCACCTTCCTTACGATAAGGCAGGTAACGAGTGGCTGGCTCACTTGCCATCTCTGGCAGGAGATCCCGGAGGCAAGTCAGCGCCTTGAGGGCAGCAGTCTCCACGGCGAGGAGCAGTGTTGCCATCTGGGGTCCCTCAAAGAACTAGCTCGTCGGGGAGTCGTTCGCCCTCACGACTACCTCCACGTGATACTCCTTCTTGGTGCTATTGATCCAGTGCTCGTGGTAGGAGAAGGTGGGGGCTCGAGTGAACTGGCACTTCCTGAGGCTATCCTCAAGAAGCACGGGAAATCCGGTGGTCAGGAAGTCCTCGGGTATGACGGCCATCTACAAAAGTGGAAGGGGAAGGGTCAATAGAGGGAAATGTGACCTATGCTTGGGATACTATCATAAAACATAGGTATATAGGTAATCTCGTGGATAGTCTCACTCTAACTAACGTCCATGCTAACTAAGGCTTCCTACAGTCAGGATGGCTCTGATACCAGCTCTGTGGGGACCCCGACTCATGAGTCGAGATCACCGAATGCTGCGTGTCAATGATCCCGAGATCAATGCTCACTTGAACACACGAAGCTGAATAACAAGAGTCTTACATCCATACATACCGTCTTACACAAATTGTGACCATTATGGTCAAGTCTTACATTGATAAAGCCTTAAGGGCTGAACATCAAATGAAACACAAGCAGCGGAAATCTTCGCCGATAAGTAGAACCCATGCCATCCGCTTTAACCCTACGGGCATTCTCGACCGAAAACGTCCTAGTTCGCATGTTCGTCTCAAAGAACTCTTCTTCGAACTCCGGTTCTTCCATGCCTGGTCAATTAAATAACCAGTGGTAAGCCAATGAGTACTTTGAATGTACTCGCAAGCAACCCATGTTTTGGTTCGAGGTACAACAATGCATGATATAGGTAATTTTTTGCAGAAATCTAGTTTTGAGTGCAATGACATGTTCAACATCTTTGTAAGGTATGCACCAAGAGAAATCAAGAAACCATGAGGACAGCTTACAGATATCAACATAAATAGAGTGGGCACCAACCCATCTAACATAAATAGAGTGGGCACCAACCCATCTCAATCATGTCAAGTCCCTTGACTTGACCCGAGTCATTTTTATCAACACACACACTTGGTTTGTAAACAAGTGGACGTAGCCCAAGAGTGGTTACCCAACTGTCCTTGACCGTGGACACGGCTATTCGAATAGTTTTACACTCTGCAGAGGTTGCACACTTTACCCACAAGATCCGGGGAACTTCCATGACATCCATGACCCGCGATACCTTAAGTACCCGGGGTAAGCACCCGATCACTACCTTTCCCTAGACGACACTAACCTGGAGTCCACTCGATTGGTAGTAGCCCCCGTGCCCAACATTATCACATAATATTATCATGGAGCCACGCTCCATAATCATCTCACATCACAAGCACGGGGTACCAACGGTGTGTCCGGTGCCCCATAAAATGTTCTTGGTCGCCCTACCTGGCACGACCCCGTCCCGAGAGAGAGCATCAACTCTCCCCCGTCACTAGTAATGCGGGCTCCAAGCTAGTATCGGTCTAGGTACTCAATAATGCACTTTCCCATATAAGGGTAGAGTGGTTGCGCATGTAAGGTTGGAATAACGGTCGCAACTTCGACCAATCCGTTTTGAAAACAACACCCTCTTTCCTCGGTACACCACTTCGTCATCAAGTGGTTACCTATCTCATCATCTCCCTCGGGTATAAGTGGCACCCGATGGGGTTTTCGAGAAGACTTTTGAAATCACTTTGTCTCTTTCACCATGCATATACCCATCCCTTTTGTGTAGCATCTATTTTAGCATCCTATCTACTCCCACTGGCATAACCCTCATAAGAAGGTAGGGCCATGCACAATGCAAGTATCAACGAGGAAGTAACCGAGGCAACCACCCCACGTGGTTCACCATCTCATCATGATTCTGGTGCAACAATAATAAAGAGCTATATGACATGGATAAAAAGGGTTTCATAGACATGGTCAAAGGGTTGCTTGCCTTGGTTGGCTTGGTCTTCAAAGTCTTCAGGCCCTTCCTCTCCTTCTTCTCCAACTACTTCGTCAAACACGGGATCTAATCGTCGCAATAAAACAACGGATAAATGAGACAATAATAAAAAACAGAAAAGTCAAAGTGCTCAAAAAATGTCAACTTATTTTTGTAAAATACTAGGAGGAAAACTAGGAAGGGGAAAATTCTTGGTTTTGGATTTGGAGCTAGGGAAACAGAGTTATGGGTTTTCAAACAGAGATTCTATTGTTCAAATTTGAATTTAAATTTGAACAGAGCAGAAAAGTGTAATGGATGTGCATGAAAGTTATATCAATAAATAGGTGGGATTATTCTGAGATTTTGGGAGTTGGAATCATTCCATTTGGATAAGTATTTTTCCGTGTGGGATTTTTGGAAAGGAGACAGAAAAGGAAAAAGGAAAGTGGCGCTGTGCCACTGGGCCAGAGAGGCCACGGGCAGCAGGCCTAGAGGGGAAACCAGCCCACGCGGGCCGCCACGTCGAAGGCGTAAGGGCAAAATACGCCTTCAACCGACGGGCGAACCGGCGCGCGCATGCGCGTTTATACCTGACAGGTGGATCCCACCAGTCAGGGCGTGAGGCTGACGGGCTGGCCCCATGACCGTCGTCGTCTACCTCCGTCCAGAGGCAGCGACGAGCTCGCCGGCGGCGATACAGAGCACGGGGAGGTGTGCGTGTGGTACCGTTGGACTTGGGGAGGTGTCGCCGTTCGGGTGGTGGTGGAGACAGTCGCCGGAGCAGCCTGGTTCGCCGGTGACGAGGTCACGTGGCGGAGGTGCTTCGGGTGTCGATGGCTCCGGCCGTTCCCGGCTGCAAAACGAGTGGGGAAGAGAGGGGAAAAGGTCAGAGTCGCCTTGCGGTTCCAGATCGAGAGAGATCAGGGGCGGAGGAGGCCTGTACCGCGCGAACGCCGACGAGCCGAGGTGGCGAAGCTCGAGCTCGATCTCGAGCTCGGGCGGCTCTGGAGATGGATGGGGGGTGCGGGAGGTTGATTAGGAGTGTGGGGGAGCGACAGGGAGCGAAAGAGGGGCTCGGGGTCGCCTTATATAGGCTGGCCGAGGTCCACCGTAGGCGTGGCCTACGGGTGCCCGTGGGATCGGCTCGGGTGGCCGTTGGAGAGGGAATGGAGGGCTCGGGGGTGTTCGTGGGAGTGGTGTAGGGTGCCAGGGAGAGAGAGGAGGAGCGAGACGAGCTGCATGCGGGCCACAGGGGTGGCGCGGGCATTGGCCGAGCGGGGCGGCGCTCTGGCGCGAGCTGCAGGAGAGAGAGGAGGGCGCGGGAGCAAGTGGGCGGCCTGCTGGCATGGAGAGGACGTCGAGGGGCATCGACTGGCGCGCGGGGGAAGCTCGAGGTGGTCGGGAGGCACGGCGTCAACGGTCGGTGTCCTACCGGGCGCTCTAGAGCGCGACTTTGGCCGGCATCCGCGGCTTTCCCGCGTCCGCGCACGTCTACTAGTGTCTGGAGGCTGCAGGGGGTGTGGGAAAAAGAGGGAGTGAGCCTTGGATGCTCTGGAGGGCTGAGGGGAGAGAAGGAGGCTGAGAGAGAGAGGGGAGAAGCTGCTGTCCAGAGAAGACAAATGGGGTTTCCCCTCCCTCATCATTGCTTCCTCGGGCAGAAAAGCATCCAAGTTGCATAGGGGAACGAGGAGGGGTGGTGGTAAAAAGATGGGCTCAAGGAGATTAGTGCAAGAGGCTGGAATTGGCATTTCAACATTCTGCCAGAAGGTGTTTGATGATTCTTTGGGCGAGTTAATAATTTCCACTTGCCATGAGACTCCACTGGGTGAGATGTCACACATAATTAGGGCCTTCCACCCATTTTGAGCTTATTTGGACAAAGTTGCCAATGCAACTTTTGTAAACCCTAAAAATGGGCAGGAATGGACTTGTGTAGATCCAGTTGAGTAGATCACTTCTCCTTGATGCACCACTTGGTGTGGTGGCCTTATTTAGTCATGTGATCAGGCTCACAAAAGTTGGGGTCATGGAGAAAAAGTTGGTAGTACAAAGTAGTTCAAATTTGATTCTGGTCAGAGAGGGTTTTGAGGCACTTTGATCAAGATATCTTCTTCTCCAACCTGTGCCATTTGGTCTAGATGCATTATTAGACCATTGGAGCATGTGCACCAAGTTTGAGAACATTTGGACATGTTTGGCAATGTAAAGTTGCTCAAACTTCAAAATGGACAGAAATGGTTTTGAGGGGATTTCATGGGGTTATACTATTCTCCATGACATGATACTTGTCAAGATCATCAAGTATGTCATATGTGAAATGATAGAATTTTCTTGGAATATTTGGATAATATTTCCTTTGTAAATATTTCAAAAGCTTGAAATATCCAGAAAGGGTTTTTGAGGGGTTTAACCAATATTTTGAACATGACCATGTGTTGAAACTCTTATATATGGAAAATATATGTCCACTAAGTTTCCCTAATTTTTGTCAAATATTTTTAAAACAATAAAATAATTTTTCCCTATTAAAGACCATTTCTGGCCTTAAGAAAAAGCTTTTAAATAAAATAGTAAAATAACTTTTAAAATTATATTTTTGTGGTTTATGGGAGTCCTACATCTAATAGGATTCAAATATACTTTTTGAAATATTTTTCATAACCCAAATCAAGTACTTGCAGTGCAAACCTCAATTCAGGGGTTTTTTGGAAAACTAAATTTAGAAAATACTTTTTGGCCAAATTATTTTTGTAAGAAAATTCTATATTGCACTATACACATGGCATGGTCATTGGGCAGAAGTTTGGGGCAAGGAGATGAAGTACAGAAGGTGGAGTAGTTGACTTTAAAGAGCACTTGAAAAGAAGCACACAGAGAAAACCAACTCCAAATAAAAGCCAAATAATGCAAAAAAAAATCTGGTCCAAATTTTCATGCTTTAATAATGCAAATGAAAAGTTACAAAGTGCAGGGTGTGACAGAGGAGTAGTTCAAAACACCTACGTCAAGATTCCTCACCAGAGCGACGAAGGGGCTGAGGAGTAAAAAGAATTCCTACTCTCCGATATAACTAGACTCCGAAAATAGTTTTTTTAGACTCAACAACGGCCAACAATCAAGGGGGCTCCTATGGTCGGTTGAGGCTCTGATACCAACTTGTCACGCCCAATATGCGACCCTATCCAAAAGGAACTCGAAGGTCCCACCAAGGATAGACCCGCATATTGGAACGCTTTTGCAAGATGGATATCATTACATCAACATTACATAATAGATGGGGATACATACAAAAGGCATACAATGCCACACGAATACAACATCACAATACATGAGAGCATCATCCGACTACGAATGAAACACAAACATAAGCTCAAACGACATCCACCCTGCTAGCCCAGGCTGCCGACCTGGAACCTATCCCCTGATCGAAGAAGAAGCAGAAGATGAACTCAAGCAAACAAGCATCGCTCTCGCGTCAAGATCATCGCATAACTTGTACCTCCAACTGTTGTTGTAGTAATCTGCGAGCCACGAGGACTCAGCAATCCCAATACCATGGGTATCAAGACTAGCAAAGCTTAATGGGAAAGGAAGGGGGTAAAGTGGTGAGGTCGCAGTAGCGACTAAGCAAGAATGGTGGCTATCATACGCAAATAAGAGCGAGAAGAGAAGCAAAGGAACGGTCATCAACTAGAAATGATCAAGAGGTGATCCTGAACTCCTACTTACGTCAAACATAACCCAGAAACCGTGTTCACTTCCCGGACTCCGCCGAGAAGAGACCATCACGGCTACACACGCGGTTGATGCATTTTAATTCGGATCTGGTGTCAAGTTATCTACAACCGGACATTAACAAATTCCCATCTTCCACATAACCGCGGGCACGGCTCTCGAAAGTTTAAACCTTGCAGGGGTGTCCCAACTTAGCCCATCATAAGCTCTCGCGATCAAAGAAGGATATTCCTTCTCCCAGGAAGACCCGATCAGTCTCGGAATCCCGGTTTACAAGACATTTCGACAATGGTAAAACAAGACCAGCAAGACCACCCGATGCGCCGACAATCCCGATAGGAGCTGCACATATCTCGTTCTCAGGGCAACACCGGATGAGACTAGCTACGAGTAAAACCAGACTTCGAGTTTCCCCGAGGTGGCCCTCAAGTGAGCTCGATTCGGACCAACACTTAGACAAGCACCGGCCCGGGGGCTACAATAAAGATGACCCTCGGGTTGGCCGACCCAAGGAAGGGTATAGGTGGTGGTGAGGCAAATGGTAAAACCAAGGTTGGGCCTTGCTGGACAAGTTTTATTCAAAGCGAACTGTCAGGTGGGTCCCATAAATCACCCGACCGCGTTAGGAACGCAAAATCCGGGAACATAACACCGGTATGACGAAGACTAGGGCGGCAAGAGTGGAACAAAACACCAGGCATAAGGCCAAGTCTTCCACCCTTTACCAAAATATATAGATGCATTAATAATATAAGAGATATTGTGATATCCCAACCAAAATCCTGTCCACCATGGAGAAATGTTCAACTTCACCTGCAGCTAGCAATGCTATAAGAGGGGCTGAGCAAAGCGGTAACATAGCCAAGCAACGGTTTGCTAGGAATGGTGTCAAAGGTTAGAGGTTCATGGCAATTTGGGAGGCTTGATGAGCAACAGATAGGTAACGCAGCATAGCGATAGAACGAAGCAACTAGCATAGCAATGATAGTAGTGAGATCCAGGGTAGCGGTCATCTTGCCTAAAATCCCGCTAGGAAGAAGAACGATTCCATGAAGAAGATGAAGCCACGAAGACGAACCACACGTAGACGAACGCATCCTCACGATCGCAACGAAACGGGAACTATCGAGAAGAAGCACACAACATGGTAAACACACCACACATAGGCCAGACATGATGCACAACAAGCATGATGCATGACAAGGCTACATGAAGCTACTCATGGCAAGAGATGATGCATACAAGAGCAACACATTAAGGCAAGTTTAAATGAGGCCGGAAACAACATATAACAAATCCGGTAAGTCCTCATATGCATATTTCAAAATTGGTCCAGATCTGAATAAACCTTATGTTCAAGTTGTTAAACAGCAAGTTAAGATGCACCAAGATGATCTACACGAAATTCTAGTCAAGTTACATATAAAGTTCATTAGATTTGGAGCTACGGCCTAGAAGATATGAGCAAAACAAGTTAAACATGGCATTGATGCAAAATGCACTCAAACATCAAGCAAACACACCAAAACAAGGATGCAACATGATAATATGAAGCTACATGCAAAATCAAGCAAGTTTCATATAGAGCACACTCAAAACGGAGCAACGGTTCAACACATACACTCCATACAAGTCATAACAACAATCTGTCCATAACAGCAACTAAGCATCTTGCAAGCATCAAAACAATAAGCTACAACATCTCAACGTAATAACAAAAGGCATAGGCATGAAGTACGGGTAAAGCATAACAAGACATGAACACTGAGCTATCTCCAGAAACAACTAGAACATGCTCAAAAAGACATGGAAAGATTGCAATTAATAACAGTTTCAGACTTTAGCAGAAATAACATCAGGTTGCAATGTTTAGAGCTATCAAACAACATGTTACAGGAACATATCATGGCAAACAAAGGCATGACATGATACTACTAAATGCATAGAACAACATTCCCTTACTGACCATGAGCCAAAAAGGCATAGAAAATATGATGGCACCCATGTAAACATGGCAAGTTATATGACAGATTCATACATAGCAGGAACAACAATAAGTAGGCATGTTGGTGAGCTTGAACCACTCACCAAAGAGCAATACATGGTATAGAAAAGCAACCAACAGTAAGAAGACATGTTTGTGAAGTTAAGCATGGCAAGAGCAAGGTCATAGGGTGCATGGAACACTAGCAAAACACATGGGAACTAGTGAACTTAATGTTAACAGGCTGATAGCAACATTATCAAGCAACTTTGGAGCAAGATATGAACAATCTACAGCAAGATATAAATGCAACCATGGGCATGAATGGATAGAGCAAGACATGTATAACAACTCATCCTTAGTGAACAATCTCCAGATTATGCACGAAATGACTTGTAGAAGCAGGTTAACATAGCAACAAAATATAACAGAATCTGTCAGGAAAACAACAACAGCAAGTACCCTACTTAGCAAGCTCGATGCACTCAGCACACAACTCACAAAAATACATGGATAGCACCCCTGGAAAGATGGCATACCATAGATCAAAACACATGTAGACATCAACCTCATAGGATGCACACATCAATGATGGCAAAAATGACAAAACAACAAGTTATAACAGTTTCAGCAGATTAACATCAACATGCACTCTTCCAACAGCATTTCGGGCGTCAAGATGAGCTCAAATGAAAATGATTAAATGGAACGAAATGAAGTACTCGTTGAGACGAACAATTTGACATATTACACGCATGAAACGGAGCAGTATGCAGCAAGTTATAGCATGTTGAACATGGCATGATAATGCAAAATCTCGAGGACTTAGAGAAAAACGAGGGGGGGAAGTCAACCTCGTTCCAGATCTGGATCTTGCGCGTGGTTCGAGTGGGGCGGACTCGCCGGAGTTAGGGCGCGCGGCCGGAGCAGGTCGGGGAAGGCAGAGGCGGAAGCCGGGCGAGGGAGCTGGCGGCCGGCGCGTGGCCATGAAGCAAGAAGACGGCAGCGAAGGGTGGCGCGCCCCTGCATGCAGGGCAGCGAGGTCGGTGGCGACGGGCGACGGCGCAGACAGTCGCCGGCGGGAGGCGGCTCAGGCGAAGCGAGAGGCGCAGGAGGCTCAGGGGCGCTGGCGGCGGCGGCTGGAATGGCTGCCCATGGGCGAGTGGCGGCGGCGAAGGGAGGGCCCGATCCGGCCAGGCGGGCTCCCGTGGGCGAAGCGGGCCGACGGCGGAGGGCGGCGGCGATGTCACGTGGCGGCGCGCCATTGGCTGCGGACGGCGGCGGAGATGCGTCCGGCCGGGGACGGGCATGTCCGGCGGGCGAGAGGAGCGGGGCTAGGGTTTGGGGGAATGATCCGAAAATGGAGAGGGGAAGACATTTTTATAGGTAGAGGGAGCTAGGAGAGTCCAAATGAAGAGCGGTTTTCGCCCACACGATCGTTATCGAACGACCGAGAGCATGGAGGGGGTTTGGATGGGTTTTGGGCCACTTTGGAAGGGGTGTTGGGCTGCAACTCAAAGAGGCTTTCGCGGTTACCCGGTTAACCGTTGAAGTATCAAATGACCTCCAAATGGCACGAAACTTGACAGGCGGTCTACCGGTGCTATACCAAGGCCGCTTGGCAAACCTCGGACCATTCCGAGAACGTTTAATACCTGCACAAGAGAAGAGGCAAAAGGGGACGCCAAATGACATAGGAGTGCCGGATTGCAAAACGGACAACGGGGAAAAGGCTCGGATGCATGAGACGAACATGAATGCGAAAAGAGATGCACATGATGACATGATATGAAATGCAACACGCAAGCAAATGACATGGCAACTACGGCGAATAACTGGCAGACACCTGGCGCATCGAATCTGGGGCGTTACAGTGATTTAAATCAACTAAACCATGTTCGATCATCACGTGAGATGGAGTAGTTTTCAATGGTGAACATCATTATGTTGATTATATCTACTATATGATTCACGCTCGACCTTTCGGTCTCAGTGTTTCGAGGCCATATCTGCATATGCTAGGCTCGTCAAGTTTAACCCGAGTATTCTGCGTGTGCAAAACTGGCTTGCACCCGTTGTATGTGAACGTAGTGCTTATCACACCCGATCATCACGTGGTGTCTCGGCACGACGAACTGTAGCAGCGATGCATACTCAGGGAGACCACCTGTACCTTGAAATTTAGTAAGGGGTCATCTTATAATGTTACCGACGTTCTAAGCAAAATAAGACGCCTAAAGAATAAACATCACATGCAATCATAATATGTGACATGATATGGCCATCATCATCTTGTGCTCATGATCTCCATCACCGAAGCATCGTCATGATCTCCAACGTCACCGGCGCGACACCTTGATGTCCATCGTAGCATCGCTGTTGTCTCGCCACCTATTGTTACTACGACTATCGCTACTGCTTAGTGATGAAGTAAAACAATTACATGGCGATTGCATTGCATACAATAAAGCGACAACCATATGGCTCCTGCAAGTTGCCGATAACTTTGTTAGAAAACATGATCATCTCATACAACAATTTATATCACATCATGCTTGACCATATCACATCACAGCAAGCCCTGCAAAAACAAGTTAGACGTCCTCTACTTTGTTGTTGCAAGTTTTACGTGGCTGCTACGGGCTTCTAGCAAGAACCGTTCTTACCTAGGCATCAAAACCACAATGATTTTTTGTCAAGTGTGATGTTTTAACCTTTAACAAGGACCGGGCGTAACCACACTCGATTCAACTAAAGTTGGAGAAACAGACACTCACCAGCCACCTATGTGCAAAGCACATCGGTAGAACTAGTCTCGCGTAAGTGTACGCGTAATGTCGGTCTGAGACGCTTCATCCAACAATACCGCCGAATCAATGTATGACATGTTGGTAAGCAGTATGATTATTATCGCTCACAACTCTTTGTCTCCTACTCGTGCATATAACATCTACGCATAAACCTGCCTCGGATGCCACTGTTGGGTAATGTGATAATCTCAAAAAAAATCCTACACACACGCAAGATCATGATGATGCATAGCAACGAGAGGGGAGAGTGTGTCCACGTACCCTCGTAGACCGAAAGCGGAAGCGTTATGACAACGTGGTTGATGTAGTCGTACGTCTTCACGATCCGACCGATCTTAGCACCGAACGTACGGCACCTCCGCGATCAGCACACGTTCAGCTCGGGGACGTCCCCGTACTCTTGATCCAGTTGAGGCCGAGGGAGAGTTTCATCAGCATGATGGCGTGGTCACGGTGATGATGAAGTTACTAGCGCAGGGCTTCGCCTAAGTACTACGACGATATGACTGAGGTGTGTAACTGTGGAGGGGGGCACCGCACACGGCTAAACAATGTCAACTTCTGTGTTCTAGGGTGACCCCTGCCCTTGTATATAAAGGAGCAAGGGGGGGGCGGCCAGCCCTTGGGCGCGCCAAGGAGGGGAGGAGTCCTCCTCCTAGTAGGAGTAGGACTTCTCCTTTCCTAGTCCAACTAGGAGGGTGAAGGGGGGAGGAAGGAGAGGGAGAGGGAAAGAGGGGCTGTGCCCCCTCCCCTAGTCCAATTCGGACTCCTCTTGGGAGGGGGCGCCACCGCCTGGGTTGCTGCCCTCTCTCTCCCCTAAGGCCCACTAAGGCCCAATACTTCCCCGGGGGTTCCAGTAACCCCTCCGGCACTCTGGTTTTCTTCGAAATCACTTGGAACACTTCGGGTGTCCGAATATAGCCGTCCAATATATCAATCTTTATGTCTCAACCATTTCGAGACTCCTTGTCATGTCCGTGATCACATCTAGGACTCTAAACTACCTTCAGTACATCAAAACATATAAAGACATAATACCAATCATCATTGAACGTTAAGCGTGCGGACCCTACGGGTTTGAGAACTATATAGACATGACCGAGACACGTCTCCGGTCAATAACCAATAGCGGAACCTAGATGCTCATATTGGTTCCTACATATTCTACGAAGATCTTTATCGGTCAAACCGCATAACAACATACGTTGTTCCCTTTGTCATCAGTATGTTACTTGCTCGAGATTCGATCATCGGTATCTCAATACCTAGTTCCATCTCGTTACCGGCAAGTCTCTTTAATCATTCTGTAATACTTCATCCCGCAACTAACTCATTAGTCACAATGCTTGCAAGGCTTATAGTGATGAGTATTACCGAGAGGGCCCAGAGATACCTCTCCGAAACACGGAGTGACAAATCCTAATCTCGATAAATGCCAGCCCAAAAAACACCTTCGGAGACACCTGTAGAGCACCTTTATAATCACCCTTTTACGTTGTGATGTTTGGTAGCACACAAAGTGTTCCTCCGGTATTCAGGAGTTGCATAATCTCATAGTCCAAGGAACTTGTATAAGTCATGAAGAAAGCAGTAGCAATGAAACTAACACGATCATAATGCTAAGCTAACGGATGGGTCATGTCAATCACATCATTCTCCTAATGATGCGATCCCATTCATCAAATGACAACGCATGTCTATGGTTAGGAAACTTAACCATCTTTGATTAACGAGCTAGTCAAGTAGAGGCATACTAGGGACTATAGGTTTTGTCTATGTATTCACACATGTACTCAGTTTCCGGTTAATACAATTCTAGCATGAATAATAAACATTTATCATGAATTAAGGAAATAAATAATAACTTTATTATTGCCTCTTGGCCATATTTCCTTCACAATCTTTGTATCAAATCCTCAGACTGGTACCTTTGTGTGACTAGTAGTGTTGACTACATCTTGTAGTTGATGCTACTTGGTTTATTTGGTGGAAGATTATATGTTCAGATCCATTATGATATTTAATATCCCTCTTATCTTGAGCATGAATATGATTTATGAGTGGTTGCTTTTGTTCTTGAGGACATGGGAGAAGTCTTGTCATAAGTAATCATGTGAATTTGGTATTCGTTTGATATTTTGATGATATGTATGTTGTGATTCCCTTAGTAGTGTTATGTGAACATCGACTACATGAGACATCACCATATTTGGGCCTAAAGGAATGCATTGTGGAGTAGTTATTAAATGATGGGTTGCTAGAGTGGCAGAAGCTTAAACCCTAGTTTATGCGTTATTCCGTAAGAGGCTGATTTGGATCCATATGTTTAATGCTATGGTTAGATTTCATCTTAGTTCTTCTTTCGTAGTTGCGAATGCTTGCGAGAGGGGTTAATCATAAGTGGGAGGCTTTTTCAAGTAAGAACAGCACCCAAGCACTACCCATATATCAAATTATCAAAGTACCGAACGTGAATCAAACAAACATGATGAAAGTGACTAGATGAAATTCCTGTGTGTCCTCGAGAACGTTTTACTTATTATAAGAGATTATTCTGGCCTGCCTTTGCAACAAAACGGATTGGGCTACCTTGCTGCACTTATTGTTACTCTTGCTACTTGTCACTTATTATAATTTATCTTACTACCAAACTATTTGTTACCGACAATTTCAGTGCTTGCAGAAAATACCTTGTTGTAAACCGCTTGTCATTTCCTTCTACTCCTCGTTGGGTTCGACACTCTTACTTATCGAAAGGACTACGATTGATTCCCTATACTTGTGGGTCATCAAGGCTCTTTTCTGGCGCCATTGCCGGGGAGAGAAGCGCTTCCGGGGAGTGGAATTTGGTAAGGAAACATTTATATTACGTTCTAAAATTTAGGATTACTGTTACTTGTTACTATGGAAAACCATCCTTTGAGGGGTTTGTTCGGGGTATCTTCACCTCGACCGGAAGCACAAAGAGTTGCTCCTCAACCTACTACACCTACTAAATTTTTTTATTATGAGATTCCTTCGGGTATGATAGAGAAACTGCTAGCTAATCCTTATGCAGGAGATGGAACATTACATCCTGATATGCACCTAATCTATGTGGATGAAGTTTGTGGATTATTTAAGCTTGCAGGTTTACCCGGATATGAAGTTAAGAAGAAGGTCTTCCCTTTTATCTTTTAAGGGAAAGGCATTGACCTGGTATAGGCTATGTGATGATATCAGTGAAGAAAATATGCCCTAGAGGCAATAATAAAGTTGTTATTTTAGTATTTCCTTATTCATGATAAAGGTTTATTATTCATGCCAGAATTGTATTGATCGGAAACTTAAATACATGTGTGAATGTATAAACAAATACCGTTTCCCTATTAAGCCTCTACTAGACTAGCTCATTGATCAAAGATGGTTAAGGTTTCCTAACCATGGACTTGGGTTGTCATTTGATAACGGGATCAAATCATTAGGAGAATGATGTGATGGACAAGACCCATCCATTATCTTAGCATATTGATCGTTCAGTTTATTGCTATTGCTTTCTTCATGTCAAATACATATTTCTTCCACTATGATATTATGAGACTCCCGAATACCGGAGGAATACCTTGTGTTCTAAAAAATGTCATGACATAACTGGGTGATCATAAAGATGCTCTACAGGTATCTCTGAAGGTGTTTGTGGAGTTGGCATAGATCGAGATTAGGATTTGTCACCGGAAGGGATTTCGGACACCCCCGGTAGGTGTTATGGGATTAATGGGCCAAGGGAGGGACATACCAGTGATGTTGGCTTGAACTACATCGGTATTTCCCCAAGGAAGAAGGGATGATGTAGCACAACAACGGTAGGTATTTGTCGGTGGAAACGACACCTATGGGATCACTGGAATCCCTACTACAGTCGGCGGGCGCGAGACTGTGGAAAGAGCGGGTCTAGGAGCTAGCACAAAGATCGTTTACCCAGGTTCGGGCCGCGAGGATGCGTAATACCCTAGTCCTGCTTTGGTGTATATTTGAGTGTTCTTGAGCTAGCCATGATACGCGACTTGTTCAAAAGAGCCGAATCCCCCTCCAGTATGCCTCGGGCCTCCTTTTATAGGAAAAAGGGGATGCCACAGTGGCACACAAGAGGTGGAAAGTGTACATTAGCTGAGCTTATCGCCTGTCATTATGGGACAAAGCGCATTAAATGCGCCCCTTAGGTGTCCCCTTGTTTTATCGGGGACGGTAACGAAGCTTGTCCCGTCTGTCACCGCCTCGCCTTGCTTCGACACGCGTCCTGGCCAGCGAGGCGTGCGGCACCATGTAGGCTGGCAGGCTGCTGAGCTGGTGCGGTGGCAGTGTCTTTACGAAGATCTGCATGCCACCACACAGATGCTTGCTGAGCTGGTCTAGAGGCCGCACTTCGCCACGCAGGTGCTCGCCTAGCTGGCTGGGCTGGCAGCTGCATGGGAACGGCGGTGGAGTCTTGGCAGGTGCGGGCCTGGTCACGGCCCCGCTGATGTCCTCGGTAAGGGTCTTCCCGGGGCCCCGACAAGGGTCTTGCCATGGCATCGTGGTCTTTCCCGGCAAGGATCTTGCCAGAGGTCTCGTGGATTTCCTTGGCAAGGATCTTGCCGAGGATCGTCGTCTTCTGGTCCTAGTCTGATCTTGCATGCTTATGATCTTTAGAAGATCTGCATGCCACCATGGAGGTGCCTCCTGAGCCTTGGTCCCAATGTGGTTGATGGTGTTGGAACCCTGGGGCTCAAGGGTGGCGCGCTCTACCGGTGTTGGGCAAGTTGCCCCGGCAAGGCTCTTGCCAGGGGAATCTGCCTCGCCCTCTTCCTCTTTGTGTCTCTGTCTTGGCATTGCTTTGATTCTCCTGTGGCTTTGGCTTCCCTCCCCTGCCCTGCTAAGTGTGGCCGCGGGCGCGGCTCTGACTGCCCATGCACAAGTAAAGGGGTACAAAAGAGAGCCCCTATTTTTGTACACCGACAGGAGCCCCCGGGCCTGGGCCACACATAAGCGCGATGCATTGTGGGGCTAGGCCCAGAACGGTGCGCGGGCAGGCGGGGCAGATTTTTACTGCAGTAACTCCTTCGTCCGCTGCGCTTACCCATGACCCGCGTTGAATGCGTGATGTGGGGATCGTGTGTGGGGTGACCGAAGCATGCCTGCATCATCCTACGGTGAATAGTAAAGAGGCGGCTCGCGTGTCCCTTTAAGACTACAGGGCCGCTGCTCATTTACTTTCTCTGCCTTGGAACCATCGTTCCATGTTTCCCACTATGCCCGCTCCTTACGCCACGTACGCCGCATGCATGGCGCAGGGTAGGTGACAGATGCATGGAATACGGGAAGGCGTGCACGGGCCGATACTCACGCGCCCTTGATTGGGCAGGGAGGGCGGGCGACAGGCTCGCCTGCTGCCACTTTTATGAGCCGGATCCGAGCGGGCTCCTCAGGGGCGCAGAGCTAGTCTTTTAGGCTTCTCCGCTCAGCTATAAAAAGGGGACTTAGGAGGAGGAGGAGGAGCATCCCCTCGCGTCTCCCCTTCGTCTCCATTCTTCCTCCATTGCTATGGTGAGAGGGCGTGTCGGTGCTCCGATGGCGGCAACGAGGGTCTCTGACAGCGTGCCCCTCCTTACCAAGAGCTTGTGGCGGCAGAGCCGGCTGTGAGAGGAAGGGGGAGGGGGCGAGCCTAAGGCCGCTGTGGCGTTTGGGGAAGAGGAGGATGGGCGGCGCACCGGCCTCGCCTCTACCAGCGGCCCTTCCCCTAATGGAGGGCCATGTCGGAGATCAGCCCCATGAGTTCGTCATCAGGCTGCACCGGCCAGTGCGTCATCATCTCCATCTCCCTACCCTGTTTGCTCGGGAGATGGAGCTCGACCTGCCACGGGCTCTGAGGTTGCACATGAGGGGCTGCGGGAATGGCAGCATGATGGTCGACGTTGACTTCCCCGCCCCTCACGTCATGTATCTTCGTCACGGATGGAAGGCCTTCGCTCATGCCCACAGCCTGTTAGAGGGTCTCGTTCTCCACTTCAAATTAATGGAGAACGGCCTGCTCTCCGTCAAGGTCTTCGGGCACTTGGGAACTCGCCTAAGGTGTTGTGTGGAGAGCTCCACCGATGATGAAGACTCCTCCTCAAGCAAGAGTGGCGAGGAGGACAGCGACAACGACGATGAGGGCGTCAAGCGGGAGGATGACGGGTCCGACTAGGCGTTGGCCCCGCCGTCCCTGAGCGACGTCGGCAGCAGTAGCATCTGCACCTGGCCCTTCCTCCTGGTAGAGCAATTTGCCGGGGGTGGGGCCAGCTCCTTGAACTTCTCGGGGTCGCCTCCTTGGGCGACTGGCGTGGGAAGGCTGGAGAAGGCGAAGAAGGTGGGTGGCGGGCCATCAAGTCAGAGTACGATGGCATCGACGCCTTCATAGCATATTGGTGGCCGCTGCCTCATCTTCCGGCTCTTCTCCTGGCACCATCGTCACCAGCCCTCTTCCGGACGGCCACCGAGATGTTCTCTTGGTGTCTTCTTTTGCTCGTACCTCGCCTAGGCACTCTTTTTCCCTCCTTTCATCTTGTTCCGTTTCCTGGGGAGAGGGATAAGAAAGGGATTACGGGCATCTTATCTCTTTTTATTTTGTAAGACTACGGGCCTTAGTTAAATTTAAAACTTGTAATCCCCTTGCTCATGTCTACATTCCGTACGAACTGTACCTGTATGGGACGTATTAATGAAAAAGGGTGCTTGTCGGGTTCTCTGTGCATGAGCGAGGCCCATGCCAAGGAATGAATCCTTGTTATTTTTAAGATAAACATTGCCGCCCGGCAACAGGCCTTGTCGTCTCCTTGCTTTATTCAACCATACTCACGCTTTTGGCGGAGGCAGGAGCGAACTAGGGTTAGGCCCTTCGTTTGCTTCCTTGTCACCACGACTACAACCAAGTTCCAACCCAAGGATTGGGTACAGGAGAAGGGGAGCACGGTGGCCTAGGAGTAAAACGAGGTTTCATACGTCCCAATTCCATACGGAAATGCACAACAGGGGATGAGGGACTTATCTGAAACTGTAGCCCCTCGGCAACCTTGGCTTGCCGTGGTTAGACCCTTGTGTCTTCAGCCCCCGGCAACCTTGACTTGCCGGGACCGGAGCATCGTCTCGTTCTCTTTCTTCCAAATAGCTCAGCAGAAATGGCCATGTACCCTGCGAACCAAAGAGGACGGAAAGGAACACAGAGACGCACACTCGACCTCTATGCTAGGGGTTAGTCGCCGCTAAGCACTATCAACCCTAACCGAGGGAAAGACTTAACCTAGCATGCATGCTACACTTAGGGCGCCAGCGCTTCATTTATTTATGCTCAGGGTCTACGCCTGGCTTTGTATAGAGGGTTACATGCTTTGCCGGCAAGGCTTGTACAAAAGGTGGTCCGCCGTGGGGCGGCAATCGCGCTTTATGGGTAAAACTTGTGAAGATGCTCGATGTTCCGGAGTTTCTCCCGAATGGCATCTTCGGTCTCGAGCGGACTGCGCGGGCACAGTGACTCGTATTACCCAATAAGGGCCTTCCCACTTTGGTGTCAACTTGTTGGAATTCTTGGCCGATTGAATGCGCCGAAGAACAAGGTCGCCTTCCTCAAAGCTTCGGGCATGAACCTTGCGGCTATGGTAGCAGCGCAAGGCCTGTTGGTAGCATGCTGCTCTCACAGCCGCCCGAAGACGATCTTCCTCGAGGAACGTCGCGTCATCTTGCTGCAATCGCTCTTGCTCAAGCTCGCCATAAGCGAGCACTCGAGGTGACCCGTATGTGAGTTCCGTGGGGAGAACTGCCTCTGCCTCGTATACCAGGGCAAAGGGTGTATGACCGGTGGCTCAATTTGTTGTCGTTCTGATCGACCAAAGAACCGCCGGCAACTCATCAATCCAGCGCCTTTCACTCTTGTGCAACCTGTCAAAAGTCTTTGTCCTCAGGCCTTGTAGTACTTCAGCATTTTCCCTCTCCGCCTGGTCGTTGCTCCGTGGGTGTGCCACGAAAGCGAAACAGACCTTGCTGCCGAAGTCTTGGGTGTATTGCATGATGGTGCGGCTTGTGAACTGCGTGCCATTGTCAGTGATGATTCTGTTTGGCACACCAAAACGGCAGACTAGCCCCCTGAAGAATTTGACGGCTGACTGTGCTGTCACCTTCCTCACTGCTTCCACCTCCAGCCACTTTGTGAACTTGTCGATTGCGACATACAAGTACTCAAAGCGCCCGACAACCCGGGGGAAAGGACCCAGCATGTCGAGCCCCCAGACCAAAAATGGCCAGGAGAGAGGGATTATGTGAAGGGCTTGAGCTGGCTGATGAAGCTTCTTTGAATGGAACTGACATGCTTTACACTTGGTTACTAGTGCCATTGCATCCTGGAGGACAGTGGGCCAGAAGAAACCTTGCTGGATCCTTTGGCACCGTCCTGGCCCTTCTCCTTGTCCCGCCTCTCATACTCAGCTTTTTGCTTCTCAGCAAGCAGCTCAACTTGTCGGCAATTCTGGAGGTCGTGGCCCTTTGTGTGATCGATCTTGCAGTACTGCTTGTCGGAGCTTCTTGGCTTGTCAACAGCCGCCAAGGCCCGGCAAGCGGCGCACCCGGCAACTTCCTTGCCGGGGTCGCTTGTCTTGGCCTTCTTGGTAGCGCCGGTGTCGTCGGATCCCTCGACGGCAAGCACAGTCTTGCCCTTGCGCTTTCTGTTATGGCACCGACCCTTCTTCGTTCGGGCGGCGGTGTCATCGTCTGTGGAGTTGGTTTCCGCACCGGCGTCCTCGCCGGGGTACTTCCTCCCCTCTTCAGCTCGAGTGCATCTATCGGCCAGAACGTAAAGTTCGGCCACATCTTTGACCTTGTTCATCGCCAGCTCTTCACGCATCTTGCGGTTGCGCACATTCTGATGGAATGCGCTAATCATTGCGGTGGGGTGAACATCTGGGATGTTGTACTGCAACCGGCTGAACCTCTGTATGTACTTGTGCAGGTTTTCACCTTCCTTCTGGGGGATGATATGCAAATCGCTTGCCTGGCCATGAGCTTGATGGCCCCCAGCGAAGGCACCAACGAACTCATGACACAAACCTGGCCAAGAGGAAATGGAATCCACCGGCAAGTACATCAACCATGACATGACATTGGGCTTAAGTGCCAACCGGAAGTAATTGGCAAGCACCTTGTTGTCGCGGGCTCTAGCAGCTTGCACCGCGATGGTGTAGATGCTGAGGAACTCTGACGGGTGAGTCTTGCCATTGTACTTCTCGCCAATATCGAGCTTGAACATGCGGTGGGAGGGCCACTGGAACTGCCGCAGGTCACGGGTAAAGGCTGGGCAACCCACCTCGTAGGGTAGGCCACCGTAGCCTCCCGGTGCCAGGTGGTCCATAGTGGGCCCTGCCCGCCTATCTGACTGGTGGTGCGCATCACGCCGGCGTTTGATGGTGGTTCGAGCATCTTCAAGGGCTCCCTTCCGAAGAACTTGGCGCTGATCGCGGTGGGTCCATGGGTCGGACGACGCTATGGAAATGTTATCACAAGCGACATCATGATGGATCGACACCCGTGGTAACTAGCATGGGGGAGGAGAGTGCACCGTGGCTGCATCACCTCCGGCCCTGCCACCGCTGGCATGTGGTGGCTCGACGGAGCATCGGCCTACGGGCCCCACTAGTCGCGGCTCATCTTTGTCGGCGATGCCGACGAGACTCCGGATGGTGTCTCTCCACTCGTCGAGCTTCTTCGCAGCAGGAGGAAAGTCGAGGAGCAGCTGCGCGTGCGCCAAAGCTTCTGCTGGCATGGGCGGCGGCGAAAGCTGCATGGACCATGACGTACTCCGACTTCTAACCACGTTAGAAGGAGCTCTATCACGGCCTTGCGGCTGTATGCCATTTTCGCCACCACCTCGGCGTGCATGCTGGCCTCCTTCGTCCTGCGAAAGATGCACAGGACTCTTCCCACAGTGGCGCCAAGGGTCACCAGCATGGTGACGCTGCTCATCGCGCACAACTTGGGAAGAGCGCATCATGGGCGCCGGCGTAGGTGTCTTGGAGGTCGCCGCGCCGCCGGTAGGTGGCACGGCGATGCCCTTGGAGGGCTCCGCGCCGCTTGTGGGGGGCCCAGCTCCATCTTTGGATTTGGCGGCGTGCGGCCCGTCATCTTGCGCACGAATGACGTTGCTCGCCAGGCTTTGACTGCCAGAGTGATGTGGGTGTTCGTGGGCCGCGCCCCGAATTCTGTCCGTGATCGCCCCACTACTTGCCCGCACTGGTACGGGCAGTCCGGCTCCGGATGAACTGATCGCCTTTGTTGTATTCCTCTTGGGAGCCATGGCAAGGAAGAACTGCTAGACTAGCTGCTAGACCGTACTTTCACAACTGCGCCCCCTGCGTGGCGCGCCAAAGATGTCGGTGGAAACGACACCTATGGGATCACTGGAATCCCTACTACGGTCGGCCGGCGCGAGGTTGTGGAAAGAGCGTGTCTAGGAGCCAGCACAAAAATCGTTTACCCAGGTTCGGGCCATGAGGATGCGTAATACCCTAGTCCTACTTTAGTGTATATTTGAGTGTTCTTGAGCTAGCCACGATACGCGACTTGTTCAAAAGAACCGAATCCCCCTCCAGTATGCCTCGGGCCTCCTTTTATAGGAAAAAGGGGACGCCACAGTGGCACACAGGAGGTGGAAAGTGTACAGTAGCTGAGCTTATCGCCTGTCATTACAGGATAAAGTGCATTAAATGCACCCCTTAGGTGTCCCCTTGCTTTATCGGGGACGGTAATGAAGCATGTCCCATCCATCGCCGCCTCGCGTTGCTCGACAGCGTCTGGCCGGCCGAGGCGTCTTGGCGCCATGTAGGTTTGGCAGGCTCTTGGAATGGGTGCGGTGGCAGTGTCTTCATGAAGATCTGCATGCCACCACGCAGATGCTTGCTGAGCTGGTCTAGAGGCCACACGTAGCCACGCAGGTGCTCGCCTAGCTGGCTGAGCTGGCAGCTGCATGGGAATGGCGGTGGAGTCTTGGCAGGTGCGGGCCTGGTCGCAGCCCTGCTGATGTCCTCGGCAAGGGTCTTGCCGTGGCATCGTGGTCGTCCCCGGGAAGGATCTTGCCGGAGGTCTCATGGATTTCCTTGGTGAGGATCTTGCCGAGGATCATCGTCTTCTGGTCCTAATCTGATTTTGCATGCTTATGATCTTTACGAAGGTCTGCATGCCACCATGGAGGTGCCTCCTGAGCCTTGGTGCCAATGTGGTTGATGGCATTGGAACCCTAGGGCTCAAGGGTGGCGCGCTCTACCGGCATTGGGCAAGTTGCCCCGACAAGGCTCTTGCCGGGGCTGCGGAGGCTGCCCTGGCAAGGGTCTTGCCGGGGGAGTCTGCCTCGCCCTCTTGCTCTTTGTGTCTTTGTCTTGGCGTTGCTTCGATTGTCTTGTGTCTTTGGCTTCCCTCCTCTGCCCTGCTAAGTGTGGCCGCGGGCGCGGCTCTGACTGCCCGTGCACAAGTAAAGGGGTACAAAAGAGAGCCCCTATTTTTATACACCGACAGTTTTTCCCTCAGTGATGAGACCAAGGTTATTGAACCAGTAGGAGAACCATGCAACACCACGTAAATAGCACCTGCACACAAAGAACAAATACTTGCAACCCGACGTAAGAGAGGGGTTGTCAATCCCTCACGGGTAAAAAGATAGGTAAAATTGTAGTAGTTTGGATCTCGAAGGCAAATATGATTAAGAAGAGACCCGGTGGCCGTAGATTTCACTAGTGGCTTCTCTCAAGAAAAATAGAATACGATGGGTAAACAAATTAATGTTGGGCAATTGATAGAACTTAAAATAATTATGACGATATCCAGGCAATGATCATTATATGGGCATCACGTCCAAGATTAGTAGACCGACTCCTGCCTACATCTACTACTATTACTCCACACATCGATCGATATCCAGCATGCATCTAGCATATTAATTTCATGGAGAAACGGAGTAATGCAATAAGAATGATGACATGATGTAGACAAGATCTATTTATGTAGAAATAGACCCCATCTTGTTATCCTTAATAGCAACGATACATACGTGTCGGTTCCCCTTCTGTCACTGGGATCAAGCACCGTAAGATCGAACCCATCACAAAGCACCTCTTCCCATGGCAAGAAAAATCGATGTAGTTGGCCTAACTAAACCAAAGATTCGAAGAAGAAATACGAGGCTATAAGTAATCATGCATATAAGAGATCAAAAGACTCAAATAACTTTCATGGATAAAAACATAGATCTGATCATAAACTCAAAGTTCATCTGATCCCAACAAACACGCCGCAAAAAGAGTTGCATCAAATAGGTCTCCAAGAGACCATTGTATTGAGAATCGAGAGAGAGAGAGAGAGAGAGAGAGAGAGAGAGAGAGAGAGAGGAAGCCATCTAGCTACTAACTACGGACCCGTAGGTCTACAATGAACTACTCACGCATCATCGCAGAGGCACCAATTAGGATGATGAACCCCTCCGTGATGGTGTCTAGATTGGATCTGGTGGTTCTGGAACTTGCGTGGCTGGGATTGATTTTCATTGACTCCTCTAGGGTTTCTGGAATATTGGGGTATTTATAGAGCAAAGAGGCGGTGCCTGAGGCGGCCAAGGTGGGCACAACCCCACCTGGGCGTGCCCTGGTGGGTTGTACCCCCCTCGAAGCTCCCCTCAGGTACTTTCTTGGCCCAACAGGTGTCTTCTGGTCGAGAAAAATCCACAAAAAGTTTTGCTGCATTTGGACTCCGTTTGATATTGATTTCCTGTGATGTAAAAAACAAGCAGAAAACAACAACTGGCACTTGGTACTATGTCAATAGGTTAGTCTCAAAAAATGATATAAAGTTGCTATAAAATGATTGTAAAACATCCAAGAATGATAGTAGAACAGAATGGAACAATCAAAAATTATAGATACATTGGAGACGTATCAACCAGCCCACAGGGGGCTGGTGCACCCTTCTCCCTGGCTGGCCAGCCCTAGGGAAGGAAAGGGGGAGGGCTAGCCCCTCCTGCCTATCCCTCTCATGGGAGAAAGGAAAAGGGGGCGCCACCCTCCCTTGCCTTTCCCCCGCACCTATATAAGGCAGGGGGTGCGGCTTGGGAGGGACCCTAAGTAGGATTCCTCCTACTTGGGTGCCTCCTTTGGCTGCTCCTCCCTCCCTCCCACCTATATATATGTGGGAGGGGGCGCCTAGCACATAACAAACAAATTGCCTAGCCGTGTGCGGCGCCCCCTCCACCGGTTACACTCCCGGTCATATTTTCGTAGTGCTTAGGCAAAGCCCCGCAGAGACCACTTCACCATCACCGTCACCACGCCATCATGCTACCAGAAGTCATCTACCGCCTCACCATCTTGTTAGATCAAGAAGGCGGAGGAAGTCACCGAGCTGAACGTGTGAAGAACATGGAGGTGTCATATGTTCGATACTTGATCGGTTGGAGTGAGAAGAAGTTCGACTACATCAACCGCATTGTTTAACGCTTCTGCTTATGGTCTAATGAGGGTACATAGACACACTCTCCCCTCTCATTGCTATGCATCTCCTTGATAGATCTTGCGTGTGCGTAGATTTTTTTTTGTTTTCCATGCAACGTTTCCCAACAGTGGTATCAGAGCCAGGTCTATGCGTAGATGATATGCACAAGTAGAACACAAAGAGTTATCGGCGGTGATAGTCATACTGCTTACCACCAATGTCTTATTTTGGTTCGGCGGTATTGTGGGATGAAGTGTCCGGGACCAATCTTACATGTCCATGCACATGAGACCGGTTCCACCGACTGACATGCAAATAGTTTTGCATAAAGGTGGCTGGCGGGTGTCTATTTCTCCTACTTTAGTTGAATCAAATTTGACTGCGGCCGGTCCTTGAAGAAGGTTAAAACAGCAAACTTGATGAATCACCATTGTGGTTTTATGCGTAGGTAAGAACGGTTATTGCTAGAAGCCCGTAGCAGCCACGTAAAACTTGCAACAACAAAGGAGAGGACGTCTAAGTTGTTTTTGCAGGGCATGTTGTGATGTGATATGGTCAAGATATGATGTGATATATGTTGATGTATGAGATGATCATGTTTTGTAATATCGACAACCGGCAGGAGCCTTAGGGTTGTATCTTTATTATATGAAGTGCAAGCGCCATGTAATTGCTTTGCTTTATCACTATGCGTTAGCGATAGTTGTAGAAGCAATAGTTGGCGTGACGACCTCGGCACAACGACGCTTCGATGGAGATCAAGGTGTTGAGCCGGTGACGATGAAGATCATGACGATGCTTTGGAGATGGAGATCAAAAGCACAAGATGACGATGGTCGTATCATGTCACATATTTTGATTGCCTGTGATGTTTATCCTTTATGCATCTTATTTTGCTTAGAATGGCGGTAGCATTATATGATGATCCCTTCACTTAATTTCAAGATAAAAGTGTTCTCCCTAAGTATGCACCATTGCTACAGTTCGTCGTTTCGAGACATGATACGTCTCCAACGTATCTATAATTTTTGATTGTTCCATGCTATTATATTACCCATTTTGGATGTTGATGAGCTTTACTTTACACTTTTATATCATTTTTGGGACTAACCTACTAACCGGAGGCCGAGCCCGAATTGCTGTTTTTTTGCCTATTTCAGTGTTTCAAAGAAAAGGAATATCAAATGGAGTCCAAACAGAATGAAACCTTCGGGAGCGATCTTTTTGGAACAAACGCAATCCAGGAGACTTGGAGTGGATGCCAAGAAGTCAACGAGGTGGCCACGAGGGTGCCCTGCGCGCCCTAGGGGGTGGGCGTGCCCCCACCCTCATGGGCCCCTCGAGGCTCCACCGACCTACTTCTTCCTCCTATGTATATCCACGTACCCCGATAACATCCAGGAGCACCACAAAAAACTATTTCCACCATCACAACCTTCTGTATCCGTGAAATCCCATCTTGGAGCCTTCGCTGGCGCTCCATCGGAGGGGAATCGACCACGGAGGGCCTCTACATCATCTCCAAGGCCTCTCCGATGAGTTATGAGTAGTTTAACCTTCGGGTCCATAGTTATTATCTAGATGGCTTCTTCTCTCTCTTTGAATCTCAATACAAAGTTCTCCTCGATCTTCTTGGAGATCTATTTGATGTAACTCTTTTTGTGGTGTGTTTGTCGAGATCCAATGAATTGTGGGTTTATGATCAAGTTTATCTATGAGAAATATTTGAATCTCCTCTGAATTCTTTTATGTGTGATTAGTTATCTTTGCAAGTCTCTTCGAATTATCTGTTTGGTTTGGCCTACTAGATTGATCTTTCTTGCAATGGGAGAAGTGCTTAGCTTTGGGTTCAATCTTGCGGTGTCCTTTCCCAGTGATAGCAGGGGCAGCAAGGCACATATTGTATTGTTGCCATCGAGGATAAAAAGATGGGGTTTATATCATATTGCTTGAGTTTATCCCTCTACATCATGTCATCTTTCTTAATGTGTTACTCTGTTCTTATGAACTTAATACTCTAGATGCAGGCAGGAGTCGATCGATGTGTGGAGTAATAGTAGTAGATGCAGAATCGTTTCGAGCTACTTGTTGCGGACGTGATGCCTATATACATGATCTTTCCTAGATAATCTCGTAACTATGCACTTTTCTATCAATTGCTCGACGGTAATTTGTTCACCCACCGTAATACTTATGCTATCTTGAGAGAAGCCACTAGTGAAACCTATGGCCCCCGGGTCTATCTTTTATCATATAAGTTTCCCATCTATCTTTTATTCGCACCTTTACTTTCCAATCTATATCATAAAAATACCAAAAATATTTATCTTATCATATTATCTCTATCAGATCTCACTTTTGCAAGTTTCTGTGAAGGGATTAACAACCCCTTTATCGCGTTGGTTGCGAGGTTCTTGTTTGTTTGTGTAGGTACGAGGGACTTTTGAGGAGCCTCCTACTGGATTGATAACTTGGTTCTCAAAAACTGAGGGAAATACTTATGCTACTTTGCTGCATCACCCTTTCCTCTTCAAGGAAAAACCAACGCAATGCTCAAGAGGTAGTATGCACCACTGCGAAAGTTCGTCGTTTTGAAGCACAACATGATGATCGGGTGTGATAGACTCTACGTTCGGGTGCAAGCCAAATTTGCACATGTGGAGCACTTGGGTTAAACTTGACGAGCCTAGTATGTACAGACATGGCCTCGGAACACAAGAGACCGAAAGGTCGAACACGAGTCATATATTAGATATGATCATCATAGAGATGTTCACCACTGAAGCCACCTCATCTCACATGATGATCGGACTTGGGTTGGTGAATTTGGATTGTGTTACACTCATACAACCGGAGGGATGTTGATTTGAGTGGGAGTTCTTAGGTAATATGATTAATTGAACTCATTTATCATGAACAATAGTCTAAGTTATCTTTACAAACTTATTTTGTAGATCAATGGCTTGCACAGTAGCTCCCCTGAATTTCAATGCATTCCTAGAGAAAGCTAAGTTGAAAGATGATGGAAGTAACTTTGTGGACTGGGCCCGTAATCTGAGGATTATCCTCCCGGCTTCCCATAAGTATTATGTCCTTGATGCACCGCTTGGTGCACCACCCCCTCCAGTGACTGTGGATGTTGTGAACGTCTGGTTGTCGTGTGTTGATGACTGCTCAATAGTTTAGTGCACCATATTGTAGGGCTTAGAGCCGGGACTTCAAAGGCATTTTGAATGTCATGGAGCATATGAGATGTTCCAAGAGTTGAAGTTTATCTTTGAGAAGAATGCCCAGATCGAGAGGTATGAGACCTCTGATAAGTTCTATGCCTGCAAGATGGAGGAGAACGGGTCTGTCAGTGAGCACACACTCAATATGTCTGGGTACTACAACTGTCTGGCTGAGTTGGGAATTGAGCTCCCACCAGAGGTTGTCACTGATAGAGTTCTTCAATCGCTACCACCTAGCTACAAGAGCTTTGTGTTGAACTATAACATGCAAGGGATGAACAAATCAGTCTCCGAGCTATTCGCGATGCTGAAAGTTGCCGAGTCAGACATCCAGGAGGAGCATCAAGTGTTGATGGTGAATAAAAGCACTAGTTTCAAGAAAGGTAAGGGAAATAAGGGAAACTTCAAGAAAGGTGACAAAGCGGTTGCTCCTCCCGTGAAAAATCCAAGGCTGGACCCAAGCCGGAGACTAAGTGCTTCTATTGCAAGGGAATTCGCCACTAGAAGCGGAACTGCCCCAAGTATCTGGCCGACAAGAAGGGGGCCAACATAAACAAAGGTATATATGATATACATGTTATTGATGTGTACCTTACCAACTCTCGTTGTAGTGCCTGGGTATTTGATACCCGTTTGGTTTCTCACATTTGCAACTCAAAGCGGGAACTACGGAATAGATGGAGGCTAGCAAAGGACGAAGTGATGATGCGTGTGGTAAATGGTTCCATGGTTGATGTGATCGCCGTCGGCATGCTCGCTCTTTGATTACCATCGGGATTAGTGATGAACCTGGATAATTGTTATTTAGTGCCTGTGTTGAGCATGAACATTATATTTGGATCTTGTTTAATGTGACACGGTTACTCATTTAAATCAAAGAATAATGGTTGGTCATGCACCCATTGTGAGGGGTTTATACTTATTGGATCTCGATAGTGATGATACACATGTTCATAACATTGATGCCAAATGATGTAGAATTGATATTGATAGTACCACTTTCTTGTGGCACTGCCGCTTAGGTCATATTGCTGTAAAGCGCATGAAGAAACTCCATGCTGATGGACTTTTGGAGTCACTTGATTTTGAATCACTTGACACATGCAAACCATGCCTCACGGGCAAGATGACTAAGACCCCATTTTCTGGAACAATGGAATGGGCAAGTGACTTGTTGGAAATCATACAGACTAATGTGTGCGGTCCGATGAGCGTTGACATGCGCGGTGGATATCGTTACTTTCTCACCTTCACCGATGACTTGAGTAGATATGGGTATATTTACTTGATGAAGCATAAGTCTGAAACGTTTGAAAAGTTCAAGCAATTTCAGAGTGCAGTTGAGAATCATCATAACAAGAAGATTAAATTCCTACGATCCGATCAAGGGGGAGAATATCTGAGTTATGAGTTTGGCAATCAATTAAGACAATGTGAAACTATTTCACAATTGATGCCACCTGGAACACCACAGCGTAATGGTGTGTCCGAACGCCATAATCGTACCTTATTGGATATGGTGCATTCTATGATGTCTCTTGCCGATCTGCCACTATCTTTTTTGGGTTATGCATTAGAGATAGCTGCATTCACTTTAAATAGGGCACCATCTAAGTCCATGGAGACGACACCATATGAACTATGGTTTGGCAAGAAATCTAAGTTGTCATTTCTTAAGGTTTAGGGCTGAGATGCGTATGTCAAAAGGCTTCAGCCGAAAAAGCTTGAACCCAAAGTGGACAAATGCGTCTTCATATGATACCCAAGAGAGACAGCTGGGTATACCTTCTATCTCAGATCCAAAGGCAATGTGTTTGTCGCTAAGAACAGGTCCTTTCTCGAGAAAGAGTTTCTCTCAAAAGAATTGAGTGGGAGGAAGATAGAACTTGATGAGGTTGTTGAACCTTTACTTCAACCAGAGAGTAGCACGACAAAGAAAGATGTTTCTGTGGCACCTACGTTAGTTGAAGAGGAAGCTAATGATGATGATCATGAAGCTTTGGATCAAGTCACTATCAAACCTCGTAGGTCGACAAGGGTACGTACAACTCCTGAGTGGTACGGTAACCCTGTCTTAGAGGTCATGTTGTTGGACAATGGTGAACCTATGAGCTATGGAGAAGCGATGGTGGGCCCGAATTCTGACAAATGGTTAGAGGCCATGAAATCCGAGGTGGGATCCATGTATGAAAACAAAGTATGGACTTTGGAAGTATTACCTTGAGGCGAAAGGCCATTCAGAATAAATGGATCTTCAAGAAGAAGACGGACGCAGACAGTAATGTCACCGTCTATAAAGCTCGACTTATGCAAAAGGGTTTTCACAAGTTCAAGGAGTTGACTACGATGACTTTTCTCACCCGTAGCGATGCTTAAGTCTGTCAGAATCATGTTAGCAATAGCTGCATTTTTTGATTATGAAATCTGGCAGATGGATGTCAAAACAGCGTTCCTTAATGGTTTCCTTAAGGAAGAGTTGTATATGATGCAACCAGAAGGTTTTGTCGATCTAGAGAATGCTGACAAAGTGTGCAAACTCCAGCGATCCATTTATGGACTGGTGCAAGCATCTCTGAGTAGGAATTTTCACTTTGATGAGGTGATCAAGGCGCTTGGGTTTATACAAGTTTTTGGAGAACCTTGTATTTATAAGAAAGTGAGTGTGAGCTCTATAGCATTTCTAATATTATATGTGGATGACATATTGCTGATTGAAACAATATAGAACTTTTGGAAAACGTGAAGGAGTATTTGAACAAGAGTTTTTCAATGAAGGGCCTAGGAGAAGCTGCTTTCATATTAGGCATCAAAATCTATAGAGATAGATCGAGACGCTTAATAGGACTTTCACAAAGCACATACCTTGATAATATTTTGAAGAAGTTCAAACTGAATTAGTCCAAGAAGGGGTTTGTCGGTGTCAAAACCGGCGGATCTCGGGTAGGGGGTCCCGAACTGTGCGTCTAGGCGGATGGTAACAGGAGACAAGGGACACGATGTTTTTACCCAGGTTCGAGCCCTCTCGATGGAGGTAAAACCCTACTCCTGCTTGATTAATATTGATGATATGGGTAGTACAAGAGTGGATCTACCACGAGATCAAGGAGGCTAAACCCTAGAAGCTAGCCTATGGTATGATTGTTGTAATGGTTGTTAGTCCCCACGGACTAAAACCCTCCGGTTTATATAGACACCGGAGAGGGCTAGGGTTACAGTCGGTTACAATGGTAGGAGATCTACATATCCGTACGCCAACCTTGCCTTCCACGCCAAGGAAAGTCCCATCCGGACACGGACGAAGTCTTCAATCTTGTATCTTCATAGTCTTGGAGTCCGGCCGATGATGATAGTCCGGCTATCCGGACACCCCTAATCTGAGGACTCCTTTGTAGCCCCTGAACCAGGCTTCAATGACGATGAGTCCGGCGCGCATATTGTTCGGCATTGCAAGGCGGGTTCCTCCTCCGAATAATTCATAGAAGATTGCGAACACCAGGATAGTGTCCGGCTCTGCAAAATAAATTCCACATAGCATCATAGAGAGAATAATATGTACACAAGTTCAATCTGCTGACATATTTTGTGGCATGATGTCACGCCACTACCAAGCCTTTACTTGAATTTTATTATACCACCTCAGCGCGTTTAGCGAAGCGGTTTCCTTGGCACGTCTTGTCGAAGCAGAGATCGTGTTCCCCTTATTCTGGGATTCCCATCAATACGGACGTGGGTAACCCAACCGCGCCCGTTGCCATGCCTCCTCTATCGAAGGCGAGTCCCAAACGGTCACGGGGGCGGCTCTTGGTGTTCTCCCTCTTTATAATGGGACCAAGGCTCGTTTCTTTTCTTCAATCCTCAATCGAATCTGCCCCTCGCCCCGAGTCCCAACACCCAGAGCCTCAGATTCGAGCGCCTCGGACCTTCAACGATGTCCGGATCCGACCTACAGGGCCGGTGGATGCCCTCCTCCGTCATGGAAGAGGACGTGCAAAAGCTGAGAGAAGCCAAGTACTTGACCTACGAGATTTCGCATAGGCTGCCCGCCAAAGGGCAAGTCATTCCCACTCCCGAGCCCGGCGAAAGCGTCGTGTTCGTGTCCCACCTCCGTCGGGGTTTAGGCTGCCTGATGGATCCTTTTATGAGAGGGCTCATGTTTTACTACGGGCTGGAATTCCACGACTTGGCTCCGGAGTCCATCCTCTACATCTCGTCATTCATTGTCGTCTGCGAGGCCTTCCTCCGCACTACCCCCCACTTTGGTTTGTGGCTCAAAACCTTTAACGTGGAGCCGAAGGTGATCGAGGGCGCCAAGCGAGTCTTGGGGAGGTCGTGGCAGGAGGGCCGATGCTCCATGGCCCGAGGGCTCCTTCCAAGAGGAGCTCGGCTTGTGGCAACATGAGTGGTTTTATATTACCACTTTCAGGGGCAGCAGGCAGAAGCCGCCGCCCATCTTCCGCTCGGGACCTCCACGACGACTGATGTCATGGGTCAACCAAGGGCTCAACTGGGGGTTGTCAAAGGACGTGCCCCTATTGCAGGGTCGGATTCGAGACCTCCAAGCGAGGGAGATCGATCTGGTCGTGGTGATGCAGGTCATGCTGATTAGGCGTCTCCTGCCCTGCAAACGCCGTCCTCTCCGGCTGTGGGAATTTAATCCGGAGGGATCACGAATTCTCCAACACTTCATGGGTACGACACCCGTGGAGATGTACAAATTGTTCTTCGGATCACAAGAGGTGTGTCCGGAATTGACCGAGGACGCCGGCCTAAGCTGCAATCGCCCGGATACACAAGTAGCTCTGTGTCCGGACATACCGTTTGTTTGCATTTCTACGATTCGCCTTTTAACCTATTGTCCTCTAAACAGGAGTGGATAGCGCAGGCAAAACTGATATGGTGTCCGGCCCCCCTCCCAGAGACCGCGCGGATCCGTCTTTGGTCAGATGTTGGAGGTTGCGCCTTCAGAGGAAGGCGAAGGGGAGAACAGAGGAACTACCGCCTCTACCAAGGAGGCTTTTGAGAAAGGGGGGATCAAGAATCCCTCCTTCCAAGGGGAGAAGAGGACCGCTTCCGAAAACCCAGAGGCCAAGGCCTCGAAGCGGGGGAAGAGATCTTCACCGGAGGGTCCTGCGTCCGGGGAGGCCCCGGCCGCACTATCTCCCCTAAGGAATCAGCCCTCCAGCGAGCCGTAAGTAGAAAAAAGGAGAGTTTTATAATAAGGGACATCCCTGTTTGTGCTTCTGAGGATAACTTAAGTTTTTACCTTGTAGTTCGGATCTCCGTCCTTCTCAGATGAGCTCGTCTTCGGGGGACCTTCGTCCGGAGATGATGGAGAGCGAGACGCCTCCATCCGCCGTGTCGTCAGGTGGAGCGGACGACCCTGAGGTGTCATCACGGAGGGTATCCCCAAGTCCGGCAGGGCCGAAGAGTTCGGCGCTAACTGGTGTACGACCGGGGGAGCTGAGGGATCTGCTTGAGAGGGCGTCTATCTCAGAAGATCACCGTACATTGATGAGTATGGTGATTGGAAGATTTTTGTCCGCCGAAGGCGGAGGCATGATGCCGTCAGAAGCTTGCTGGCGGGGTTTGAGGTATGTAAAAATGACATACCTTTTGACAGTTTTACACATAAAGTGCACCCTGTATAGATAGTAGCCCCTGAGACTCGGTAGGTTGTCGAGAGCGACAGCGTGCCGAGGATCAAAATCGCAGGTATTGATTTTTTCCTTTCCTATGCAGGTGGCAGATAGTCCAGTGGCCAGCCGGACTGATGGAGTTGCCGAACTAAAGCGGCAACTCGACGTTGCGGATGCGGATATCGCGCTAGTCAACAAGCGACTTGACGAGTCGCAAGGTAGGTTTTTTCTCCGTGGTCACCTAGTAAGGGAGCCGAAGCCCACTCCTTACAATATGTGTGCTTGATGCAGATGGGGCCGCTGCTGTGGAGGACCTTCGAGCAGAGCTTGCTCGAGCCAAGGAGCAGGCCAGGAGGAGTGATGCAGCTGCCTCGAAGGCGGCCAAAGAGCTAGAAGCCGAAAGGGCTGCTCACTGCCGAAGCAGGGAGGAGAGGGCCGAAATGGCCGTGAAGCTGAAAGATGCTACCGACCGCTATGAGGTTCTCAAAAAAGAGCACCGAGCGGATCAAGAAGACCTGAGGAAGGCCACCGCCGAAGCCAAGGATGCCCGTTCTGCAATGAGGGCTATAAAGGAGGAGCTGCGTCAGGCCGGAGATATTGCGGCGGGCAAGCCTTTTCTGCTGCGCAGGAGGTTTACAGATCCGAAGTATGCTCAGCTTGGCTAGCTGTGGGGTCCGGAGGATCCTTATATGGATTTAGCGGCGAGTGCGGCAGATGCCATTGTGCACTTCCGAAGTCAGAAGGATCACGATACGGAAGAGCTGTTTTGGTCTCAATTCCATAGTCTGGAGCGTTCACTTCCGCTGACCGATCGGTTGGCTGAGTGGGCTGAGCTGAATAGACTGTCCGGACTTGCCATGATGGATATCGTGGCTCACGTCTGGTCGGATAGGCCTAAGCCGAAAAGTTATTTTGGCTTATTGCAGCAATTTCTTGGGGCGGTGCCGCATATCAAGGCAATGAAGCGGTCGACCTGCATAGAGGGTGCCCGGATGGCCCTCGCCCGTGTGAAGACATACTGGACGGAAATGGATGCCACCGAAGTTCCAACCCGGGGTTCAGACGAGATCCGGTTACACGCCGAGCACTATTTTGGGGAAGTTCTGCGGGGTGCTTGTGCAAAAGAGTCGCAGTGCTCAAAGAATGTCATGTTTAAATGATTTCTATGGTTTGTAAGATGATATATAATATAAGTGCTTTTTATACTTGTGCGTTCAAGTATTGCAATATCTCATGTGCGGCCGTTGATGTATACTTGTGTATAACCTGAAAGATGGCAGTCTTCGGCTTCAGCCCCCACGCACAAGGTGCGGGGGTGTTTGCAAAAATAGCGCATTTTCACACTTAATCCAACGTCTCGGTCCTGTGAAGGAGGTGGTAGCGTAGCAAACGAGGCAACCGGACTATAGTGCTTTATCACTTTCACTTAGCCATAGGAGTTCGAGGGTGGGGCTACGACATAGCCCCTAGGGGCACCGCGCTCTCCGAATTCGGGGCGCGTATGTGCCTGACCGGGAAACGATCCTTTGTCAAAGCGGAGGAATTCTAAACATTCCGGTAGTCGATCGAGTGGTTGACGGTCTCAACAGTATCATGACGATCAGTTTTCGGCTTTCTCTCGAGGTGCTCGCCCGGCGAACCGGGCACAATCGCATAGTTCTCCTAGTGCCGCGTTAGCGATGATCTGGAATGTAAGGCAGCAAAACACAGGAGCGGGCAAACCCAACATTTGACCAAAGACATGATTCGAGCTGATGCATATAAGGCCTAACTCGAGACGCCGAACACTCCCTAAGGTATTCGGTCTTTATGATAATGGGCAGAACGATGCCCTAAGCCCCTAGTGTCCATGTACAGGCAAGAATTTCTGGCGCGGCCGATGCCAAAACGCCAGCCTCCTCGTTAGTTATGGTGAAAAACCGTGGGATGTGAATCAACAAGAGATAGTAAGAAAGGTCTACGCAGGGTCTTAATCTGAAAAGAATCCTTGCGACGGGTCCCTGCTGCACGTCTGCGCCTGTGTCTCCGTTGTGCCGTTTCCTGGACGGGTGTACACGCTGTTCATTTGTAAAAAGAGAGGAACTTAGTTTGAAAAGAAATTGTGCGAAGAATGTATTTAAAAATCAAAATACGAATGAATGAATAAAGCTGAGCTTTTATTAGCTCTTTATTGCTCATACGCACAGCCCCTTGTGAAGGGGTGTGCGGCTAGGGAGGCCCTAGTTTATTTATGCCGGACTCGTCTAGCCGTGTCCGGGGTCTTGAACGACCTTTTAATGAGATGATGCCGCGTGGACCGGGCATTTTAAGTGTAAGAGACGCGTAGTGCGGTATTGCGTTAAAGCGGACAAAAGCTTCACGTCCCAACAGTGCTTGATGGCTACTTTTAAATGGGGCGACATGGAAGATTAGCTTTTCGCGACGGAAGTTGTCGGGTGATCCGAACACAACTTCTAGTAGTAAGGAGCCTGTGCACTTGGCGTAAGGGCCTGGCGTCACTCCTTTGAAGGAAGTGCGGCTATGGTGAATTTTAGTAGGGTCTATCCCCAACTTGCGGATTGTGTCCGGATATAGCAGGTTTAAATCGCTGCCGCCATCCATCAGGACTTGTGTAAATTGTAGTCCGTCGATTATAGGATCCAATATCAGAGCAGTCGATCCTGCGTTTCAAATACTTCTGGAATAGTCCAGGTGGTCGAAAGTAATTGGTTTTAACATCCAATCTCGGGGTTCCACTGGGGTGGACCGTGCGACACGTGCTTTAGCGGGTGCCGCACTATTGTTCCGTGTTATCACATGAAGTGAGTTTACTGTTTTGACTTCTTGTGGGAAAGTCTTTTGTTTTCCGGCGCTCTACTGGTGGGGTTCGTCGTCGTCCTCACTTGGCGCGTCGAGCCCCTTGTGTTCGGCATTGAGTCGGCGGACTATTTGAAGACAACAATCTCGGTGGGTGTGGTTTGCGAGCTTCCGAAGTCTTGTGGATTTGACATATCCGATCCAGAATTTTTTAGGTTGGATAGCTCATCACTATTGTCCTTAAGAGGCAGTGTTTTGTTGTTCGGCCGCGAGCTTTTGAATCCGGCGTTGACCGCCGTGTTCTTTGGGCTTTTTTCTTTATTTCGGCACTGGTCCTTTCTGCGCCGTGATTTTCCGTTTCCATCTCTGATCTCGGATGTACTCGGGTCGCTGGTGCTGCATCTTGCTAGCCAGCTATCTTCCCCCACGCAAAAGCGGGTCATGAGGCTTGTTAGCGCGGCCATTGTTCTTGGCTTTTCCTGGACGAGGTGTCTGGCGAGCCATTCGTCTCGGACGTTATGTTTAAAAGCTGCTAAGGTTTCGGCGTTCGGACAGTCGACTATTTGGTTCTTTTTGGTGAGGAACCTATTCCAGAATTTGCGCGCTGACTCTCCGGGCTGTTGGGTTATGTGACTTAGATCGTCTGCATCCGGAGGACGGACGTAAGTCCCCTGAAAATTTGCTCTAAACGCGTCCTCGAGCTCTTCCCAACTTCCAATGGTATTTTCTGGGAGGCTTTTGAGCCAATGCCGAGCTGGCCCTTTGAGCTTGAGGGGCAAATATTTTATGGCGTGGAGATCGTCTCCTCTAGCCATATATATGTGCAGGATGTAATCCTCAATCTAGACTCCTGGGTCTGTTGTTCCGTCATATGCTTGTATGTTTACGGGCTTGAACCCCGCTGGAAATTCATGATCCAACACCTCATCGGTGAAACATAGTGGGTGTGCGGCGCCTCTGTATTTGGGTGTGCCGTTGTCTTCGAACACTCGGTGTGTTGTGTTACTTCCTGGGGCCCTCTTTTTTGGCCCATAAATGGACCTGACCGGGCCATCTGTTTTGCGAGGATCATGTGTCGGATTGTGTGCGGCGCTGCTTGTCGCTTTTGGTCTGTCATCTGGTCGTCTATCCGGCCGGGCGGCCTTTTTGCTTTTTGACGGTGGGGGCTCTACGGCCTCCTCGTCGAATTCGGGCAGAAGCTTGCGCTTCGGGTAGCTCTTTGTTTGGTGGTTGTTGCCATATTTGTCCGCAGTTTTGAGTACTTTGCTCCATCTCATTCTGAGTATGTCTTCCGCTATTTTGAGCTTCCGTTTCTGCTTCTTCAGGCTTCTTGCAGTGGCGACAAGTCTTTTGTGAAGGTTCTTACGCTCCGGTGGCGTGTCCGGCGTGAGATCGTCTGGACTGTTGTTTTCGCCGGGGTTGGATTGATTACCCGATTCATCCTGTTTGGATGGTTGCTTGGTTGCGTGTTCGTCGCCCACTGGTTTGCCCTGCTCTATTGCTGGGTCATTAGGAGTGCTGTTGTTGTCGAGGCGGGACTTAGGGCGGCGCCTGCGTTGCCGTTTTGGTTATTTTTCGGCGGAATTATCCTTTGCCGCGTCCAGTTGTTCCTCGTTATCGCTTCCTTTTGGGGTGTCCACCATATATACATCATGAGTTGAGGTGGCCTTCCAGTGCTCGGTAGGCGCTGGTTCCTGGTCGTCTCTGGCATCATCGTCCATACTGTCGATGCCTTCGGAGTCGTAGTCTAGCATGTCGGTTAGATCGTCGACAGTGGCTACAAAGTGGGTGGTGGGTGGGTTTTGGATTTCTTCGTTATCCGCATCCCAACCGTCCTGACCGCAGTCCGGCCAGGGCTCTCCTGATAATGAGAGATACTTTAGCGAATTCAAGATGTCGCCAAAGGGTGAGTGCTGAAAGATGTCCGCAGCGGTGAACTCCATGATCGGCGCTCAATCGGATTCGGTTGGCAGGGGCGCAGGAGGTTTGGAGTCCGGCAAGGAGTCTGGCACCTCAGAGTCACGAGCTTTGCAAGGGACAGGTCAGTGTTCGGCTCCATCGCCATAGAGATTGCAGCCCCCGAGGCGGTGTCCAACCACCTGTCCCCGATCTGCGCGGTCGGCTCCGAACTAGGGGTCGGAGCGGACTCATGTGCGGCCTCCAGGGCGCTGTCCGGCGGCAGAGCTAAATCATGCCAATCGTGACAGTGCGGCGCGCTCGGCTGTGGCTCGAATCCATCGAAGATCGAGTCTCCGCGGATGTTGGCCGTGAAGTTTAGGCTTCCAAATCTGACCTGACGGCCAGGGGCGTAGCTTTCGATCTGCTCCAGACGGCCAAGCGAATTAGCCCGCAGTGCAAAGCCGCCGAACACGAAGATCTGTCCGGGGAGAAAAATCTCACCCTGGACTACGTTGTTGTTGATTGAAGAAGCCATCAAGCCTATCGGTGACGACATAGAGGAACTCCAATGAAAGCACCAATGTCGGTGTCAAAACCGGCGGATCTCGGGTAGGGGGTCCCAAACTGTGCGTCTAGGCGGATGGTAATAGGAGACAAGGGACACGATGTTTTTACCCAGGTTCGGGCCCTCTCGATGGAGGTAAAACCCTACTCCTGCTTGATTAATATTGATGATATGGGTAGTACAAGAGTGGATCTACCACGAGATCAAGGAGGCTAAACCCTAGAAGCTAGCCTATGGTATGATTGTCGTAATGGTTGTTCATCCTACGGACTAAAACCCTCCGGTTTATATAGACACCGGAGAGGGCTAGGGTTACACAGAGTCGGTTACAATGGTAGGAGATCTACATATCCGTATCGCAAACCTTGCCTTCCACGCCAAGGAAAGTCCCATCCGTACACGGGACGAAGTCTTCAATCTTGTATCTTCATAGTCTTGGAGTCCGGCCGATGATGATAGTCCGGCTATCTGGACACCCCCTAGTCCAGGACTCCCTCAGGGTTCCTTCCTGTTTTGCAAGGTGTGAAGTCGAGTCAAACTCAATTCCCAGCGACTACAGAGGATAGAGAAAAGATGAGTGCCATCCCCTATGCTTCTGCCATAGGCTCTATCATGTATGCGATGTTGTGCACAAGACTAGATGTCAGCCTTGCCATAAGTATGGCCGGAAGGTTTCAAAGTAATCCAGGAGTGGATCACTGGATAGGGGTGAAGAATATCCTTAAGTAAAGGACTAAGGAAATGTTTCTCATTTATGGAGGTGATCAAGTGCTCATCATAAAGGGTTACGTCTATGCAAGCTTTGACACTGATCCGGATGACTCTAAGTCTCAAACCGGATACGTATATGTTCTGAACGGTGTAGCGGTAAGCTCGTGCAGTTCCAAGTAGAGCGTGGTAGCTGATTCTACATGTGAAGAAGAGTACATAGCTGCCTCGGAGGCAGCAAAGGAAGGTGGCTGGATGAAGCAGTTCATGACAGATCTTGGAGTTGTGCCTAGTGCACTGGACCCAATGACTCTATTCTGTGACAACACTGGTGCCATTGCTCTAGCAAAGGAACCAAGGTTTCACAAGAGGACCAGACACATAAAGCGACGCTTCAATTCCATCCGTGATTATGTCAAGGAGGAAGACATAAACATTTGCAAGATACATACAGATCTGAATTTTGCAGATCCGTTGACTAAACCTCTTCCACGGGCAAAGCATGATCAACACTAGAACTCTATGGGTGTTAGATTCATTACCATGTAATGCTAGATTATTGACTCTAGTGCAAGTGGGAGACTGTCGGAAATATGCCCTAGAGGCAATAATAAAGTGGTTATTATTATATTTCCTTGTTCATGATAATCATTTATTATCCATGCTATAATTGTATTGATTGGAAACTCAAATACATGTGTGGGTATATAGACAACAACATGTCCCTAGTGAGCCTCTAACGGACTAGTTCGCTGATCAAAGATGGTTATGGTTTCCTAGTCATAGACATGAGTTGTCATTTGATAACGGGGTCACATCATTAGGAGAATAATGTGATGGACAAGACCCAAACTATGAACGTAGCATATGATTGTGTCAAGTTTATTGCTATCATTTTCTGCATGTTAAGTATATAATCCTATGACCATGAGATCATGCAACTCACTGACACCGGAGGAGTACCTTGTGTGTACCAAACGTCGCAACGTAACTGGGTGACTATAAAGGTTCTCTATAGGTATCTCTGTGGTTGTCTGTTGAGTTGGCATGGATCAAGACTGGGATTTGTCACTCCGAATGACGGAGAGGTATCTCAGGGACCACTCGGTAATACAGTATCACAATGAGCTTGCAAGCAATGTGACTAATGAGTTAGCCACGAGATCTTGTATTACAGAATGAGTAAAGAGACTTGCCGGTAACGAGGTTGAACTAGGTATGGAGATACCGATGATCGAATCTCGCGCAAGTAACATATCGATAGACAAAGGGAACTACATACGGGATTAGCTGAATCCTTGACCACGAGGTTTGACCAATAAGATCTTTGTAGAATACGTGGGAACCAATATGGACATCCAGGTCCCGCTATTGGTTATTGATCGTAGAGGTGTCTCGGTCATGGCTGCACAGTTCTCGAACCCGCAGGTCTACACACTTAACGTTTGGTGACGATATAAGTATAGTTGAGTAGTTGGTGGTTACCGAAGGTTGTTCGGGGTCCTGGGTGAGATCCCGGACATGACGAGGAACTCTGAAAGGGTCTGGAGGTGAAGATTGATATATTGGATGAAGGGTATTGGAGTCCGGAAGTGTTCTGGGGGTACCAGGTTGTAACACCCCGGATGTAACTTTCCATATTTGTAACTCCAACTCTTGCCATTTTCGGATATGTGCTATGATATTCCCTCCGTGGTTGGGTTTTGTTTTCGTTTTGCATTTTGTCCATGTCATGCATCTCATATCATGTCATCATGTGCATCTCATTTGCATACGTGTTCGTCTCATGATTCCGAGCATATTCCCGTTGTCCGCTTTTGCAATCCGACACTCCTATGTTCCCGGCGCACCCTCTTGTCCTTTTTCCGTGTGCGGGTGTTGAACATTCTCGAATGGACGAGCCTTGCCAAGTGGCCCCGGTATAGCACCGGTAGACCACCTGTCAAGTTTGGTCATTTGGAGTTCGTTTGGTACTCAACGGTTAACGCACCTCGCAAAGGCCTCTTTTGAGTTGCAGCCCAACAACCCTCCAAAACAGCCCAATAACCCATCTAACTCCCTTCCATGCCCTCGTCGTTCGATCACGATCGTGGGCGAAAACTACACCCCATTTGGACTCTCCTAGCTCCTCTATGCCTATTTAAAGACCCTCCCCGAAATCCGGGCAAACCCTAGTATTTTTCCCTCGCGCCACGGACACGTCCGGACCAGACCGACGCGTCCGCCCGCCGCCGCCCTGCCACTCATGAAGCCGCCACGTGGCCTCCGCCGCGCCCGCGCGCCGGTCCGGCGGGCGGCGGCCCTCCGGCGGCCGCGCGGCCGCCGCACGCCGCCGCCGCCATCCTGCCGCGGCCGCCGCCGCATTCGCCGTCGCCGTCCTCCCCGCAGCATGGCCCGCCCGCGCCGCCCGCGCTCCGCGCCGCCCGCCGCCGGCCAGCCTCGGCGCGCCCGCCGCCGCCCGCGCCTCGCTGCCGGCGTCTGACGCCAATGCGCTTGTCCCGGCCAGCCGTGGCGTCCGCCGCCCGCCGCCGCGCCTCCTCCCCGCCGCCGTCCGCCGGACACGTCTCCTCCCTCCGGCCCGACCCGGCTCCGGCGACCTCGAACGGCGCGCCCCAGATCCGATCTCAGGAACTGCCACGGTTGACTTCTTTTCCCCCCCCCCAAAAAATCCACTAAGTCCCTTTTCTGAAATTATTTCGTGCATTTTTCAACGCATCACATCTCCGCAACTGTAGCTCCGTTTTGGGCGTATAATATGTCAAATTGTTCGACTCGAAGAGTACATCATTTCATTCCATTGCATCATTTGCATTTGAGCTCATATTGATTCCCGAAATGCTGTTGGAAGATAGCTTCAGATCGTTAGTTTCAGAATCTTATCAGTTCGAGCTCTTTTGTCATTTTTGCCATGAATTATGTGTGCACCCTATGAATTTGAGTCCTACATGTGAGTTGAACATTGCCATGCCATCTTTCCAGGGGTATTTTCCATGTATTTTTGTGAGCTATGTGTTGACTAGAACAAGCATGCAAAGTAGGGATGATGATGTTACTGATTTCAGGAACTTAGTGATTTCACTAAGTCTTGTCCTGCTGATAATTTTATGCCATATGTTTAGGTTGTTTCAGAGAGATCTATGCCCTTTTTGAGCATGATCAGTAAGGGTGTTTTGAACATATGGTTGTGCTCTATCCATCCATGTCCTTGTTGGCATTTATGGAGTAGTCTAGCATGTCATTTTCGTGCTCTACTTTTGCTTGAAATTGTTTCCTGGCAGACTGTTTGCATTAGATTCAATTTTCACGAGGTCGGTGTAGTTGATCCGTGTATGCTATGATGTTGTTCTTGCCATGTATAGCTCCTATGCCATGTCTTCTTGATGGGTGTATGCTTAGTTTATCTTGAGGTGCTCTGTAGTGAGTGCATCGAGCTCACGAACATGCCATGTTGAATCTGTTTTGCCATGTCCTGATATTTCACTAAGTCTGAAATCTGTAATAAAACTTGCAATGTTTACATGGGTGCCATCATTTCTTAGAGTCCTTTTTGGCTTATGGTCAGTAAGGGACTATTGAAATATGCTTTGAGTAGAATCATGTCATGCCTTGCTTTGCTATTTTAAGTTCCTGTAGCATGTTGTTTGCTTGCTCTAAACATGCCTTCCTGATGTTAATTCCTGCCACGTTAGTATTTTCACTAAGTCTGTGAACCTGACATTTTGAGCACTTTCTCCATGCTTGTTTGAACATGTTATGATGTGATTTAGCCGTAGCTCAGTGCTCCTCTATTGTTAAGCATCTCCTTTAGTTCGCTGCCATATGCTTTGTTTTTATGTTGGGGTGCTGTAGCATAGTTTCGTGTTGCGTGCTAAGTAGCATCGGGCTGTTAAACGCAGTTTTGCGTCATTCTTGTTTTGCTTGTCATTTGCAAATCGTGCATCCGTTTCCGGTGATCTTTATATCGATTTCAACCGAAATCACTCCATCTTTCCAGCGGCATACTTGGTTTGCCAAGTTGATGCCCGGTTCATCATTTTCCTTCCGGAGCATACTTATGCATTGCATATCACATCTCGCATAGCATGTCATGTATTGCATCATATTGCTTGTGCACATGTTCCTTGTTTGATTGTGGTTCCGTTGCTTGTGTTCTTGCTGTGGGTAGAGCCGGGAGACGAGTACGTGAACGAGGAGCCTGTTGAGAACGCCTACGAGGATCCAGCCTTCGACAACTCTGAGAACCTTACAGGCAAGATGACCATACCTTCGAAATCACTTCTATCTTTGCTTGCTAGATGCTCGCTCTTTTGCTATGCCTATGCTGCGTTACCTACCACTTGCTATATCATGCCACCCATATTGCCATGTCAACCTTTAACCATCCATGTCCTAGCAAACCGTTGATTGGCTATGTTACCGCTTTGCTCAGCCCCTCTTATAGCGTTGCTAGTTGCAGGTGAAGATGGAGTTTGTTCCTTGTTGGAACACGGATATTTTGGGATATCACAATATCTATTGATTTAATTAATGCATCTATATACTTGGTAAAGGGTGGAAGGCTCGGCCTTATGCCCGGTGTTTTGTTCCACTCTTGCCACCCTAGTTTCCGTCATACCGGTGTTATGTTCCTTGATTTTGCGTCCCTTACGCGGTCGGGTGATTTATGGGACCCCCTAGACAGTTCGCTTTGAATAAAACTCCTCCAGCAAGGCCCAACCTTGGTTTTACCATTTGCCACCTACACCTTTTTTTCCCTTGGGTTTTCGCGAGCCCGAGGGTCATCTTTATTTTAGCCCCCCCCGGGCCAGTGCTCCTTCGAGTGTTGGTCCGAACCGAGCCGCCTGCGGGGCCACCTCGGGGAAACTCGAAGTCTGGTTTTACTCATAGCCTGTCTCATCCGGTGTGCCCTGAGAACGAGATATGTGCAGCTCCTATCGGGATTTGTCGGCACTGTGTGGGAGGTCTTGCTGGTTTAGTTTTACCATTGTCGAAATGTCTTGATGTACCGGATACCGAGTCGATCGGTGTGTCTTGGGTGAAGGTTTATTCCTTCGATGACCGTGAGAGCTTGTGATGGGCTAAGTTGGGACACCCTGCAGGGTTTATCTTTCAAAGCCGTGCCTGCGGTTATGAGGCAGATGGGAATTTGTTAATGTCCGGTTGTAGAAAACCGAAGTTGACCTTAATTAAAATACATCAACCGTGTATGTAACCGTGATGGTCTCTTCTCGTGAGTCCGGAAGTGAACACGGTGTTGGAGTTATGCTTGACGAAGTAGTCGGGATCACTTCTTGATCGCTAATAGTTTCACGACCGCGCCTTGCTTCTCTTCTCGCTCTCTTTTTTAAGTAGCCACCATATATGCTAGTCGCTTGCAGCAGCTCCTCCTTTTGACACCAGCCTTCCCTTGCTTAAATAGTCTTGATCTCGCGGGTGTGAGATTCTTTGAGTCCCGTGGCTCATGATTCTACCAAAACAGATGCAGGTACGGTGATGCCGGTAGCAGATGGCGAAGCCGAGCTAAAGTGGGAATATGATGAGGCCCTTGGATGATACTATGTTTCCTTTCCGGACGATTAGTAGTGGAGCCCGATTAGGCGATCGGGATCTGCGTTGCATGTGGGGTTGTTCTTCTTTTATTTTGGTTCCGTGGCGGACCTTGATTGTATCTGGATGATGTAATGCTTTATTCATGTAATTGTGTGAAGTGGCGACTGTAAGCCAACTATGTACCTTTTCCCTTATGTATTACATGGATTGTGCGAAGATTACCTCACTTGCAACATTGCTTTCAATGCGGTTATGCCTCTAAGTCGTGCTTCGACACGTGGGAGCTATAGCCGCATCGAGGGCGTTACACAGGTGATGACCAGCTTCACCGAAAGGGGTTTCGGGGGGGTGGGGTTAGTGTTGGGGGGCCCATGGGCCAAGGGGAGGGGGAAAACCAGCCAACTAAGGGGCTGAGCACCCCCCTTACCCCATCTCATGTAACCAGGAGGGTTGGGGCGCCCCTATAGGGTTCCCTGCACCCGGCTTGGGGGGCAAGTCACCCTAGGGGAGATCCCACCTGCCTTGGGGAAACCCTAGAGGCGCCACCCCCTCCTCCCTTCCCCTATATATAGAGAAGTAGAAAGAGGGCAGCCGCACCCTTGAGCACATCTCCACGCCACGGCGCTTCCCTTCCTCTCCCTTGTAGGCCTCTTCCTCTCCATAGTGCTTAGCGAAGCTCTGCTCAGATTCCACCGCCACCATGCTGTCATGCTGTCAGAGGACTCGAGCTACTACTTCACCATTGCTCGTTGGATCAAGGAGGTGAAGGTGTCATCAAGCCGTATGTGTGTTGAACGTGGAGGTGTCACCCGTTTGGCACTTGGATCGGAGTTTGCGGGACGGATCATGATAGGATCGCGAAGACGTTCGACTACATCAACCGCGTTTCTTAATGCTTCCGCTTAGTGATCCACAAAGGTATGTAGATCCAATCTCTCCTCTCGTAGATGGTCATCTCTTGGATTGGATCTTGGCGAGCGTAGGAATTTTTTTGTTTCCCATGCAATGTTCCCCAACAGAGGTGCTTGGTAGTAGGTTCAATCTTGAGGTGTCCTTACTCTGTGACAGGAGGAGTCGCAAGTCACGTTTTGTATCGTTGCTACTAAGGGTAAAATGACGGGGTTCAAACATATTATTTGGTCTTACTTTGTCTACATTCTATCATCAAGCTCCAAGCATTACTATGTTGGTTATGAATTTAATTCCATAAGATGCATGCTGGATAGCGGTCCACGGGTGGAGTAATAGTAGTAGATGCAGATGGATTTCGGTCTACTTATCTCGGACCTAATGCCTATACATTGATCATGACATGAAGAATCATCATAACTATACGCTATTCTATCAATTACCCAACAGCAATTTGTTTACCCACCATACTACGCTTAAGAGAGAGATGCCTCTAGTGAAACTATGGCCCACGGGTCCGTTCACTTCATATTTACTAAAACCCTACAAATATTTGCTGCAATTTATTTACTTTTATTTTCTATTTTATTTTATCTATATATGACTACCAGATTTAATCCTTGCAATTGGCGAGAACGATGGGATTGACAACCCCCTTGCTATCGTTGGGTGCAAGCATTTATTTGTGTGTGTGTGCAGGTACCATTTATCTTTTTCGTGTGGTGTCTCATATTGGTACGATATACCTTGGTTCGTAACTAAGGGAAATACTTTTTGCTACTACACTACTTCGTCCTTTCTCTTGGCAGCTCCGTTTACAACCTTGGCACCTTAGTATATATAGACAGTATGAGTGCCTAGGGTTGCACATAAGTCGGTTGCATCTGGGGACAAACACGTCGAGGATTACCTCTAAATCTTGGAGTATGTGCCAAGTCTTCGGGTCATTCTTCTTGGTAATCCTCGGCTAGACGAACGAGGCCCACCAGTTGATGAGCTTATCCTAGATGACAAGCAATGGACATGTCGAGCACCCCCTAATCCAGGTGAAAGAGCATGGTGCCTCCGTGTTTTGGTTTTGGTAATTGATGGCAATCCCTATGGACTAATGGTTGCCTTGAGTTATATTTGAAGGGTTTGTCCATAGGCAATGCTTGAAGACCATATGTTGGCTTCAAGGTTGAAAGAAGGAGATTATGTGATGACCAAGGTGTTATTCGTGGATTTATCCAAAGATTGGTCTTGTGAGAGTTTGAGCCTATTGCAAGCATGTCTTGAAGAATAAGATTGTGTGAATATTCATGTTTACCTTCAAGACATCGTCTTAATAAAGAGAGAAGATATGATACAAGTTTGATCAATACTAAGTGCTAAGAGTGGATTCAAGTTGATCAACACATAAAGTAAAGAGTATGTACCAAGTGGGGTCATGTGATCTCACGGTATGGTAAGCATTGTCCATTACACTTTGTGAACTAACCCATGATCTATGTGTTTGGTGTTTTTATGTAGGGTTAGGTACCTTTCCATGGGATTGCACCAAAAGGAAGGTTTCATATAGCCCAAGAGGGGATGGCATCAAGTGGTGATAGTCATTAAGGTTGTGGTGTGCAAGTTCAAGAGTAGCATCATGAAGAGATCACATGCTTGAAACTTGCCGTCCATTCTTGTGATAATGGACATGTGAAGATGTGCCTAACACGGGCTCAACAATAGTGGAGCATGGGGGAGAAATTCACTAGTGTTCATCGAGTCAGCGCAATCAAGAAGGGTGGTCCAACTTGAGGAGGTCAAGATCGTCATCATCTAGCTCAAGTGAATTATGCACAAGGCAAAGGTTTGACCTTGATACGTTTTCTATTTTACCAGTCTCATGGTGTTAGTTGGGAGACCAGGTTATAGGATTGATTGTTGTACTATCAAGGGGGCTCTCGAGTGAGTAGCTTGATCGTATAGTTCGTAGAGAGCTCAAACCATTACAACCTTGGTATCATATTTATTGTTTCTTATTTGGTTTTACCTCTATGTGAGGCTTTAGAGTTTGTGTTCGTTTTTTGTCAAACTCAAGCTCATCGAAAACAGATTTTGTATGCATCATCTTTGCGTTTTCGGTGTTGGAGATTTTGCCGGTTCATATTTGGGGAAGATTCTCTTCATTATCCTATTGGCATTTCTTCTCCATTGGTAGTTATAATATATCCAATAAGTTTGAGTTTGCTGATTTCAGAGTTCGTTTGCAGAAGTTATGACATTTTTGGTCTTACTTGATTCTTCTGTTCTGTTCTGACCATTCTTGCTGGTAATTGGCGGTGGTACCATTGGCCACGACGGTAGTACCGTTTGTGTGGTACTTCCACTGGTGTGTTGCGGTAACACTAGGAGGGTCTCTGTTACCTCCGGGAATTTATGGTAGTACCACTTGCTCCTAGTGGTGGTACCGCTTGTGCGGTACTGCCACTAGAGTACCTCGCGCACTACCGTCGATTTATCTGTTACCTGTCCGGATTTGTGGTAGTACTGCTTGCTCCTAGCGACAGTACCACTTGTGCGGTACTTCCGCTGAAGTACCACCGTACTACCGCGGTAGTACCGCTTATTAGAGGCGATAGTACCACTCCGGTAGTACTACCTCGCGAGTTCTATGCAGGTCCAATATGCGAGTCTGCGGTAGTACTTCCATGTGTTTAGAGGTAGTACCGCTTAGGCTCAGGGAGAACATAACGGTTGGATTTTTAACACCCCCTCCCCACTATAAAAGGGGGTCTTCTTCCCCATTGCCCCTATGGTTTTGGGCAAGCGTTCTCCGCCATTGTTGAACTCCAAAAGCTTGGCTTTCTCTATTCCTCCCATGATTTTGCATCTCTTTGAGCAAAAAGATAGAGGAGATCTAGATCTATATTTCCACCAATCATTTTCTACTCTAAGTGAGGGGAACCTTATGGATCTAGATCTTGGAGTTATTTTGTGTTCTCCTTGTTATTTCTCTCATATTCCTCCATCGCTTTCGCTGCTTTGGTGGGATTTGAGAGTGAGGGACTTGAGCACGTCGTGTGTTCTTGCGATTGCATCAGTTGCATCGGTTTGAGTTCTCCACGGTGATGCCTAGAAGTGAAAGTTGAGAAGCTTATTATTCTTGGGTGTTTGGGTACTCTAGATCTTGTAGCTCTTGGGTGCTTGGGCAGCCTGGAGAGTTGGTGGTGTCGTGGAGCTCAATCATTATGGTGTAAAGCTTTGGGGTCTCTAATTAAGTTGCGGAAATTTGCCCCGGGCAATTTGTACGGGTTCGGTGATAGCCCACAACGGTTGTCATTTGTACGGGTTCGGTGACCGCCCCCAACGGTTGCCATCTGTACTGGTTCGGTGACTGGCCCCAAGGGTCACCATTTCTACGGGTTTGGTGACCGTCCCCAAGGGTCGCCATTTGTACGTGTTCGGTGATCGTCCTCAAGGGCCCCTTAGTGGAATCACGACTTTTTGTATTGTGCGAGGATGTGAGAAGAATATAGTGGCCCTAGTGGTATTTTAGGGAGCATTGTGCCTCCACATCGCTCTAACGGAGATTAGCATACGCAAGGGTATGAACCTTAGGATACATCATTGTCTCCGTGTGCCTCGATTATCTCGTCCCCGAGCCCTTTACTTATGGACTTACTTTGTGATAGCTATGGTGATTCATGTTATATATCTTGCTGTCACATAGTTGTTTATCTTGCTTAGCACAAGTTGTTGGTGCACCTAGTTGAGCCTACTACATTTAGGTTTTGTTCTTGACAAATTAAACGCTAATTCTATTCTGCATTTGTTCAAGCCTAAACCGTAATTGTTTTAAAGCATCTATTCACCCACCCCCCCTTTAGGCGACATCCATGTCCTTTCACCAAGACTCTGTCACTATGCGCAACACTAATCCTTTGTTTCATTTTCTCATTAAGGCATGCGACCAAGGGTTTTCCTACTCAACGCCTTCAGCGTCGTCAACGTGCATTTTTTTAACTCGCACACTAGGCGCTCTTACCTAGGCTGGCCCATCCATGGGCAACATTTTTCTTTCTTTCTTTTCCCGGCTTAGGTATTTCCTAGACCAATCTTGCTTGGTTCTTTCTTTCTTTTTTCTTTATTCTGTATTCTTTTCTTCTTCTTTACTATTCTTTTCCTTTTTCTTTTTTGAAATGCACGAACTTTTTTCAAATTCATGAAGTTTTTCTTCAGATTCGATTTACTTTTTTCAAAATCCATGAACAATTTTCTAAATTCATAAACTTCTTTCTAAAATCGATGATAGTTTTTTCAAATTCATAAACTTAAAAATCGATTAATATTTTCCAAATTTGTGATCTGTTTTTCAAAACCGATGAATTTTTTTCAAATTGATGAACTTTTTTAAATTTTGTGAACTTTTTTCAAAATGGATGAACTGCTTTTCAAGTTCGACGGGCTTTTTCCAAAATTGATGATATTTTTTCAAATTTATGAAATTTTTGTAGCTTGTGAATATTTTTTCCCAAAATGAACATTTTCGAATTCTTCATTAATTTATGGATTTTGTTATAAAATTCGTATTTTCCCAAAAGTCTACGGTTGACTAGTAACCTGTCAACCGGACAACTATTGACTAACGAACTAACTGCAAGTGGATAGGCCCATTCCCATAGGCTAGTGGGCGCTAAATCTCTTATTCGGCGTCCGTTGACGTGCATTTTGATAAGTGGCGCTGAAGACGCTCTTACCTTGGCTGGCTAATCTATGAGTGCAACGGACAACCGATTTTTTCTTTTCCCATTTTTTGTTTTTCCTGGACAAGTCTTGTTTGGTTTCTTCTTTATTTTTCTATATCTAATTATTTTTTATTAATTTCTTTTTCTTTAATTATATCTTTACTTTTCATATTTAGAATACTTGATTTTTCCATATTCTTGAACTTTTTCTTAAAATTGTATTAACATTCTTTCAACATCCATGATATCTTTTTCAAATTTGAGAACATTTTCTCAAATCGGTGAATTTTTTTAAAAATTATAAACTTTTTTGAAAACTGATGAACGTTTTCAAATTTGTTAAATTCTTCTCCAAATCCATGAATTGTATTTCAACTTGACTAACCTTTTCTAAATCAATGATCTTTTTTTAATCTGTGAACTTTTGTTTCAAAATTGAAGTACATTTTTTCAAATTCGTAAACATTTCCCAAAATTGATGTACGTTTTTGCAAATTCGTAAACCTTTTTTAAGCTTGTGAACATTCTTTTCCAAATCTGTGAACATTTTTGAAATCACAGTTTATTTTGTTCTTCAAGAAATAAAAAAACATATTTTCGACACGTCAATGGTTGACCGGTCAACTGTCAAACCCAATGCAAATGAACAGCCCATTCCTGCAGGCAAGTTTTTGTTCGTCCTATCTGTCACATTCTGTGGCAGAATGGCGGGGCTTCGCAAAGGCAGTCCTCCGCCTGAGCCGGCCCACCTATGTCTCGATTGTTGTTTCCTGTCGCATGACAAAGAAAACTACCGATAAAGGCAGGATTCGATCCAGAGGCCATTAGAAATCCAACAGTCATCGGCCTTTAGAAATACAAGGCACATAAACCCTATAAGAACACACGGCAGGCGTTAAGATTTGTGAAACATTTTAAAAACATTTTTTGAAAATTGCGAGCAGTTTTGAAAATGCTGCAATTTTTTGATATTCTAAACTTTTTTATAAAGTGAACAATTTTTTACCTCGATTTGAAGAAAAAAGGAGCAAAAACTGCCAATAATTTTCGAAATTCCTGAATATTTTCTGAGATCACGAACAGCATGTAATTTTGGAACAAAAATTGGAAAATACGAACATTTTTTAAATTCAGAACAAATGTTAAAACATTAAAATGCGAACTAAATTCGATTTGCTATACTTGTTTTGGAAATGTGAACAAAATTTGAAACATGGGCGGATTTTTGAAATTGCGAACAAAACGTCAAAATCGCGTACATTTTTTAAAGCATGAACATTTTATAAAAAAAGTGAACAAATTCTGAAAATGACAACATTTTTTTTAATTTCCTGAATATTTTTTTAATCACGAACTTTATTTAAATTGTGAAAATATATTCTAAACGAGATTTTTTTTGAAACTCTTTAACTTCTTGAAAGACAAATATTTTCCAAATGGTGAACAAAATTTTGAAAACAAGAACATTTTTTGTAACACGACTATTTTTAAAAATTATGAACTAATTTTGGAAACGAGAGAATTTCTGAAAATTCCAAAGAATATGTAAAATTTTAGAATAAAATAAATAGGAAAAAGAAAGAAAAAAGAGAACGAAACATAAATACAAACGGAAAATAAACTTGGAAAAAGAAAAATAAAATGTAAGAAAATAAAAAAAATTAAAGAACAACCCGAAAAAAATTAGAAAATATAAACCGGTAAAAAGAAAAAAGAAAACAAAATGAAAGAATCACACGAGAAAAATAAAAAAAAATCGGTTCTAGAACCTTCTAGAAGGTTCCCTTAACTTCTAGAAGGCTACGAAAACGAGAATCGCTGAAACGAATAAACCTGCGGGCCAAAGACAGTGGTCGCTCGATCTCCCTGTGCGAAACAGCGACTCTTCGATGCGGCGTGCGTCCGTTAGGGAATTTCGCACTCGCCACCAAGAGAGCAGGAGGACAGCGGCCACACGAGAGCTATGTATCGCCCGTGCCTGCTACACACTAGCAGGTTTGTTCACTTAGCGCAGTAAGTTCGATTGGTCCGGTTTTCTTTGGGTTTGCTTTCATTTTTCACTTTCTTGTTGTATTTTTGTTTGTTTTATTTAGTTTTTCAAGGCGTTCTTTGGTTTTTTTGTTTTCTATTTTTCTAATTAGTTTTTTTTGTTTCCTCATTACTTTAAGTTTTGTTTATTTTCTTCACTTTCCGTGGGTTTTTACTTTAAATTCTTTTCTTCATTGAGATTTTCATCTATTTTCCCTTTTAAGCTCATGTCTACTTTTTCCTCAATATAAAATGTACATTTTTAGAGAATATGTGATGTTTTTTTCTGATACACTTTGCACATTTTCAAATAGATAATTTACATTTTTTGAAGTACCTTATTTTGAATACACGGTTGCATTTCCAAATACACATTATACATTTTTTAATGGCAATAAACATTTTTTTGCTACAAGGACAGTTTTTCTTTAACGTTTTTTTTAAAAATGTATTTTTTTCATGGAATTTTTTTGGAAACACAATAATATCGCTTCGAAATATCAAGTACTTTTTTCTATTGGACATCAACATTTTCAACCTACGGTAACATTTTGTTTTACATTGTATTCACAGTTGTTAAATGTCTGGAACCATTTTTAATCACCAGATTTTTTCTTGAAAATGTTACTTACTTTTGTTTAATGGTAGAAACAGTTTTTTACATTATATTTACATTTCTAAAAATATAATGAACATTTTTTCAATCTCCGGAATTTTTCTTTAAAATGTCACGGACATTTTTTAATGTTACAAAGCATTTTTTTACATTACATGAACTTTTTCGTTTATACGTTGTCTATAATTTTTTTTTTAAATGTCCGAAAAACATTTTCGAAACTCGTGAATATTTTCTAAATGTAACCTACATTTTTTGTGGATGTACAATTTTTTGAATTACGTGAACAATTTTCTACATTGCATAAACTTTTTAAATGTCATATACATTCTTTTTAACATGTGTCATTTCTTGAATTTCACAAGAAAAATCATACGCATGGTTAACATCTTTCTATATATGCTTAACATTTTCAAATGAATGTTAAAATTTTATGAAAAATAGTTTATATATATATATATATATATATATATATATATATATATATATATATATATATATGGACAATTTTTCCTACTACGGGTGTAGTTACTCCCACTTTTGTTTCATACGTTCTACATAGTATCTATCATATCGAGAGTATGTAGCGTAGTATGTAGTATATAAAAATGTTTAGGTAGTATATATACTACTTTGTTGGTAGTATGTATCATATTTTTTGCATACTCTATTTCACGTACAAATATGTATGTATTTCACAAATACGATAAAACCATGAGCTCACTTGCAATTTTTTCATATAACTCACTTTGGAGTATTTTATATATAGTATATTAACACATTAAAAGTAATAAAATAGAGTATATACTACCACATGGTAGTATATGAGTCCTACTACCGGTGTAGCTACACCCATTTCTCATATACTACTATGTGGTAGTATATATACTACTTTATCATTTTTAGTATGTTCATATACTATATCTAAGATACTCCAAATCGAGTTATGTGAAAAAATTGCATGTGAGCCCATATTTTATCATATTTGTGAAAATACGTACATATTTGTACGTAAAAGAAGTATGCTAAAATATATTACATACTACCTAAAAAATAGTATATATACTACCTAAATATTCTTACATACTATATACTACGATACATACATCATGTATGGTAGATACTACCTAAAATGTACAAAATAAAATGGGTCTAACTACACCCGTAGTAGGAAAGATTTGTCATATATATATATATATATATATATATATATATATATATATATATATATATATAGAGGATGGATTTGCTATCCACACTAGCTCGGATGGCTGTTATCAGAACCCTTTGTTCGCTTTGAGATCCGAACCTCTGAGTGGATAAGGTTCTGATTTAATCATTTGTTGAATTTCGCCACGTTGGGGGAGGAAAGCTGGGTTGCACCTTTTTTATGTCAGGGGCCGAGAAAGGAAGCCTACTGCATGGCTTTTGCAGGTGTACTCAGGGCAAAGTGACGGTGTACGTTTTTGAAGCAGCAGGGTGCGCCAGTAGCTGTTTTGGGCTAGCAAATGGATCGGCTAATTCTGGCTATTTAGCAAAAGTTCCACGGCGCGGTGTAGTGCTTGGTAGTGTTGAAGCTGCCATTTTCGTCTAGCACGCTGTGCACTGTTGGGCGCCGTTTGAGAGTAGCAAGATGGTCCTGTGACGCGTTGGAACGGGGGTGTAAGATTTGCCATATTTAGCCTAGGTGAATTGAATACTGTTCTACACTAAGTTGACGAAAATAATGGAGGGTTTAGGAGATGGCCGCGCTAGCAAAGGCAGCCGGAGTACACCCCGCATGCAAACGAACTGCCCGGACGTTCCTTGCTACAAACCGTCGAGGCCAAACGACTCCGGCGGTGCACCGAACTTGGACGGTAAGATCATAGACAACGACACCTTGAACGCTTTCTCGCGCTCGTCTCCGTGCTGCCATCCAACTCCCAAACGTCGGCGGCCCAAACATCGTCTACGACGGCGGCGGCGCCTCCGTCCGCCTCGGCACGACGAAGCTCGGCTGCAGCGAGTTGGCCGCCACGTGCATGGTCTCCGCCTTGGCGCGGCAGCCTAGGGGCAGCTGCGGTGAGAGCGCCGGCTGTGCCACTCCCGGAACACGGCGGCGAGCGCGAACTGGTCGCCCACCCCGGCACCGCACGCCGACGACGACCTGCCCGCGGCCGCCCTAGCCATGACATGCTGCAGGTTCTTACTCAGCCTGGTTCCGGCGCTGTGCCGTGCGGCGAAGTTGGTGCACGTGTTGTCCCCACGCAGCGCGTGTGCCGCCTCGTCGTAGGCGCACGCCGCGTCCTCGACGGTGTCGAAGATGCCCAGCCACAGTCATACGCGCTGCACCGAGTCCTTGATCTTGGCCACCCACCGGCCCGACGGCCTCTGCCGGATTCAGCGGCACACTCCTGCACTCCTGCACTCCTGCCGCTCTCCCCCTTTGTCTTTTCCCTAGTTCTTTTGCACATGACGCCTTGCTGGGAGCTACTGCCCGCCTTGGTTGGATTGCTGTGACATGGACATGCCGGTTCTTGATTAGTTTAACACTTAACACCATGCAATCATTAGCGAACATACAAGCTCATTATTAGATCTGTCCCTTGCTGTGATGGAAGACTTGTTTGCGGGAGCCATCATTCCTGCAGCCGCCGATGTCGACCTCGTCGGTGTTGGAGCGATTGAAAGCAGTGGGCAGCAGGTTTTTCTGTGTGTGTCAGGCAGTTTTTGATTTGGGAAGTAAAATCTATCTGTTGAATGTTACATCTGCTGTGAGCCGCCGCCCCATGAACAAACGAAGTTTGTCAATCTTCAACTGCTATCGGGCTTTTGGGCGGAACAGCAAATGGTCGGCCTGTATACGAAGGAGCCGCACTGGTCTTTAGTCTTTACTCTTCAGTCGGCGCGTGAATCTGATCAAGGGCGCCCTGCTCTGTCTGCGCGACAATGGAGAGGCGACAAAAAAAGCCCAGAAGACCTCTGAGACACAGATTCCACGGCTCACGAGAGGCGCTTTTTTTGTTTCATGGGCGAGCATTTGACTTTTGCCACTGTAAGAAGGTTGATTTTTACTAGTGCCTTGCGCTGTAAAAACTCTTGAGGCTTGAAGTCGGCTCTATCCGCCGTGGTTTATTGTCTTCGTCCTGGCTTATTGGTCCCTTCGTCTTTTTGTCAAATTTAGACCTTAGATGAACAAAATGTTAATCCATGTCACAAAAATAATATTATTGAAAACTATGTTTAAATACGAATCCAACAATATATTTTTCTGTGACTTGCATTTATATTTTGTTAGTTAAATCTATGATCAAAGTTAGCACAAAATACAAAGAAGATCAATAAACTAGGACGGGTGTAGTATAAGCTTAGATTACTATGTTGATCTCTCTTTCATGGATTGTCGTCCAGGGGCCCTCGCCTTTCACAAATATGTCAACTTATCGGACTGCTACCAGGAACCCGCGAAACCCCCACACCACCTCGTCTGTTGTGTTATTTCGTATTTGTTGGTCGTCCACACCCTGTGAAGCCGTGTCTGTTCATGTCCATCCCATCTATTACCATTTCCCTCACCCTGCGCCAAGCGCACCACATCCCTGGTCTATCGACATTTTCCACTCCTCATAACAAAACGCTAAAATGGCCGGAAGCTCCTCCGTGGACAAGGGGTTGGGCTACCCTGACTTGCTTTGCCACATCCTTGCCCGGCTGGGCGGCTGCGCCGATCTGGTACCCGCATTGGCGCTCTCTGTCATGGTGCTCGGCTGCCAAGTTGTCTACCTTCCCCGACGAGTTCCGCAAAAGGTTCGCCCCCTCCCTCCTGTTAGGTTGCATGGTCGATATTGAGGATTTGGGTTGGAAGAACTCGAAGTTCGTAGTTTGCCCCGGAATTGGGAGTGGCTGTGTTCTAGCAATTGGCCTGTTGGCCGCAGCACTCGGTAGCCCGGAAAGAAATTTCGTTCTTCTCGACACTGTCCACTCTCGGCTTGTCAACAGAGAGCGAACCCCAGCTAACCGGTTACGTCGAGCTAAAGCCATCAGCAAACGGAAGTCTGTGTGATCGCGCCTTCTGAGCAGGCTATCACGCCTGCTAATGATAACACATGGGAGCATTTCACCGTCGTGAATGAAGAAATTTCCCTCCGAGAAGGCTATCACGCTCGGCCTATAGAAATGTCAAGTTCGAGTTGGGGAATACACATCCAAAGCGACGAGCCCTTGCACTACCACATAAGAATTTCTCTAGCATTTCTATGACTCAATATGTGTACGCTTTGCGTACTACCACATGGTTTGTCGATGCGGTCAAAGGGGGGGGGTCATTCACCCATAAAGATGTGCCCCACCTGAAAACCATGTGTAATTTTTTTGGAAATGATGGTATGTTTGCTTTCACATGTAAAGGGGCGTCGATATGCTCACTGCTACTTCTTGAGGTTGCGTTGGTTTTTCCCTTGAAGAGGAAAGGCTGGTGCAGCAAAGTAGAGATAAGTATTTCCCTCAGTTAGAGAACGAAGACATCAATCCAGTAGGAGGTACAAGAAAGTACCCAATCGATGCACCTGCAAAAACAATCAAACACTTGCACCCAACATGATAAGGGGGTTGTAAATCCCTTCACGGTCAATTGCAAAGGCGAGATCTGATAGAGATAGATAAAACTAAAAGGTAACTAAATATTTTTGGATTTTTTGATTTATCGATCTAAAAATAAAAGATTGCAAAATAGTAGATCAAAAACAAGTATGATGGAAAATACACCCGGGGGCCATAGGTTTCACTGGAGGATTCTCTCATGAAGGCAAATAATATGGTGTGTGAATAAATTACTGTCGAGCAATTGATAGAAAAGCGCAAAGTTATGACGATATCCAAGGCAATGATTATGAAATATAGGCATCACGTGCATGTCAAGTAGACCAACTCCTATCTGCATCTACTACTATTACTCCACACATCGACCGCTATCCAGCATGCATCTAGAGTATTAAGTTCATAAAGAACGGAGTAACACCTTAAGTAAGATGACATGATGTAGAGGAATTAACTCAAGCAATATGATGATAACCCCATCTTTTTATCCTTGATGGCAACAATTCAATACGTGTCTCGCTACCCCTACTTTGTCATTGGGTGAAATCAAGCAAGATTGAACCCAAAGCTAAGCACCTCTCCCATTGCAAGAAAAACCGATCTAGTTGGCCAAACCAAACCGACAATTCGAAGAGAAATACAAAGATATCAAATCATGCATATAAGAATTCACAGAAGATTCAGATAATATTCATAGATAAGTTGATCATAAATCCACAATTTATCGGATCTCGACAAACACACCGCAAAAGAATATTACATCGGATAGATCTCCAAGAACATCGAGGAGAACATGGTATTGAGAATCAAAGAGAGAGAGAGAGAGAGAAAAGAAGCCATCTAGCTACTAGCTATGGACCCGTAGGTCTGAGGTAAACTACTCACGCTTCATCGGTAGGGCAATAGGGTTGATGTTGAAGCCCTCCGTGATCGAATCCCCCTCTGACAGAGTACCGAAAAAGGCCTCCAGATGGGATATAACGAGGTCAGAGACCTGCGGCGGTGCAAAAGTATTTTCGTGGACGCTTCTGAGGGTTCTGGAATATATGTGAATATAAAGGACGAAGAGGTAGGTCAGGGATCCCCGAGGGGGCCACAAGGCAGCGCCCCCCCCTATGGCGCACCCTCCACCCTTGACGCTGCCTTGTGGCTCTTCTGGCTTGGACTCCAAGTCCTCTGGGTGTCTTTGGGTCCCAGAAAAATCATCGTGAAGTTTTATTCCGTTTGGACTCCGTTTGATATTCCTTTTCTGCGAGACTCAAAAACAAGGAAAAAACAGAAACTGGCATTGGGCTCTAGGTTAATAAGTTAGTCCCCAAAATAATATAAAATAGCATAATAATGCATATAAAACATCCAAAATAGATAATATAATAGCATGGAACAATCAAAAATTATAGATACGTTGGAGACGTATCGCTCACGAAGTACTATAAATGGAAAGGGTTCTCGTTCCTTAAGAAAGGGTTCCTATTGTACGTTGACCGGTGGTTTTTGAAGTGCATAATGGGGGTTCCTGCGTGAACCGTCAATGCGGTCGTAGGGGGTCCCGTTCACCCGTAAAGACATGGCCTCCATCCACAAAGACCGTGTGCACTGTGCATTTATCGGTCTCTCCCTCCACCTCTCACGTTGGATATAATGCAAAAAACGGAAGTTCCATTTGATCTTTGAATGCATGTGTGCTTTGTCAACCATTCGTTAGACCAATGATAGAAATGTGACGTTGGTTTCTCGTTCACCTAGAAGAGGATTGCCACCTCGTGTGCACTGTGCGACGTTTGGACCAAATTGAAAGATGCTAAGAGACGAGTGAGAGCCATCGATATGCTCACAACAAAGACCATGTGTACACGACGAGGACGACAAGCACCACTGGTCCATCCCAAAACATTAACGACAAGCACTGCAAACAAACGTGCAGTTACTCCCTCGTTCCTCCCCAGCCACCCATACACCCAAAACTTAGCGAAGTGTGGGGTTACTTACGGCTATGCAACATAAAACGTCCATTACGAAACGAAGGGGCAGTTCTCGTTCACGGTCGACTATATATGGAAATGTTTTCGGTTCCTTAAGAAAGGGTTCATATTGTACGTGTGTGGGTGGTTCTTTCAGAGCATAATAAAGGTTCTCCTGTGGTCTATCTATGCGGTCGATGAGGGGGGGGTCGATCCCCCATAAAGATGTGCCCCACATGAAAACAGTGTGTAAAAATGAAAACTGATGGTCGGTTTTCTCTCACATGTAAAGGACGACGATATGCTCACGAACTACTATATATGGAAAGGGTTCTCATTCGTTAAGAAATGGTTCCTATTGTATGTGGACTGGTGGTTCTTGAAGTGCATAATGGGGGTTCCCGCGTGATCTATCAATGCAGTCGAAGGGGGAGTCACGTTCACCCATAAAAATGGAAACGAAGGTCGATTGCTCTCATGTGGAAAGGGTCGTCTATATGCTCATGGTCCACTATATGTGGAAAGGGTTCCCGTTCCTTCAGAAATGGTTCATATTGTACGTGTGTGGGTGGTTCTCGCGGTGCATAACAAAGGTTCCCGTGTGGTCTATCGATGCGGTCGAATGGGGGGGGGGTTGTCGTTCACCCATAAAGGTGTGCCCCCACCTGAAACCCATGTGTAAAAAAATGAAAATGATGGTCTATTTGCTCTCACATGTAAAGGGGCGTTGATATGGTCACGAACTACAATAAATGGTAAGGGTTCTCATTCCTTAAGAAAGGGTTCCTATTGTACGTTGATTGGTGGTTCTCGAAGTGCATAACAGGGGTTCCCCGCGCGATCTGTCAATGCGGTCTAAGGGGGGTCCCATTCACCCATGAAGACGTGGCCTCCACCCCAAAAGACGGTGTGCACTGCTCATTTTGTTCACAAAAAATATAGATGGGTATCTATCGGTCTCTCACTCCACCGCCCACATCGGATATAGTGCAAAAAATGGAAGTTCCATGTGATCTATGAATACATGTGTGCTTTGTCAGCCGTTCATGAAACCAATGATAGAAATGTGACGTTGGTTTCTCGTTCACCTGTAAGAGGATTGCCACCCCATGTGCACTATACGATGTTTGGACCAAATTGAAAGATGCTAAGAGACGAGTGGGAGCCATCGATATGCTCACGGGGAAGACCATGTGTACACGATGAGGACGACAAGAATCACTGGTCCATCGCAAAACATTGACGACCAGGACGACAAGCACCGCAAACAAATGTGCAGTTACTCCCTCGTTCCTCCCCAACCGCCCATACACCCGAAATTCAGTGAAGTGTGGGGTTACTTACGGCTATGCAACATAAAATGTCCATTACAAGACGGAGGGGCGGTTCTTGTTCATGGCCGACTATATATGGAAAGGGTATCCATTCCTTAAGAAAGGGTTCATATTGTACGTGTGTGGTGGTGGAAGCCATGGTGGACATTGCTCGGCTGGATGAAGAAGCAGCCGGTGGTGGTGGAATCGTAGGCTCAGGCCAACTCCATTGCGCGTCCCATCCTATCTGCCCGCATCCGTTTGGGGGTAAACGGATAGAGCAGGCCTTCCAACGCACGGCCGCAAATGAACTGTTGTCCGTTTTCTGTCCGCTTTCGACCCATTCGCGGCCAAGTTTGGGCCGAGTTTGCGGCCGAACGGACACGCGTGGATGGCACGTGGCGCCTGCGCATGTCCTCCACTAGCCCGCCCGTCGGGGACGCAGTCCTTCCTTTTTCTATTCCCCTGGGCTCTAGCCAGACCCCCGCCACTCTCGTCCCTCATTGCCGCCGCCGCCATTGCCGCTGTGCAGCTCGGCGGCGCGCTCGCCCCAACCCTTGTCGCAACCCCCATTCCCTCGACGCCCCTGAGCTACCCAACCACGACCACCTGATTTGCGCACCCGGTGGTAGGATTTGCAGCAGGTCTGGTCGGACTTGAGTTTCCTAGCTTGCCCGGCGGCGGGAGGCAGCGCCATGCCATGGACTGGCCAGGCACCAGGCCGGAAGGCCCCAACAAGGCCGCCCGTGTTTCGCTGGCAGATACACGAACGGCCGCCGGTCGGGTTCGGTGCTGGCCCAAGGCTCGTTGACGCACCGTTGCCACGCATAAAGTGTGACGACTGCCCAAGGAAGGTCTTGCGCTGCATGTCTACAACACCGGGTGGGAGACACCCATTGGGGTTCTCACTATAGAACCCTCTCAAGCTTAATTCAGTTGTTCCCATCAATTTTCAGTGTCCTCAAGTATGTATCAAAAGAAGGCAAGAAAGATTCCAAGAAAAGTGAAGCATGTGGTCTTCTATCATATTTTGGAACCTTTGATTTTGTGTTCTATTTGCACATGATGTTCCATATATTAGGGAGTGCCAACACTCTGTCACAAGCATTGCAACAAAAGGATCAAGATATCTTGAATGCAATGTCATGTGTGAAGTCAACAAGGAATGATCTACAACAACTAAGAGATAATGGGTGGGAATCACTTTTGGAGAAGGTATATTCATTATGTGAAGAACATGACATTCCAAAACTAAACATGCATGATGAATATGTCAATCGACATAATACACGAAAAAGAACCAATATAACAAACCTGCATCATTATCAAATAGAGTGTCTTAACACTGTTATTGATTGGCAACTTCAAGAGTTTGATGACAGATTCAATGAAGTAAATTCTGCATTGCTTATTCACATGGCTTCTTTCAACCCAAAAAACTCTTTCGCTGCTTTTAACTTGGAGAGTTTGTTGAAACTAGCTGAGTTTTATCCTGAGGATTTCGATTCATCAAAATTGATGGATCTTGGACATGAACTTCGGATTTACATTGACAATGTCCGAGCAGACCAAAGATTTTCCATTTTGGATGGCATTGCGGATCTTGCTAAAAAGTTGGTGGACACTAAGAAGCATCTTGCTTTCCCTTTGGTGTATCAACTTCTAAAGCTAGTGCTAATTTTTCCGGTTGCCATAACGTCAGTGGAGAGATGCTTGTCAGCAATGAATATTGTGAAGAGTGTTTTACGCAACAAAATGGGTGACCAGTTCATGAGTGATTGCTTGATTTGCTATGTGGAGAAAGATATATTTGCTACCATTACGGATGACGTCGTAATTGATCTATTTAAGAAGATGGGAGATCGAGAAGGCAAGTTATAAAATGTGAGTCTAACATCACTCTTACTTTTTGTTTATGCTATTTATGATCTCTATATTATTTCTTACACACCATTGTTGTGAATATAATATATTAACTTTGTTCATCCTTTTCAGGAAGTTACAAATGGAATTGTTAGGAGTCATCTTTTTTGCTTATTTTTCTTGAATATGTAAACAAATGATTTTATGACTTTGCGGAACCAGTACTTGGTATGACAATCTTATTATATGATACTAGTTTATCATTGGCTCATTGCATATTTTCGCTCTTCATGTCGCCCTTGGATGTTATTTCTATTTGTGTTATAGTGGGCATAATTTTTGTTTTTCCTCTTTAGGCTGCTCTCAGCGTGTGTTGTAGTAGGCATTGGACATTGGTTGACCCCAATGACAATTTTTTCTAGCTTCGTCCTTGTGGAGAGCAGCCGTGGTGTGGCGTCCGCCTCAATCAAGAGCATCGTGAGGCGAGAGGAAAACCTGACAATGCCGCGGCAAACGGGCAACATGTCGTCGCCTTCGGCCACCACGCCGGCACCGCCGTCAGCTTCTGGGTTCTGGCTGCCTGAGAACGAGATCGCAGGAGCTAATACGGCATTATCAGAACCATGCATCCCTGCATAATTTTATGTGTGAACGAGAACCTTTCTATACGATGGATGTTACACCCACCAACTCCATTTTATACCTCGCAAGGTGATGAAGATATTGTGATATAATGACATGGCGGCTTCTAATTGCCTACATAACCCTTTCACAACATATGAGCGCATCGTAGTATGGATTCACCAAGCACGTTTTCCGAACATTGCAACGACGCCCCTACCTGGTCTTTTACTCTTGAACTCTAACTCTTTTATGTTGCATGCGTGTTTGTCTAAATGGTAAAGGATTAGAGAGAGGGAGAGAGAGAGAGAAAGAGAGAGAGAATTGTTATTGAGAGAGAGCGATCTAGTATCACCGCATCATTTAGATTACACGAGAACCTTCATTTTACATTGTCAGAACCATGGATCTCGCATAAGGGGCACCCTCTTATGTGTGAGCGAGACCTTTATATATGATGGAAGTTGCTCCCACCGACATCCTTCTACACCGTGCAAGGTTTCGAGATGACGATATTGTGTATTAATGACATGGGAGCTTCTAATTGCCCCCATAACCCTTTCGCAACATATGAGCGCACCGCTGTATGGCTTCGCCAAGCATTTTTTCTGAACATCGCAAATGCGCTCCGTGCAAGAAGGACGTCTACATCGGACATCCCTTTAACCAGGAGCAGGCGTGTCTGCAGCGTTGCTAGCGGGGCAACTAGTGGTGCCGGGCAGCCGTCAAGGAGAAGTCGTCCAAGCCGCCTTGAGTATTACCTTAAAGGCACCGGTGTGGACGACCGTCGTCTTCATCGTCCAAATGCCTCAACCAGGTAGAGGAGCGCCGGGCATGATGCAGTGCACAACGGCATTTGCCAAGACCCAGATGGCACCAAATTTATATTGAACTAATTTAAATTTCATTGGTTTGCATGTAAGTAGTTCATGCTCCATCCATACATGTTTCGTGTTCCATCCATTTGATGATCATGGTTGAATGTACTCCACCTCGCCGGATGTCCACAAACACATTTGAACATGTCCTAGACTTGTTTCCAAGAGCATTATGCAGGTATAGACTTGTGCGCAAAATCATCATGGGGGTCTTTTTTTTTCTTTGTGGGTTCACTGAATGTACATAACGTTCCAATTTGATAGTAGCCCAGGCATGGAATAAATACTTTGGTGTTTATCATCTAAAAAAACTTTGTTGTTTATGCTTGCTGTTCAAAATCTACTTTGTTGTTTATTATGCTTGTTGTTCAAAATCTGATCAACGGCAGTGTCTTTGTGTTCCTTGCTCTCCGAGTTCGATACACCCGACAGCTGCCTTATTTGTTTTGATTCAAGGGCTCCCCGATTCAGAGTCAACGGTGTCTTATTACCGAAGAGGAAACTGCAGTCTCATCCTTCCTGCGCCTGGTGTTACCAGAGTGTGGCATACTCCCTCCCTTTCGGTTTATAGGGCTCAAATCTCAAATCTCATCAACCAAGGCATTTTGTGAGTGGAGGAATATATCTCGTACTTTACAAAACTACCTCAATTAAACTCATGCATTAATTTGGATTAATTATAGTGCATGCTTGCTTGGCCACTAGATGAGTAGGTACATTACATGCATTGGTGTGTTCCTTTTTAATTCTTGCATGCAAAGATTTAATGCGCATTGAAAACTAAAAATAAGTTGGAGATGAGCCCTCTAAACTGAAAAAACAAAAAAGTTGAGATAAGCCTTATAAACCGGAAAGGAGGGAGTATGTGCCATCCAGTAGCAGCATCAACACTAATGAATCCAAGACACTCTGAAATTACTACTACCTCCGTCTCGGTGTATAAGTCATTCGCGTAGTTCTAGGTCATCGATTTGAGGAATTAAATATGTGCTATATGTCATGAAAAGTATATCACTAGATTTCTACACGGATGTAGTTTCTAACTATATATTTTTTGTCACATATAATACATATTTAGATAGTTAAATTGTCGACCTAGAACTACGCGAATGATTTATACACCGGGACGGAGGGAGTACCTCAAGATTATTACCTGAAGTGCCTTTGATGCTATAGGAGATATGGTTAGCTAGCATGCTGGATTTTTTTAAAAATGAAATTAAAAAAATGGCATACAAAGGGAGCGGAATTGTTTAGGCTTATGAGCCACCAAGAATATTTTTCACTTAGATAGCCCGTAAGACATGTCAAGTGAAGGGACTCCAATATGTTGGACAAAAGCTGCGAAGTCTGTTCCTGCATCAGCTACTCTTGTAATCTGAAAAGAGGAACTTATCACTTCAGTGCATGAAAATGTTTCAAATCAAGTTCACATGATCACTCATTTGTGCAAAGAAGAGAATTATATGACGGCTTGAGCCTCATGTACCAATGCCGATTGGCCGTTTGCGGCTGCCGGGGCGAGAAAGGGAGCTGGATGTCAAGCAGCTACCCGAAGATTATTACCTGAAGTGCCTTTGATGCTAGAACAGCTCCGCGAGTCAACCTCCTCGTCCTCCGAGTAGCTTGAGGAGGCTCAGCATCAACACCTCACTAGACTCTGAGGGATTTAGCCTGATACCCGTGGAGGGAGCTCGCCGTGCCCGCGGGAACCGGCGACCTCGTCGCTACGAGGATGAGCTCGGCCTTTTGGTGTGGCCTTGGCGCCTTGCGCGGCTAGAGCAGACGACAGTCTCTTCCTAGTGAAGAGAAAAGGGCTTCGACGAGTGGACGGGTGAGAGTGGGTGAGAGAGAGAGGAGACATGGCAGGGGAGAGAACTTGCTTGACGAGCTCGCTTAAGCAAAGTACCCTTAGACATGGTTCCCTCACCCTCGCGTCGTTTGTGGTGTGTGCTACGACGGCGGCCATGGCTTCTGTGAATGGACGCATTGGTTGTGTGTGGCGAAAGTGATGATAGTGGTGGTTCCTGCTGGCCGGCATAGTGGTGTATCCCGTCCGCGGTGCATGACCAAAAACAGCATGGCGAGACGATCGGAAAACAGGTTGTTGCGCGCAAGCATGCACCTGGGGACCTGCGGCGAGAGAAAAACCACGGTGTCCCACGGGCGAGCAGCGCGTTGGGCGCCTTTTGACTTTCTCACGGGACAGTTCGCGTGCAGCCGTGCAGGGGTGCAGGGATTTGTGACTAATGGGCAAACAGCCATGGGCGCGTCCGGGTTTTTGGGTGATGCCCGTTATTATTCTGTGTGCACTACAGGTGGAACAGTTGATGCATGTGTGCCAGGTTATTCTGAACCGATTTTTTTTAAAGGTTGCTCTAGTGTGTTAGTATTGTGGAGCAACGATACGTGTTCGACTCTAGAGCATAAGAGTATTGCAGAACACTCAAATAACTTTGCCAGCCGATTCTGCTTGCCGATGGGATTCTGGTATATGCCACACTAGCCGTGCGTGGCTCACGGTACAGAAAAAAGGCCATAGTGGAGGAGCTGCGTGTGCATCACTTTTTTTTTGTTACCATTTTTCTCCACATCTCTCTCTTAGAATATTACATCTCAGACCTCAACCCATAAAAAAACATTCTGCGCGGTGACTATGGCCCGCCGTGTACATACACGTTCATGCGAAAATAGCCTGCTAACACGAGATGGATCCAACAGAAAAACATCAGGAATAAAACATAAGGTCTGGAAGATGCAAACCTTCCGTTGACAGTTCCCAAAATCCATCCTGGAACCCTTCGAGCCGGATGCAGGGTGGTCCTTGCCCTAGTGCTGCGCACTACTGTTCACATGCAACAAGTGTGGTCCTTCTTCCTCTATAAGAGGAAATAACAATCAAATGACTTATAAGATGAAAATGCAACCAAGGTAAGGAGAGGGACCAGATCCCAACGCAAGTGTGCGCTCATGATTGCAACCACCCGAGTGAAGTTTCATATGTTTGCTTTTTTATATATATATATATATATATATATATATATATATATATATATATATATATATATATATATATATATATGTATGTATAATGTTTTAAAAAATAGTAGAAAATAAATCCGAAATTAAAACAAAATGTGAAGATAAAAGGGGGGGGTGGGATGGGGTGATAGCATTGTGACATTAGCAGTCATGGTCATTGGGCTGCCCAGCAGTGGCAGCGACGTTGCGATAGGAACCGCTGCACGAGGCACATAGCTGTGCCCGGCATCGAATTAATTGAGAAAAAGGTATGTTCTATCTTCTTTTTTTGCGGGAATATTTATGTCTATTTTTCATTCAGCCTGTACGTTATATGCTCTTTGCGATTCTGCCATGATAATCTAGTGTCTTTGTATTGAGATGATTTAATATCCCACTATATTTGGGCTAGTTTTTTGTTGTTATTTTTTAATTTAAGGTAACTATTTAATATGAATATTACTTTTTAATGGAACACATTACTTCATTAAGACATGGCTAAATCACCGATTTTGCCTTCTTGAGGGAGCCGAATTGGCTCTCCCTTCCGAGCTAGCATTTCCCGGACGAGTGAGGCTACCTGGCCCACGAAAAGCAAGTTTATTTTAGCGGAAGCAAACACATATCCTGACCGAGTGAGGCAATAACCGTTTTTGCCATGAAACCAAACACACTCATAGGCACCCGGGGAGATCTAAAGAAGAGAGAGTGAGAGAGAGGACAGGACGACTTAGTGCGAGGAAAAATGGAGAACAAATGAGTGGATTGCAAGTTGTGCGGTGGATAAAATGAAGAGAACGAGCAAGCGGTGCGACAGACCCCACAGCCGCGTTATGTGGTGAAGTTGAACACGTTTTGGCTACTTATAGTAAAAAATATCATATGCTAGTATCATGCATATTGATAATTTGCATGATGCATAGTACTCTCTCCGTCCGGATTTATTAGGCCTAAGGACCATTTCTCTTAGACCAAGGCACATAATAATTTGCTCACATTAATTCATTCATTCACTCTCAATGCACTCTCACACATGACAACTTACGCATGCAGCCAATGAAAAAACACGCATGCAGCTTATTAATTCCTAGGCATAGCACAGACAACAATGGCTCTCAATGCAACCAATAAAGTTATTGCATATGTGTACCTTTTTAAAGCGAGTCCTTATAAAAAAGGACATGCTTGTGATGTTGTGGGACGGGGGAGTACCGTATACTACCTCCGTCCTGGTTTATTATCCCCTTTGTAATTTATGATAAATTTTGACAAAAAATTTAACTGACAAAATATTAGTGCATGTCAAAAAAATTATATCGTTGGAATCGTGTTTGAACATAGTTTTCGATGGTATAATTTTTTATGACATGCATGACCATTTTGTTTGTTAAATTTTTGATCAAAATTTGGTACACATTAATATGGGGACCAATAAATTAGGACAGAGATAGTAGTAGTATCGTAGATGATCTTATTTATTGTCAAGCATAATACTCCCTCCACAGTTTGTTGGGCGCATCTCGCGTATCTCTGGGCCCAAGGTGCGGTGTGATTGGCAGAAAATAAGATAGCGCTGGTGCTGCAAAATTGAAGGAGATGCGCCTAATGAATCGCCAAACCAACGCTTTGTAACCTCCCCATCGAGTAAAAGAAGGAGCCGACCGCATGCATTGGTGGAGACGGTTTAGAGCGAGATTTTAGCGAGTTTCCTTCTTCCTCCCGCGTCTTCCTTTCTCCCCGCACTTTCCTTTCTCCCCCGCGCAGTTTCCAAATTGGCGATCAAAATCTCCCGCCGATCTCCGCTGCCAAATCTAAAACGAAATTTTCGGAGGTGAAATAGCTCCCGCCGATGTTCCCGCCGGTGTTCCGCTCAATAAGTAGCTGCGGCGAAGGAGGGACACGAACAGACATCGCTCATCTTCTCTCCTCTCTCCAATGGCGCCGCCGCAGCAAGGTGCAGCAGATCGCCGGCCTCCTCCTCTTGGCCTCCGTGGGCTTTCTAGGGTCGCTTTCCAGCCCAGAGCACCGCCGCCCGGAGGACTTCCTCCTCTTGGTCTCACTGAACGTGCAGGTGTTCTTTCCTTCTCCATCGGCACGGCTGGTTTCGAGCATCTTCCTCCTCCGACTACTTTACCTCGACGGCGCGTCGGCCTCGCACGCCCATCTCGCCCTCCGGCACCTAACGAGACTGGTTCCTCGAACTGGAGTGCCTCCGTCGACAAGGCCGGTACAGGCAGCGGAGGGATCGACAGTTCTACGTTCGTGGGGGTTTAACCTCATCAATGGCAGTGGTGCGATCTCGTTTGGCGGTGGCGGCGGGATATCGTTTGGCGGCGGCGGCAACGAGTCCCTGGGCTTCACGTTCAGTACCGGCGCCGGTGGCAATCGGAGCAGAGAAGGATCCTTCCATGGTGGAAGCACATATGGTAAACCCTAAACTCTCTAGTCTCGTAGATCATGTAATTTTTGTGGTTTGCCCTTGAATCAAGATCATGGTTCTGTTTTGGTAGTAATATTTGTTCTTTTGTCACGTGTGCATGATCCAAGGAACTGGCTTCGGTCTAGAACTCAACATGATGAACGGAGAGAACACAACAGGTTCGGCCTTGTAATCATAGACAGTAATTTTCATGTACATTATCAACTAAAATCTCATGGTTAATATGCTTCCTTTTCTGTTACTACAAGGTATTGGTGGAAATGAGGGTACCATTGGCTACCGAGGTACTGGATACAACCCAAAATTTTCCCATGCCGACGAATACCCTCCTAATCAAGAGGTTGTTCAAACCCAAAGACAACCTATCGATTTGAGTAAGCACATTTAGAACATATTTATCTTTCACTAATATTCCATATTTTTTGTTTGTCCAATTATTTCTCCAACGCATCTAGATGTTTTGTCGAACAAGGAGACAAGAAGACAGTACAGTACCGATGACAAGCGTCACATATATGCTGAGATCATTGCCCGTAATGGTACGAGTAAAAGGTTGAAGCATGGAGTTTCTAAAGCTGTTGCAGTGGCTTGTATTTGTCCTAGGAGGATAGTGTAAAGGGTATGACAGGAGGCTAAAAAAGGCGGCGACATTACTGGGGTCAAAAACAATCGGAAGCTCAAATCAGGAAGGAAGAAGATTAATTTCAACATAGATGCATTGGAGGCCATCCCACCTGGAGAGAGAACAACATTAGAACAAGTTGTTGGACATATGAACGTGTCAACTTCCACTGTTTGGCGGAGGTGAGCGTTAGACATTGATATATGTCAATTTTCTACATGTCAAATGTGTATGTCATTGATATAATGGTTGTTATATTTTCTTGTAGGTTGAAGATGAAGGAAATTAGACGAATAACGAGTGAAATGAAGCCTGCCTTGACTGATGAAAATCAAAGGGCTCGTGTGGAGTATGCTCTTAAGCATCTTGAGCCATGTAGCCTAACGTCCCTAAGCGGTATCAATCCCACATTTAGGGCTGATATGGATGTGGTTCATATAGATGAGAAATGGTTTTATCGCACGCGGAAGACCCAGAACATGTATTTGAGCCATAGAGAGAATGCACCACACCAGGAATGTAAACATAAAAACCACATTCAAAAAATTATGTTCTTGTCCGCAATGGCTAGACCAAGGTATGATGCTCAAGGCAATTGTGTTTTTGATGGCAAGATTGGGGTTTGGGCTGACAGAGAGTGGGTGCAAGCTAAAAAGAAGAGTCAAAACAGGTCCGCACTTGTTCTTGTTACTACTCCTACTTTCTGCTAAATTTTTATGTGCACATTATTTACTTTGTTTCTATATCCATAGGTTGAGAGGGACATGGGAGCTAAAGCCTTGCCATACAGTGGACAGGGAGAAAAGTCGGAATACTTAGGGAAATACGTACTGCCGGCTATAAAGGAAAAGTGGCCTGAGAGCGATAGATGGAACACCATCTACGTACAGCAGGACAATGATAGGACTCATATAAAACTATATGATCCACTTTTTTGCAGGAAGCTGCTAGGGGTGGTTGGTATATTAGGATGATATACCAACCACCTAATTTTCCTGACACAAACATATTAGATCTTGGTTGGTTTGCCTCAATTCAAGCCATGTTCCATAGAAAGATGCCCAAGACCCTAGCTGAGATTGTCCAAAAGGTCTTGCAATGTTCCATTTGAGTATTTATATGTTATTTGTGATACATAGCTACTTGCTTATGTACTGATTTGAGTTTTCTTGCTGTTATGTGTCATAGGTTAATCAATCCCTAGCTGAGTACCCCCATCAAAAGCTCAATAGGATCTGGTTGAGTCATCAAGCGTGCATGAGAGAGATCATCAAGCACAAGGGGTCTATCCACTACGCAGTTCCTCACTTGAAGAAAAAAGCATTAGAGAGAAAAGGACTTCTCCCGGTTCGTTTGACGATTGATCAAGAATATGTTGAGCAGGCAATTGAGTTCTTGAACTCAACATGATTTGTACTGCCTCATGTGATAGTGCTACTGTTGGAGTATTAGTTTCATTAACCTTATCAAATATTTTGTGGCCTGTTTTGTACTGCCTCATGTGATGGTGCTACTATTCGAGTATTAGTTTCATTAACCTTAGTCCCTTGTGTGTTTGGTTTTTGAGGGTGCATTTGAGTGGTGTGTACTCGACTGTTTTGAATTGAAAAATTTATGCTTTTCTCCCTTGTGTGTTTGGTTTTTGAGGGTGCATTTGAGTGGTGTGTAGTGGACTGTTTTTGAACTGAAAAATATAACATTACGTGACAAGATCATATTAAACATACCATCATATAAAACCATATTCATACTCACTTTCTTACATAAGATCATATGGCAATACTCCCTCCATCACTTTCTTACATAAGATCATGTAATGTTATAAACTTGAAGCATATGAAACCATTACAACTCACTTTATTTTCATCATCCGGTGAATCTAAACTTGACTATCCGGCACATTATGTGCTTTCTTTTCGTCCTCGAGATAGATAGATGGGTTGCGATGTCACCTTATGCATACCCCATCTTTGTTTATCGCCACCGTAGTCGCACAATCTTTGCACCAAAAATTGTCACAGAGGCAAGGATTTCCACACGACTCGCAAGAATGCAAATCTTTTGGTACCGGGAGCCTACATCCTAAGAAAAGGAATATGGAAGCCTCACCGTGGATGCCACACTTGAGGCACAAAGCCGGATGAATGCACACGTCACAAGTTGAGGTCGGGTTGGAGTAGGTTTTGCGTACCACCTCTTGCTCTTGCACCAGCCATGTCGGTGTCAAAACCGGCGGATCTCGGGTAGGGGGTCCCGAACTGTGCATCTAGGCGGATGGTAACAGGAGACAAGGGACACGATGTTTTTACCCAGGTTCGGGCCCTCTCGATGGAGGTAAAACCCTACTCCTGCTTGATTGATATTGATGATATGGGTAGTACAAGAGTGGATCTAACACGAGATCAAGGAGGCTAAACCCTAGAATCTAGCCTATGGTATGATTGTTGTTCTTTTTGTTGCGTCCTACGGACTAAAACCCTCCGGTTTATATAGACACCGGAGAGGGCTAGGGTTACACAGAGTCAGTTACAATGGTAGGAGATCTACATATCTGTATTGCCAAGCTTGCCTTCCACGCCAAGGAAAGTCCCATCCGAACACGGGATGAAGTCTTCAATCTTGTATCTTCATAGTCTTGGAGTCCGGCCGACGATGATAGTTCGGCTATCCGGACACCCCCTAGTCCAGGACTCCCTCAGTAGCCCCTGAACCAGGCTTCAATGACGACGAGTCCGGCGCGCATAATGTCTTCGAGATTGCAAGGCGGGTTCCTCCTTCGAATAATTCATAGAAGATTGTGAACACCAGGATAGTGTCCGGCTCTGTAAAATAAATTCTACATACCACCGTAGAGAGAATAATATTTACACAAGTTCAATCTGCTGACGTATTTTGTGGCGTGACGTCACACCACTACCAAGCCTTTACTTGAATCGTTTTTATTATACCACCTTAGTGCGTTTAGCGAAGCAGTTTCCTTGGCACGTCTTGTCGAAGCAGAGATCATGTTCCCCTTATTCCGGGATTCCCATCAATACGGACGTGGGTAACCCAACCACACCATTGATTGTGGCACTTGGGAGATAAGCGAGTTTTACCAGGCCGGTGGGGACGCATAGTTTTCGTCCGCCCATATATAAGGGGATAAGGATCCACCTCTTTTACCTATGCCTTCTTCCTCCTTTGCTTATCCATCTCCGCGCAGTCGAGCTCCAGCGCCCAAGTCCACACATCTCACCTCGACCTTCTCCAGCCATGTCCGGAGCGGGAGGCAAGTGGATGGCCTCCTCCATTACGGAGGGGCACATTGAGAAGCTGCGCAGCGCCGGATATCTGTCTAGCGACATCGCGCATCGGCTCCCTGATGAGAGGTAGCTCATCCCCACCCCGAGGCCCCATGATAGGGTCGTATTCCTTCCCCACTTCCTCCGCGGACTGGGCTTCCCACTCCACCCCTTTGTTCGGGGGCTCATGTTCTACTACGGCCTGGATTTCCACGATCTGGCCCCGAATTTCATCCTCAATATCTCGGCGTTTATCGTCGTGTGTGAGGCCTTACTCTGCATCCAGCCCCACTTCGGCTTGTGGCTAAAGACCTTCAATGTCAAGCCGAAGGTTGTGAAGGGCAGCCAAGCGGAGTGCGGAGGCGCCATGGTGGGCAAAATGCCCAACGTCACTTGGCTCGAGGGTGCCTTCGTGGAATCCATTAAAGGGTGGCAATCGGGGTGGTTCTACATCACCGAGCCGCGTGACCCTAAATGGGCAGCGGCCCCCGAATTCAGACCGGGCATCCCCATGCAGCTCACCTCCTGGAAAGAGAAGGGCTTGCTATGGGGTAGTTCGGAAGAGCTGACCGGACTCCAGTCCTATCTCCAGACCCTGGCGAACAAGAAGCTCAAGCTTGTCAACATGATCCAGGTCATGCTCGTCCGCCGGATTCTCCCCTGCCAGCAACGGGACTTCAATTTGTGGGAGTTTGATCCGGCACAGCACCGGACTTTGAGCGGGCTCTTTGACACTACGTACGAAGCTGCCTGGAGGGTGCTGTTCAAGGGCGCCGAAGCTCCCGCATCCGCTACCGAAGATCGCGGATTCAGCACGCAGCGTCCGGCTGGCGAGGTAAGCTATGTTATCCTTTATGGGACACTTGCTTTTCGTAGTTTGACTCTATGCGGGATCTAAACTCCCAATACCTTTAACAGGACTGGCGGAAGACGTCCGGACAGGTTAACTGTCCGGCTCCCCTTCCAGAAGATCCAAGGACACCCGTTTGACGGGGCTGCTGGTCCCGACACTTTACGTGGTGCCGGAGAAGAAGGCCACGGGAACCCGAAGGAGTTCCCGGCGTCAGGTGGTATCGGACTCATCGTCCGATGACTCCAAGGCGGACTCCTCCCACGAGGATGAGGAGGAGAAGAAAGAGGCCTCTCCCCTAGCGGGGGGAGAGAAGAAGAGGAAGGCCTCTCCAATGAGGGAGGCCGAAGGGTCCAAGAAGGGAAGGACCCTTCCCCCGGACTGCTCCGCCAGCGTCGGCGACGACGACGAGGAGTGGCCCTCAAGGGCCAAGCCCCTAGCAAGATCGTAAGTATCCGGACTCCTGGATGATTTATAATTTTTCTTTTTGCCACGTGGTGTCTTTCTAATGCCGCATACAACCTGTAGTCTGGCCAAGGACGATCTTCCCGCTTCGTCGAGCGGGTCCTTGGGCACGTCGGATATGGATTCTCTTCCAACCACCTCCACCCCTAGTGACGCTGACGACGTCGAGGTGGGATCCCAGGAAGGGACCCGCTAGGAGGAGGAGGCCCCGAAGGTGCTGCAGGGCAACCTCCCGGACTTTGCACCGGACTCCGCACCGGAACCTGCAGTGGTTCCGGAGTCCGGCGAGCGGCCCCTTTGTAAGAAGGGCAAGGCGTGACGCCGGGCGGCCTCGCCCAACCGGAGGCACCGGATAACTTGTCGGAGGCGCCAATGGCGCTTCCATTGAAGAATAACACCGCCTTGTCATGAGTGCGGTGATTGAAAAGGTTCAGTCGCCAAGAGCGGGCTGACCGGCTCGCATAGCCTTCTAACAAAGCTTTGAGGTAAGAATTTTAAGATGTGTAATATAATACCGCATAGACAGTAGCCCCTGATGCTCGGTTCGGTGTTCGGAAAGAAAAGCCGGACTGAGGATCTAAAAAGATATACGCAGGTGTCGAAAAAAATATGTCAATATGGGTTTGCAGGCTGCGCTGCTGACCTCTGCCGCACTGACTGCGGAGGTCAATGCTTTGAAACAAAGCCTCGAGCGGTCTGAGAGCGAGCTCGACCATGCCAAGAAGCAGCTCGAGGACATGGAAGGTGAGTAACACCTTATTAAAGTTGTACCTTACAGAAAAGGATTTGGTTGCAAGAGAAAATAACAAAGATAACGTGGGTACTACAGGGGCCACGAACAAGCTGGCGACCCTGAAGGAGGCGGTGTCCGCGGCTGAACGCAATGCGGCCGCGGAACGAGCCGAGCGAGAGAAGCAGGAGGCGCGGGTGGCGGAGGTGCAGCAAGAGCTCCATGCTCTCGTGGAAAAACATGAGAGTTTGGAGCGCGACTCAAAGACTCGAGAGTCCGAGCTTGCATCGGCTCTTGAGAGTGCCAAAGCCGCTAAGGCCGAAGCCCACAAGGCCCTCCAGGAAATCGAGGCGTTGAAGAAGATAGCGGTGGGTAAGGCATTTTTCATGCAAAGCAAGCATGTGAATGTGAATTACCTATTACTTACCTGAATTCGGAGCTCTCCAGGAGCATTCGCAGATCTGCCCCGCAGCATGTCCGATGATGCCGCATTCTACCGGGCCGAGGAGGGGAGCTTGACGGAGAAGGTCTTCGGTCTCGGTAGATTCGAGGCGGACATCCAGTGCTTTTAGCGACCGGTGAAGCGGTGGTCGAGCTCCACAAGGTGGCCGAACAGCCATGAAGGGCCTCATAGTTTGGTGTGGCCCAAGGAGGCCATGTCTAGGAGCTACTTGCCTGGTGCGGCGGCTGGTGGATGCGTGTCCCTGGGTTGAAGTCGTCAAGCACTCCGCCTGCATTGAAAGTGCCCGTCGGGCCCTTGCCCGTGCAAAGGTGCACTGGGGCAGGATGGACACTAAGAAGCTTGTGACGGACGCTGCAAGGAGTATCGCACGCCCGAAATGTATTATAAGAGTGTTCTGAAGGGTGCCCGCATGATTGCAGGTGAGTGCTCCAAAGATGTAATATTTGAGTAGACTCGCATTTTGTTATCCTGTGCACTGAAAACTTTGTTCATATGCGCTAAGCAACGCTTGTTGATTTAAAATATTACCTTCTGTGAGGCCGTTTATGAAATCTGAGAGATGGCAAGTCATCGGCTTTAGCCCCCATACCACGAGTGCTGGGGTGTTCAGGATAAACTTGAGCGCTCTTGTTCCCATTTTTGGGTCCATCTAGGGAGGCTCCCAACACAACGAACGAGGCAACCGGACTTATAATGCTTGAACACTTTCACTTAGCCATAGAATTCTGTAATTTTAAATTTCGGCGAAGCCCCTAGTGTTCGGAAGACCGAGTCCAGGCGCTATCCACGCCTGGGCCGGACAAAGCCGATTCCTCGCTCTAAGCGGCATAAGTCTTTAGGGACTCAAAAAACCCTCTCAAACAGTGACCAGCTCTCACCTTATCATGACGGTCAGTTTTAGCTTTCTCCACTGAGGTGCTCGCCTAGCTCAATTGGGGCGCAATCGCAGTGGTTCTCCCAGTGCTACCTTAGCCGATACAACAGAACGTAAGGTACCAAAACATGGGAGCCGGGCAAACCCAACTATTGACCCAAGACATGATTCAGAGCCGATGCATATAATGCTATAAGTTCGGCTGCCGACTTGTGAAAGTGTTGGACTTATCACACCATAATGTGGGGAACTTAAGCCCCTGGTGTATTTAGCCGTACCAAAGTGTACGGATGCAACATGTCATAAATGAACATATGTATAAGAAGGAAATGCAATTATAAGCAAAAAGCGATGTATTGTTTATTCAAAAAGTGCTGCCTTGAATGCATAACGATACAAATAGTGCGATAAGCAAGGGGTGAAACTATTAGCATGTCCCCCTCCAGGGGTAGGCTGTGGATTGGTGTATAAAACAGGTATAATGCTCATAATGGAGACCACCTGAGTATTCGTCATAGCCTTTCTCCTTCCCTGGCTGTTGCATCGTGAGTTCGCAAGTTCATCACGGACAGGCCTCTCGTGAACGGAGTCCTCAGAAAAAAGAAAAAGGAAAAAAATGACACACTTGGGAGCCCCGGTGTGGTTAAGCCACGCCTGGGCTCGTCATGGTCGTGCCTCCCTATGCCCATGGTATCTCCAGAGCGTAGTGATGTACGCTGGCGACCGATCTTGCAATTTTGCAAGGGCTGGGGTTAGCCGCATTACTACGGCGTGCTCGGAACGTGCCAGGTGGTCTTGTTGTAGGTTGCTCCGGACGCGTTTGGCCGTGTCCAGTCGTTTAACGGCCGGACTCGAAAATTGCCTTAAGAGGCTGCTCTGTACTTCTGCCGCGAGAGCCGCTGTGTGTTCCTCTATTCGGAGGGAGCGTTCAGTGTTTCCTTTGACCGTGATGACTCCTCGAGGGCCTGGCATCTTGATCTTGAGGTATGCGTAATGCAGCACCGTGTTGAACTTTGCAAACGCGGTCCATCCGAGCAGAGCATGATGGCCGCTGCGGAATGGGACTATGTCGAAGATTAACTCCTCGCTTCGGAAGTTATCCGGGGATCCGAAGACCACTTCGGTGTGATCGAGCTCGCATAATTGGCCTCTACACCGGTATGATGCCTTTGAAGGTCGTCTTTGTGGGTTTAATCCTTGAGGGGTCTATGCCCATCTTGCGCACTGTATCTTGATAAAGCAGGTTCAGGCTGCTGCCGCCATCCACTAGGACTCTGGTGAGGTGAAATCCATCGAAGATTGGGTCTAAAACCAATGCGGCGAATCCGCCATGGCGGATACTGGTGGGGTGGTCCCTTCGATCAAAAGTGATCGGGCAGGAGGACCATGGGTTGAACTTGGGCGATCGCTCCATCGCATATACGTCGAAGCGCACGCTTCCGCTCCCTCTTGGGTATGTGGGTTGCGTATATCATGTTTACCGTCCGCACTTGTGGAGGGAAACCTTTCTGTCCTCTATTGTTCGGCGGTCGGGTCTCTTCCTCGTCATCGCTATGCATCCCCTTGTCATTGTTTTCGGCAATTAACTTTCCTGCCTGCTTGAATACCCAACAATCCCTGTTGGTGTGATTAGCTGGCTTTCCGGGGGTGTTGTGTATCTGGCACGAGCGGTCGAGTATTTGGTCCAAATTGGACGGACCCGCAGTAGTTCTTTTGAATGGCTTTTTCCGCTGACCGGGTTTGGAGCCTCTGAATCCGGGGTTGACTGCCGTATCCTCAGTGTTATCGCCGTTAACACGGCGTTTGTTTTTGTTGCGACGCGACCTGAAATTGTGGTCCTTGTTATCCGGACTGCCAGAATTTTTGCTGAGGTTGTTACTGCGGGCTAGCCAGCTATCCTCTCCCGCACAGAAGCGGGTCATGAGTGATGTGAGGGCTGCCATGGATTTCGCTTTTCCTGCCCTAGGTGCCGGGCAAGCCACTCGTCATGATGTTATGTTTGAAGGCTGCGAGGGCCTCTGCATCCGGACAGTCGACGATTTGATTTTTCTTTGTTAAGAACCGTGTCCAGAATTGTCTGGCCGATTCGTCTAGCTGCTGAATTATGTGGCTTAGGTCATCGGCATCTGGTGGTCGCACATATGTTCCCTGGAAGTTGTCAAGGAATGCGGCTTCCAGGTCCTCTCAACACCCAATTGATTCTGCTGGCAAGCTGTTAAGCCAATGTCGAGCTGGTCCTTTAAGCTTGAGTGGGAGGTATTTGATGGCGTAAAGATCATCGCCGCGGGCCATGTGGATATGAAGGAGATAGTCTTCGATCCAAACCGCGGGGTCTGTTGTGCCATCGTAGGATTCAATATTCACGGGTTTAAATCCTTTGGGGATTTGATGATCCATTACTTCATCTGTGAAGCATAGTGGGTGTCTTGGCGCCTCAGATTGGGCTATATCACGACGTAGCTCAAGCGAGCTTTGTCTACTGTGTTCGGCCCGGCCGGAGTTCTTGTGATCCGCGCGATGGTCGTCGTCGCGCGATCGTGGGCACCCGCGATCCGTAGATCGATCTTGATTGTCTTGCCTTATCCTCCAATATGTCTTGCAAGTCCGGCGATTCCCCGTGGGCCGTACTTTTTGAGCGGTGCCGGGTACGGTTCGTGGATGGCCTAGAGGCCTCTCTGTCGCGCCACGAGGTGGTCGGTCGGCCCAGACAGCGCTGGTGATGCAGGTTTATATGCCTCCTCCTCTAATCGGGGAGCAACTTGCGCTTGGGGTAGCTTTTGAGGGCGCTCGAGTTCATGCTCTTCGGCCGCAAGGACTTCAGTCCATCTGTCGGCTAGTAGATCTTGATCAGCTTTAAGCTGTTGCTGCTTTTTCTTGAGGCTGTTCGCCGTGGCCATAAGCCTGCGTTTAAAACGCTATTGTTCGACGGGATCCTCAGGCACGACGAATTCGTCATCGTTGAGGCTTGCCTCGTCTCCGGAGGGAGGCACGTAATTATCATCCTCTACCTCATCGTCTGCCGCTCTCTCATGAGGGCTGGCTTCTCCGTCCTCCTGTGCTGAATCTTGCTAGAGGGGGTTTTCTTCGGCACTCTCTGGGGTGTTATTATCTCCGGTGCCGAAATCTCCATTCTTGCTGCGGCGGGATTTAGAGCGGCGCCGCTGACGCTGGCGCTTGGGCTGTTTCTTGGAGGGGTCTTCCTCCGCTGCTTCCTTGCCATTCCCATCCTTTGGGATGTCCACCATGTATATGTCATATGACGAGGTGGCTTTCCAGTGCCCAGTAGGCGTTGGTTCTTGGTCGTCTCCGGCATCATCGTCCATACCGTCGATGTCTTCGGAGTCGTAGTCTAGCATGTCGGTTAGATCGTTGACAGTGGCTACAAAGTGGGTGGTATGTGGGCTTTGAATTTCTTAGTCGTCCGCATTCCAACCGTCCTGACCGCAGTTCGGCCAGGGCTCTCCTGATAACGAGAGATACTTTAGCGAATTCAGGATGTCGCCGAAAGGTGAGTGTTGAAAGATGTCCGCGGTGGTGAACTCCATGATCGGCGCCCAATCGGATTCGATTGGAGGGAGCGCAGGAGGTTCGGAGTCCGGCGAGGAGTCCGGCACCTCGGAGTCACGAGCCTCACAAGGGACAAGGTCGGTATTTGGCTCCATCGTCATAGATGTAGCAGCCCCTGAGGCGGTGTCTAGCCACCCGTCCTCGATCTGCGCAGCCGGCTTCGAATTGAGGATCGGAGCGGACTCGTGTGCGGCCTCCAGGGCACTGTCCGGCAGCAGAGCTAAGTCATGCCCATCGTGATAGTGTGGCGCGCTCGGCTGTGGCTCGAATCCATCGAAGATCAAGTCTCCGCGGATGTCAGCCGTGAAGTTTAGACTTCCAAATCTGACCTGATGGCCAGGGGCGTAGCTTTCAATCTTCTCGGATGGCTGCTTAATTGGTCGGCGGTGCAAAGCCGCCGAATCGAAGATCTGTCCGGAGAAAAGTCTCACCACGGACCGCGTCGTTGTTGATGATCGAAGGAGCCATCAAGCCTATCGGTGACGACACAGAGGAACTCTCAATGAAAGCACCAATGTCGGTGTTAAAACCGGCGGATCTCGGTAGGGGGTCCCGAACTGTGCGTCTAGGCGGATGGTAACAGAGACAAGGGACACGATGTTTTTACCTGTGTTGGGCCCTCTCGATGGAGGTAAAACCCTACTCCCGCTTGATTGATATTGATGATATGGGTAGTACAAGAGTGGATCTACCACGATATCAAGGAGGCTAAACCCTAGAAGCTAGCCTATGGTACGATTGTTGTTCTTTTTGTTGCGTCCTACGGACTAAAACCCTCCGGTTTATATAGACGCCGGAGAGGGCTAGGGTTACACAGAGTCGGTTACAATGGTAGGAGATCTACATATCCGTATTGCCAAGCTTGCCTTCCACGCCAAGGAAAGTCTCATCCGGACACGGGACGAAGTCTTCAATCTTGTATGTTCATAGTCTTGGAGTCCGGCCGACGATGATAGTTCGGCTATCCGGACACCCCCTAGTCCAGGACTCCCTCAGGCCCTCCGACCTCTTGCTCTTGCACCACCTCCTTCATTACATGAACGTCGAGCACGCCTAGCACCTCCTCCATGGCAGGATCCTCAAGAGCGCCTAGCATCTCCTCCATGGCAGGAACGTCGACCACGCCTAGCCCCTCCTCCACGGCATGAACCTCCACCACGCCTTGCATCTCCTCCATGGCAGGAACCTCCAGCACGCCTAGGCCATCCCTGGAGTCCATTGGTTCGGGTTTGTGTGCCACATGGACTCCATCGTATGGGGTTTTATAGTACCCTGCTGTCTACACTTGTGAATGCAAACACAAAATGAAAAAGGAGCCGAAGGAGAGAGAGGGAGAGGAGGCCTCGCATGCACTCATGTTCAAACTTGCATGCACTCATGTTCACACTTGCATGCGGGAGGCCATGTGGAGCAAATAAGAAACCGATTCCCACTTGCACTCATGTTCACACTTGCATGCGCTGCACAAACCATTCATGTTCACACTTGCATGCGGTTGAGGAAGAGAAATGGAAGCAGTCTAATGCGCCCCAATTAATAGGATAGTTAAGGAGCTGCGCCCTATTTCCGTGGGATTGTGAAAAAAAATCTGGTTTTCAAGATGCGCCCAACAAACTGTGATGGAGGGAGTACAAAGTAGCATATAATTTATTATGATACCGTATCAAGTTATGTAGGGATGAAAACAGAGCGGAAACGGACGGAACTGAGTGCTATCATATTTGTTTTCATTTTTTTTGCAGAAACGGAAACGAATACAGAAACCACATAAATGAATACAAAAACAGATACTACCGGAAAGGGACATAGAGCGAATACAAAGCGGAGACGGAAACAGAAGTGGGTGTTGACCGGAACTTAAAACCCCATTTAATCATAGAGAAACACACAAAAACAAACAAATATAATGAGTTGTTAACATGGCTACAAAATAATATCATTATGTTAGCAACTTAGTGTAGTATTATAGTAGTACTGAACAATTATGTATAGATCCAAGCTGAGTATATGTGTGGTAGTAGAAGTTGTGCCTCAGATTCATTCTATTTATGTTGCATTGTGTTTTGTTTGGTGGTTGGGCCACAAAGGAGACATAGGTCTATATTAAAACGAAAATTCCATATTCACGGAAATGGAAAGTTCCGTTTCCATGTCTGTTCCACCAAAAAACACCGTTCCGTTTTTGTTTCCCTTCCCGCATAAAAAATTCCATTTTCACTTTCGTTTGGCAAATTTTTGTTTTCGTTATCATATTTCCTCTCCGTTCCACTTCATTTTCATCCCTAAAATTATGTTACTTTAATTCTTTCTATTCTTTAATCCTCTGCCACATCAACCCGAGTGCATGATACCGAATACCATCAGTATAGTTAGCCTTAGGAATCGAGCGACGAACATGCGCCGTTCGCCGGTCAGCAACATTTACCATTTGAAATCTGCATAAGGACGCATATTAAGCGTGGTTGAGAGCTTAACAAACACAAAGACCTCAGTTTGTTGGGATGCGTGACCGTGCCATTTCTCTAATGATGCAGATTTTCTCCAATGCTAATGATCCACTGCCTACATGTGCCTCGATCTGGCGTGTCCACATTTGTCAACAATAATCATCCAAAAAAATAAGTTGCAAGTCCCATACCCCATTCTGTGGCATTATTCGCACATACTCCTTGTTTTGCCACAGAATCAAAGAAGCGGGAATGTATGTGACATTCAGTTTATGAATGCCATATCAGGGCATCTTCAATGCGGACCCTTAAACTATCCGCATACGACTGGATCGTGCGACCTGGACATGTTGTGCCATCCAAGTATGGGTTGTATAGATCCGCTCGAGGGGGGGGGGCTTTACCGGAGTCCGAACAGTAGGCATGTACGACTCTAACACCCTGACCCCGTCTCACTATCTTCCAATCCTTCTCTTCTCTCCCTGGCATTGTACCTCTCCAGCCGCCACACCAGCATTGCGGACCTCTGCAACCAGCACTGACACGCCCGCTCGCATTTTACCACAACGTCGACCACCCAGGACCCATGCATAGGCAGGTACACTCCCCACCCCCCCTTCGAATTCATTCATGGAAATCATCACGCCCGATAGGTGTTCAGTCAAATGCCATTGACCTTATTTTCGTACGCTGTGAAGTTTTTTTAGAGTATGAAGAATGGCAGAGTACTCGACCATGGAGGAGGATGAGTTGTTATGCTATGCGTGGTTGACCATATCCGTGGATTTCGTAGGCAAGAGCAGGGGGGCATTCTAGCAGTGGGTGCATGATTCATTTCACGCGCGAAAGCACATTGCGCCCTGCAACATGCACTTCATCCATGATCGCAATGTGAGGTCGTTATCGTATCGATGGTATGCCATCCAGACCAACGTCACCAAGTTTTGTGGTGCGGTTGATATGCTGGAGGAAAGGTGGCCATTGCGCGCGGCAGCCGAAGAAATTGTAAGTTTTGCTTCTTCTTGCTCAACTTGTTGATTCATTCATTCAATGCTGCTCCACACATTGTGTAATCCGTACATATTGCCATGATGTACCACAGGATAGCAGGACGGCCATTTAGGTATACACACTATTGGATGAAGTTAAAGAGGCAGTATGTTTGGGATTACATGGTCCATTCATGAAAAACTAGTTGACCACCCAGTTAATCCCATTGAATTTGAAGTATTGTTGTACTAGATTTATTTGCATGCTATGTATGGATGATTTGTTTTATTTCTATCCAAACTTTGATGAAATATGTCGTGCTTGCATGAATTTCGTCCGGTTAGTTCAAACAATGGTTGAAATATGTGGGCGCATCGTTGGATAACTGTCTCCCGCATACGTGTCCATGGACTGGTCCCCCCTACTTGCGGACGGATACCGGAGAAAATTTGCGGGTTAGCATTGAAGATGCCCTTAGTCCCTTGACTCTGCCCAAATATAACTTTACTGCGTCAACTTGAATCCAGAAAATATGACCCCTTAACCACATATCAATAAGACATATTCGGTCTCTTTCCTGACTGGGAGCAATTTCTTGTTTTGCAAATGCGCCATCGCAACAATATATTTGAAATGGATATTGGAAAATAGAAAGACCGAAGAAAATAAATTTTAAAACAGCAAAAATAATTACAGACAAGGGGGACTTTAATTGTGCCGAAAAAGGGGATTTGTAGTGGGTACTTACAAATGATTCTTGTTTTTCATAAAATGGTCTAATCAATTACTTTTATTTTTTTATGTTTTAGATATATTTAATTTTCACCAGCTTTTGGCAAATTTATCTTTGTACTTCAATTAGTGTGTGGAACGTTTTTGAGTTGTTTCCGTGGAATGCTAGGACACAATACCATTTTCCCTAACCTTACCCGGCAAAAGATTAGGAGGAAACCCTAGCAGTAGCCAAGGTATCCTCCCCGTATGGTGGCCTTGTCACGATTAGGGAAAAGTGGATCCTTCTCTTTTGTTTGTTCTTAATTCTAGTGGGCCATTGTTTTTCATAGCTTTTGTTTCCCTAATGGTATCAGCGAGGTGCTGGAGGTGATGGTGCGTTACAATAAGATCTCTTCGGCCTATCCTTAATTCGTTGGTGACCGATCAGGCTCTCGCAAAAGACATGTGAGAGTATGTGTTACTAGATTTTTTGGCTTTCTTCGGATATCAGCAATTGGTGTGTCAACCAGGGGCAACAACTGGTTGGTATTGGGTGCGGCAACTGTGACCTCTTCCTTCGACTTGCTCCTCCACAATGTCTGATTTCTCCAACCCTCTTAATTGATGATAAAGGATATCAAGCATGCACTGCTTTTGAGGTGTTTCTCCAGCTGATGTTCCTCAATCTGCTACTAGATCTTGTCACTAGCCATGAGTGATGATTACTGTATTCAATGCTTTGGATGATAATGGCGTTTCAAGTTGTCTCTTTTCCTTACTACATGTTCAATGCAAGTTTCAAGGTCAGGTGTGCCACAAACCATCAAAGGGTGAATACAACAATGAAGGTGTTCGATGAATTCTACTTTTTACTGGTGGTCATGCGATCCAGCTACTTGTGCCATTGGATTAAGATCCCACAAAACAGATCAAGCAGGTGATTGTTTGACGGTACATCTTGCACCGGAGTCCGTAATTTTTTATAGTTTAGTGCTCTTGGCACTCTCTCACCTGCTTTGTCTGATGAGGGATGTATTGCATGCAAAAATTATGTGTAGAAAACAAATATATATGTCCAAAATAAATTGTGAAAATAGTAAAAAAAACTGATATTTGTGTGATATTATACTTTCGTTAATTTTGTTACGTTAAGAATACAAATATACTTCATGCACAAATTTATTTACCATTAAAAAGTATCTAGTCAACTAAAATACCATATTAAAGCACTTCCCAAACAAAATGGAAGTCTTTGTACTCCCCATATTTTCATTGTTTGAGAAAAATCTGTACGCGAGATCACGAAACAAACTTCTTCACTATTACCAAGTCATCTGTACATGTTCATGCTACCAAGGGAGATCGTAAATTCTTGCAAAAAAGTAAACACTAGAAATTCCACAAATAAGTGTATCAAAATAATCACAAAACTTTCATTAACTTGATAATTAGGATTCACATTAACCGTGACAGAGATTCAAGAAGAAATGGAGTGAAACAAGGTCATTTGCAACAAAACAGAGGAATTACTTTGTGTAGATGACATAGTTGTTCACAATCAATAGTTCAAATGCACAATTTCAGATTCATTAATATCATGATCATTGGATCTTAGTACATCAATAACTGAACTTGAAGAAAGGTTCCAAGACTGGAGCTTCATTCGTATCTCCTCCAACTTTGTCAAATCCATAGCTTCGGCCTTGCACGCCTGCTTGCAGCTTCTTGTGTGGAGATGCATGAATTCTAGACGTTGGGTCGGCTCCTCCTCCCATTGGCTACTAGCGAGGAGGCTCGTCGAGGTGATGGATGGCAACAGGGTAGGAGAGAGAGATGACAACGAGATGCAGTGGGGTTCCAGCGGGGACACAGTGACCATCGACGGGGTGGAGATGGGTTGACGTCAGCCTCTAGGGTTAGCAACGGGGTATGATAAGGGGAGAGAAAGAGTGCTAGTTTGCTCGGGGAAGATGTGTCGCTAGATTGAATTGGTACGTTTCACTTATCAGTGGCATTTTGGGTGTAAATTCAGAGAACTTGGTGATTTTGACTTAGCAGTCGTTGGGCTTTGTTCGCTTCATTGTTTTACATTGTAGAATATCTCCGCTTCCTAGAGTTGGGGTGTTCAAGCCCGGCTCCGCGCATGGAGTTGATGAAAGCGTGGAGTGGGGTAAAGGCGGGGGGAGATCCGAACAGGCATGGGTATCACACAAGTTAACCAAACAAAGAAGGAAATAAATTCAAAAGAACATGCTATGCCAGCGATGAACATAGAGAAGCAACAACACACTGATAGGCAATCAAGCACGCGGAGCACACACGACGGCTAGCCCATAAGAGTAAGTACAATAGGTCTTACTCAACAGGCTATAAGCCATTCCACATGAGCAAAATCCCACATGGAAGAGAGAGAAGGGAGGAAAGAGAAGAGAGCCGATGCTTCACTAGTCGCGTAGCTTTAGCACGCTGATATGTCTCCAATGTATCTATAATTTTTGATTGTTCCATCCTGTTATATTATCATTCTTGGATGTTTTACAATCATTTTATAGTCATTTTATAGCAGTTTTTGGTACTAACCTATTGACATAGTGCCCAGTGCCAGTTGCTATTTTCTGCATGTTTTTTACATCACAGGAAATCAATATCAAACGGAGTCCAAACACAACGCAACTCCTGGAGGAATTTTCTTGGGCTAGAAGAAAGCCAATGGGCCAAGGAAGCACCTGAGGGGCTGCTCGAGGTGAGCAGCACCCACCAGGGCCCGCCAGGAGGCCCAGGCGGGCCCTGGGGGGTTATGCCCACCTCGGGTGCCCCCTGAACCGTCTCTTTGCTCTATAAATACCATAATATTCCAGAAATCCTAGGGGAGTCGATGAAATACTGATCCAGCCACCGCAGAGTCCAGAACCACCAGATCCAATCTAGACACCATCATGGAGGGGTTCACCACTTCCATTGGTGCCTCTCCTATGATGCGTGAGTAGTTCTTTGCAGACCTACGGGTCTGTAGTTAGTAGCTAGATGGCTTCCTCTCTCTCTAGATTATGAATACAATGGTCCCTTGGAGATCCATACGATGTAAGTCTTTTGGCGGTGTGTTTGTTGGGATCCGATGAACTTTGAGTTTATGATAAGATCTATGTTTTCATGCATGAAAGTTATTTGAGTCTTCTTTGATCTCTTATATGCATGATTGCTTATAGCCTCGTATTTCTTCTCCGATATTTGGGTTTTGTTTGGCCAACTTGATCTATTTATCTTGCAATGGGAAGATGTGCTTTGTAGTGGGTTCGATCTTACGGTGGTTGATCCCAGTGACAGAAGGGGAACCGCCACGAATGTATCATTGCTACTAAGGACAACAAGATGAGATCTATATCTACCGCAATAGATAAACAGATCTCGTCTACATCATGCCATCGTTTTATTGCATTAACTTAATACACTAGATGCATGCTAGATAGCGATCGATGTGTGGAGGAATAGTAGTACATGCAGGCAGGAGTCGGTCTACTAATCTTGGACGTGATGCCTATATAATGATCATTGACTGGATATCGTCATGATTATTTGAAGTTCTACCCATTTCCCAATAGTAATTGTTTTCCCACCGTTTGCTATTTCTCTTGAGAGAAGCCACTAGTGAAACCTACGACCCTCGGGTCTCTTTTCATCATATTTGCCTTTGCGATCTATTTTCTCTTGCATTTATTTTCAGATCTATTAAACCAAAAATACAAAAATACCTTGCTGCAATTTATTTGTTCCGCGATCTATTTATCCTATCTACCACTTTTTAGCTCACTTTATTTGCCTACTTGAGGCGCCGTACCCGAAAGGGATTGACAACCCCTTTAACACGTTAGGTTGCGAGTATTTGTTATTTGTGTGCAGGTGCTATTTACGTGGTGTGAGGAGGTTCTCCTACTGGTTCGATAACCTTGGTCTCATAACTGAGGGATATACCTACCGTCGCTATACTGCATCATCCCTTCCTCTTTAGGGAAATACCGACATAGTTCTAGCAGACATCACACGCCACATGAAAGGAAAGGACTGGATGCAACCCTTCAAAACTGGCACTGCTTTCTTCTTCCCAATCAGTGTGTTGCCCCTCTTCTCTATGCATGCAAATATTAATTACTGTAGTGAGTTGAGCAGGTCCTCTACAACCAGCCTTATGTTTTGAAGACTATAAGATGGCATGGCACTAGTATAGAGCCTGTTGTTGGGTCTTCTATTAACCATGCTCTAACGGAGCCAATGTCGCCTATGAGCGCGACGACGGTGAGCGTGGACGCAACCTGCCCTCGTAAACTCTATATTGTAGATCAGACACTCTGCTGCCACACTCATAGTACACCCTAGATCTGTGTGATCTAACTATCGGTGTTGAGTGATGGGTTGGATCGGGATCTCTTGCAATTGGGGCCGATGGAGGCATTGGATCTGGTGCTGACGTGCCTACGAGTGGCCATAGTCGGTGGTGGCGTGCCTTGATTCAGCTAGGTTAGCGGAACACGTCAGTGGGAGGACGCGTGTGGTCTTGCAGTGGTGCACCCAATAACGCATGCTAGTCCAGAAGAGAGAGGATTAGAGCAACTCCAAAACATCGACCCAAATGGACACATGGTATATCCGCTTTTTGTTTGTTTGAATCGACATGTTCACCCCCTTCCGCATTTGAGTCGGCAGTGGGCCCAATGTGCGGCCGCATTTTCGTCCCTACGGCTAGTATCCGACCTTTATTTATTTATTTTCTCCTTTTGCATACATATCAAAAAAATTGTCCCAAGTTCACATAACTCAACCAAATACAAATATCTCATAGTTTCACAACAAAATAATATATCATAGTTTAAAAACCAAATGAAAACTAAAATTTTCACAAATACATTTGAAAGTAACAATAGCCGATACATCTAATGGCCAATCTTGCCGTTACTGGGATGATCACTGGTTGGGTGGCTAATCCATCTTGGAGCTCGCGCCCCTCATATCTTCCTTGGTCCCTCGGCTACACCATAGGGTTTGCACCATGGCAGAGGGGCTGGACCAGTGCACCTGGATCTGCGATATCCAGGGAGCCCAGACGCCGCTGGCTATGGTGGAGTATGTTGAGCTCTAGCATCGCCTTCACCACAACTCCTCTCGGACCAACCGGACCGCTTATGCTGACACTGGACGGAGAGCGGCTCCTACTCCGTGAAGTCATGCTACTCTGCCCTATTCGTTGGTTCTGTTCACGCGCCCCAGGAAGCTCACTTGGTGCAGTGGGGCACCTCTGCACTTCAAGTTCTTCAATTGGCTGGCACTCCAAGACTATGCAATGTGGTGCTCAGTTAATGTTTGGTTCATTTGTTGTGGTGTTTAGTTAACTGCTTGGTTCAGTTCTGCGGTGCGATGTCCAATTGTCGTGGGTAGAATTTTGTGTTGTTGTGCATGTGAGGAATAAATCGAATTTGCCTACACTTAATACATGAGGAACATATACAATTGCTATATTTCCTAGTTCTTACTCATGCTTGGTTTCGATAAATGGGTTTTCCATGTGGCTTGAATTAATCTGATGAATCTGCAATGTGCTTATTTTTCATCAACATATTTTACTAATAGCATGCAAACCCTCACTTAACCAGATCACTAAATACCTTAGATGTGTTGCAGGGAAACAATGGGAATCACTGAGGTTTACAATCGAGGTTTGCACATGCATGGTCCTTTGTCTAATAACACATTATTGTGCAATTGTAGGAACCATTCTAATATTTAGGTTTTTAACAATTTGGTCTTGCACATGTAGGTCCTGCTGTCAGAGGTTTTGACTCACCGTTCGACCCTTTTTGCATATGGGGAAATGAGTCGTCCATGAATATCAGTCAAGTCAAGAAACTGAGAAAGATTGTTAGGATAAAGAAATTAGCGATAAAAAAACAAGATCTTTGTCTGCACAATGAAGAAGACATCAGTTCACTATAGGATGGTACTAACTATTATACCTTGCCTTTTTTATTCATTTGCCTCATTTCCAATATAAAGAAGATATTTATGCACATCCTTATTTTTAGGACTTTCCAAAGCAGTTCACTGATGAGTACCTCTCAAAACAAATGTATGGTCAGGAGGCGAGGAAGGTATTCATACAGCACCCACGGTTAAATATTGAAGTGTTCCTGAAGAGGACGATGGATGGACGGTCAATCATCCACATGCACTGGCCTAAAGTTGCAAAGACCTTCAACAACAATGAAGGCTCAATATTCACCTTCTGCTTCAGTAGTTTTCCAAATGAGATCCATCTGTCTATGTACCTGCTAATTTCGAAAGGTTATAGATGTTGCACGTGAAACTTGGTGCTAGTGCAGATATCTAAGGGGGTAGATGAGTGCTGAAGCTATATGATGTTGTACTCTGATGTATTTCAATTATGAAATCCTGCTTCCTTAATATGAAAATGAAATATATTGTGTGCTTAATAAGAAATGTCAATTAGATTAATAAATGGATTATTAATAATAGGACAATTATCATGTTAATGGCCAATTAGCATGCTAATTGGGGTTTTCTATTGCAAATGGTTATTGAGAAAACACCTTGGGCGATGACCTCAGGCAACACACACAGTTTCTAGGAATAAACCGTGTTGGATTAATGAACATTCACACATGATATCCTCTTGAAAACTATCTTCGTTAGGCCACCTTGCGCAAACGATAAAATTGTTAATATCGTGTGCAATGGCAACGCTATCACAAACGATTTAATGGGGAAATTATGTGTGATGTACCTGCGAACAGAAACCATTTCCTTGGAGCGACTGTGTGGGATGTATATACGAACAGAAACATACTTCTTGGATTAACTATGTGGGATGTACATACTAACGGAAACGTATTCCTTGGATTGACTGTGTGGAATGTACACACGAACGAAACGTTTAGCGGGGACTGAGTGTGTGGGATGTACTTACGACCGGAAATGATTTCGCCTGTATAATTGTATTTTTTAGTACTCATGCATTATATCCATATTTGATCGCTCGCCGGTCGCACACAACCTCATTTTGCTGAGTGTGTGTGCCAGGAGGGCATATCCCTGATGGTTTCTAGGTCGTGTGGGAAGGACCCCTCCTATCGCAGTCACTCACTAGGCGACGGTTCAGAATGCCATCGCGGAAAGGGGTTAAAAACCGTTTGTATAGCACCTCGCTGTACCAGTGGGAGCCAAGGGACTGGCTGATACGTCTCCAACGTATCCATAATGTATGAAGTATTCATGCCATGTTTACAACAATTTTATATGGTTTTGGTATGATTTGAACAGAACTAACCCGGACTGACGTTGTTTTCAGCAGAACTACCGTGGTGTTATTTTTTGTGCAGAAATAAAAGTTCTTGGAACTAGATAAAACTTATTGGCGATTTTTTTGGAAGAAAAGAGAAATAATGGAGCAAAGAACCACCAGGGGGCCTGCTGCCCACAAGACACCAGGGCACGCCAGCCCCCCTTGCGCGCCCAGGTGGCTGGTGGGCCTCCTGAGGCCCCTCTTCGCGTGATTCCAACGCTGAAAAATGCTATATATTCAGGAACCCCCGAAAGTTAGATAGATCAGAAGTTCCGCCGCCGCAAGCCTCTATAGTGACGAAAAACAAATCTAGACCCTGCTTCGGCACCCTGTCGGATGGGGAAATCATCACCAGTGGCCATCTTCATCATCCCGGCGGCCACCATGATGAGGAGAGAGTAGTCCACCCTCGGGGCTGAGGGTTTGTACCAGTAGCTATATGTTTAATCTCTCTCTCTCTCTCTCGTGTTCTTGATTTGGCACGATCTTGATGTATCATGAGCTTTGTTAATATAGTTGGATCATATGGTGTTTCTCCCCCTCTATCTTGTTGTGATGAATTGAGTTTTGCCTTTGATATTTCGTTGTCATCGGATTGAATACTTTTACGGATTTGAGAGCACTTGATGTATGTCTTGCTATAGTTCCCGTGGTAACAATGCGGTATCATATTGATTCACTTGATATGTGTTTTGGCACTCAACTTGCGGATACCGGAGGTGATATTGGGATAATCTATGCATAGGGGTTGATGCACGTTCTTGTCCTTGTTTCTCTGGTAGAAATCTTGGGGCACTCTTTGAGGTTCTTTGTGTTGGATTGAGTATTATGAATCTGAAATTGTTTGATGCATATCGAATAAGCACCTCACGGATACTCGCGGTGACATTGGAGTATCTAGGTGATATTCGAGTTGATTGATGTGTATCATATGATGTTATTTTAGTACGAACTCTTAGATAGATCAATCGGAAAGGATAATTTTGTGTTATTTAAGTATGGACTCTTGGATAGATTGATCGGAAAGGATAACTTTGAGGTGGTTTCGTACCGTACAAACAATTTCTTCTTATGTTCTCCGCTAGATAAGAACTTTGGAGTGATTCTTCATCGCATGTTGAGGGGTGGTTATATGATCCAATTATATTAGCATTGTTGAGAGATTTCACTAGCAAAAGTATGGACCCTAGGCCTCATTTTCAAGCATGGCAATACTGTTTGTACTCACTTTTGTTACTTGTTACCTTGCTATTTTTATTGTTCCTATTACAAAAATAAATATCTAATTATTATTACACTTGTATCACCATCTCTTCGTCGAGCTAGTGCACCTATACAATTTACCATTGTATTTGGTGTGTTGGGTACATAAGAGACTTTTTATTATTTGGTTGTAGGGTTGCTTGAGAGAGACCATCTTCATCCTACATCTCCCATGGATTGATAAACCTTAGGCCATCCACTTGAGGGAAATTTGCTATACCGTCCTACAAAACTCTGGACTTGGAGGCCCATCACGAGTCTACAAGAACAAGTTGTGTAGTAGACATCATTGGTCCTCATCACACCATAGGCATTTGTAGGCTAGTATGGGGCTGAGCACAGGAAGTCTCTATCATGCGCGCGCTAGAATTTGCGCCATCCTTGTGTACGTAGCACTCTAGTGCTCCCATCTAAACTCCCTTGTAACAATACTCTCCTTCCTATCGTTGAATGATACTCAAGCTTTGCGTATTCGCGAAAAAATTAATTGGTTGCCAATGTGATCCCACATATGCTCAACCAAATCATCTTGGAGTTGAATGTGAGTTTCCCAATCACCGATGAGTGATATTTTTACACTCATTTTACCTTTGTTTAAACGAGATATTTCATTTAAAAAGAGATATTCGCTCTGATATTGCTACTAATGACTAATGAATGCAAATAATTCCAGAAATCCTCTCTTTGATGGACCACAAAGAACGTCCTCATAGTGTTGTCTACTATTTAGGATGAAGCTCTTCATCTAAAATTTTCAAGCAAGGAGGGTTTAGTAAAGAGTTCAAAAGTTACGAGAGTAATACAAGATAAAAGTTGTTCCTATTAGGGTCTTCTTATTTCTCAGCCATTTTCTAGGGTCACGTCGTACAGTCAACATGTGCTCTAATACCATCTCTGTAGAGACCCGACCCAAATGGATTGGTTCCTCTGTGACTTCTGCGCTATCCCTAAATCAGTATGCTAGCACACACAAGACATCGATGAAAAAGGAATACCGTAACATCACATGTTAAAAAGGTAACATAGATCCAGAGTATACGTCATATTACACAGCGAAAAACAATCAAAAGGGTGTGAAGTCTCATCAACGCCAAGGGCAAGTTGAGTGTAGACCGTAACCCTACAACATAACTCCTACCCATCGTAGAATTCCTGCAACCTGATAAGTTGCAGCCATGTAGGTTGGCATTTTGAATATGCCAACAAAGTCATAGAGTGAACAGATAAAAACACTATCACTATATGCAATATGATTGTGGTGGCTCTAAGTTTAAGTTTTTGCATAAAAGCTATTTTTCCCTACTCCAAGAGGAATCAAAATTAATTACTACTAGTTAATGTCATTAATGAGATGTTTCTGCCAACCAATTCCTCATAACCCATAGTCATTATTAAACCCAATAATCAATTTATAGTGCGGTGTTGAGAGTTCCTGATAGTTCCAATTCCAGAGACTGAAGTTGTCCGTAGCCAGCGACACGGCTAATTGATTAGGTTAATACTTTATAGAGTTTTGTGCATTTTACCCACAAGATTTGATCCCTCCTTTTATGTCCTCGCACTGCCTGGCGTTTGAGAACTAGTTGACAAAATCATGATCTTTCAGAGAGTTTCCCTAACCACTAGCAGTGCCCATCCAATCCTACTGTTTGTCTACATATTGTAGCACTGTCCAGTCAAAGTCACAACTAAGATCAAGCAAGCCAGAGCCCATATTGACTTGTGGTTGCACAGTAAACTTCCGGTCTTAAGTATCCATCTGTCCCTTTGAGCCTGGGTGGAGCATTCCTCATGATAACCGGCCTACTCCAGCTCACATAGGCAAAACCTCTGGTTTCTCCAGGGTGCCCTTCAACCATTCCACCTAGTGGTATATTGAATTCTTGTCTTGAGTCTTGAAGTTGTCGTCATTGATTAAGATTCATCACTCTCACATCTTTCATGAACACTCGTACCAATCCCCATCTACTATAGCGTAGCAATGAATAAGCAACATTTCTCAGGGCTCGGTAACTAGGGTATGGGTTCCTACCTCATTACTACTCAATAACCAAGTTTCCAAATTACCTACTTGAATGCAAGGTGGAAATATTACATCTAATGCAATGAAAACATGGGTATATCAAAAATATGATCAAATGTGACTTGCGTGGTACTTGTTGGTGAAGTTCATGGCTCTCAAAATTTTGATTGTTCTATTCATCACACTCTGACAAAATCTACTATAACCAAACAATTGCATTCATATAAGAAATCCCTCTAACAATCAAGAAAATAAACAAGTAACATTAAGGTGAAAACAATAAAGAAATCCAAAAGAAAACCAAAGAAAATTATAAGAAAAGTTAAAGAAACTTTATAAAGACGTGAAGAAAACTCAAGTTCAATCAAACAAGGACAAAAGTGAATCTCTCATCTAAACTTGTAACAGAAAAAAAAAAGTTTTAGTTTATCAAAAAATATTTTAGTAAAACTTTCATTAGCAAAAGGAATAAAATTAAAAGCCTTTATAAAACTCAAGTTATGACCTAAACAAGACTCAACTTAGAATCAAACCAAAATAATTTCAACTACTTATAAAATTTTATTCCTGATCGAAATTAAAGTTCAACAGAAAATAAAATATCCAACTTAGTTTAACAGAAAGTATTTTCATTAAATTTTAATAGAAAAAGAAACACTCGAAAAGCTATTATAAAAGCAAAGTCATGGCCTAAACAAAATACAACTTAAATCTGAACCAAAATAAATTTTGTTTATTTATAAGAAAATTTGTTTCTGTTAACTAACATAAACTTAGTTCCATTAAGTTGAAGTGACAAAAAGATTTTTTTTAAATAAAAGCTAAATAACTACTTTTCATTAAAAACAAGCCTAAAAGGTACATATTTGAATCTGATCAAAATATATCAAAACATATATCAAAAATATTTAATTTTTCTCTTGTTAATAAAACATATATAAAACAGTAGCAAAAAGAATTACTCAAAAATATTTTTTTAAGTAAAAGTTATGTCCAAATTGGTGTTTGAATCAAACCTGTTTAGATTCAAATTTAAAACCTTCAAACATAAATACTTTTGAACTTAATAGAAACTACATATTTTTGTGAAACTAATGCAATTGGAATTACTCAATTTGGATTAAAAACATAAAATATATGAGCAATAAAAAACTGAAATCCAATTTGTTTTTAAAATAGAAACAAAAAAAAATGAAAACGCTACGGGTCGGCTTAGGCCACGTGGCGAGTTCCTATTGGGTCGGCTAGCAAGCGAGAACGAGTTGCGGGCAAGCGACCAAAGGCTAAAGGAAAACGCTTCGGTGTTTTAGTGTTTCTAATCGGGCCCGTTCATCTAAGATATGATGGAGGGGATCTGCTGACTTCTGAGGGGAGGAGGAGGATCTCCGGCGAAATCGCCGGTGTGATGAGGCTCGATGGTGAGAGTATGGGGGTGATCATTGAGGCGAGGTCTTTGGAGAGAGAGAGAGCGAGAGGGAAGAAGCTCGAGCAGATGGAGAGAGAGAGAGAGAGAGCGAGGCTTAGAGACACGATGGTGAGAGAGAGAGAGAGAGTCGATGGTGGAGAGAGAGAGAGAGAGAGAGAGAGAGAGAGAGAGAGAGAGAGAGAGAGAGAGAGAGAGAGAGAGAGAGAGAGAGAGAGAGAGAGAGAGAGGGTAGAGGTTGGGGTTTGGGGCGGAACGGGCGCGGCAGGGTTCGGGTTTTATAGGGGTGTGTTGTGGGGAAGGGGGCGAGGCTAGAACGGAAATGATCCTCGAGGGGATTCAGTGCGGACGTGGGCTCCGGCGAGAGAAGAAAGGGGAAAAAGAAGAAGAAGGAAGGAGGAGATCGGGCGGTTGGTATGTCCCATGCATCAGCGAAAGAAAGGAAAAGGAAAGGAATCGGTGGCCGAAGCAAAGGGGATTCACGCGCAGGTGCTCTGAGCTGGGCCGGCTGGCTAGATGGGCCTGGGGATGTGCACTTTTTTTGGTTAAAATGATGTTTCCTTTTATCTTTTCACAACAAATAAGAGTGGCGCAAAACAAATTCAAATGAACTCCAAATTTAATAAAAACTTGCACAAAAATACATTACATATATAGGCCACTGTAAAAATAAATAAAAATACATTTTATTTTGCCAAAATAAATAAAAAAACTACTAAAATTCAAACAGTGCTTCTGTTGCAAAAAAATCAGTAAAAATGGTTTCAAATATCAAAATGGTTTCAAATTTATTTTCTCCTTGTTTTCATTTGTTGGGAATCATATTACCCTCATTTCCATATATTTATTTTTAGGAAAAAATAATTTTATTAAACCCCTAAATGAGCTTGAATTTGAATTTCAAATCTCTTCCAAAGCTTCTATGTTTTTCCTTGATCAAATATATTTGAAATTTCCTCTGAATTTTGAAGGGTCATATTCCTTCTCTCTTTTTGAATACATTTTCAGAGAAAAATTGGAACTCAATTAAAGTCAAATGAAAATGAGGTTTCATAAATAACTAAAGGGACTTCCAATAACTTTAAATGAGCTTTCAAAATGTTACTTTTAGACTTCTGAAAGTGCAATAATCCCCGAGTGGTTTTGGTAATTAATAACAACATATAAGTCATTAATATAATGCTCATTGATAATAGATTCCGAGAAGATCAATAATTGGCATGGCAAGGACTAGTGATTGTGGACCCGTCAAAATGCTAGGGACAAGAATTGGCAAAGCTCCAAGACTCTTTATTTTTAGTTAAGTGATCCAAGATCACACTGAGCCCATAGGAAAGCCAATACTATTAAAAGGGTATGAGGTTTTGATCATGACTCAATTGCTCAAGTGCATAGTGATATTGCTCCAAAAATCACTATGTCTTCATTGCATTTGATTTCACCAATCCTGCCTTTAGATTCATATGCAAAGTCTTTACTTAACGCTGCTCAACTCTTAGAATTGCATGTGTAGGGTGTTCTTGACTTGGTAGAATTGCTAACACTTGCCCACAACTAAAATTGGGAAAAGGATAAGTTTTTATTTGGTCAAGTAGTCCAATCACACCCTCTAGACATACTTTCGATCCTACAAGTGGTATCAGAGGTTTGGTCTCCATTGCATTGGTTTCACAGCCTAGGAGAGTATGGCATCTAGTGAGGGATTTAACACCGTCGAGGTCCATATTTTGATGGTAAAAACTTTCCTATTGGAAGCATAATATGAAAATGCATATTCTTGGTCATAACCCCGTCGTTGGGTTGTTGTTTGTGTTGGCTTGCAAGGTGAATTCTTTGAGGATGGCGATGAACCAGATCGTGAAGCAACCGCAGAAGAATTGAAGATGTTATAATACAACGCTCAAGCATGTGACATTCTCTTCAACGGTTTGTGCCCCGAAGAGTTGAACAAGATTAGCTGCCTCGAGAATGCAAAGGAAATTTGGGATGCTTTGTTTGATATACATGAAGGTACCGAATCCATCAAGGAATCCAAGTTGGATGTGCTTCAAAGTCAACTTGACAAGTTCAAGATGAAGGATGGTGAAGGAGTCGCTGAAATGTACTCTAGGCTTGCTCTCACCACAAATGAGATTGCCGACTTAGGAAGTGAAGAGATGACCGACAAGTTCATCAACAAGAAGATCCTTAGAGCCTTGGGTGGAAAATATGATACCGTGTGCACATTGATCTAAATGATGCCCAATCACAAAGATCTCAAGCCCACGAAGTCATTGGAACGATTGTTGCTCATGAGATGTCACTTAAGGACAAGGAGGAGCTCCACAACAAGTCAAGTGTTGCATACAAAGCTTCACTACTAGGGAAAAGCCTAGCAGCAGTGCGGGTTTTGGGCCTATTAGTAGCGCGGGGGCCGGCGCTACTAATAAGGCGCTACAGCTAACTTATAGCAGTAGCGCGGGTGCCACCCGCGCTACAACTAATGTATAGCAGTAGCGTGGGTAAAAACCCGCTACTACTAATTTGTAATCTCTGATTTTTTTTTTGAATTTTTTCGAATTTTTTTTTCATTTTTCCCCTAATTTTCAAATTTCTGAATTATTTTAACCTCAAATCTCTAATAACCCATCATCGCTGCTAAATTTAATCTCTAATCACCCCTCATCATTCCAAATCATCTAACTTCCCGGACGGTCACCCATCCTCTCACTACTCCAGCTTGAGCACGCTTAACCGGGTTCTATTCTCCCTCGTTTCCAAATGCACTTGTTGTTTTCTGACAGGTTGTAAGATGTCAATCCTATTAACCTCGGGAATTTAGCTTGAGCATGTAGTGACACATTTCACTGTTTGAGTTTGAAACCATTGTTCTAAAAAATTAGTAACACTAATATTTCTTGAATAATTAGTTTGACCCACAGTTTGACCATAGTTTGACCAGATTTGACCACAGTTTGACCAGATTTGACCAAAATTCAAAAAAACTAAAATAATTATTTAGTAACACTAATATTCTTGAATAATTAGTTTGACCATAGTTTGACCAGATTTAACAAAATTAAAAAAACTGAAATTTGATGAATTTTTTGCCTCCGGATCTTAAAAGCCCGTAACTTTTTACATTAGGCTTTTGAGGATTTTAAAATGTTTAACGGGTTCCCCGTTAAATTGGATGTAACTTTTGAGTAGATGATTTTTCATATAAAAACTTTTTCATCCGAGTTCAGTATGCAAAAGTTATGGCCATTTACAAATTTCGGAGAGATTTACATAAATAAAGTCGAAATTCATATTTGTAAATTTTCCCAACAACTAGACCACATATCACATGGGAAACTTATTTTATTTTATTTTTTTTGACATTTTTATCATTTTCTTTTAATTTTTTTTAAAACTGAAAAGGCGGTCCACAGGGGGGGGGGTAGACTTTGACAAATATGCCATACCCCGCGCTACTAGTATGACAGACGATTAGCAGTAGCGCGGGTTTATAACCCTCGCTACTACTAAGTTGATAGCAGTAGCGCGGGATTATTACAATCGCTACTACTATGGCATGGTCCAGGGGCCACTTAGTAGTAGCGAGGTTAAAACCAGCGCTCTGCTATCAACTTAGTAATAGCGAGGTTAAAACCCGCGCTACTACTATGGCATATCCTGGGGGGCACGGTAGAGACCGCTTAGTAATGTGAGGGTTACAAACCCGCGCTGCTGCTATCAACTTAGTAGTAGCGAGGTTTAAAAACCCGCGCTGCTAGTAAGTAGCAGTAGCGAGGGTTTTTAACCCTCGCTGCTGCTAAGATTCTGTGTATAGCCTTTTCCCTAGTAGCGCTTCAAGTATTGCTCCCACATCATCAAGTGACAAGCTAGTATCCAATGAGGATATAAGCCTAATGGTGAAGAACTTCAACAAATCTATAAGAACAGAAGAAAAAAGAGAAGCTCCAACTCAAGACCCTATGAGCAAAGATCGTCAAGTCGTAACCGTAATAGCTACAATTGTGGAAGACCCGATGTAACGCCCCGAGACCGACGCTCCAGAAGACTTCCAGCTACTCCGAGTTTCGTCGTGTGATTTGTTTTGTTTGTTGCATCATTTGCATTGCATGCCATCATGTCATTTATTTATTTTAAAAAAACTCAACTAAATAAATCGTATGGATTTTTTCGATCCATTTAAATCGAGGGAATTCACTTGTGATTTCTCTTTATAACATATTAAAGCCTCTCAATATTATTAGTGAGCTATATTAAATATTCCACTAATTCGAAATCACCCATAAACACACTTGCAAAATAATTTCGTTCCTTTTCTGCTTCAAGTTTGGTCTCCACCTTGCCCATAAATTATTTCGTCATTTTCCGGAGCTCCACCAAAAATCCGAACATTTTTGGACACTGCGGAATCCTAGTCCTAGTTCAAACCCATTTGAATTAAATTCAAATGTGTTTGAATTTAAATCTTTCAATCATGCCTCTTTCTATTTTCTTGGAGCGAGCATATTTTTTGAGTCAGGAAAATTACCCGCATCTTAAATTCTTCCTCTAAACCTTTTCTTCTTTCTTTCCTTTTCTTTCTCTCTTATTTTTTCTCTCTTCTGTCATGTGTGTGAGGGAGAGAGAGATTCTAGGCCGGCCCAGTCTTCCTAAGCCTAGCAGCCTTGCCGCCCAGCAACCAGGCCGGCCCATTTACATCATGGCCCAGCCGCGCCCCTCCTAACCCTAGCCCGACCGATCCAAACATCCCCTGCCCAATCCCATCTCTCCCTCGTCTCCTCCCTCGCGCCGTCACCACGCACGAGCGTGCTCCTGCGCCCGATCCCCTCACTACCGTGGCCGCTCCCCTCAATCCCCCCTTCCTCCTGACGCCGCCAGAGAGAGAGGGCAGCGAGCTCCGGCGCCCGATCCCCTTGTCGCGTCTCCTCGTCTACCCGGTGCCTTCGCCTCGTCAGCTCCAGCCAGGGGGAGAAGATCCTCCCGCGCAGCGCCAATCCCCATCTCTTCCCGAGCACCTTCTCCCCTCGGCCTCCTCCTCGAGCGCCTCCTCCACCCCGCAACCATGCCCCGTCGCCCCTCCGGTCGCTGCGACCAGGAGCGCCGCCGCCCTCAACCCTCCTCACCGTCGTCCATGGCCACGCCGCCTTCGCGCCTCCCCGTCGACCACCGGAGCCCGCCGCCGCTGCCGGATCAGGCTGTGCTTCGCCGGGGACCTCCTCTGTGCCCCTTCTCGCCCTCCCTCCTCGTGCCAGGGAGAGGAGCTCCCTCTTCCTCGTCGTCCTTGGCTCGTCATCACTCCGGCGCCCGTTCCCAGCCCCGGCCGCCCTCTGCCTTGGACTCAGGTAGCAGCCATGCCCATGCTGCTGCCTTGCCTTGCTCGCGCCCTGCCTCTTGGTGTCCTTTTCCACCACCACATCGTGGCCGGTTTTGTTGTTTCATTGTCGGGCATGAGTTGCCTTGCTGCTGTCCTCCAGAGGCCCTTTTGTCTTTCTTTGTTTTGGATCGGCCAGTACAAGACGCCAAGTACCAGGAACACCAAGGCCATCTTCGAGATTTCCGCCAAGTTCCACTCATGTCGGCAAGACTCGCAAGTCGGACCCCGAACGATCGACGTCTCTGGACCGTGTACAACTACCGTCGCATACGAAGGCGTTGGAGTCATCAAGTACCTCGGCGCCAAGACCGTGTACCACTACTTCCTCTACGCCGACATATACGACTATGAAGCGTGAACAACGACTTCCCACTCGACATGAGTACAACTACTTCCATGGCGTCCGTGAACGCCTACTTCCTCTACACGCTCGAACTCGACCCGCTCGAAAATGCACGCTACAAAGGTATAACCAACGAGACGATGCCCGTGAACGAATGCATGTTGTATGAGAGGCACCCTATGTTTGGACCGTGTCCGAATTGTTCCTTGCACGTTCGCCGTAAGCCATGCCACCATTATGTGGGACACCTGGAATCCGGGATCACCCCACCATCCGTGCACACATCCACACGCCTCCTTTTTGCACCGGTATCTCCGTGAGCTACCGGAACCGATATGTTGCCGTGGCATCGTTTTCGGATATGCTACCGTGGCATCATTTTCGGATATGTTGCCGTGGCACCATTTCCGTTTCACCGCCGTGGCACCTTTTTCCTTCCGCCATGGCGACTAATGCCTCGTTTCATGCTCTTGTCAACGTTTTCATAAAAATTGCATAACACTTGTATATGTCATCCGCATCATGATAACAACAATTAAAATGTTTAAAATTGTTGTTTGCTTTAATTGCTAAATGACATATGGGGATTTTCCGGAATTGTTGTTTGTTGTTCCGGCCTCATTTAAACTTGCCTAATTGTTAGTTTAATTATGCTTCACCTCTTGCCATGTTAACCAACATTTAATCTTGTCTTGTTCATAACCGAGAGAGAAACTAAATAATTGATGTGGTGTTTCGTCAGTATGCAACTCGTTGCATATTGAGCTCCACTTAACTTGTAGTATTGTTTGTTGCATTTTGCCATGCCATGCCTCTTTAAACCGGTCATGCATCATACTTGGTTGTGCATCGTGCCAGGATTATGTGATGGTTGTTTACCATGTTGTTTGTTTCTTTCCGGGTTGCTCCTCTCGTTAGCTTCGGTTTCGTTCCGGAGTTTTGAGGATTCGATCGACTACGTTAGTTTGTCTTCTTCATGGATTCGTTCTTCTTCCTAGCGGGATCTCAGGCAAGATGATCATACCCTCGAAATCACTACTATCTTTGCTATGCTAGCTTGCTCGCTCTTTTGCTATGCCAATGCTACGATGCCTACCATTTGCTTGTCAGCCATCCCAAATTGCCATGAACCTCTAACCTTTGACACCTTTCCTATGCAAACCACTGTTTGGCTATGTTACCGCTTTTGCTCAGCCCCTCTTATAGCGTTGCTAGTTGCAGGTGAAGTTGAAGATTTCTCCATGGTGGACAGGATTTTGTTGGGATATCACAATATCTCTTATATTATTAATGCATCTATATATTTGGTAAAGGGTGGAAGGCTCGGCCTTATGCAGTGTTTTGTTCCCTCTTGCCACCCTAGTTTCCGTCATACCGGTGTTATGTTCCCGGATTTTGCGTTCCTTACGCGGTCGGGTGATTTATGGGACCCCCCTGACAGTTCGCTTTGAATAAAACTTGTCCAGCAAGGCCCAACCTTGGTTTTACCATTTGCCTCACCTAGCCCTTTTTTTCCCTTGGGTTTCGGAGCCGAGGGTCATCTTTATTTAGCCCCCTGGGCGGTGCTCCTTCGAGTGTTGGTCCAACTGAAGCGATGTCCGGCGCCCCTGGGCAAACGAGGTCTATGCCAACCGACGTCGGCTCATCCGGTGTGCCCTGAGAACGAGATATGTGCAGCTCCTATCGGGATTTGTCGGCACAATGGGAGGTCTTGCTGGTCTTGTTTTACCATTGTCGAAATGTCTTGATGTACCGGGATTCCGAGACTGATCGGGTCTTCCTGGGTGAAGGTCTATTCCTTCGTTGATCGCGAGAGCTTGTCATTGGCTAATGGGCTAAGTTGGGACACCCCTGCAGGGTATAAACTTTCGAGAGTCGTGCCTGCGGTTATGTGGCAGATGGGAATTTGTTAATGTCCGGTTGTAGAAAAGCCGAAGTTGACCTTAATTAAAATACATCAACCGTGTGTGTAACCGTGATGGTCTCTTTCCGGCGGAGTCCGGGAAGTGAACACGGTGTTGGAGTTATGCTTGACGTAGGTTGTTATAGGATCACTTCTTGATCATACTTTTATCGACCGTGCTTTGCCTTCTCTTCTCGCTCTCTTTTGTGATTGTAGCCACCATATATGCTAGTCGCTTGCTGCAGCTCCACCTCATGCCTTTACCTTACCCATAAGCTTAAATAGTCTTGATCTCATGGTGCGAGATTGCTGAGTCCTCGTGACTCACGGATACTTCAAAACCAGTTTGCGGTGCCGATGTTACCGAAAGCGGTGGCGCAACCAAGCTCAAGGAGGAGCTCGATGAAGATCTTGCCCTTTGTGTTGTTTCGTTCTAGTTGATCGATAGTGGAGCCCGGTTGGGGTCGATCGGGGACCTTTATGCATTTGGGGTTCTTCTTTTATTTTGGTTCCGTAGTCGGACCTTGATTGTATCTGGATGATGTAATGCTTTATTCATGTAATTGTGTGAAGTGGCGGTTGTAAGCCAACTATGTATCTCTTCCCCTTATGTATTACATGGGTTGTGTGAAGATTACCTCACTTGCCACATTGATTTCAATGCGGTTATGCCTCTAAGTCGTGCTCCGACACGTGGGAGATATAGCCGCATCGAGGGCGTAACAAGTTGGTATCAGAGCCTTCCCCGACCTTAGGAGCCCCACTGCTTGATCGTTTTTAGCGACCGAGTTGTGTCTAGAAAAATGTTTTGAGTCATTTAGGATTATATATATATCAGAGAGTTAGGAATTCTTTTTACTCCCCAGTCTCTTCATCGCTCTGGTAAGGCATCCTGACGTAGAGTTTTGACTTTTCTCTTCTCAAATTTCACTAATTTTTTTTAGGATCACGCGGGTATCTTAGAATCGTTCCGATGGTTTTATGATGACAACATTGTCTTGGTTGCCTCCGTCAGCGGGGTTTTTCTTGGAGGTGTCCGGGGAGTTGAGCTCCAAGGTGTTGTCGTCATAATTTTATCGTTGCGATTCTGGAATACACGAGTTTAATCGCCGACATCGAAAATCTCTTTTATGCGGTTGTTGGTGAGATAACCTGATAACCCGATCTTGAGGTGAGTGCGGAGTATTGCCATGACTTGTATAACGGATGCTTTTTGAAGGTTGAGGTACCACGATTTTGAAGGTTTCTTGGTTATGTGTTGTGGATGGATCTGACTTGGATGTAGGTATTGTTAGTTTGGGTGAGATATATTGCTTCCCCTCTATCCCCAACACCAGATTGCATAACCAGAAAGTTTCGGGAGTTTTATAGGTGGGAATTCAACTAGCTCCTAGAATATCTTTTCGACAGATGCATGATATGAGATTGGGTAAATCTCTATCATATGTTTGTTCCGGCTTATTCTGCAAGCCAGTCCTTTGTTTTTGTTTTGAGTTGTGGTATTCGAGTTGCTTCAATGTCAAGTGCTGATTCCATACCTTTCCGAAATGGTGTTCTCATACTCCGATGTGAATACCAATCCTTCTCGATAATCGAGATTGTCATGTCAATCCTTTTCAACCGGCGTGTTTCTCTTCAAGTGGATCCGATCACTTCAACATCAGCAAGACCAATTATCATTTCTTCTCAACGGTGTTTGTTTCATCCGTCTCTAAGTTGCCTTTGTTTTTTCCCGCCCACCCACCCTTTTTCCTCAAGGACTAAGATTTCTTTACCAAGTATCCTTTTATTTTTGTGAAGTTTCTCCATTCTTTTCCGTCAATGTTCTTACCCGGTGGTTCTCAAGAAGATGTTCTACTAGTTCGTCATTCGTCATTCCTTTCTCTTCTCCGGTGGATTCAAGTCAAGTTTTGTTGATCATACCTTTTTCCTCATTTTAATGTCTTCTCATACCGGTGCACCTCATTATCATTCTACTTCTCGCTATTTGTTATTCCGGAGTGCTCAAGATATCTCGAAGATTCGTGTTTCCACTCTGCATTCGTTCAAGCTCTTTCGAGATTGGTATCTCATTCAAGTAATTTAATTCAACCGGTGCAATATCTCTTTAAATCTTTTCAGCGGTGTTCTTTTGAGTGGGCCCTAACCCACGGGTCTTTTCGAGGATCTTACGACTCTTCTATTTTCCCGAGCTATCCTAAATTCTTCTCCAAGTTTGGCGTAAGGATGAGTTATCATCGGTCAAATGCTTTTCTCAAGATCTTTCAAATTCTTTTCATAGTTGGCTCAACCTCTTCGCTTTTGATTCTTCCGGTGTGCCTCAATAATTCTTGGTGGTGTTTCTCGTTGTCATTCTCATCATTTGAAGACCGAAGAAGAGTTTCTCTTTAATCTTGCTCTATTCTCTTCAAGATCCATGGTGCTAGCTTGTTGCCATCCTCTCATAATTGTTTTCGATTGTGAGAATCTCTTTCACCCATCCGGAGCATTTTAGGAGTCTTTTCAGTTTCATTCTTTGAAGCCCATCATCTCAGTATTATTCATTCAAGCTTTCAGCTCTCGTTCTCCAAATCATACTGGTGCATCATTCAAGTATTCTCTAATCAGCTCGTGATCTATTCGTTCATTTGTATCTAAATACCCTCAAGCACCTTCGTTCATTTGCTAATTCTTACCGGTGATGCACCCTACTTGATCATTTTCAATTCTTACGGTGGTTCTTTCAAGATCTCTCTTCCTTGTTCATCATATCAATTCATTTGTTGTTCCAATCCTACCGGTGGTTCGTTGAAGACCTTCTCAAGTTTTGATATATCTCTTTTAATCCTTTCTACGAGAATAAGTAGTATGGCAAATCCGTTGATTGTCATCAATTTAATTGGTGAAGGATAAGCATAACATAATTCTTATTCTTGTTCATCCAAGTGATTAATTCTTTATTCCGGAGGCCTTAAAATTCTCGGTTTCAGTTGTTTCATCTTTTCTTTTCCCGGAGTTCCAAGCTCTAATTATCACGAAGATCCATCTAAATCATTGCAAGACTTCACCTTGTGTTTTCAACTTTCCTTTGGTTGGATCTTTCTTTTATTAATAGAGTTCTTCATGGAGGCTCTACATGGTGGTTCGTCAAGGATTCTTTTCATTCTTCAATTGTTCATCAAGTTTTCTCTCGAAGTTATGATCCGCCAAGCTATACTCAAAATTAAACATGGTGCTCAACACATGTTTTGTTTTGAGGAGATCAAGTATTTTTCATCTTGCATTCCAAAGTGCAATTCTTTCTACCTTATCTTCTGAGGTGGTGTTAGGTCATTCTTGATAACTTCCCTTTCGTGTTTCTTGATTCACAAGTTTTCAAGAGTGACATATTTAAATCCATCATTTTCTCTGTTCAAGAGATCTTTTCAACCGTTAATCTCTTCATTGGAGTTATCTTGGTATAGATTTCACCTAAAAGCCTTCCATTGGGAATGTTGCTATTTGTGGTGCTTGCCAATGATCCAAGTTATCTCTTTATCATCTTGGTGGAAGAAGTGTTCATCTCTTCGTCGATCTAAAGCTAGCAATGGTTTCCATTAGTGGTCGGTTGTCACCTCATAGTGTTGAGATGTTTCCATAAGCCCACCACAAGCTTATTCTTTTCGCTGTTGGTTTTCCAACAACTCCGTTATAACCTTGTTTGCAAGGATGCTTTCCAAGTTCATTTGTGGCAGAAGTTGGCATTTTCTGCTCCATTCTTTTATTCCAATGGTCTATCTTCTATTCTTTCGTTATGGAGACATTGTGATGTTGTGCTCTTCACCCATCACCTCATTTTGTGAAGATCGTGTTCTTTTCTTGCTTGTCCATTTAACCGGACTGTTGTATCATCTCTTCAATATATTTTCATCTCATCAAGTTTTCTTCTCTTTTCTACCGGAGTGCTGTCCAAATTCTGTCATTCTTGTTCCTTGGCTATCTCATTATACCGAGGTGGTCATATTCTTTTCGTTCGTGAAGCTCTTATTTCCATGTCTTTCAACCTTCAAGTTCTCGTATCTTGCTTGTTCCTCTTTTCTAACGGATTGTTTGCAATCTCGTTCATCTCTGTTATACTCTTTCTTTTAAATTGCTCAACCTCTCAAGGTTCATGGTTTCACTCGTTGGTCAAAGAAGCAACTTAGTTTTACCTTTCTTTTTCTCTTCCGTTTTCCCTCCGGTGCCATTCTAGATCTCGGGACGAGATCCTCTTGTAGTGGTGGAGTGTTGTAACGCCCCGAGACCGACGCTCCATAAGACTTCCAGCTACTCCGAGTTTCGTCGTGTGATTTGTTTTGTTTGTTGCATCATTTGCATTGCATGCCATCATGTCATTTATTTTGTTAAAAAAACTCAACTAAATAAATCGTATGGATTTTTTCGATCCATTTAAATCGAGGGAATTCACTTGTGATTTCTCTTTATAACATATTAAAGCCTCTCAATATTATTAGGGAGCTATATTAAATATTCCACTAATTCAGAATCACCCATAAACACACTTGCAAAATAATTTCGTTCCTTTTCTGCTTCAAGTTTGGTCTCCACCTTGCCCATAAATTATTTCGTCATTTTCCGGAGCTCCACCAAAAATCCGAACATTTTTGGACACTGCGGAATCCTAGTCCTAGTTCAAACCCATTTGAATTAAATTCAAATGTGTTTGAATTTAAATCTTTCAATCATGCCTCTTTCTATTTTCTTGGAGCGAGCATATTTTTTGCGAGTCAGGAAAATTACCGCATCTTAAATTCTTCCTCTAAACCTTTTCTTCTTTCTTTCCTTTTCTTTCTCTCTTATTTTTTTCTCTCTTGTCATGTGTGTGAGGGAGAGAGAGATTCCAGGCCGGCCCAGTCTCCCTAAGCCTAGCAGCCTTGCAGCCAAGAACCAGGCCGGCCCATTTGCATCATGGCCCAGCCGCGCCCCTCCTAACCCTAGCCCGACCGGTCCAAACATCCTCTGCCCGATCCCATCTCTCCCTCGTCTCCTCCCTCGCGCCGTCACCACGCACGAGCGTGCTCCTGCGCCCGATCTCCTCGCTACGTGGTGGCTGCCTCGATCCCCCTTCCTCCTGCGCGCGCCCGAGAGAGAGGCGTGAGCTCGGCGCCCGATCCCCTCGTCGCGTCTCCTCGTCTACCCGGCGCCTTCGCCTCGTCAGCTCCAGCCAGGGGGAGAAGATCCTCCCACGCAGCGCCAATCCCCATCTCTCCCCGAGCACCTTCTCCCCTCGGCCTCCTCCTCGAGAGCCTCCTCCACCCCGCAACCATGCCCCATCGCCCCTCCGGTCGCTGCGACCAGGAGCGCCGCCGCCCTCAACCCTCCTCACCGTCGTCCATGGCCACGCCGCCTTCGCGCCTCCCTGTCGACCACCGGAGCCCGCCGCCGCTGCCGGATCAGGCTATGCTTCGCCGGGGACCTCCTCTGTGCCCCTTCTCGCCCTCCCTCCTCGTGCCAGGGAGAGGAGCTCCGTCTTCCTCGTCGTCCTTCGGCTCGTCATCACTCCGGCGCCCGTTCCCAGCCCTGGCCGCCCTCTGCCTTGGACTCAGGTAGCAGCCATGCCCATGCTGCTGCCTTGCCTTGCTCGCGCCCTGCCTCTGGGTGTCCTGTTGCACCACCACATCGTGGCTGGTTTTGTTGTTTCATTGTCGGGCATGAGTTGCCTTGCTGCTGTCCTCCAGAGGCCCTTTTGTCTTTCTTCATTTTGGATCGGCCAGTACAAGACGCCAAGTACCAGGAACACCAAGGCCATCTTCGAGATTTCCGCCAAGTTCCACTCATGTCGGCAAGACTCGCAAGTCGGACCCCGAACGATCGACGTCTCCTGGACCGTGTACAACTACCGTCGCCCCGAAGACGTTGGAGTCATCAAGTACCTCGACGCCGAAGACCCGTGTACCACTACTTCCTCTACCGCCGACATGTACGACTACGAAACATGAACAATGACTTCCCACTACGACACGAGTACAACTACTTCCACGACGTCCCGTGAACGCCTACTTCCTCTACACCGCTCCGAACTCGACCCGCTCCGAAAATGCACGCTACAAAGGTATAACCAACAAGACGATGCCCGTGAATGAATGCATGTTGTATGAGAGGCACCCTATGTTTGGACCGTGTCCGAATTGTTCCTTGCACGTTCACCGTAAGCCATGCCACCATTATGTGGGACACCCGGAATCCGGGATCACCCCACCATCCGTGCACACATCCGCACGCCTCCTTTTTGCACCGGTATCTCCGTGAGCTACCGGAACTGATATGTTGCCGTGGCATCGTTTTCGGATATGCTGCCGTGGCATCATTTTCGGATATGTTGCCGTGGCACCATTTCCGTTTCACCGCCGTGGCACCTTTTTCCTTCTGCCATGGCGACTAATGCCTCGTTTCATGCTCTTGTCAACATTTTCATAAAAATTGCATAAAACTTGTATATGTCATCCGCATCATGATAACAACAATTAAAATGTTTAAAATTGTTGTTTGCTTTAATTGCTAAATGACATATGGGGATTTTCCGGAATTGTTGTTTGTTGTTCCGGCCTCATCTAAACTTGCCTAATTGTTAGTTTAATTATGCTTCACCTCTTGCCATGTTAACCAACATTTATTCTTGTCTTGTTCATAACCGAGAGAGAATCTAAATAATTGATGTGGTGTTTCGTCAATATGCAACTCGTTGCATATTGAGCTCCACTTAACTTGTAGTATTGTTTGTTGCATTTTGCCATGCCATGCCTCTTTAAACCGGTCATGCATCATACTTGGTTGTGCATCATGCCAGGATTATGTGATGGTTGTTTACCATGTTGTTTGTTTCTTTCCGGGTTGCTCCTCTCGTTAGCTTCGGTTTCGTTCCGGAGTTGTGAGGATTCGATCGACTACGTTCGTTTGTCTTCTTCATGGATTCGTTCTTCTTCCTAGCGGGATCTCAGGCAAGATGATCATACCCTCGAAATCACTACTATCTTTGCTATGCTAGCTTGCTCGCTCTTTTGCTATGCCAATGCTACGATGCCTACCATTTGCTTGTCAGCCATCCCAAATTGCCATGAACCTCTAACCTTTGACACCTTTCCTATGCAAAACCTTTGTTTGGCTATGTTACCGCTTTTGCTCAGCCCTCTTATAGCGTTGCTAGTTGCGGTGAAGTTGAAGATTTCTCCATGGTGGACAGGATTTTGTTGGGATATCACAATATCTCTTATATTATTAATGCATCTATATATTTGGTAAAGGGTGGAAGGCTCGGCCTTATGCAGTGTTTTGTTCCACTCTTGCCGCCCTAGTTTCCGTCATACGGTGTTATGTTCCCGGATTTTGCGTTCCTTACAGCGGTTGGGTGATTTATGGGACCCCCCGACAGTTCGCTTTGAATAAAACTTGTCCAGCAAGGCCCAACCTTGGTTTTACCATTTGCCTCACCTAGCCCTTTTTTCCCTTGGGTTTCGGAGCCGAGGGTCATCTTTATTTAGCCCCGGGCGGTGCTCCTTCAGTGTTGGTCCAACTTTGGCGATGTCCGCGCCCACTGGCAACCAGGTCTATGCCAACCCGACGTCTGGCTCATCGGTGTGCCACGAGCGAGATATGTGCAGCTCCTATCGGGATTTGTCGGCACAATGGGAGGTCTTGCTGGTCTTGTTTTACCATTGTCGAAATGTCTTGATGTCTGGGATTCCGAGACTGATCGGGTCTTCTGGGTGAAGGTCTATTCCTTCGTTGATCGCGAGAGCTTGTCATTGGCTAATGGGCTAAGTTGGGACACCCTGCAGGTATAAACTTTCGAGAGTCGTGCTGCGGTTATGTGGCAGATGGGAATTTGTTAATGTCGGTTGTAGAAAAGCGAAGTTGACCTTAATTAAAATACATCAACCGTGTGTGTAACCGTGATGGTCTCTTTCCGTGAGTCAGGAAGTGAACTCGATGTTGGAGTTATGCTTGGCGTGGGTTGTTATAGGATCACTTCTTGATCATACTTTTATCGACCGTGCTTTGCCTTCTCTTCTCGCTCTCTTTTGCGATTGTAGCCACCATATATGCTAGTCGCTTGCTGCAGCTCCACCTCATGCCTTTACCTTACCCATAAGCTTAAATAGTCTTGATCTCGCGGGTGCGAGATTGCTGAGTCCTCGTGACTCACGGATACTTCAAAACCAGTTTGCGGTGCCGATGTTACGAAGCGGTGGCGCAACCAAGCTCAAGGAGGAGCTCGATGAAGATCTTGCCCTTTGTGTTGTTTCGTTCTAGTTGATCAGTAGTGGAGCCCAGTTGGGGTCGATCGGGGACCTTTGTCGCATTTGGGGTTCTTCTTTTATTTTGGTTCCGTAGTCGGACCTTGATTGTATCTGGATGATGTAATGCTTTATTCATGTAATTGTGTGAAGTGGCGGTTGTAAGCCAACTATGTATCTCTTCCCCTTATGTATTACATGGGTTGTGTGAAGATTACCTCACTTGCGACATTGCTTTCAATGCGGTTATGCCTCTAAGTCGTGCTCCGACATGTGGGAGATATAGCCGCATCGAGGGCGTTACACCCGAACACTACTCCAATGAGTGCACGGAACCTCGCAAGACAAGAGATGAATCGTATAGAAGGAAGAACATAAGAGATGAATCCCCTCATTGAGGGAGAAGGAGTACAAATGATCGTTATTAGAGAAGACCTTCTCGAAGAAACAAGGATTCGAATAGGAAAGACAAGTCAACCAGGAGCTACTCTAGAAGAAGACAACAAGTTCATGTTGCTGAATGGGTATCAAACTCCGACTCCGACAACCACTCCGAGAGAAGTTATCACTCCAACACTGACTATAGTCAAGATGAAGGTGTTGCCGAACTTGCTCTGGTATCCTCCAACTCGTATGATCTATTTGATTCACCAACTGAAGGAATTGGAAGATGCTTCATGGCTAAAGGCCCCAAGGTATCACATCCCGAGTATCTTGATTTCAATAGTGACGAGGATGATTTCCTAGGTGATGACGAGTTTCTTCTTGATAAAACTAGTTATGTGAGCTATAATGAACTTGCTAGTAATCATGATAGTCAAGGTGAAATGAATGCAAATTCTAAGAAGCAGATTGAGTGTCTAACTAAAGAACTAAACAATCTTAAGTTAGCTCATGAAACAACTCAAAGAAGATCATAGTGAGCTCCTAAGAACTCATGAGAAGCTAAATTTAGAGAAACAACATGAGCTTCTAAAAGCAATCGATGATGATCTTAGAAAGAAGAGTTCTTATTACATTTCCAAACATCTTCTCTTGTCTACTTTTATGCCACAAGTTAAATCTATGCAATCTAGTAACAAGAGTAATAAAGGTTCTACCTCTAGTAGTAACAATAACAATGCTAAATCCAATGTTGTTGCTTATAGTAGTTCTATTGATTCCACTAATGATTCTCTTAGCCAAGTTACACTTGGGCAAGAAAACAATTTATTGAAAGGAATCATAGAGAAGGGTGTCTACAAGAGCCTTGCCGGGAGTAAGCAATTTGAGGAAATTGTGCGCAAGCAAGGAAGGCACCGGAAGAACCAATGTGTTGGTTTTGAATGAAAGTTCAATGCCAATGGAGTTAAGTGGGAATATGATCAATACCCCAAGACGAAGTTTGTTCCTCAACAAGAGAAGTATGATCCTACTTCCTTTGAGGGGACACAAACTCAAGATGACCTTCCACCTCAAGACCACAAGCTAAAAGGCAAGGGCAAGCTTCAAGAAGAGATTGACTAATTTGAAGAACAAGCTCAAGCCTTGTTCAAGTGGGTTCCCAAGACTTCATCAAGTTCTACTTCATCAAGTACAACTACAACTCCAAGGATTCCCATCGAGTTGATGTGGGTCCCAAAGAGGAATAACTAGAGAGTTCTTGAGGGTGACTCCGCCAAAAGCTTCACTCGCATTCATTTATGGCAAGAACTTGTGCAACCAATTTCAACATCTTGCACTAGTTCATGGAGTCACAAACCCTCTTGTTGGTAAGACAAGGGACAAGGTATTTAATGCATTCATGGACATAATTTTGTGTGCATTTTACTATGTCTATGGATATCTTTGTTTGTTCCTTGTGGGACAAACCCATGTAGGTATTGAAAGTGCATAACTCAAAGGATTGTTCCCACCTTTTGATGGTCTACATCAACATTGAGCATACACACTCGCAACATCTACATGAAGTCATCATCGACAAAAAACAAGGTCTGTTCATCCCTCCTTGGGAGGATATCACATCTAGGGGGGCTTTACTCTAAGACTTGAGCTAAAGCAAGTCTAATGGTGTGAACACATTAATGCTTTATGTAAAAGTGGCAACCCCATTTGTGCTTAGCCGATGAGTATGACCTATGATCAAATTTTCTCATTTGACTACGAAGTCAACATACTCATATATAGATGACCTAGTCATCGCCCATTGTGTTATAGAAGCTAGTTTTGATTGTGCATGTTTGACACATGTTTTATTTGCTATATTATTGTGTGAGCATGTTTCTATGCATATTTCTCATTCGAGAACATCCAAATGTAGTTTGATTGATTTGTTTTTTTAGCGAATTTAATGTACAAGAATGCATAAGCACCTTCTTTAGCTATCTATCTCAGTTTGTCTCAAATTCATTCTTGCGATATCACAAAACATGAACAAGTTCCTATGAGACCGTCCAGGTGAGGTGCACTCGGAACCACTGATCTAATTAGGGATGACTTCCAAAACCTTCTAAGTGCATTTCGGTTAGACCAACTCACTCTTATTCGGTCCCAAAAATTGCATTTGGACTGCCCATATTTCCATCTCGGTAAGACCGATATGAAAAACTCGGCATCACTGATGCTTTCTATCTCTGGCAGTTATCCATCTCGGTGAGACCGATTTTGTTTGGTCGGTACTACTGACAACACACAGGTATATATATATATGCTCGTGGACCGTACGTTGAGAATTTCTTCAAACATTTCACCCCCGCACCCTTTTGCTGTCATCACCCTTGGTCTTCGGGTCATCGCCCTTGTCTCCAACATGCTCTAGCTGCCAGATTCTACTCCCGTCAACAGCAATCTCCTCCGCTGTTGTCGCCATAGCGAATCTTCACCAAGTTAGGATAAGATTCGAACCCCTTCTATGCTCCCAATCTGATTCAATGCACGGAAGGATGCTCCAAGATGTCGCCACTATTTGCAATTTATTGTCGATGAGAAAAATTCCTAGAATTAGGCTCGACTGGAAAATTTAGGTTTAGGGTTTCTTAGATTTCATCTCGGATCGACCGAATTGAGACGACCCGACATCACCGATTTGGCTTCGGCCAGTGCACGCAGTACACTTTGGTGAAAACGAATGGTACTAAATCGGTGTCACCAAGTCTGACTTTTAGTAGCATCATGAGCACTTCGGTGGAACCAGGATCAGCTTCGGTCTAATCAAAATATGGACCCTAGTTTCAGTTGTTGCCTCGGTGCTACCAAAAATTTCAAATCACTAACTCTGAAATGCTCTGTGTGAAAAAATAAAACTGAAGTTTGAATTCAATTTTTTTTCAAAAATAGTTGTGTTTTGTGATGCTCATCCGCTCCACTCTACTTATTCCATTTCACAGGGCCAGTTGTCAACATGTCAGGAGCAAGTGATAGTCAGAACAGGTCAGAAGAGTCCAGTATTGACTTGGATGCAGGAACAAGTGCTGAAGAGAGTTATCATGAAGGAGAGAGGAGTTCTCCTAGTTTGCCCTCTGCTGCCATAAGGACAAAAAAGAATAAAAAATTTGATGATGAGGATGAGGATTTTCAGGTTGATGAGGTCACTTCAAAGAACAAGAAAATTGTTCTAGCCAAGGAGTATGGCAGTGTTGCTAGCTCCAGACCAGGCCGAGGTAAGTCTATGGCCAAAGTGCTGGGAAGAAAAGGGAGAGGAAGCAAACTGCCAATGTGGTGTTCAAGCCCACATCTATGAGGAGGGAAGATGAACCTATTGCGGATGAGCCCCCTCCCAAGCAACAGAAGCTCATGGCAGATGCTATGCCCAAGAGGGCTACTACCACCTCCAAGACTGTTGCTGCCTCCAAGCCTAAGGGGAAGACCACCAGAAAAATCTCAGCTGTAGAGAAGAACAAGGCCCCAATGCTTGAGAGAACTGAGGAAGATGATGTTGAAGCCTTAGTGCTAAGGAAGCTAAGACCCAGACTACCTGAACATGATGATACACATGCATGCTGTAGAGAATGTGAAGGAAAGGAAAGACGAGGTCTAAGGAAAAGGAGAGATTCTGATCCATACTCTGTCAGGAGAAGGACTGTTGTGGACTACCGCTTCTACACCAAGGAGTGACAGAACTTCTATGAGACGGTGCTTCTCGACAAAAATCATGTAGTGAGTGACATGAGATGGGTGGACTGGAAGTTCATCAACAAGAATGAGGATGATTTACCCCATGTTCATGAGGATCTCAAGTCTGTTGGCATTGACGAGTTCATTGGGAAGAAGCTAACTGCATGGAACGACGAGATGATCATGCAATTTTACTCTACAGCTCACTTCTACCCCAATGTCAGGATTTTGTGGATGATCGAAGGTGTCAGATATCAATCTAGTGTGCTTGAATGGGCTACTTTGCTGGGTATTCTTAGGGCTGGGGAGGATGACACTGATTTATATGTCAAGCCTAAGATGGACCACAACTCCATGGCTAATATGTACACTGAAATTCCCAATAAGTACAAGGAGTCTCACAAGCTTGGATCTGTGTATCACTTATTGGCTAGTCTTACTACCTCCAATACAATGATGAGGCATACCTTGATGCCAAAATCAGATGATGAGAAGATGATAAGAGGCCACCCTATCAACATGCTACATCGCATTGATCAACATCAGAAGTTCAATGTTATGGATCGCATAGTTGAAACTGTCAAGAGAATTGATGTAGACCAGAAGAGATCATGTGGCTTTGTGAGGGAGTCCTGGATTAAGGGGTCCTCGGACAGCCGAACTATATACTTTCGCCAGACTGTTGGACTATGAAGATACAAGATTGAAGACTTCGTCCCGTGTCCGGGTGGGACTCTCCTTTGCGTGGAAGGAAAGCTTGGCAATTCGGATATGTAGATCTCCTTCTTTGTAACCGACTCTATGTAACCCTAGCCCCCTCCGGTGTCTATATAAACAGGAGGGTTTGGTCCATAGGACAACAACAATCATAATCATAGGCTAGTTTCTACGGTTTAGCCTCTACGATCTTGTGGTAGATCAACTCTTGTAATACTCATATCATCAAGATCAATCAAGCAGGAAGTAGGGTATTACCTCCATCGAGAGGGCCCGAACCTGGGTAAACAACGTGTCCCCCTCCTCCTGTTACCATTAGCCTTAGACGCACAGTTCGGGACCCCCTACCCGAGATCCGCCGGTTTTGACACCGACATTGGTGCTTTCATTGAGAGTTCCACTGTGTCGTCACGATAAGGCTTGATGGCTGCTTCAATCATCTTCAACGATGCGGTCCAAGGTGAGGTCTTCCTCCCCGGATAGATCTTCGTATTCGGCGGCTCCGTACTGCGGGCCAACTCGCTTGAACATCTGGAGCAGATCGATAGCTACGCCCCTGGCCATCAGGTCAGGTTTGGAAGCTTGAACTATACTGTCGACATCCGCAGAGACTTGATCTTCGACGGACTCGAGCCCATGTCAGGAGCGCCAAACAGTCATGACGAGCATGACTTAGATCTGCCGTCAGACGGTGTTCGGGAGATCGCACCTGCGGCTGCCCCGACCCTTAATCTGGAGCAGATTGCGCCATCCGAGGATGGGTGGATGGACCACGTCACGGAGGCCGCACACTCATCGGCGCTGGAGCCGAGCACAGACTTCACCTCTAAAGACATCTATGTTATCGGATCCTCGGACTCGTCTCCGGCCATAGGATCCGAACTGCGTACATCTGTGCCTATCGAATCTGACTGGCCACCGGTCATAGAGTTTACCTCCACAGATATCTTTCAGCACTCGCCCTTGGGTGACGTGCTAAATTCATTAAGGTCTCTCTCTTTGTCAGGGGACTCTTGGACGAACTATATCCGGCTCGAGTGGGAAGCGGACGACGAAGAAATTCGTTCCCCGCCCACCACCCACTTCATAGCCACTGTCGATGACTTAACCGACATGCTTGACTTTGACTCTAAAGACATCAACGGTATGGATGACGATGCTGGAGATGAACAGGAACCACCGCCCACGGGGCGCTGGACAGCCACCTCATCATATGATATATACATGGTGGACACCCCAAAAGAAAGCAATGGTGAGGACGCAACGGAGGACAATCCCATCAAGCAGCAACCAAAGCCACGACGTAGGCGCCGCTCTAAATCCGGCCACAGTAAAAATAGTGATAACAGCGCAAGAAACAATAATTCCCCGGTCGACTCCAAAGGAAACGACGACCCCATGGACCCAGCGATGGAGCAGGATGAGCCAGGGACGGTGAGCATAGTCCAGAGCCGACATCCGATGACGCCGATCCCAAGGGTAAAATTCATTAACCTGTCTCCGGAGTAGGGCTTGACCAAAAGCTCGTAACTCGCGAGCTTAATGAGCGCTTGATAGTTCGGCTCGTTAAGCTCGTAGCTCGCTTCTTAATGAACAGAGCCAATCATTGATTTCAGCTCGTTAAGCTTAACGAGCTTAACGAGCGAGCTAACGAGTTTCACGAGTAGCTCGTTAAGCTCGTTAGTAACAACACAACACATATTTTAATCTTACGTGACAAACTTTTGTAGCAAGTCAGCCCATATATTCAATCTAATCGACATATGAGGCAACAAACTACTGCATTTCTTTTTATAGTCACCATATTTCATCTTGGAAATCACACCTACACATTCATCATGTATATTGTAACACATTATAATCTATTAACGAGCGCTCGCGAGCGCTCACGAGCTTAACGAGCTTCAAACGAGCCAAGCCGAGCAAGGTTTTCTGCTCGTTAATCTTAACGAGCTTAACGAGCCAAGCCTTAACGAGCACGAGCTTAACGAGTACGAGCTTAACGAGCCGAGTTGCTCGTTAGTCCACCCCTAGGAGAGGAGAACAGTCCGGACGACGATGCACTCATCATCTCGGAAAAACACTTGGAACAAGAGAACCTCCATAGAAGGCTTATTGCCACCGCGAGGAGCTTGAGGAAGCAGAAGCAAAGGCTTAAGGCCGCGCAGGATACGCTCAACCGCAGATGGAACAAAGTGCTTGACATTAAAGAAAAATACGATGGCGATCGCCACACAAAGAGCTATCCAAAGCGCAAGCTGCTGCCCGAATTCGACGACGAGGCTGTAGAGCCCATTCAGCCAAAAAATAAAATGGCCGATCAGCCGGACCGACCACCCCGCGGCCGCGACAGGGCGGCTAATGATGCCGCACACAAGTCAGCACACGATTTACGTGAGCTCCTGGACAAAAAATCCGGTATGGCCAGGTCCATCTATGGATCTAGGAAGCATGCTCCGGCACAGGATCACAACCACCAAAACGATCATATTGATCGAATACCAGCTCGGAATCAACACCGAACACAACAACTGTCGACAGCATGCCATGACACATCCAAATACAGGGTGCTGCGCACCCCGTGTGATTCACCGATGAGGTGCTGGATCATGAATTTCTAGAGGGATTTAAACCCATGAATATAGAGGCATACGACGGAACGACAGACCCGGGGGTCTGGATTGAGGACTTTATCCTCCACATCCACATGGCTTGTGGAGATGATCTCCATGCCATAAAATACCCGCCCCTCAAGTTGAAAGGACCAGCTCGACACTGGTTGAAGAGCCTCCCCGAAAACTCAATTGATAGTTGGGAAGAACTCGAGAATGCTTTTAGGGCCAATTTTCAAGGGACCTTTGTCCGACCTCCAGATGCAGACGATTTAAGTCACATAATTCAACAGCTCGGAGAGTCAGCCCGAAAGCTTTGGACCAGATTTCTCACTAAGAAGAATCGAATCGTCGGCTTCCCGGACGCCGAAGCCTTAGCGGCTTTCAAGCACAGTGTCCGAGACGAATGGCTTGCAAGACACCTCGGCCAGGAAAAGTCGAGGACAATGGCAGCCCTAGCAAGCCTTATGACCCGCTTTTGCGCGGGCGAGGACAGTTGGCTAGCCCGTAGCAGCACCAGCGACCTAGGCACATCCAAAGTCAGGGATGGCACTGGGAAGCCACGACGCAAAAAAAACAAGCGTCAAAACAATGAGGACAGCCTAGATAGCACGGCGGTCAACGTCGCATTCATTGGCTCTCGACCCGGTCAACGGAAAAAGCCATTTAAAGGCAGCAGAGATGGACCGTCCAGCCTAAATAAGATTCTAGACAAATTATGTCAGATTCATGGCACCCCCGAAAAACCTGCAAATCACACCCACAGAGAGTGCTGGGTTTTCAAACAGGCCGGCAAGCTAAACGCCGAACACAAAGGGAGGGAGACGCCAAGTGAAGACAAGGATGAGCCTCGCCAGCCGAACACTGGGGGACAAAAAAAATTCCCACCAGAAGTCAAAACAGTGAATATGATTTACGCAACCCACATACGAAAGAGAAGGCGCAAATGCGCACTCCGAGACATATACGCTGTAGAGCCCGTCACCCCCAAGTTCAATCCGTGGTCGGCCTGCCCGATCACCTTTGATCGCAGGGATCATCCGACTAGTATCCAACACGGAGGATCGGCTGCCTTAGTGCTCGATCCAACAATTGACGGATACCATCTCACCCAAGTCCTTATGGACGGTGGCAGTATTCTCAATCTGATATATCAGGACACTGTCCACAAAATGGGGATAGATCCGTCAAGAATAAGCCAAAGTAATACTACCTTTAAAGGAGTAATACCAGGCGTAGAGGCCCGTTGCACTGGCTCTCTAGTACTAGAGGTTGTATTCGGTTCTCCCGACAACTTCAGAAGCGAAGAATTAATCTTCCACATCGCTCCATTCCGAAGCGGCTATCACGCACTACTCAGAAGAACGGCCTTCGCTCGCTTTAATGCAGTACCACATTACGCCCATCTTAAACTCAAGATGCCTGGTCCACGTGGCGTCATCACAGTTAGCGGAAATATAGAGCGTTCCCTACGTGCAGAAGAATATGTGGCGGCTCTAGCAGCCGAACACTGAACGGCCTCTCCACTCAGAATAAATGATCAGTCGTCAATACCACGAACACGGTTAGACGACTCCGACGCACCACCAGTTGTAACAGCCCAGATAAAACCTGAGCTTGGGTCGATGGATATACCCCCATAGGTGGTGCTAGGGGTCGCCCGCATGTAAAAAATCCCATAGTTTGGCTTGACCCTATTAATACAATAATATATTGCATTTTCATGATTCAGAATAACCAACTTTTTGCACGAAGTCTTTCACCTGGGTTTTTCCTTGTTACAGATGATCATCGTGCTACACCCTTCCAGGATACGGCACAACGGAGGCAAAGGCGCAGACATGCAGCAGGGCCCCGCTCAAAGGTTTCTTTTTAGATTAAGACCCTGCGTAAACCTTTTTTTATGTCTCTTGTTGCTTCATACCCTCCGGACACTTAAAACAACCGGAAGGGATGCTGGCGTTATTGGCATTCCGTCACGCCAGATTAATGCATGCACCTAGAAACTCAGGGCTCATTATCGAGGGCGTTACTCAGCCCAGTATATGTTGTAAAGTCTAAATACCTTAGGGAGTGTTCGGCGTCGCGAGTTTGGCCTTATATGCATCAGCTCCGAATCACGTCTTTGGTCAATAGTTGGGTTTGCCTGGCTCCCGTGTTTTGCTACCTTACGTTCCGCTCTATCGGCTAAGGTGGCACTGGGAGAACTACTGTGATTGTGCCCTGGTTCATCTGGACGAGCACCTCAATAGAGAAAGCCGAAAAGTGATTGTCATGATAAAGCGCGAGACTGGTCAACCACTCGATGACTTAGCAGAATATTCACGATTCCTCTGCATTAACGATGGACCGGTTTCCCGGTCACGTACGAGCACACATCGTATTCGGATGAACGCGGAAGTACGAGGGGCTATATAGTAGCCCCACCATCAAACTCCTATGGCTAAGTGAAAGTGTTAAAGCTATATAGTCTGATTGCCTGGTTCGCCACGCTATCACCTCCTTAATGGACCAAGACGTTGGATCAAGTGTGATTACGCGCTTTTCCGAACACCCGCCCATTATATGCGTGGGGGCTGAAGCCGACGACTACAAACTTTCAGGTTATATACATACATAAAACGGCCGCACAGGAGGCACTATAACACTTTTCGGCAAAAGTATAAACACAACCTTTATAATCAAAATAACATTGTTTATACAATACATGTCACTCGAACATGGTACTCTTCGAGCACTGAGCCTCTATTAAACGGGCGCCTTCTAGGACTTCTTCAAAATAGTGCTCGGCCGGGTCCTGGCCTCCCGTCGGACCCCGAGTCGCAATAGCGGTGGCCTCCATCCCTGCCCAATATGTTTTAACACGGGCAAGAGCCATCCGCGCACCCTCTATGAACGCTGACCTCTTCACAGCGTCGATATGCGACACAGTGCCAAGGAATTGTTACACCAAACCAAAATAATTGTCCGGCCTTGGTCCCTTCGGCCAAAGATGATCCACGACAGGTCTCATAGCAAGCCCGGACAACCTATGCAGCTCGGCCCATGCGACTATTTTTTCATTCAACGGCAGCGGACGCGTCGGGGCACTGAACTGCGACCAGAACAACCTTTCCACCTCATGATCTTTCCGATCTTTGTAAAACTCAGTCGCATCAGAAGCACTCTTTGCCAAGTCCGCATACGCATCTGCTGCACTCCATAACTGATTCATAGGGGCATACTTCAGATTTCCGAACTTCATCCGCAACAAAAAGGGCCTCCCAGCCGTGATATCTCCGGCTTCACGAAGCTCCTCCTTTATCCCTCTAATTTTAGAGTGGGTTTCCTTGGCCGCTTCCAAGGCCTTCTTTAGGTCGGCCACTTTAGCTTGGCTTTCCTTTTCAAGGAGCTCATATGGGCCGGCGGCATCTTTCAGCTCAACAGCCATCTCGGCTATCTTATCTTCGCTCTGGCAATGAGCAGCTTGTTCGACTCATAACTCTTTGGCCGCCTTTAGGGCGGCCGCATCACTTATCCTGGCTTGCTCCTTGGCTCGAGTGAGTTCCGCCCGAAGGGTCTCCACGGCAGTAGCTCCATCTGCAGTCACAACATATTATAGATACTAGCATAATGCTCCTCTTAATATTTGCTGAGTACCCGAATATACATACCATGTGCCTCGTCAAGCCGCTTGTTCACAAGCACGATGTCGACATCTGCCACGTCTAGCTTCCGCTTCAGCTCAGCAAAATCAGAAGTCTGGCCAGCCGCCAGACCCTTAGCCGCCTGCACATGGAAGCAGCACGATCATTTCCCGGGACTATGATCCTCTGTTTTCCACCTCTGGATGGCAACCAGAATCTCAGGGGCTACTATCTATACAGAGCACACCTAGCGTGTGCGGTATCGTCAAGAATACATATATCATTTTGCGTACCTCAAAGCCTCTTAGCAGGCTCGTAAAAGCTTCATTCAAACCGCTTTTGGCGGATGAAATCCTCTCAACCACCATACCCATTAAGGTATGATGCGCCTCTGAGGTAGCCGCTTGCTCCAGAAGACCCATCAGTGTGTCCGGTTGGGTGCCGGACAATCCTGGACTCTTTCTGTTACTCTCCTTGGGAGCCGAATACTCTGGACTTCGGGCAGCCAAAGCGTTAACTTTTGGCCTTGGCGGATCAGGAGAAATCCTCCGTGACGACACCTCGGGGTCGTCCGCCCCATGTGGCGAGGAGGCAGGAGGAGGCGTTTCGCTCTCCATCATCTCCGGAAGATGATCCCCCGAAGACAAACTCTGTGGAGAAGGGCTACGAGCCGGACTGCAACATATATGTCTCAGTTATTATTCTCAGAGATAAAACATGATAGACTTACCAAAGTACCTTTTTTACTTACAGCTCGGTTGAGGGCTGGCCCCCTTGCGGGCACTGTGCGGTAAGTACGCCCTCTAGGGTAGGGCCCCCTGGCGAGGGTTTCTTCCCTCCTTTGGAAACCTCCATTTCCAAGTCTTCAGAGGCGTCCCTTTTCTTCCCGTGAGGAGAGGGGATTTTAGATTCACCTCCCCGATTATCCTCCTTCGCGGAGGCACTTACTCCCCCGGTTTGGATGTGTAAAGTATGAAGCCCGCCTGTGGCTTCTCTATTCCTCCCCTCATCTTCTCCAGATGGCACCTGATACGGTGCATGCTCAAGCATCCTGGTTAATAAAGGATCCGGTGAGCCTTTGGGAAGGGGGGCCGAACACCTGATCCTCTCCGCCTTTCTTATCCAGCCCAGGCCAAGAGCAATGTTTCAGAATGACTTTGCAACAAATATAAAGAACGACATGTTCGGTAGCGGAATTACTTACTTGGGTACCCGGACGGTTGCAGTTAAGACCCGCATCCTCGGTGGTGTCCGTACACTTTATTCGTGATCTGAAGAACAATCCATACATCCCTTCGAGCGTCACGCCGAAGAATTGTTGAATAGTTCGCGGTCCTTCCGGGTTGAACTCCCACATACGGAGAGATCGATGTTGGCATGGCAGGACCCGACGAACTAGCATAACTTGCATTACCTTGACAAGACTGACATCCCTCTTGAGAAGATCTCGGATGCAGCTTTGCAGTGTCAGCACGTCATTTACTGGCCCCCAGTCTAGTCCCTTGTTGACCCATGATGCCAGTTGAGGTGGAGGGCCCGAGCGGAAGGCTGGAGCGGCCATCCGCTTTGTACCTCGGGGAGCGGTGATGTAGAACCACTCCCGTTGCCATAAGTCAGACAACTCCGGGAAGGAACCCTTTGGCCATAGGGTGTCGGCACCCTTGCTTATTATAGCACCTCCGCACTCTGCGCGTCGCGCATCGATCATCTTCGGCTTCACATTGAAGGTCTTGAGCCATAAGCCGAAGTGTGGGGTGATGCGGAGGAAGGCCTCACACACGATGATAAACGATGAGATGTGAAGGATGGAATCTGGAGCTAGATCATGGAAATCTAGCCCGTAATAGAACATGAGCCCTCTCACAAAGGGATCAAGACTAAAACCTAGCCCTCGGAGGAAGTGGGAAACAAATACGACACTCTCGTTGGGTTCGGGAGTGGGGATGACCTGCCCTTGAGTAGGCAGCCTATGCGGGATTTCGGCGGTGAGATACCTGGCCTCCCTAAGCTTCTTGATGTCCTCCTCTATGACAGAGGAGGCCATCCACTAGCCTTGAAGGTTGGATCCGGACATGGGTGAAGGTCCGAAGCACTTAGCTTGAGCCTTGGGTGTTGGAACTCGAGGTGGAGGAAGAGAATGATCGAGCATGGGGAGAAAAGGACAGGCCTTGGCCCCTTTATAAAGAGGACAAATATCAAGCGTCCACTACGTGGCCGTTTGGAACTTGCCTAAAATCGAGGAGTCATATTAACAAGTGCGGTTGGGTTACCCACGCCTATATTGATGAGAATCCCATGATAAGGGGAACACGATCTCTGCTTTGACAAGACGTGCCAATAAAACCGCCTCACAACACGTGCAGTGGCAGGCTGGAGAAAACGGATCGTAATGATCGCGCCCCGGCGTGATATCACGCTATTGAAAGTTGTCAGCAGATTAGATTTGTGGAATATTGTGCTCTCTACAGTGGTATGTGGAATTTGTTTTGCAGAGCCGGACACGATCCTTGTGTTCAAAATCTTCTATGGAGTATTCGGAGAAGAACCCGCCTTGCAATGCCGAAGACAATCTGCGCGCCGGACTCATCGTCATTGAACCTGGTTCAGGGGCTACTGAGGGAGTCCTGGATTAAGGGGTCTCGGACAGGCGGACTATATACTTTGGCCGGACTGTTGGACTATGAAGATACAAGATTTAAGACTTCGTCCCATGTCCGGGTGGGACTCTCCTTTGCGTGGAAGGCAAGCTAGGCAATTTGGATATGTAGATCTCCTTCTCTGTAACCGACTCTGTGTAACCCTAGCCCCCTCCGATGTCTATATAAACCAGAGGGTTTGGTCCATAGGACAACAAGAATCATAATCATAGGCTAGCTTCTAGGGTTTAGCCTCTACGATCTCGTGGTAGATCAACTCTTGTAATACTCATATCATCAAGATCAATCAAGCAGGAAGTAGGGTATTACCTCCATCGAGAGGGCCCGAACCTGGGTAAACATCGTGTCCCCGCCTCCTGTTACCATTAGCACGAGGACCTTGCAGATTCGGGACCCCTACCGAGATCCACGGTTTGACACCGACACTTTGCACCACACATCAAGATGCTTATCAACTCAAAGGGTGCGAACAAGTCATTTTTGTTTGATCGTGAGCATTTGCCGCTATAGCCGGAGTTCGAGGACAACACCATGATGATGGATCCTTCCTATCCCACCTCGGCTACAGCATAGGCAGAAGAAGAGGCTTCTAGTACTGCAGAGCCAAGTGCTCCCACCACTCCATTCCTAAAGACCAAGAATGACCAAATGAACTGTCTTCTTCAAGCCACTCGGAGGATTGAACAGAGTTTGGCCAACCTAGCAGAGAACCACAAGAGTCTTGAGAGGATCATTTAGATGAAATTATATGATTTGGACGTCAAGGTTACAGAGATGCAGACCACCATTGAGAGTCTGAAGAAAGAGGCTGATGAAGCCAAGGCACGGTCTAGTGATGATGATAAGAAGCATGGCACGAGACTTCCCATGAGCACTCAGTTCTAGACCATGCCTAGGTTAGCAGCTAGGCCAGTCTCTTCCAGAGCCACAGTCTCAGCTCCAGTTGTTGCATCTATGGTTGCTCCATCAGTGCCTCCAGTTGTCTTTACGCCACCACCACAGTATACATCAATAGGGCTCTTTGTAGATGCACTTCTCTCCACTCTGACATCTACGCATACCGGCACTGCAAGTTCAAGGACTTCACCACCAGGAGCTGCCGGAGTTCAAGCCTAGAGTGACATTTAACTCTATACTTCTTCAAACTTCTTGGTACTTGTTGCCAAAGGGGGGAGAATTAGTATATATCATTAGGCTTCGAGAGCGAGTGCTCTTGCTTTTTATCGTTTGGTTTCTTGAGTTTTGTGCTACTTTGAGATAGTTTTGGTCGATGCTTGTATGAGACTATGTTACTTTGTGCTTGATCATACCGTACTCTATTGCTATGCATGCTTAAGTATCTATCCATATGCCCTTGTATGGTCATTCACTTGTTTGTTTGGTGATGAGTGTTTATTACATTGTAATCATATCATTTTGAGCGCTACACCAAGATGTATGTGACATGGAAGAGTGACCCATGATCCTAATCAATTGTGCATTTGCATTCAAATGCAAATTTTTAATAATGCAGAAATTTAGGGGGAGCTCTTGCTTATCACATACCTCTCAAAGCGATGATGTATTTCATTTATGATATCATTTGTCGAAGCTTTGATCTATATGTTGTCATGAGTTACCAAACAGGGGAAGATTGAAAGTGCAACTAATACCTAGGTGGTTTTGGTAATTAATAACAACACATAAGTCATTGATCTAATGATCATTGATAATAGATTTCAGAGAAGACCAATGATTAGCATGGCAAGGGCTAGTGATTGTGGACCCCTCAAAATGCTAAGGACAAGACTTGCCAAAGCTCCAAGACTCTTCATTTTTTGTTAAGTGATCCAAGATCACATTCAGTCCATAGGAAATCCAATACTATTAAAAGGGGATGAGGTTTTGATCATGACTCGATTGCTCAAATGCTTAGGGATATTGCTCCAAAAATCATCGTGTCTTCATTGTGTTTGATTTCTTCGATCCCTCATTTACATTCATATGCAAAGTCTTTACTTTCCGCTTCTCAACTCTTAGACTTGCATGTGTAGGGTGTTCTTAACTTGGTAGAATTGCTAAAACTTACCCACAATTAAAATTGGGAAAAGGGTACGTTCTTATTTGGTCAAGTAGTCTACCCCCCCCTCTAAACATACATTTGATCCGACAACTTCCAACTCTCTTACTTATAATTTGAAGAAGTCATTTTATCCTCTCCCATGAAAATCATGGAGTTGCATAAAGTTTCTGGTTTGAATTGTGTTCAAAAGAAATTCAAATATTTCCAGAACACCTTTTCATTTCTAATGGAAGAAGTCATGTCACCTTCACTCTAGGGCTTGTTTTGAAATGAATTTGAATTCATGGAAACCAAAGTGCAAAATGCAAGAATGAATATCTGGGGAAGTCCTTTTATTCCCTCTCATTTCACTTTCAAAAAGTTTCAAATTTCCACTCAATTTGAAACAACAATCACACAGGCAATAATTATTACTTAATTAGTATAACATTCCAAAAATTAGAATTTTGGGATGTTACAAAACCCTAGACGCCGTCATTTCCATCTCCATAGCCATCTCCATCACCACAGTTCTCTTGCATCTATTTCATACTTGTAATAGTGCATCGCACAAGGCATCCATTGTAAGACTTATTTCAATCAATCAATCTCAAGATGTGTTCTTCAATCTTTTCTTCTCGCAATCTGATCTCCATGTGTGAGTAGTTCGGTAAGGTATTTGTTGAGGAGATTGATATGACTCCGTCGTATCTACAATTTTTGATTGTTTCATTCCAATATTATACAACTTTCACATATTTTTGTCAACTTTTTATTTGATTTATTGGTCTAACCTATTGATCCAGTGCCCAGTGTCGGTTCCTTTTTTGTATGTTTTTTATCGCAGAAAATCCATATCAAACAAAGTCCAAATGCGATAAAAACTTACGAAGAATTATTTTGGAATTTATGTGATTTTTGGGAGGTGGAATCAATGCAAACGGGGGTCCATAGTGCCCACAACCCACCAGGGCGCGCCCCAGGCCCCAGGAGTGCCCTGGTGTCTTGTGCCCTCCTCGAATGTCAGTTGGAGCCCTTCTTTTGGCGCAAGAAAGATTATTTACGGAGAAAAATCACGTAAAAATTTCAGCGCAATCGGAGTTACGGATCTTTGGGAATTTAAGAAACGGTGAAGGACCAGATCCGGGGAACACAAAACAGAAGAGAACAGAGAGGGAGATCCCATCTCGGAGGGGCTTCCGCCCCTTTGCTGCCATGGAGGCCATGGACTAGAGGGGGAACTCTCCTCCCATCTAGGGGGGAGGCCGAGGAAGAAGAAGATCGAGGGGGGCTCTCTCCCCCTCTCTCCCGGCGTCGCTGGAGTGCCGCCGGGGCTAGGATTGTGACGACGAGCTACATCAACAATCTTGCTACCGTCAACACCAACTCTCCCCCCTTTATGCAGCGGTGTCACACCCTTCTCCCCGATGTAATCTCTACTTAAACATGGTGCTCAACTCCATATATTATTTCCCAATGATATTTGGCTATCCTATGATGTTTGAGTAGATCCGTTTTGTCCTATGGGTTAGTTGTGATCTTGGTTGGTATGATTGTATTTTTATTTATAGTGTTGTCCTACGGTGCCCTCTATCTCATGCAAACGTGAGGGATCCCTGCTGTAGGGTGTTGCAATACGTTCATGATTCCCTTACGGCGGGTTGCGAGAGTGACAGAAGCTTAAACCCGAGTAGGTGGGTTGTTGCGTATGGGATAAAGAGGACTTGATACTTAATGCTATGGTTGGGTTTCACGACCTTAATGATCTTTAGTAGTTGCGGATGCTTTCTAGAGTTCCAATCATAAGTGCATGTGATCCAAGTAGAGGAATTATGTGAGCTCATGCCTCTCCCTCATATAGAATTACAAGAATTATTACCGGTACTTGTTATCAATTGCCTAGGGATAAGTGACTTTGTTGTCGACAAAAGCTATCCACTTTTATTACCTTGCAATTTGTTCGTAGTTTTATTCTTGCAAAGTACTCGTAGTTTTATTCCTGCAAAATAGTTTCATACTTGTTCTAGGTAAATCAAACGTCAAGTGTGCATAGAGTTGTATCGGTGGTCGACAGAACTTGAGGGAATATTTGTTCTACCTTTTGATCCTCGTTGGTTTCGACACTCTTATTTATCGAAGAAGGCTACAAATGATCACATATACTTGTGGGTTACCAAGACCTTTTTCTGGCGCCGTTGCCGACGAGCAATAGCATGGGGTGAATATTCTCGTGTGTGCTTGTTTGCTTTATCACTAAGTAGTTTTTATTTTCTGTTCTAAGTTGTTCTCTATCTTTAGTTATGGATATGTAATATGAAACACAAAAAAAATAGTTGTACTTGCTACTCATGGAAATGGCGAACCTCCAAAAACCCTCGATGATAGTTATGTGAAAGATATTATGCACTACTTTGATAATCCTGAGAAAACCCCATTCAACTATATAATGTGAGTAATGTTGGATCAACGTGAATACTTTAGGGATTATCGCTTGACTCGGAAAGGGAAATTGTTATGGGATCAAATTCATATGTTGCATTGGTATGCTCGGGAGCTATGCTTGAGATATGATTATACTTGTTGCTCTAGTATGAATTCTCCACACCTTCCTCTTTCATGTGAATTTAACGATAATGAGACCTTAGCTTCTTATGCTAATGGTATATATGATTACTATGATGTGGAACGAATAGTTTCTTTTAAGGGTGCTTATGGAATTGAATCTTTGTTTGAAAAGTTTGAAGATTTTGATGATTCAGTTTATAGACCTGAAAATTTTGCTATCCTTAAATATTGCTATGATAATTATAAATACAATTATGATATTGATGTGTTTATTGAGAATGTCTCCGCTGTCCAAGAAGAGACTAATATTTTGCAGGAGTCTATGGAAGAAGGAATTGATGAAACTATGAGCTCATTGGATGAAAAAGATCATGAGGAGAGTGAAGAACAAAAGGAGGAAGAGCGGATTAGCTACCCGTGCCTTCCTTCTAATGAGAGTAACTCTTCAACTCATACATTGTTTAATTTCCCTTCGTTCTTACTGAAGGATGAATGCTATGATTCCATTGATTCGTTTGAAATATCCCTCTTTGATGAACTTGATGCTTGCTATGCTTGTGGGCATGATGCCAATAGGAATTATGCTATTGGAGATGAACTTGCTATTGTTCCTTACGTTAAACATGAAATTGTTGGTATTGCACCCCACGCATGATAGTCCTATTATCTTTTGAATTCTCCAAACTACACTATATCAGAGAAGTTTGTTCTTATTAAGGATTACATTGATGTCTTGCCTTTCACCATTGCACATGATAATTTTGATGAATATAATATGCATGTGCTTGCTGCTACTACTTGCAATTATTATTAGAGAGGAACTAAAAGTGCTAGTATTCGACAAGAGGGGGGTGAATAGGCGATTTTTATGAAAGTCTTCAAAACATGGGTGTTTCGAAGACAAACGATAGAAATGACCATATTGATATGCAGCGGAAGGTAGACTACACTAGACAAGCCATAGTCAAGTAAGCAATGAAGTGAAAGCACGAAGACTAGCTATAAGCAGCTAGGTAGATTAGATCAGGATGGAAGATAGTATGAAGCCAAACACACAACAGTCTTCACACAATGAAGTCAACATATCAGGCAAGTAGGCAAAGACTTCACGAAGACAAACTATAACTAAGGTGAGAGAGGTAGGATAGAACCAGTTGCTCAGAGAGGACAAGGGTTTTGTTGGACCAGTTCCAGTTGCTGTGACAATTGTACGTCTAGTTAGGGAGGCTGAGATTCAACTCAAAAGACCGCGTCTTCACCTTATTCCCCTTGAGCTAAGAACACTTAGTCCTCGCCCAATCACTCTGGTAAGTCTTCAAGGGAGACTTACAAACCTTCACAGACTTCGTTCACCGGCAATCCACAATGACTCTTGGATGCTCAGAACACAACACCTAACCGGCTGCAAGATTCACAGTCCTGAAGTGTAACAAATGTTCAGATCACGCGGACAGAAAGACTTCAGTGATGCCTAACACTCTTTGGCTCTGGGTGTTTTGGGCTTTGTCCTCGCAAGGATTCTCTCTCTCAAAGGCTTCAGAGGTGGGTTGCTCTCAAACGACAAAAGTCGTGCACAAACTCTGAGCAGCCACAAATTTATGGTGTAGGGGGTGGGCTATTTATAGCCAGGAGGCAACCCGACCTGATTTGTCCAAAATGACCCTGGGTCACTAAGGAACTGACATGTGTCCAACGGTCAGATTTCAAACACACGCGGCAGCTTGACTTGGGCTACAAGTAAAGCTGACTCATCCAGCTCTGGATAAGATTTGCTTTCATTGTCTTCGCTCGAAGACGTAGGATTTGGTTGAGCATCACATTAGTCACTCTGACTTTGTTCACTTGGACCCCACTTAATAGTATGGTGGTTCCTATGACTCAAGAAAGAAGAAAAGGAAACTACGAAACAACTATGTGTTCGCACTCCATAGTCTTCACGCGATGTCTTCTCCTGTCATAGTCTTCAATGTGAATGTCTTCACAGACCACCATTGTCTTCAATGTCTTCACACATTTTTAGGGGTCATCTCTAGTAGGTAAACCGAATCAATGTAGGACTACTACCTGTATTATCCTGCAATTCTCACAAACACATTAGTCCCACAACCAAGTTTGTCGTCAATACTCCAAAACCAACCAGGGGTGGCACTAGATGCACTTACAATCTCACCCTTTTTGGTGATTGATGACAAACTGGTTGAAGTTTTCAACGGGGATAAAAGTATGTGAAAGTTTTGTTGGGGAACATAGTAATTTCAAAAAAATTCCTACGCACACGCAAGATCATGGTGATGCATAGCAACGAGAGGGGAGAGTGTCGTCCACGTACCCTCGTAGACTATAAGAGGAAGCGTTATGACAACGCGGTTGATATAGCCGTATGTCTTCATGATCGACCGATCCAAGTACCGAACGTACGGCACCTCCGCGATCTGCACACGTTCAGCTCGGTGATGTCCCACGAACTCACGATCTAGTAGAGCTTCGAAGGAGAGTTCCGTCAGCACGACGGCGTAATGACGGCGTTGATGAAGCTACGGACACAGGCCTTTGCCTAAGCACCGCTACGATATGATTGAGGCAGATTATGGTGAAGGGAGGCACCGCACACGACTAAAGATCAATGATCAACTTGTGTGTCTTGGGTGCCCCCCCCCCCGCCCCCGTATATAAAGGAGCTAGGGGGAGGCGGCCGCCCAGGAGGAGGGCGCGCCAAGGGGGGAGTTCTACTCCCACCGGGAGTAGGACTCCTCCTTTCCTAGTAGGAGTAGGAGAAGGGGGAAGGAGGAGAGAGGGGAAAGGAAAGGGGGGGGTGCCCCCCCACTCCTTGTCCAATACGGACTAGAGGGGGAGGGGCGCGCGGCCCTGCCTTGGCTGCCCTCCACTTCTCCACTAAGGCCCATATGGCCCACTAGACTCCCCCGGGGGTTCCGGTAACCCCCCGGTACTCCGGTATATGCCCGAACTTGCCCGGAACACTTCTGAAGTCCAAACATAATCATCCAATTTATCAATCTTTATGTCTCGACCATTTCGAGACTCCTCGTCATGTCCATGATCATATCCGGGACTCCGAACTATCTTCGGTACATCAAAACACATAATCTCATAATACCAATCGTCACCGAACGTTAAGCGTGCGGACCCTACGGGTTCGAGAACTATGTAGACATGACCGAGACACGTCTCCGATCAATAACCAATATCGGAACCTGGATGCTCATATTGGCTCCTACATATTCTACGAAGATCTTTATCGGTCAAACCGCATAACAACATACATTGTTTCCTTTGTCATCTGTATGTTACTTGCCCGAGACTCGATCGTCAGTATCTCAATACCTAGCTCAATCTCGTTACTCACAAGTCTCTTTACTCGTTCTGTAATGCATCATCCCGCAACTAACTTATTAGTCACATTGCTTGCAAGGCTTATAGTGATGTGCATTACCGAGAGGGCCCGGAGATACCTCTTCGACAATCGGAGTGACAAATCCGAATCTCGTTCTATGCCAACTCAACAAGTACCATTGGAAACACCTCTAGAGCACCTTTATAATCACCTAGTTACATTGTGACGTTTGGTAGCACACAAAGTGTTCCTCCGGTAATCAGGAGTTGCATAATCTCATAGTCATAGGAACATGTATAAGTCATGAAGAAAGCAATAGCAGTAAACTAAAACGATCAAGTGCTAAGCTAACATAATGGGTCTAGTCAATCACATCATTCTCCTAATGATGTGATCCCGTTTATCAACTGACAACTCATGTCTATGGTTAGGAAACCTTAACCATCTTTGATCAACGAGCTAGTCAAGTAGAGACATACTAGTGACACTTTATTGTCTATGTATTCACACCTATATTATGTTTTCGGTTAATACAATTCTAGCATGAATAATAAACATTTATTATGAAATAAGGAAATAAATAATAACTTTATTATTGCCTCTAGGGCATATTTCCTTCAGTCTCCCACTTGCATTAGAGTCAATAATCTAGATTACATAGTAATGATTCTAACACCCATGGAGTCTTGGTGTTGATCATGGTTTGCTCGTGAGAGAGGCTTAGTCAACGAGTCTGCAACATTTAGATCCGTATGTATCTTGCTAATATCTATGTCTCCCACCAAGCAATTGCACCAGTATTGTCACAAAAGATTTTCATTGGACCCGATGCACTAGGTATGACACCTAGATCGGATATGAACTCCTTCATCCAGACTCCTTCATTTGCTGCTTCTGAAGCAGCTATGTACTCTGCTTCACACGTAGATCCCGCCACGCCGCTTTGTTTAGAACTGCACCAACTGGCAGCTCCACCGTTTAATATAAACACGTATTTGGTTTGCGATTTAGAATCGTCTGGATCGGTGTCAAAGCTTGCATCAACGTAACCATTTACGACGAGCTCTTTGTAACCCCCATAAACAAGAAACATATCCTTAGTCCTTTTCGGGTATTTCAGGATATTCTTGACCGCTGTCCAGTGATCCACTCTTGGATTACTTTGGTACCTCCCTGCTAAACTAATAGCAAGGCACACATAAGGTTTGGTACACAACATTGCATACATGATAGAGGCTATGGCTGAAGCATAGGGAACATTATTCATTTTCTCTCTATCTTCTGCAGTGGTCGGGCATTGAGTCTGACTCAACTTCACACCTTGTAAGTTGTAACACAGTCAGGAACCCTTTCTTTGCTTGATCCATCTTGAACTTTTTCAAAACTTTCTCAAGGTATGTGCTTTGTGAAAGTCCAATTAAGCGTCTTGATCTATCTCTATAGATCTTGATGCCCAATATGTAAGCAGCTTCACTGAGGTCTTTCATTGAAACAATCTTATTCAAGTATCCTTTTATGCTATCTAGAAATTCTATATCATTTCCAATCAACAATATGTCATCCAGATATAGTATTAGAAATGCTACAGAGCTCCCACTCACTTTCTTGTAAATACAGGCTTCTCCAAAAGTCTGTATAAAACCATATGCTTTGATCACACTATCAAAACATTTATTTCAACTCCGAGAGGCTTGCACCAGTCCATAAATGGATCGCTGGAGCTTGCACACTTTGTTAGCATCTTTCGGATTGACAAAACCTTCTGGTTGCATCATATACAACTCTTCTTCCTGAAATCCATTCAGGAATGCAGTTTTGACATCCATTTGCCAAATTTCATAATCATAAAATGCGGCAATTGCTAACATGATTCAGACAGACTTAAGCATCGCTACGGGTGAGAAAGTCTCATCATAGTCAACCCCTTGAACTTGTCAAAAAACTTTCGCAACAAGTCGATCTTTGTAGACAGTAACATTACCATCAACGTCAGTCTTCTTCTTGAAGATCCATTTATTCTCGATGGCTTACCGATCATCAGGCAAGTCAACCAAAGTCCACACTTTGTTCTCATACATGGATCCCATCTCAGATTTCATGGTCTCAAGCCATTTTGCGGAATCTGGGCTCATCATCGCTTCCTCATAGTTCGTAGGCTCGCCATGGTCAAGTAACATGACCTCCAGAATAGGATTATCGTACCACTCTGGTGTGGATCTTACTCTGGTTGACCTACAAGGTTCGGTAGTAACTTGATCTGAAGTTTCATGATCAATATCATTAGCTTCCTCATTAATTGGTGTAGGCGTCATAGGAACCTGTTTCAGTGATGAACTACTTTCCAATAAGGGAGCAGATACAGTTACCTCATCAAGTTCTACTTTCCTCCCACTCACTTCTTTCGAGAGAAACTCCTTCTCCAGAAAGGGTCCATTTTTAGCAAAAAATATTTTGCCTTCGAATCTGTGATGGAAGGTGTACCCAACAGTCTCCTTTGGGTATCCTATGAAGACGCATTTCTCCGATTTGGGTTCGAGCTTATCAGGTTGAAGCTTTTTCACATAAGCATCGCAGCCCCAAACTTTAAGAAACGACAACTTTGGTTTCTTGCCAAACCATAGTTCATAAGGCGTCGTCTCAACGGATTTTGATCATGCCCTATTTAACGTGAATGCAGCCGTCTCTAAAGCATAACCCCAAAACGATAGCGGTAAATCAATAAGAGACATCATAGATTGCACCATATCTAGTAAAGTATGATTACGACATTCGGACACACCATTACGCTGTGGTGTTCCGGGTGGCGAGAGTTGTGAAACTATTCCGCATTGTTTCAAATGTAGACCAAACTCGTAACTCAAATATTCTCCTCCACGATCAGATTGTAGAAACTTTATTTTCTTGTTACGATGATTTTCAACTTCACTCCAAAATTCTTTGAACTTTTCAAATGTTTCAGACTTATGTTTCATTAAGTAGATATACCCATATCTGCTTAAATCATCTGTGAAGGTGAGAAAATAATGATACCCGTCGCGAGCCTCAATATTCATTGGACCACATACATCAGCTTGTATGATTTCCAATAAATCTGTTGCTCGCTCCATTGTTCCGGAGAACGGTGTTTTAGTCATCTTGCCCATAAGGCTTGGTTCGCAAGTACCAAGTGATTCATAATCAAGTGATTCCAGAAGTCCATCGGTATGGAGTTTCTTCATGCGCTTTACACCAATATGACCTAAACGGCAGTGCCACAAATAAGTTGCACTATCATTATCAACTCTGCATCTTTTGGCTTCAACATTATGAATATGTGTATCACTGCTATCGAGATTTAAGATAAATAGACCACTCTTCAAGGGTGCATGACCATAAAAGATATTACTCATATAAATAGAACAACCATCATTCTCAGATTTAAATGAATAACCGTCTCGCATCAAACAAGATCCAGATATAATGTTCATGTTTAACGCTGGCACCAAATAATAATTATTCAGGTCTAAAACTAATCCCAAAGGTAGATGTAGAGGTAGAGTGCCGACGGTGATCACATCGACTTTGGAACCATTTCCCACGTGCATCGTCACCTCATCCTTATCCAATCTTCGCTCAATCCATAGTCCATGTTTCGTGTTGCAAATATTAGCAATAGAACTAGTATCAAATACCCAGGTGCTACTGCGAGCTCTAGTAAGGTACACATCAATAATATGTATATCACATATACCTTTGTTCACCTTGCCATCCTTCTTATCTGCCAAATACTTGGGGCAGTTCCGCTTCCAGTGACCAGTCCCTTTGCAGTAGAAGCACTCAGTCTCAGGCTTAGGTCCAGATTTAGGTTTCTTCTCTTGAGCAGCAACTTGTTTGCCGTTCTTCTTGAAGTTCCCCTTCTTCTTTCCTTTACCCTTTTTCTTGAAACTGGTGGTCGTATTGACCATCAACACTTGATGCTCCTTCTTGATTTCTACCTCCGCTGCCTTTAGCATTGCGAAGAGCTCGGGAATTGTCTTGTTCATCCCTTGCATATTATAGTTCATCACGAAGCTCTTTTAGCTTGGTGGCAGTGATTGAAGAATTCTGTCAATGACACTATCATCAGGAAGATTAACTACCAGTTGAATCAAGTGATTGCAGTACCCAGACATTCTGAGTATATGTTCACTGACAGAACTATTCTCTTCCATTTTGCAGCTGTAGAACTTATTGGAGACTTCATATCTCTCAATCTGTGCATTTGCTTGAAATATTAACTTCAACTCCTGGAACATCTCATATGTTCCATGACGTTCAAAACGTCGTTGAAGTCCCTCTTCTAAGCCGTAAAGCATGGCACACTGAACTATCGAGTAGTCATCAACACACGACTGCCAGGCATTCACAATGTCTGCAGTTGCCGGCGCGGGTGGTACACCTAGCGGTGCTTCCAGGACGTAATTCTTTTGTGCAGCAATGAGGATAATCCTCAAGTTACGGACCCAGTCTGTGTAATTGCTACCACCATCTTTCAACTTAGCTTTCTCAAGGAACGCATTAAAATTCAACGGAACAACAGCACGGGCCATCTATCTACAACAACATAGACAAGCAAAATACTATCAGGTACTAAGTTCATGATAAATTTAAGTTCAATTAATCATATTACTTAAGAGCTCCCACTTAGATAGACATCCCTCTAATCATCTAAGTGATCACATGATCCAAATCAACTAAACCAAAACCGATCATCACGTGAGATGGAGTAGTTTTTAGTGGTGAACATCACTATGTTGATCATATCTACTATATGATTCACGCTTGACCTTTCGGTCTCAGTGTTCCGAGGCCATATCTGCATATGCTAGGCTCGTCAAGTTTAACCCGAGTATTTCTGTGTGTGCAAAACTGGCTTGCACCCGTTGTATGTGAACGTTGAGCTTATCACACCCGATCATCACGTGGTGTCTCGGCACGACAAACTTTGGCAACGGTGCATACTCAGGGAGAACACTTATACCTTGAAATTTAGTGGGAGATCATCTTATAATGCTACCGTCAATTAAAGCAAAATAAGATGCATAAAAGATAAACATCACATGCAATCAATATAAGTGATATGATATGGCCATCATCATCTTGTGCCTTTGATCTCCATCTTCAAAGCACCATCATGATCACCATCGTCACCGGCGCGACACCTTGATCTTCATCGTAGCATTGTTGTCGTCTCGCCAACTATTGCTTCTACGACTATCGCTACCGCTTAGTGATAAAGTAAAGCAATTACAGGGCGATTGCATTGCATACAATAAAGCGAAAACCATATGGCTCCTGCCAGTTGTCGATAACTCTGTTACAAAACATGATTATCTCATACAATAAAAATTTAGCATCATGTCTTGACCATATCACATCACAACATGCCCTGCAAAAATAGGTTAGACGTCCTCTACTTTGTTGTTGCAAGTTTTACGTGGCTGCTACGGGCTTAGCAAGAACCGTTCTTACCTACGCATCAAAACCACAAAGATATTTTGTCAAGTTAGTGTTGTTTTAACCTTCGCAAGGACCGGGTGTAGCCACACTCGGTTCAACTAAAGTTGGAGAAACTGACACCCGCCAGCCACCTATGTGCAAAGCACGTCGGTAGAACCAGTCTCGCGTAAGCGTACACGTAATGTCGGTCCGGGCCACTTCATCCAACAATACCGCCGAACCAAAGTATGACATGCTGGTAAGCAGTATGACTTGTATCGCCCACAACTCACTTGTGTTCTACTCGTGCATATAACATCTACGCATAAACCTGGCTCTGATGCCACCGTTGGGGAACATAGTAATTTCAAAAAAATTCCTACGCACATGCAAGATCATGGTGATGCATAGCAACGAGCGGGGAGAGTGAGTCCACGTACCCTCGTAGACCGAAAGCAGAAGCGTTAGCACAACACGGTTGATGTAGTCGTACGTCTTCACGATCCGACTGATCCAAGTACCGAACATACGGCACCTTCGAGTTCAGCACACGTTCAGCTCGATGACGTCCCATGAACTCCGATCCAGCAGAGCTTTGCGGGAGAGTTTTATCAGCACGACGGCGTGATCACGATGTTGACGATGCTACCGACGCAGGGCTTCGCCTAAGCACCATTACAATATTACCGAGGTGGAATATGGTAGGGGTCGGCCCTCTCTATGGCGCGCCCTGGGGAGTCCTACTCCCATCGGGAGTAGGATTCCCCCCTTCCATGTAGTAGGAGTAGGAGTCAAGGAAAGGGAAGAGAGAAGAGAACGAAGGAGGGGGTGCTGCGCCTCCCCCTAGTCCAATTAGGACTAGGCCTTGGGGGGCGCGTGGCCTGCCTCTCTCTCTCCCTTAAAGCCCAATAAGGCCCATATACTCATCACGTCTTGACTATATCACATCACAACATGCCCTACAAAAACAAGTTAGACGTACTCTATTTTGTTGTTGCAAGTTTTACGTGGCTTCTACAGGTTGAGCAAGAACCGTTCTTACCTATGCATCAAAACCACAACGATATTTCGTCAAGTTAGTGATGTTTTAACCTTCGCAAGGACCGGGCGTAGCCACACTTGGTTCAACTAAAGTTGGAGAAACTGACACCCGCCAGCCACCTATGTGCAAAGCACGTCGGTAGAACCAGTCTCGCGTAAGCGTACGCGTAATGTCGGTCCGGGCCACTTCATCCAACAATACCGCCGAACCAAAGTATGACATGCTGGTAAGCAGTATGACTTGTATCGCCCACAACTCACTTGTGTTCTACTCGTGCATATAACATCTACGCATAAACCTGGCTAGGATGCCACTGTTGGGGAACGTAGTAATTTCAAAAAAATTCCTACGCACATGCAAGATCATGGTGATGCATAGCAACAAGAGGGGAGAGTGCCATCCACGTACCCTCGTAGACCGTAAGCGGAAGCGTTATGACAACGTGGTTGATGTAGTCGTACGTCTTCACGATTGACCAATCCAAGTACCGAACGTACGACACCTCCGCGATCTGCACACGTTCAGCTCGGTGACATCCCACGAACTCATGATCCAGTAGAGCTTTGAAGGAGAGTTCCGTCAGCATGACGGCGTAATGACGGTGTTGATGAAGCTATCGGCGCAGGGCTTCACCTAAGCACCGCTACGATATGACCGAGGTGGATTATGGTGGAGGGGGCACCGCACACGGCTAAAGATAAATGATCAACTTGTGTGTATTGGGGTCCCCCTGCACACGGCTAAAGATAAAGGAGCTAGGGGGGAGGCAGCCGGCGAGGAAGAGGGCACGCCAAGGGAGGAGTCCTACTCCCACCAGGAGTAGGACTCCTCCTTTCCAAGTAGGAGTAGGAGAAGGGGGAAGGAGGAGAGAGGGGGGAAGGAAAGGGGGCCGCCGCCCCCCTCCTTGTCCAATTCATACTAGAGGGGGAGGGGGCACGCGGCCCTACCTTGGCCACCCCTCCTATTCTCCACTAAGGCCCATATGGCCCATTATACTCCCCGGGGGGTTCCGGTAACCCCCCGGTACTCCGGTATATGCCTGAACTTGCCCGGAACACTTCCGAAGTCCAAACATAGTCATCCAATATATCAATCTTTATCTATCGACCATTTCGAGACTCCTCGTCATGTCCGTGATCATATCTGGGACTCCGAACTATCTTTGGTACATCAAAACACATAAACTCGTAATACCGATCGTCATCGAACGTTAAGCGTGCGGACCCTACGGGTTCGAGAACTATGTAGACATGACCGAGACACGTCTCCGGTCAATAACCAATAGCGGAACCTGGATGCTCATATTGGCTCCTACATATTCTACGAAGATCTTTATCGGTCAAACCGCATAACAACATACGTTGTTCCCTTTGTCATCGGTATGTTACTTGCCCGAGATTCGATCGTCGGTATCTCAATACCTAGCTCAATCTCGTTACCGTCAAGTCTCTTTAATCGTTCTATAATGTATCATCCCGCAACTAACTTATTAGTCACATTGCTTGCAAGGCTTATAGTGATGTGCATTACCAAGAGGGCCCAAAGATACCTCTCCAACAATTGGAGTGACAAATCCTAATCTTGATCTATGCCAACTCAACAAGTACCATTGGAAACACCTATAAGGTACCTTTATAATCACTCAGTTACGTTGTGACATTCGGTAGCACACAAAGTGTTCCTCCGGTGATCGGGAGTTGCATAATCTCATAGTCATAGGAACATGTATAAGTCATGAAGAAAGCAATAGCGATGAAACTAAAAGCGATCAAGTGCTAAGCTAACGAGAATGGGTCAAGTCAATCACATCATTCTCCGATGATGTGATCCCGTTATCAAATGACAACTCATGTCTATGGTTGGGAAACCTTAACCATCTTTGATCAACGAGCTAGTCAAGTAGAGGCATACTAGTGACACTTTATTGTCTATGTATTCACACATGTATTATGTTTCCGGTTAATACAATTCTAGCATGAATAATAAACATTTATCATGAAATAAGGAAATAAATAATAACTTTATTATTGCCGTTAGGGCATATTTCCTTCAAGTTTAGTGTTGTGAGTATTGTCTTCATACATAAGACGAGGCCCCCCCTGAAGATGTGCATATAAATGATTTGTGTTTGAATGCAAATGCACATGGCAGGTTTTGCTTTATGGAGGCCATCATCAAAGTGTGAAGACAATGCATTATGCATATAAGCAAGTAACAAAGATAATGATATGCATAATGAAAAATGGACGTCTGCAGAATGACTTCATGCGGGATTTATCATCGCATCACATAATAGCAGATAAAGTAGCAGACGACCATCAAGTTTAAGTGTTACAACTCAGAGAACCAAATGTATCAAAAGACGAGAGTTGTAAGACTTAGCGAAAATAATGCAGCCACCCATTCGGACCCGCTTGAAGACTATCAACTCATATGCTTCTCCCCCTTTTGTCAGTAATGACCAAAAAGGTTTGAAGACATAGAGTCTTCAAGTTGGAGTATGGTGGAGCAGGGTCGTTGTTGGAGTTTGGTGGTGCAGATGGAGCTGGTGCAGTGTTGATATGTGCCGAAGTGGTAGTAGGTGAAGTAGCATCATCGTCATCATCAATGACTCTGGCATTGACAGTTGCCGCTGAGGAGGAGTACACAGAGTCTTCGAGTGAAGGAGTCCGACGCAAGACAACGTTCCTGGGAGGAGTGGAATCAAATTTGAATCTCTCTGTGAAGCCATCTTGCTGAAGATCATCTTCAGAACTGAGTAATGTCAGACTCTTCCATGACCGCCGACAGGTTTCATGAGTGACAAATGCATTCCTGGTGGCTAGATTGCGAATGCGATTAACATCTACCAAGAGACACTGCATCTGATGCTTGATCCAGTCATGATGCTTATCTTGTCTCTGATGCAAGGCCACGAGAAGCTCTCGCTCATTGAGTACACGAGATCTCTTACGAGGCCTTTAAGCAATAGTGCTTTCAGTGGCTTCAGTATGGGCATGATGAGGTGCACGGGTATTTCCAGCCAAAGGATAAACACGAGTTGCAGCATGAACTCCTTCAATATGTTGAGTGAAACTTTGACGATCGACGTTGTGAAGATAAATTGGCTCCTTGGCAGGCTTTGGGTATATGGCTTCGACAGACATATCCACCTCTGGCAGGAATATGAGATGGTTGTGCGCAGAGGGCTGACAGTTGATAGCAGAGTGAAGCTTGATAAGACGCATTACCCATGGAGCATAAAACTTCAGACAAAATATATCAGAGCCATATGCAGCAAGTTGTCTGATGAAGAAATCCTGAGCATTGAAGCTGATGCCATCGAGAATATAGAAGACCAATGTCTTCATTGAGCCTTCAAGCTTTGCTGCAGAAGAATGTCCTTTGATGGGCCATAGAGTTTGCCTTATAATATGATAGATGGTGCGGGGCAGATACTCTAGGTCTTCAACAAAGAATTCCTTTGGATATTCAGCATCTTGTGGCAGTGGCTTCATCATACTCAGCATTTGGCTCAGGCTTCTGGAATATGCTCTCTAAAGCATTGCGGTGAAGCTGACAAACAGGTTCATAAAGTTCACCTGGAGTGGGCAGGGCAGTAAGCTCAATGATATCAAGAGCTTTGGCTTCATGGTGTACATTTCCTGTCATCCACTCAAGGACCCAAGTTTTCATATCCCTGTTGTAGCCGCGAATGTGAAGAGTAGCATAGAATCAGAAGTTCTTCATTCCAATTTTCTTTGTCAGTCACAAACTGCAGAAGGCCAACATCTCTGAAGCAGTCTAGGGCTTCTTCCGAGCAGGGCAGTCCAGCAATGGCTTTGCAGTCTAGACGCATATGAGGAAAATGCGCCCTTGATTGTATAAGATACAAGAATAATAACTGCACTGCTGATAGCTCCAGAACCGATCAGATGAAATTCTTGGCCTTCAATATGGGTTCTTGGCACTATCAAAGAAGGTGTTGTGTTCTATGAAGCCATTCACATTGAACGATCCTGGCGAAGACGCGGTACCTGGAAACCTTGGCAGCCTTGGTTTTGGCTTCTGGACCTGAGGCTTGTGCTCCACACAATAATCAAATTGAGGTCTGGGAGCAGGCGGAGGAACCAGAATTGGCCATCGTACAATGACAAGCTCGCCTTGATAAAATGCTTGCTCAATGGTGTGAGGCCTTGGAGGCGGTACAAGAGTAGTGGCATTGACATGGGCTTCAGACTGCACATTGGTTACAGGTGCATCATTGGCTTCAGACACCATATTCACTGTAGACGCCACATTAGCTTCAGCCATGACAATGTCATTGGCTTCAGTAGTGTTGTTGGTGGCCGCCTCAGTATTTTCAACCTCCACTTGAGGAGCTGGAGGGTGGGGCACATACTCGTTCTCCTTGAGAACAGCTTCTTGATTGGTGAGGGGTGTGACAATTCGCTCTTCTTCTTCACGGGGTTCTTGATGTTCTTCGGCTGATGCAGTCGGTATGTCTTCAGCAGCCTTGGCTTCAGACTCAAAGACGTTCACAGTAGGCACTACAAAAAAAAAGACACATCCGTGACATTTTGGGCCGAACGAATTTTTTTTCTGTCATACATATGACACTTCTATGATGATAATTGTGACAAAACCCGGTATCATCATAGATGTGGTGGGCTCCTACTTCTATGACAAAAAATCATGATAGAAAATGGGCTTTTCGTCCTGGGCGGGCCGGAGACGCAGCTGCATGACATTCTTTGGGCCGTCCATGATGGAAAAAACCGTGGTAGAAGCGAGGAGGAGGAAAATTTTGGGGAGTTGCCGGTTACGGTGGGAGGTCGGGGGCCGAGCGATGCGCGTTTCTCTCATACAGGTATGCGCGTGTGTGCGAGGCGTTGGCTCTAACTGAACCCGAGCGAGGCGTTGGGCTCTAACTGAACCTAAGCGATTGCACTGCAGGCTACGCGTTACTTAACCCGAGCGATCGATCGATGGCTGTTAACTGAACCCGATGGAGCGATTCCTTCGCTAGTGCTGCTAACTGAAGCCAATCGATTGGATGAATAGTGAGTGTTGCGGGGGGGTTTGGATGAACAGTGAGCGGTGGCGTTGCCTCTGGATGAACAGGAACCCGTGGTGTGGAGGGCTGGATGAGCATGAGCGGTGGAGGGTGGCCGTGGAGGGTGGTTGAACAGATCTCGTGGTGTGGAGGGCTGGATGAGCAGAGAGCGGTGGAGGGGTGCCCGTGGAGGGTGGTTGAACAAGAGCTGGTGGAGTAGCGGGGAGGCTAGATGAATAGGAGCCCGTGGAGGTGGAGGAGGTCGACGGTGGCCAGTGGAGGCCGGAGGAGGTCGACGGTGGAGATGAGCAGATCCGTGGAGTCCTGTTTTGCGACGCCATATCCCTCCCGATGAACAGGACCCTGTTTTGACCGTAGGAGGTCCGTTTGTCCGTTTTGCGATACGCCACACCCTCCCGATCAACAGACCCCGTTTGATTGTAGGAGGTCATTTGGTCCGTTTTGGCGGCACGCCACACCCTCCCGATCAACGGGACCCCGTTTCAACCGTAGGAGGTCCGCTTCTTCGTTTTTGCGGACGCCACACCCTCCCGATCAACAGACCCGTGCTCCAACGAGGAGGTCCGTTTCCTTCGTTGTGCGGTACGCCAGGCCTCGTTTCCATCGCCTGTTCCGTCCAAGCCAGTTGGCTCCCACGCGTTCGGTTGCCTCCCGATGAACATGACACATTCCGTTGCCTCCCCATGAACACAACGCATTCCGTTGCCTCCCCATGAACACGACGACGACGTTGTTTCTCCATTCCGACCCAGCCATGTACTTATGCGCGAGTAGGCGTTCGAGACCCTGCCCATATGTACGTACGTGGTTGTATTTTCTTTCTTGCACCCTCGCCGCTGTACGTACGTGTACATGCGACGTGCGCGCCTCTACTACGACACGTGCGCGCCTCTACATCGCCCAGTATGTACATACATGTTCGCAACCAGGATTACAACGCTACGTACGCTTCGACCAGGTGGGTCCCGATTGTCAGGCACTTCCTTGCCTGCGAAGATGTAGCTGGTGGGTCCCAGCAGTTAGGGGGGCGAATCGTTTTGTTTTTTTTTTGCCCAGACGCACTTCCTTGGGTGCGAAGATGTAGCTGGTGGGTCCCAAGGTAGTCATAATCCCGACTCGATTGCTAGAATCCTACGACTTCACGACCCTACAAAAGCATGTCGATCCAAATCCCACTATGAATCCGAATCAGGTAGAATCCATGTTGAGTCGCGATCCAAATCATAGAATCCTGTACAAAACTGTACAATCCCGACTATGCTATGGACTATGTTTGATATTATTAATTTATCTAAGCCGTTTGTTTAGTTGTAGCAAAATAGAATGCAATCATCCAAACCCCTTTTCATATACCTCATGGACCTTTATTCCCCTCCCAAGCCCAAACGCTCAGCCGCTGACACTTTTGATCTAGCTCTTTGAAACCCTAGATCGAAACTGAGGATCAGGCTTGTCAACAGATGGAATTGGCATGAAAAGGGGGATCCTTCAAGATTAATCGGAGAAGGAGAGCAAGACCCTTTAAGGTTTAGCACTGCAGCTCATATAGACAAGTGATCGACTATTCACACACTCTAAAAAGAACCTAAGTAAATTTCGTGCATTGAAGGTTTAAATGTCCTATATATTTCCTTCTCATATATGTTCCATACATGCGAGCTAGATGGCAGGTTAGCCATAAAAATAAGTGGAATACAACTAGCATTGATGTGTACGTTCTTTGCTCCATATTTTGTGTCAAAACTCTATAGAACCCATATAAATTTGTTGTGTGCATACAAAATATCTTATTTGAGTAAATCTAGTAGAATCCTCGATTCTACGACTCGATCTTACGACTGGATTCTGTCTGAGGAAAATCGATCCGACTCCGAATCCCGACTCTGACTACCTTGGTGGGTCCCAGCAGTTAGGAAGGGCGAATCGTTTTTTTATTGCCCGGACGCACGTCCTTGCGTGCGAAGATGTAGCTGGTGGGTCCCAGCAGTCAGGGGGCGAATTGTTTTTTTTGCCCGGACGCACTTCCTTGTGTGCGAACATGCAGCTGGTGGGTCCCAGCAGTCAGGGGGGAAATGTTTTTTTCGCGAAATATGGTGGCCCGTCCGATGGGTCCCCGCTGTCAGGTGGAGGAATAATTATTTTCCGCGTAATAAGGAGGCACTTCCTTGTTGCGGCCATGGACCCAGCTATTAGCCTCTCCACATACAGTCCACGTCTGATGGAAGTCGTTCCTTGACCACGTTGACCATGCCGCACCGAGAGCACAGGCGGTGTGGACGACGAAGCCTAGGAAGGGACGACGGGAGCCGGGAAGACGCGGCGATGGAAGCCAGCGGAGAGGAATCTGAGGTTCTTGGTTCGGCTGCGGTGTGAGGCTGCCGTCGCCGCAGGGCCTGGCCAGTGGTGGGAATAGTAGCGGGCGGTGAGGCCTCCGCGGCAGCACATCCGGCCACGGGAAGCAGGAGCATGCGGCACGACCGGCGCTGCTTTGGGCGGCTCGAGCAAGAAGACCAGAGGTTGAAGAAGCACTACGGCCATTGGATGGACATCGTACGATCACTAGAGCTAGAATCATTTATATTGACTAAGTTAAAAAGGCCCTCCATCCCCGTCAACTTAGTAGGCCCACAAGTCAGCCTCCCACCAAGGTGGGTCGCAGCTAGCAGGGGGTATTCACTTTCTGTGCATAATAAGGAGGCACTTTCGGTGGGTCCGAGCTGACAGCAGGGGGGATGTTTTTTTCGCGAAATACGGTGGCTCGTCGGGTGGATCCCAGCAATCAGGGGAAAATGTTTTTTTCGCGAAATACTGGTGGCCCATCCGGTGGGTCCCTGCTGTCAGGTGGACGAATAATTATTTTCCGCGTAATAAGGAGGCACTTCCTTGCAGCTGCCGTGGACCCAGCTGTCAGCCTCTTCACGTACAGTATTCTACTGATGGAATTCGGTGGTTGACCACATTGACCACGCCGCGCCGAGAGCACCACGGCGGTGGACGATGGTGAGGCCTAGGAAGGGGACGACTTCGAGGCGGGAAGACGCGCGGCGATGGATGCCCACGCGAGAGGAGTACGAGGGTTCATGGTCTGCTGGCTGCTGTCACCTGAGAATAACGGGGGTGTGGGTGAGTGGAGTGGAGGGATGGCCTGGCGGCGGTGGGAGTAGTATGGGGCGGTGAGGCCTCCAAGGCAGCCTGACCCGCCACGGAGGCAGGAGCGGCGGCACGACCGGCGCTGCTTTGGGTGGGCTGGAGCAAGAAGAGCAGAGGTTGAAGAAGCACTACGGCCGTTGGATGGACATCGTACGGTCACTGGAGCTAGAATCGTTCATATTGACTAAGTTGACAAAGCCCTCCGTCCCCTTCAACTTAGTAGGCCCACAAGTCAGCTTCCCACCAAGGTGAGTCCCAGCTAGCAGGGGGAGTATTCATTTTTATGTGCGTAATAAAGAGGCACTTCCGGTGGGTCCGAGCTGACAGCGGGGGGGGGGGGGAACGTTTTTTTCGCGAAATACGGTGGCCTATCCGGTGGGTACCAGCAGTCAGGGGGGAAACGTTTTTTCGCGAAATAAGGTGGCCCGTCCGGTGGGTTCCTGCTGTCAGGTGGAGGAATGATTATTTTGCGCGTAATAAGGAGGCACTTCCTTGTGCCGCCGTGGACCCAGCTGTCAGCCTCTCCACATACAGTACTCTTCCGATGGAAGTCGGTCGTTGACCATGTTGACCACGCCGCGCCGAGAGCACCAGGGCGGTGGACGACGCCGCCTAGGAAGGGGACGACGAGGAGCCGGGGAAGACACAGCAGTGGAAGCCCACGTGGAGAGGAGTATGAGGGTTCACTGGTTTGGCTGCGGTGTGAGGCTGCCGTCGCTGCAGAATAACAGGGGGTGTGGGTGAGTGGAGGGATGGCCTGGCCAGCGATGAGAGTAGTATGGGAGTGGTGAGGCCTCCGCGGCAGCACAGCCGGCCACGGGAGGTAGGAGCAGGCGGCACGACCGGCGCTGCTTTGGGCGGCTGGACCAGGAAGACCAGAGGTTGAAGAAGCACTACGGCCGTTGGATGGACATCGTACGGTCACTGAAGCTAGAATCGTTTATATTGACTAAGTTGACAAAGCCCTTAGTACGCTCCAACTTAGTAGGCCCATAGGTCGACCTCGAAGCAGTGCGCCCGGATGTCGTGGGAGGAATCATTTTTTGGGCGGCCGAAGCTAAGAATATCCGAGATTGAAGAAGAAGCACGACATCCGTTGGATAGACATCCAACGACCACTGCTGCTAGAACTGTGTGTTGACTATAATAAGTTGACAAAGCCTTGCATACGCGTCAACTTATTTTTTTAGGGGACGTGTCACTTAGTAGGCCCACAAGTGTATGGCAGAGAACTTATAGCCCATTTGTGTTTTGTAAGAATGTACATCCCATTTATGAATTTTAATGGAATTTACAACAGCCCATTTACAGTTTGTTAAAAGTACAGCCCATTTCCTAGCTAGGACAACGATTAATAATTTCAACCAACGGTTGAAGACAGAATTCAATAAAATTTCCCACATTTTGATGGGATCCGAAATATTTTTATCCCAATATTTCTAGTCAGATTAAATATAAATTTGTATTACGTAAAAATCCAACGAAACATTGCACGCGCAACAATGAAAATTTAAGATTTTCAAAATCCATAAATAATATTTTATAAACTAATTTTGTATTTGGTGCATTTTTTTGTAGTTACTGCCCAGTTTTTATAATTACATCCCATTTATTATTTTTAAAGCCCATTTTCCTGTTAAGCCTAATGCATCCCTCCTAGGAAAGATTTGCAGCCCAGCGGGGCGGAGAATAACAAGTTGACCTTGCCTCGGTATTCCTCAAAAAGACGTATAGCTAGGCTAGCCATTTTCATCTTGAAAAAAGTAGTATCTGGGCTAGATATCTGGCCTGGGCTAGACGGGCCACAGCCCGCCCAGTTAATACCCTACTCTCCTCTGAACAACAACGAAATCATCGCCAAGAAAAACTCGAGTGCTCACGCCTCAAAAACACAAATCGCCGAGCTGCTTGGTCCCGGTATCGGCCGCACCTTGTGCAATTCTCTCGTTTATATTGACTACATAGGTTGACAATGGTGTGGGACCGTGATGTTAGGAAACCAGGAGAAAGCAAAAAAAAATATAGTTGTACATAATAAGGAGGCACCTGCGTACGTACGGCTATGGCCCTAGTGGGTCCCTAGTGTCATCCAGTCAAAATAAAGTCACCTCCTGAATCCTCATGTTCGTTGACCATGTTAACAATGCTCGGTGCCACGGCGAGCGCAACAACTCGAAGGACAACGGAGAGGGCCTCGCGGGCCCTACGGAGGTCTGATACAGTGCTCGCTGCTCATTCAGGAAGCCAGGATCATTGGGCACCTATGAGCACCTTCGAGAAACTGAGACGGCATGAAACGGTAAGGCCTCGCTTGGGAGCTCTGGTTTATTTCAAACCTGTATTAACATACAAGTGTAATTTACTCGTCATCGGAAGGCCCAAGGTCTGTAAGTAAAACCGGTGGGTTACGCGTGTAATTTGAGAGACCAGTGTATATTTTATGAGCATTGCTATATGGACGACATTACCAAACTATACATGCACGACGTGCGTATCATGCCATCCATGGGCAAGGCTGAAACAGCAACTAACGGCTGGATTAGCAATCGTCCGAGTGTCGTTCAACGTTTTTATCGTGTGTGAAGTACTTCCGATAGTTTACTAGTCGAAATCGACCAACCAAGCGCCTTCGCCCGAGACCATCTGCTTTAATTTACAAGCGGTTTTGGTTGGAAAACGATGATCCAATCATGGCCTAATATCATGAGTTGGTCGGAAGATCATATGGTTTCACGTCTAACCTACCCGACATGTCGTATAGGCTATGAATGAAACATCAGAAGATGAACTTCTTACACACGGAAACAACAGAAGAGGATGCTCTTCTTAACAAGCAAATCACTGGCATTAGATCGACATGCAAAACAATACGAAGCATTATTCTCAGGAGGCACGGTGAATAGCTCGTGATGCCGCATGCCACAACATTCCAAGCTCAACTTTGCAATCAAACACAAGGCCTAGCATTACATAGACAATATTCAGAACAAACTCTTAACACAGGAACATCTCAGCAGAGTAACTATTTACTTCTAAACTGAACACAGGAATAGGAAAAAACACTAGACACTGCTCATAGCAAGGGTGTCCCACTCAAAAATATCAAATGCATGTCTTATGGCTAACATCAATGAGCAAATTTTGACAAGGTTTTCCAATTCCAATATATTAAAGTAACGTCTTCTTGCTAACATCAATGAGCAAATTTTGACAAGGTTTTCCAATTCCAATATATTAAACAAACGTCTTCTTGCTAACATCAATGATTAAACTTTGACAAGCTTTTCCCATTCAAAATATGTAATGCCTATGATCGTGTCCTGTCTTAGCTTCTTGTACATGTTTGGGCACTTTTTTCCCAAGGCACTCCATGTGTTGTTAAATTGCCAATGGTCTCTGCAGGCTAGTCATGTCACTGGTGTCTAATAATACTCTGTAAAGCTTCTCGGTCATTCCTATTGTAATGTACTGATACGTCTCCAACGTATCTATAATTTTTGATTGCTCCATGCTACTTTATCTACTATTTTGGACTATATTGGGCTTCATTTTCCACTTTTATATTATTTTTGGGTTTAACCTATTAACCGGAGGCCCAGCCCAGAATTGCTGTTTTTTGCCTATTTCAGTGTTTCGAAGAAACGGAATATCAAACAGAGTCCAAACGGAATGAAACCTTCGGGAACATGATTTTCTCGTCGAACGTGATCGAGGAGACTTGGACCCTGCTCCAAGAAACAAAAGAGTCGGTCACGAGGGTGGCGGGCGCCCCCCCTAGGGTGCGCCCCCTGCCTCGTGGCCCCCCTGTTGCTCCACCGACGTACTCCTTCCTCCTATATATACCTACGTATCCCCAAACAATCAGAACAGGAGCCAAAAACCTAATTCCACCGCCGCAACCTTTTGTATCCACGAGATCCCATCTTGTGGCCTGTTCCGGAGCTCCGCCGGAGAGGGCATCCACCACGGAGGGCTTCTACATCAACACCATAGCCCCTCCGATGAAGTGTGAGTAGTTTATTTCAAACCTTCGGGTCCATAGCTAGTAGCTAGATGGCTTCTTCGCTCTTTTTGGATCTCAATACAATGTTATCCCCCTCTCTCGTGGAGATCTATTCGATGTAATCTTCTTTTTGTGGTGTGTTTGTTGAGACCGATGAATTGTGGGTTTATGATCCAACTTATCTATGAATAATATTTGAATCTTCTCTGAATTCTTTGATGTATGATTGAGTTATCTTTGCAAGTATCTTCGAATTATCCGTTTGGTTTGGCCAACTCGATTGGTAGTTCTTGCAATGGGAGAAGTTCCTAGCTTTGGGTTCAATATTGCGGTGTCCTTTCCAAGTGACAGAAGGGGCAGCAAGGCACGTATTGTATTGTTGCCATCGAGGATAACAAGATGGGGTTTTTATCATATTGCATGAATTTATCCCTCTACATCATGTCATCTTGCTTAAGGCATTACTCTGTTTTTAACTTAATACTCTAGACGCATGCTGGATAGCGGTCGATGAGTGGAGTAATAGTAGTAGATGCAGAATCGTTTCGATCTACTTGTCTTGGACGTGATGCTTATATACACAATCATACCTAGATATACTCATAACTATGCTCAATTCTGTCAATTGCTCAACAGTAATTTGTTCACCCACCGTAGAATATCTATGTTCTTGAGAGAAGCCACTAGTGAAACCTATGGCCCCCGGGTCTATTCTCATCATATCAATCTCCATTACTTTATTACTTGCTTTGTTTTTACTTTGCCTTTTACTTTTCACTTTGCATCTATATACCAAAAATACCAAAAATATTATTTATCATCTCTATCAGATCTCACTCTCGTAAGTGACCGTGAAGGAATTGACAACCCCTAATCGGGTTGCTTGCGAGGAGCTATCATTTTGTGTAGGTACGAGGGACTTGCGCGTGGTCTCCTACTGGATTGATACCTTGGTTCTCAAAAACTGTGGGAAATACTTACGCTACTTTGCTGCATCATCCTCTCCTCTTCAGGGAAATCCAACGCAGTGCTCAAGAGGTAGCAAGAAGAATTTCTAGCGCCGTTGCCGGGGAGGCTCACGCAAGAGCAAGTCAAGCATACCAAGTACCCATCACAATCCCTATCTCTCGCATTACATTATTTGCCATTTGCCTCTCGTTTTCCTCTCCCCCACTTCACCCTTGCCGTTTTATTCGCCCTCTCTTTCCCAATCTCCTCCTCTTTTTCCCGTTTGCCTTTTCCCGTTGCCTTTCTGTTTGCTTGTGTGTTGGATTACTTGTTGCCATGGTGCAAGATAATACCAAATTGTGTGACTCCTCAAATACCAATAATAATGATTTCCTTAGTACTCCGGTTTCTCCTCTTAAAAATGATGAGTCTTGTGAAATCAATACCGCTTTGCTGAATCTTGTTATGAAACATCAATTCGCCGGCCTTCCTAGTGAAGATGCCGCTACTCATCTGAACATTTTTGTTGATTTGTGTGATATGCAAAAGAAGAAAGATACGAATAACAATATTGTCAAATTGAAGTTATTTCTGTTTTCACTTAGAGATCGTGCTAAAGTTTGGTTTTTGTCTTTGCCTAAAAATAGTATTGATTCTTGGAACAAGTGCAAAGATGCTTTTATCTCTAAGTATTTTCCTCCCGCTAAGATCATCACTCTTAGGAACGATATTATGAATTTTAAACAACTTGATCATGAGCATGTTGCCCAATCTTGGGAAAGAATGAAATTGATGCTTCACAATTGCCCTACTCATGGTTTGAATTTATGGATGATGATACAAAAATTTTATGCCGAATTGAATTTTGCTTCTAGAAGTCTTTTAGATTCGGCCGCGGGAGGCACGTTTATGGAAATTATGTTAGGAGATGCTACAAAATTGCTTGATAATATTATGGCTAATTATTCTCAATGGCACACCGAAAGATCTTCTAGTAAAAAAGTGCATGCTATAGAAGAAATCAATGCTTTAAGTTAAAAGATGGATGAACTTATGAAGATGTTTGCTACTAAAAATACTTCTCTTGATCCCAATGATATGCCTCTGTCTACTTTGATTGAGAATAATAATGAATCTATGGATGTGAATTTTGTTGGTAGGAATAGTTTTGGAAACAACGCGTATAGAGGGAATTTTAATCCTAGGCTTTATCCTAGTAATCCTTCTAATAATTATGGAAATTCCTACAACAACTCTTATGGAAATTTTAATAAGATCCCTGTGAATTTGAGAGTAGTGTTAAAGAGTTTATGAATTCACAAAAGAATTTTAATGCTTTGCTTGAAGAGAAATTGCTTAAAGTTGATGATTTGGCTAGGAACGTTGATAGAATTTCTCTTGAAATTGATTCTTTAAAGCTTAGATCTATTCCTCCTAAGCATGATATCAATGAGTCTCTCAAAGCCATGAGAATTTCCATTGATGAGTGCAAAGAAAGAACCGCTAGGATGCGTGCTTCCAAAGATGCCTTTATTAAAGCGTGTTCTTCCAATTCCTATGAAAATCAAGATGAAGATCTAAAAGTTATTGATGTGTCCCCCATTAAATCTTTGTTTTGCAATATGAATCTTGATGAAACTGAATATGATCTTCCTTTACCTAGAAGGCGTTCTAAGAATTCGAAGTTTCTAGATCTTGATGATGAAATTGATAAAAGTGGGATTAAAAGAAATAAAAACCTAGATGTTGCTAAACCCACTATTTTGGATCTCAAGGAATTTAATTATGAAATTTTCTCCTTAATTGATTGTATTTCCTTGTTGCAATCCGTGCTAGATTCTCCTCATGCTTATAGTCAAAATAAGGCCTTTACCAAACACATTGTTGATGCCTTGATGCAATCTTATGAAGAAAAACTTGAGTTGAAAGTTTCTATCCCTAGAAAACTCTATGATGAGTGGGAACCTAATATTAAAATTAAAGTTAAAGATTATGAGTTTCATGCTTTTTGTGATTTGGGTGCTAGTGTTTCTACTATTCCCAAAACTTTGTGTGATTTGCTAGATTTCCATGACTTTGATGATTGCTCTCTAAACTTGCATCTTGTGGATTCCACTATTAAAAAGCCTATGGTAAGAATTAATGATGTTCTTATTGTTGCAAATAGGAATTATGTGCCCGTAGATTTTATCGTTCTTGATATAGATTGCAATCCTTCATGTCCTATTATTCTTGGTAGACCTTTCCTTAGAACGATTGGTGCAATTATTGATATGAAGGAAGAGAATATTATATTCCAATTTCCCTTAAAGAAGGGCATGGAACACTTCCCTAGAAAGAAAATAAAATTACCATATGAATCAATCATGAGAGCCACTTATGGATTGCCTACCAAAGATGGCAATACCTAGATCTATCCTTGCTTTTATGCCTAGCTAGGGGCGTTAAACGATAGCGCTTGTTGGAGGCAACCCAATTTTTTTGTTTTTTTGTTTTTGCTTCTGTTTAGGAATAAATAATACATCTAGCCTCTGTTTATATGTGGTTTTATCTTTTAATTAGTGTTTCTGCCAAGTAGAACCTATAGGATAACCTACGATGATAGTTGATTTGATTCTGCTGAAAAATGTAAACTTTATGCAGCATTTAATATGATTTTTTAAATCACGAAACATGATTTTGCGTTGATTCTTTTTGCTGCTGTTCAATAAACTTCCTATTTTGGTAGAATTTTTAGAGTTCCGAAGTTTGCGTTAGTTCTGATTACTACTGACTGCTTGCTTTTTGTGATTCTGTTTTGCGTGTGTTGTTTGCTTATTTTGATGAATCTATGGCTAGTAAAATAGTTTATAATCCATAGAGAAGTTGAATTACAGTAGGTTTAACACCAATATAAATAAAGAATGAGTTCATTACAGTACCTTAAAGTAGTCTTTTGTTTTCTTTCTCTAAGGGAGCTCACGAGATTTCTATTGAGTTTTGTGTTGTGAAGTTTTCAAGTTTTGGGTGAATTCTTTTGATGGATTATGGAACAAGGAGTGGCAAGAGACTAAGCTTGGGGATGCCCATGGCACCCCCAAGATAATCCAAGGACACCAAAAAGTCAAAGCTTGGGGATGCCCCGGAAGGCATCCCCTCTTTCGTCTACTTCCATCGGTAATTTACTTGGAGCTATATTTTTATTCACCACATGATATGTGTTTTCCTTAGAGCGTCTTGTATTATTTGCGTCTTTACTTGTTAGTTTACCACAATCATCCTTGCTGTACAAACCTTTTGAGAGAACCATACATGAATTGGAATTTGATAGAATACTCTATGTGCTTCACTTATATCTTTTGAGCTTGATAGTTTTGCTCATAGTGCTTCACTTATATCTTTTGAGCGTGATAATTTTTGCTCTAGTGCTTCACTTAGATCTTTTAGAGCACGGTGGTGGATTTGTTTTAAAGAAACTATTGATCTCTCATGCTTCACTTAGATTATTTTGAGAGTTGTTAATAGCATGGTAATTTGCTTAATGATAATATACTTGGTATTCAAGATATGCGAAACTTTCTTTTGAGTGTGTTGAATACTAAGAAAAGTTTGATGCTTGATAATTGTTTTGAGATATGAAGATGGTGATATTAGAGTCATGCTAGTTGAGTAGTTGTGAATTTAAAGAATACTTGTGCTGAAGTTTGTGATTCCCGTAGCATGCACATATGGTGAACCGTTATGTGATGAACTCGGAGAATGATTTATTTATTGATTGTCTTCCTTATGAGTGGCGGTCGGGGAAGAGCGATGGTCTTTTCCTACCAATCTATCCCCCTAGGAGCACGTGCGTAATACTTTGCTTTGATAACCTCTAGATTTTTGCAACAAGTATATGAGTTCTTTATGACTAATGTTGAGTCCATGGATTATACGCACTTTTTCCCATCCTTCCACCATTGCTAGCCTCTCTAATACCGTGCACTTTTCGCCGGTATCATAAAACCACCATATATCTTCCTCAAAACAGCCACCATACCTACCTATCATGGCATTTCCATAGCCATTCCGAGATATATTGCCATGCAACTTTCCACCGTTCCGTTTATTATGACACGCTCCATCATTGTCATATTGCTAGCATGATCATGTAGTTGACATCGTATTTGTGGCAAAGCCACCGTTCATAATTCTTTCATACATGTCACTCATGATTCATTGCATATCCCGGTACACCGCCGGAGGCATTCATATAGAGTCATACCTTGTTATAAGAATCGAGTTGTAATTGTTGAGTTGTAAGAAAAATAAAAGTGTGATGATCATCATTATTAGAGCATTGTCCCAAGTGAGGAAAGGATGATGGAGACTATGATTCCCCCACAAGTCGGGATGAGACTCCGGACGAAAAAAAGAGGCCATAAAAAAAAGAGAAAAGGCCCAAATAAAAAAATGATGAGAGAAAAAGAGACAAGGGACAATGTTACTATCCTTTTACCACACTTGTGCTTCAAAGTACCACAGATCTCATGATAGAGACTCTCTCATTTTGTCACTTTCATATACTAGTGGGAATTTTTCATTATAGAACTTGGCTTCTATATTCCAATGATGGGCTTCCTCAAAATGCCCTAGGTCTTCGTGAGCAAGCGAGTTCGATGCACACCTACTTAGTTTCTTTTGTTGAGCATTCATATACTTATAGCTCTAGTGCATCCGTTGCATGGCAATCCCTACTCACTCACATTGATATCTATTGATGGGCATCTCCATAGCCCGTTGATACGCCTAGTTGATGTGAGACTATCTTCCCTCATTTTGTCTTCCCCACAACCACCATTATATTCCACATATAGTGCTATATCCATGGCTCACGCTCATATATTGCGTGAAGATTGAAAAAGTTTTGAGAATGTTAAAGTATGAAACAATTACTTGGCTTGTCGTCGGGGTTGTGCATGATTTAAATATTTTGTGCGGGGAAGATGGAGCATAGCCAGACTATATGATTTTGTAGGGATAACTTTCTTTAGCCATGTTATTTTGAGAAACATAATTGCTTAGTTAGTATGCTTGAAGTATTATTATTTTTATGTCAATATGAACTTTTGTCTTGAATCTTTCGGTTCTGAATATTCATATCACAATTAAGAAGTTTTACATTGAAATTATGCTAAGTATCACTCCGCATCAAAAATTCTTTTTTTATCATTTACCTACTCGAGGACGAGCAGGAATTAAGCTTGGGGATGCCTGATACGTCTCCAACGTATCTATAATTTTTTATTGCTCCATGCTACTTTATCTACCATTTTGGACTATATTGGGCTTTATTTTCCACTTTTATATTATTTTTGGGACTAACCTATTAACCGGAGGCCCAGCCCAGAATTGTTGTTTTTTGCCTATTTTAGTGTTTCAAAGAAACGGAATATCGAACGGAGTCCAAACGGAATGAAACCTTCGGGAACGTGATTTTCTCACGAACGTGATCCAGGAGACTTGGACCCTGCTCCAAGGAACAAAAGAGTCGGTCACGAGGGTGGCCCCCCCTAGGGCACGTCCCCCTGCCTCGTGGCCCCCCTGTTGCTCCACCGACGTACTCCTTCCTCCTATATATACCTACGTATCCCCAAACGATGAGAACATGAGCCAAAAACATAATTCCACCGCTGCAACCTTCTGTATCCACGAGATCCCATCTTGGGGCCTGTTCCGGAGCTCCGCCGGATGGGGCATCCACCATGGAGGGCTTCTATATCAACACCATAGCCCCTCCGATGAAGTGTGAGTAGTTTACTTCAGACTCGGGTCCATAGCTAGTAGCTAGATGGCATCTTCTCTCTTTTTGGATCTCAATACAATGTTCTCCCCCTCTCTCGTGGAGATCTATTCGATGTAATCTTCTTTTTGCGGCGTGTTTGTTGAGACCGATGAATTGTGGGTTTATGATCCAGCTTATCTATGAATAATATTTGAATCTTCTCTTAATTCTTTTATGTATGATTGAGTAATCTTTGCAAGTCTCTTCGAATTATCCGTTTGGTTTAGCCAACTCGATTGGTAGTTCTTGCAATGGGAGAAGTGCTTAGCTTTGGGTTCAATCTTGCGATGTCCTTTCCCAGTGACAGAAGGGGCAGCAAGGCACGTATTGTATTGTTGCCATTGAGGATAACAAGATGGGTTTTTTATCATATTGCATGAACTTATCCCTCTACATCATGTCATCTTGCTTAAGGCGTTACTCTGTTTTTAACTTAATACTCTAGATGCATGCTGGATAGCGGTCGATGAGTAAAGTAATAGTAGTAGATGCAGAATCGTTTCGATCTACTTGTCTTGGACGTGATGCCTATATACATGATCATACCTAGATATACTCATAACTATGCTCAATTATGTCAATTGCTCAACAGTAATTTGTTCACCCGCCGTAGAATATCTATGTTCTTGAGAGAAGCCACTAGTGAAACCTATGGCCCTCGGGTCTATTCTCATCATATCAATCTCCATTACTTTATTACTTGCTTTGTTTTTACTTTGCCTTTTACTTTTCACTTTGCATCTATATACCAAAAATACGAAAAATATTATTTATCATCTCTATCAGATCTCACTCTCGTAAGTGACAGTGAAGGGATTTACAACCCCTAATCGCGTTGGTTGCAAGGAGCTATCGTTTTGTGTAGGTACGAGGGACTTGTGCGTGGTCTCCTACTAGATTGATACCTTGGTCCTCAAAAACTGAGGGAAATACTTATGCTACTTTGCTGCATCATCCTCTCCTCTTTGGGGAAATCCAACGCAGTGCTCAAGAGGTAGCATGTACCGCATCCAGTGACTGCTTCTTTCTGCAAAGTGGAACGACCAACTGGACCCAGTAATGCAGCAGTTTGCCTTGGACACATTGGCTTCTTTTGTGCAGTTCAACTAAAATCAAAGTCGGAATAAAACCGAGCTTTAATTTTGATATCCCTGTAAGCAACAATAGGTATAAGGGAAATAATTACTGAGAAATAACGGTTGATGACTTGTCTTAATGGGAAACAAAGCACGAGAGTAGCAATTCTCCATCAGTGTGATTCATTCATATTGACTGAGACATTATCTTAACAATGCCTTGGTTCAACATGTATAAAGAACGACAAAGCAGAAAAGTACCATTCCTAAAACAATGCAACTGATTCATTTTTAAAGAGACATTATCTTAAAAATACCTTGGTTAAACATGTTGTAAGAACTACAAAGCAGGATAGTACCATTCCTAACAAGTGTTGCAGTTTTGAACTAAGATTCAGTAGTTAATTAATTCTGAGAGTGGCATTGCTTAATTTTACCAACGACATTAGATTAACGAAAAGCATAAACAGTTCCAGGGGAGAGTGGGCGCAATAACAATATGTGCTTCCATCTACTTATAAAGGGGGTGATGCAGAGTTTATTGTAACAAAGCAACAAGCATCATGTCTGGGTTGGTCCCATTTTTGTTCACTACTTAATGGGAAAAGACAACAATACAATAGCTTCAATTCAACATTTATTTAAAACAGTACCAATACAAGTAGCACAACATCTCAAAGCACACTGCACAATCATGTGGATGAAGGCCTATACTGACCTTTCATGAGAACACCAGGATAGAATACGAATATGCTAACACGAATAGGAAATCCAATCTCCTTTTGTGCAGTTGCACTGAAGTCAAGCAAAGTGTTTCACGTAGCGAAGCAAAATGTCGCAATAGCAACAAGTTGAATAGATATCATGTGGTTCAGACCAAGATTTGAAACAACTTGACAGGAACACTGGAAACAAATCTCGATCTCCTTTTGTGCAGTTCCACCAAAATTAAGCAAAGTCACCGGTGTGACATTCAAGTTGAACTGCACAAAACACTCTTAAAACATAAGTATTTCGAGTAGCGAAGCAAAATGTCGCAATAGCAACAAGTTGAATCGATACCCTTGTTTTAACAGAGGCAAAAAAGGAAACAATTACTTGCCGATAAAGGAGGATGAAACAAACGGTGACAGAAAGAAGCATCTAACTTATCTTGGATGGAAAACAAAGTAGGATAGTAGCATTTCTAAAACGGTTGCATTGATTCATATTAACAGAGACACTCTCTTGAAACAACATTCGTTAAAAATGCAATTTACTTTTAATAGTGGCATTGCTTGAATTTTCCGGCGGCATTCTTAGATTAAGAACAACAAAATAGCTATATGGGACATGCTAGCACCATGTGCGTCCACACGTATAAATGGGTGATGCAGAGTATGTAGCCAAGCAGCATATCTGTGTTGGTCCCATATTTGTTCTCTTTGAACTTTTTCCCTATGTGAGGGCAGCAAATGCAGTCCTGCACAAACTACTCGACCCCCCCCCCAGTTTCTTTCCCTTTTCAACAAAGAGATCGGCTCCTTACAGATGTGTGTACTCGGTTACCCTCCTTTTCCCTTTTCGACCAACAAAGCGGCTGGTAGCCAGTCTATACTACTTTTCCTCCCTCCTTTCCTCATTGAACCACGTCCTAGATTCATGCTCCACCCCACCGCACCTTTCTTTCCTCTTTGAACCAAGACCTAGATTCAACTACAGATCGAAAAAGATCCACATGCAGCTAGAGAAATGACGGTTTCAAAGAAACTTATACCTTAGGGTCGTCGGGATGTGGCAAGGCGTGCGGTGGGAGGCCGGATCTACCCACACTATGTACGGCAGCAAGGAAGAAGGGGTCGGTAGCCCTCCCGCATAGGCGCTGGGTGAAAGAGAACAACACAGCCGGCAGTGGATTGCCTCCCTCGCCGAAGGCGATAGAGTTAACGCTGCACCTCCTCCCCTTCCCGGTGCAACGGGATACGGACGCCTCCTTCACCAGCTGTGAGGGGGGGGAGAGAGACAAGAGGCCAACGCAGTCTTGTTTAGATCTGGTGAAGAGAGGGTGAGAGACTGTGAATATAGCAAACCCTAGAAAATGAACGCTGAGCCTCCAGCGTGTAACATATATGTATTGCGGCGAGCGTGTGGAGAGTGCAAACCCTAGCGAACAAGCGCTGAGACTCCCTCTTATATGTATATATACTAATGTAGTACGGACTGAGCTCCGGTGCCTTCACTACATCTACTTTTGGCTGTATGACAGGTGAGCCAGCCACATTTTGGGCCCACCTGTCATAAACCCAAAGGCAGGTGCGCTAAGCCAATGAAGCTGCGTCCATATAGTACTCTCATGTGTATACGACTAATATATAGTGGAGTGGTTTTCTTATTCTGTCCATAACAATCGTTTTAAATTGTGTAAGTACGAAACAAAACTCTTTATTTAATGTACAGTGAAGAAAACTAGTACTACTTCCGATGAACTAACGATCCACGCCCACGCGTCCTGGTCGCACTTCCTGTCCATCACGTGTGGTACACTACCCTCCCTTAAGTGAACAACCACACATGCGCCAAATTATCGGAAACGTGTGAGAGTGTGTACAAATAAAGAATTTTAATTTCAATTATCGGAAAGGTTTGAGAGTATTACAAAGTTTGACTTCAATCAAATCTAATATGCGGAGTAAACAAAAATGGAGGGCTACTACGTCCATCGGGGTTTTTAGTCCACACCATTTTTTAAATGAAAGTTAATAGCTGGACAAATAAAATTACAGGGGAGCTAGAGACAAAGTTGTGAGAAGGCTTAGAAATCAATACAAAACTTATGCTCTTAGTACCAACGTCGATCCTTCTTGGAGGAAACATTTGGTTCATAGCCAACTGTGTGATAAAATTGCACCAACGTGAAAGACGACTGCGTATCCAACGCAACCAAGGTGAACTGACGAAGGATATCATCTTTGTGTGTAACAAGCAAAGAGCACTGATGGAAGACAACTTGTTTTTAATTGAAAATCAATCAGCTTCACCAGCCGATGCAACCATGAGGGGCAACCATGAGCATCGATAGGTCATCATGGTGATGCATCATCCATTTGGCATCAAGTTTGGGTGAGGCACCTATGAAGTTTGACAAATCCTCACTGTGGTCTGTTTCTTCTCAGTAATCAAGCTCGAGGAAGGAAGAACCACATGGCAGAGGACAGTGAGGCGGAACAACAATGGCCATCCAATTTTGTGCAGTTCCACTAAAATTGGGGAAGACATGCCCGGGTATGGAGACACGCATCACTGTTTCGAAAAATATAAAAAAAGGGCTAATGAAAAGTACACCAACAAACAGAAGCATCATAATTATATCTTGATGGGAACTAAACCAGGATACCCGAGAAAAAAAGCATTTCTTCATTTAACCAGTGATAGTACTACCACCATATGGACAATGACCGCACAACCACCATGTACTTTTTGTCGAAACAACATGTATACCTCCACCAAGGCATAAATCAGGACAACTTTTTGAGTGGCATTTCCTCTATAATAGTACTAGTAGGTGATGTTGGACCAACCGACGAACCCTAGCTACTATGCATGGGGAGCTGGGGAGTAGTCACATAGAAGAAAACCCGCACGCAGCAACCTGGGGAGCTGGACTAGTACAAGAAGTTATACCTTAGGTGGGCAAGATGTCGTTTAGGCGGGCGGGCGGGATCTGTCCACACGACGGTAGCGAACAAGGGCGCGGAGGATCTTCGTCCGCGCCAGCGCCGGCTCCGAGAGGACGGTGTGCATCGGCTCCCTCCATCGCCGAAGGTGACAACATCAATGCTGCACCTCCTCACCTCCCGCAGCGGACGGGATTTGGCTGGATCTATGACCACCGGCGAGGAGAGAGATAGACTGGACACTGTCATCTTGTTTTGATATGGAGAGGGTGAGAGAGCGAGACATGAGAAACTCTATCAAAAAAGAGGCTATAATAGAGTAAAAAATCTCTCCATAGTAGTGGTTTTAAATAGAATACGCGTGTTCCCGGAAAAAGGAAACAAAAACTGGCGGACAATTTTTTAAGGGTCTGTATAGGACACATCTAGATGTGACATAGTTATGTCACATCTAAGTTGATGTCCACTCTGTTTGTGGTCTATTTTTTTTTGTTTCTTGTTGCTACATTATATACTTGTGGGAGCTTAGATGTGATATCCTTAAATAACATCTAGATGTGAATTAGAAAAACTGATTTTCTAACGTACCAAGAAAGAAAACTTGATCAAAAACATGCCCCCGCTTCCAGGTCGCCAGAGTCGTCGCGCACACACACATAGACATAGACATGCATATCCGTGTTTACGTAAAATTCCATTTCCATCTCCATCTCGAATCATATTTGTCCAACTGGCACATTATTTACGTTGTTAATTATATACGCAGCAATATTAACGTACAGCATCTCTTGTTTGCGCACGTCCGGACCGCTGCCACGGCCGGTCCTGACCAACCCGAACCCTCTTCATCACCCGCGCGTGCTTCCCGCCCGAAAAGGTCAGTGCCGCATTCATGCCCGGCCAGAGCAGACGCGACCTCTCGCTGGCGCCGGCATTGAAGCGGCGCACCGGCCGAGAGCGTCGCTCGCGCCGCTTCTGGGTGCATGCGGCTGCTCTGCATTCAAAGGTCGCAATAGTCGGCTACCACATGCATGTAAAAAGTTCTTGGGAGTCCGTGCTACAGCTAGCTGTCCTCCCCCAACTCGTCAATCTCTTCCAGTAGTGCTAGTAGTACTCCATGGCGCGATCCATCGACAAGCAGGCGGGAAAGTTATCGTATACTCGGTTTGCGGTGAGTGGCATGCCGAGCGACCGTGTGGGGTCGAGCCATGGAGGAGGGTGAGACACGAACACGACAGACGTGATTTAAACATTGGTTTTGCTCGATGGCGCGATCCAACGAAATGAAACGTTGGTTTCTTTCCATTTCCATTTTTTCTCCGGAAAACCGAGAACTTTCCACTCCATTTTCATTCCTATTCCAAGGTTGCCCCGTTACAACATTCCATCAAATACAAAGGAAAACTAACACGCATGCTGATGCATCTCAATGATTCACAGATCATAGCCAGTATTTACTTCACAACTAAAGAAAAAAGTTGTGAGAGCATGTACGAAAGAAAAACTACTGATGGGGTCACCACGACTTAAACCCTAAACCCTAAACATGATTTAATTCCCTGGCCAGGTAGAACCTGTCGAAAGAAAGATGGATGGCACCCTTGGATCATACGATGCTTTTGTGCAGTTCCACTAAAATCGACCTGAGCATCCCTGATGGCAAAGATATTGAAGAAGTGTGATTTGAATAATAGTACTGGCACTAGTTCATGAGACATAAACTCATCACAAGTAGAAGCCGGTAGAAGTAGAGAAAGATTGACATGGAGATGGAGCTACGGCAATGGAGCAAGCCGGCTCCAAAAGGAAGATGGACTACCTGGGACGTCGGGCTGTAGCTAGAAGGGCGGTTGGGACGCGTCATCGGCCCATACCGCGGTGACCCCCGATTGGGACGCACCGACTGTGGGTTTTCTCCCTCGCCGATGTCGACCGCGTCTACGCAGAACATTGTTCCGTTCCCCCAGCTGCGGGATCAGGCCCGTCGTTCTATGCTTGTGAAGAGAGCAACCTTAGCAAGCAGGCTTGTAGCTTAGGCTCCTGCTAGTGTATATATAGTGGTTTTCTTTTTCTCTCCTTTTCAACAATTTTATATTGCGTACGTGTCATTCAAGAGTGAAATGATGGTTGCTTCTTCCGACTAACTTACTGTGTGATTTAACTGCTCCTTAGTGGCCCCTACACGTACTCCTCCTACGTGTATGCAACAGTCACACGTACACATGGACGCAAAAACGCGCGCGACACCCTAATGCATGCATGTCCGAGAACACGACAGAACACACACGGTCACGCTAAGTGCTCAACCAACACGTGCTTGCACACACATACTCAGTCAGGGTGAGCTACTGACCGTATAAACACCGGAAAATATATATATTGAGAGCAATGTGCGTATTATGAAGTCCACTAACCGTATTTTTACAAATATACAGTGACAGACAGTGTATTTATCTCGTTTGAAATTAATCCATATTAACCGGAGAGGAGGCAGTATGGACTAACATTACTTGCGCGCGGTGGCTCGCAGGACAAGGAGAAACTTTTGACTAATGCAAGCTCTCCCTCGCTCAGGCGGTGGACGTGCAACAGTTAATTCGGTGTCAGATTGCCAGAAGCATACACTATACTACTAGTGCTACTATTGTTCAACTTCCCGAATAGGCGAACACCCAAGCGCAAAGTTTAATAATATAGTCTATAAAGGTACGTACTATACTAGTACGAGGAACCGGATGGAGGAACGTCTGCACTCTTATTATAATTTTAAAATGTGATAAAGCAATCTTCAACACATTTGGTTCTCTTCAAGGGTTCTCGCATGTGATAATGGAAGTTGATTGCATGGAACACTCGCCACAATTCTCGCTTAATTCTGGCTCATATCCTGTTACAAATAGTAGCGCTCGGTAATATTTCCTCTTTTTTGTTATTCAGCATGTAAACAGGTCACAAACCTTGCGGCGCATCTTCGTCGCGAACCGTCCTTGCTGCACTTTGAATGTGGCGAGAGCTGGCTTGATGAAACACCTCGCTTCCTACTTCTTCTTTTTTATGGGTACCTCGCTTCCTAGTGACCAAGGTCTTGGCTGATCGTCCTAAGAATGCTTATATATGAATAAAGCTCTCTCATTTACTCGCAAAAAGATTAAGCCATATTAACCGGAAAGGAGGGAGTATGGACTAGCACTACTTTTTGGTATGTCCGTCAACTTCAGAACAAGGAGAAGCTTGCGGGACAAGGTGAAGCTCGCACGCTTTTGACTAATGCAACCTACCCTCGGTGAACATGCATCAGTCCATTCGGTGTCAGATTGTCAGAGGCATACACTGTAGTACCCAACATGCGGAGTACCATCATTGTTTGACTTCACGAAGAGGCGAAGAGCTGCCGCAGAGTACGAGTAGTACTATCACATGCGTTCGGGAACGGGGTCCCAGACTTGCTCGCCCGGCGTGGCTCGAAAGGGGGCCCAGCGCGGCCCATCTTCATCAACACAAACTCAAGACCTCGCGAGGGGCCGAGCCTCGCGGGGCGGACGACAAGGAGCTTCCCCAGGCACGGCCTCGTCAGGCTGGCTAACGAGGAGGCGGAGAGTTCAAGGCGGGGTACCTCACGAGGTGCCCATGACGCAAGCCATGACGACCAAGGGCACCAGTCGGGCGCGGCCCGCGCAGTGTCCTCCCTTCCTCTTTGGTGCAAAGGGGGCAAGCGCAGGCGAGAGCATCAATCAAAGGCATCCATTTCGGTGCAACAAGACCAAGACCAGCCCAACGGCAGGGAAGAAGTCATTGTGGAGCCCAAGCAGGCGTCACCACCAGAGCCTTTGACAGGCGAGGACCAACTTTAGTCAGGATAAGTGTACCCGATGTTCCCCTTCAAAATGGCCGATTGTTGGCACCCTTCCCGCTCAATATTTGGGAAGAGGCCCAGGGCCTTTGCCTATAAATAAGACTAGCCACCACCAGGGTAAAGGGAGAGAGACGGAGAGATAGAGGCAGCTAGACCTGATCGAGAATCCAAGAGACCAACCAAGTAGCACCAGCCAAGAACAGACCCTCGCGAGGCTGTTCTTCCTTGTATTGTTCATCATCAGCCCAAGAGGCAATCCACCACACCACACACTGGAGTAGGGTATTACACCACAATGGTGTCCTGAACCAATATAAATCTTGTGTCTCTTGTGTTGTTCTGTTTGGTAGTTTAGATCTTAGCGATTCGGAGAGGAGCAAGCCGGCAGAGGGTTAAATCTCCGCGCGCACCCTAGTGTTCGAACCTCAAGGGTCTGCCAAAACCCGAAATCCACCATTTGGCGCGCCAGGTAGGGGTGCGCCGGAATTTGCCTTCCATCGTCTCGTTCTTCTCCGACCATCGCATCCATGTCTGACGCTCGTCGGGCTCGCGCCGAGCGCCGAGCCGCCCTCTCTTCCCATGTCGCCCAGACGGCTCCCGTCGGCGGGCTCCCTCGTCGTTCCCCGTCACCTGCCGTCAACGCCGCCACCGGCCCGGCGGGGAACGAATAGCAAGCATCGTCCCAGCATCCATCCATGAGGCGGGACGGACGCACTACCACACCCTCGCTCACCCCTGCTGGTACTTCGTCACGTGCGCCCCGTGCGGCCATGGAGGCCCGAGCTGCGCTCATCATGGCAAACAACCTCCTGCGCTACCGCCCCATCGACGACGTCTATGAAGAGTGGCTCAACCGAGTCGCTGAGCTCGTCCGCGCCGCCGGGGGCTCCCCCGCACCGTCCTTCTCGCTGCACGCGCCCGCCTGGCGGGCAATGAAACTCTGGGCGCCTCCGCCTCCTCCTCAAGAAGGCGCCCTGGCACCAAGGCGCGCGGGCCCAAGACGGAACCCGCTCCATCAGGCGCCACCGCGGCAAGAGCAGAGCTGCCAAGAAGTCCCTCGCCCTCGAGAAGCTGCCCGAGCACTCCCTGCTCCAGCACGTCAAGACCCTCGCTGCCCCCAGCCGCGGTGCATGGGGACCCGTAGGACCAAGCTCTTCATCGCCCAAGGCCCCCTGTGGCCATAGCGGGCTGCCGCGCCTTCACCTCCGAGCTACGCAATGTCGCGTGGCCAGGCAAGTTGAATCCAGACCTGCCTCCTCGCTACGACGGCACGGCTGGCCCTGCAGAGTTCCTCCAGCTTTATGAGTTGGGCATCGAGGCTGCCAATGGGGACGAGAAGATCATGGCCAACTAGTTTCCCATGGCGCTCAAGGACGGGGCCCGCACCTGGCTCCTGAACCTGGCTCCAGGCACGATCTCCTCCTAGGACGAGATGCGCACCCGCTTCATTGCCAACTTCCAGGGTACTCGTGATCGGCCACCCGCCTTGAGCGACATGCGCCGATCAAGCAACTGGGAAAACCTGCGTAGTACATCCGGCGTAGCAACAACGCGCGCCTCAAGATCCCCAAGGTGACGGAGGAGGCCATCATCTCAGCCTTCTCCGACGGTGTGAGCGACGCCAAGATGAAGGAGGAGCTGGCGATGCATGAAGACTGTGCACCTCCTTGGAGCTGTTCAACTTGGCAACCAAGTGCGCGCCAGGCTGAGGAGGGACGCCTCTCCCTCCTCGAGCTACCGCCGGACCTGTAAGAGAAGAAGCCCAAGGCCAAGGACGTGAAGCGCAAGGGGCTGCCATACTCATGCAGAGCTGCACACCAAGCGGGCGAGATCAACCCGAATCCTCCAAGGGCAGCCGGTACTGCGTGTACCACGACCTCCACACCCACAACACCAATGAATGCCAAGAGCTCTGGCCGTGCATGAAGGAAGGGTCGGCAGACGTCCCGAACGCAGCGACCGGAGCTAGGGCCGAGGAGGATGAAGGAACGCAGGACGTCGGGAAGACCGCGGCCCACGCCAAGGGTGGCGCGACCAACCTCGCTAAGATCACTGGCAGGACCCGCCTCGCGAGGGAGGCTGGAGGGATCAGCCTCGCGAGGATCGCCCGCAAGGGAATGCGGGCCTCCCTCCGCTGCCGCCGCAACCAAGGAGAAATGAAGACCTTCATCAGGACGAGGGGGCTGGGGGCTTCCAGGAACCGCATGCAATCGCCTGCATCCTGGCCGGAGCTCAAGCCCCAGCCTCTCAGCGCATCTTCAAGCAGTTCGCCCGCGAAGTGAATGCAGTCCTCCCCAAGCTCGAGGCCACGCGCCCTCTCAGGTGGTCGGCATGTGCCATCACGTTCAGCTCAGCGGATCAGCTCAAGTGCGTGGCCACAGCCGGAGTCCTCCCGATGCTTTGTTCCCCAATCATCGCAACGTGCAAGTCACCAGGACCCTCATCGACGGCGGAGCAGGGCTCAACGTCCTGTCCGTGGAAACGTTCAACAATCTTCAAGTGCCCTACAGTCAGCTTCAGCCAACCAAGCCCTTCTCCGGAGTCACCGACGGCTCCACGGTCCCGATTGGGCAGGTCCGCCTTCCTGTCACCTTCGGGGCACACGACAACTACCGCACCGAGCTCATCGACTTCGACGTCGCCCACATTCGCTTGCCGTACAACGCCATCCTCGGGTACCCGGCGCTGGCCAAGTTCATGGCCATAACCCACCATGGCTACAACGTCCTCAAGATGCCAGGAAGTGGCGGGGTCATCACGGTGCCCTGCGAAGAGAGAGACGCAGTGTGCTCCCTGGAGCGAGCCTTTCAGGCTGCATCACTGGAAGACCCGGACTGCGGAGGCAGGAGGCCTCCCGAGGCCGCCCCCAAGAAGAAGAAGACGTCGTCCAGCCCGGCCGCTCAGGAGGCAGGCCCCTCAGGGACCGCGCCTGCTGGAACCTCCTTCCCTCGCATAGGGAAGCGCGCCCGACGCCCTCCTCACGCAGGGCTCGGGGGCTCTCCCCTGGAGGGCCGCCGACCTCGCCAAGGTCACGAGGGAGGCGCTTGGACACCACGTGGAGGCGTGTTTCGAAGCACGTTTCCCTCAAGAAGGAGCAAGGCAAGGAGGGCCCAACCCTCAGGAGTTCGTCAGTAAGGCCATTTAGGAGCTACAGGAGTCAAGGGTCATGAGAGGCAGTCGTCGCCTACCCGCTGTGGCCCCCCATCCAGGCGAGGATGGTGGGCTGCGCGTCTGCATCGACATACCGGGGCTCAACCGAGCCGCGTCTCAGGAGTGCCTCTGGACCTCGCGAGTGGGACGTTGCGAGGGTCTGCCCCACAGCTACGTGCGCATGCCTTATGGCTTGCCGAACGCGGCTGCTGCACACCAGCGCCTCATGAGGGCCATCCTGGAGGCTCAAGAAGTTAGGCGTTCCGCAGCCCTGGCGGAGATGGACCGCGCGGAGCCGCCAGCGCCTCCGGAGCCTCCTGAGGCCCCTGGGCCTGGGGGCTCGTGAGGATCGGCTCCCGCAGCCCGCCGAGTCTGCTACACCAACACCCCTTCGTCCCCAACATCATCAGGTGACATCTTTCAAGTTTCATTTCCGGCTGGGAGCGCCCTCAGGGCCGCATTATTCCCAGGCCGCGTGGGTCCATCCCTACGGCATGTATCCCTTTAATTTCATGTTCTTGGCTTACCTTATTGGGGGCGCCCCTCGGGCTGCATCATCCCCAAGTCACTCGGGCCTGACCCAACGGCGTGTACCCTTCTTGCGTTTACCTTAGGGCTATGCTTTCGACCCATCATGCTTGTTATTTGGTACCTTTTCCTCCTGGGTGTCGGAATCTTGGGCGTTAAAGGGGGGTTCCTGAGCATCACGACTCAGGGATCCTACCAGCTCTCCGGCCCTCACCCTCTGGTCTTGTCCATGGCAACGCGACCTGGCATGCCAGCGACGGCTGAGACCAGCTCGAGAGCCGGGACCCGAGGACGTAGAGTTTCGACATCTAACCCAGCTTGCGCGTTAAAGGGGGGGGTGCCTGAGCATCGCGACTCAGGGCTCCTACCAGCTCTCCGGCCCTCACCCTCTGGTGTTGTCCATGGCATCACGACCTGGCATGCCAGCGACGGCTGAGACCAGCTCGAGCCGGACCAAGACGAGAGCACCGCATCCGCAAAATTTGCAGAACACACTCCAAGATAAGGCCCGAGCCAGCGCAACCCGCTTGAGGTAGGGCCCGTGAGTCCAGCGCTGGCTCACGGAGCCCTAATCACGCCTTGCCGAGCCTTTCGTGCCTCGTCGCCTCCAAAGCAACTAACGGCTAACTGTCGATTGCCACGACGAACTCTCGTTCCTTTTGTGATGAACCTGCAGGGTCCCTCCAATGAGCATCGCCAGGCGAGGCCCTCACGGTGCTTTCTTTGGTCTTGTACGTGCAACTCGCTTGCACGTTAAAGGGGGGGTGCCTGAGCATCGCGACTCAGGGCTCCTACCGGCTCTCCAGCCCTCACCCTCTGGTCTTGTCCATGGCATCGCGACCTGGCATGCCAGCGACAGCTGAGACCAGCTCGAGAGCCGGGACCCGAGGACGTAGAGCAGAAAGGGGAGCGAAGGAGAGAGGGGAGGAACACGCGAGGACCTCGCCAAGCAACCCCTTATCGGCCAAGGCACGGATCCAGCGCCGCACCAGGAAGCATTTTCTGACCCTCGAGATAAGTCACTCTCCGGAAGCACTGGTTATCGTAGCACCGTCCCCGCACCAAGTGCAATCCCGTGTTAGCAACGTCGCTCTCCTTTCTCACCGAATGATGGCTGCTTGAGCGCTAAGGGGGACCTCCTGAGCATCGCGACTCAGGGGCTCTTACCAGACCTCGGGCCTCTCACCTCCTGGCCTTGACCACGGCATCGCGACCGGCATACCGGCGGACGGCTGAAGCCGCCTTGGGATCTGGACACTGTCGGTAGCGAGCATCAAGCCTCACGAGGTCCGGAAGGAGGAAACTAAGCTAAAATGGAATAAGCATCTCGCCTTTGCCGCAATAAGGATCATATTGACAAACGGAGCTGCAAACATCTTACAAGCCCTCGTGGGGTACATTCTTGGCTCCTCGCAGGAACAAAAGACACGAATCCTAAGGAGTCCTAGCTACAGAGGCCATCGTGGCAGACGCCATCATCAACAGTGGGCCGCCCAGCACCGGCGCCAACCCCATCCAGATCAGGGGTGGCAACGGCCTGACGAGCCCGCCCTGCTCCGGGAGCGGCGCAGGCTCGGGGGCTCGTAGCTGTCGTCGCTCGTCTCTGGAGTCGCGAAGAGCTCGGTGGAGTCGCTGGATCCACCGGCGCCTCCACCGCCTGGGGAGCTGCCGGGGAAGCGGTTAGCCGGCCTCTACCTCGCCGCGGCTGGGTCCCGACCGCCTCTTCCGGGCAGCACTCCAGCCGGCGACCCTCCGCATTGAAGACCTTGAAGGACATCACCGAAGCACCGTCATACTCCAGGTGGATCGCGAGGGCACCCCTTGTCCTGCAGACCCGGGCAACCTCGCCCCAGCCTCGAGTCATGAAGACCTCGCCGGGGGCAACGACCACGACCTCTGCCCCGGTCGCGAGGGTACTGCAGCCGGCGTGCTGCAGCCAAAGCCCCAGGGGTTCCCCCTGCCGGATGACGGAGGCAAAAAAAGGAGGGAGACGAATCCAAGACTTAGGATGCGTTGCGGTGCGAAGCACGAACTCTAGGGAGGAGCCTTCAGCATGGACTCCAGGGGGGAAGACGCACACCTTCGTGACCCGCCGGCGCCGACGGCGGCGCCGCCCATGGCATTCGGTGTCGGCTCCTTCAGAGCCATCGATATGCGCGTACAAGGGAAGCGAGAACCCTGGTGGTGGCCGCTCGCACCAGGATCCTAACGCTTCCAGGCGAGCGCCCTCGCCCCACTGCCAGGGGGCAAGCCGCTTCTTCGGGGTAAGCGGGTCAGGTTCCTCTTGGGGAGCTTTTCCCTTCTCTTCCGCGGAGAACCGGCGGATCGGAGCCATTGCAGCAAGACGGGGCAAGACCCAGGAGGGAGGAGAAGCAGAGGGAGTAGAATGGAAGGGCGTGCTCTGTTCCGTACTTATAACTGGCGAAGGCCAACCGTCGACCTCCATGATCGCAGGTAATCATGACCCGCTTTGCATGCAGGGACTTGTCGAATCCGTGCGTTTACCAGGGCGTCGTGGGGAAGCGGAGGCGCCCACGTCCAATCAACCGCCACGCGGCGCCCAAGGCCAAGGCTGTTAGGGCTCGCGACGCTCCGACTTGCCCTTCGCCTCTCGCTCGGCCAAGTCCGGCGCGCCGTGGGCCGGGGCTACTATCGGCGTTCGGGAATGGGGTCCCCAGACTTGCTCGCTGCGGCTGCGCGGGCGTGGCTCGAAGGGGCCCCAAGGCCCATCTTCATCAACACAAACTCAAGACCCTCGCGGGCCGAGCCATGAGGCGGACGACAAGGAGCTTCTCGAGCACGGCCTCGTCAGTGGCTCACGAGGAGGCGGAGAGTTCAAGGCGGGGTACCTCGCGAGGTGCCCATGACGCAAGCCATGACGACCAAGGGCGCCAGTCGGGCGCCAGCCCGCGTAGTGTCCTCCCTTCCTCTTTGGTGCAAAGGGGGCAAGCGCAAGCGAGAGCATCAAGCAAAGGCATCCATTTCGGTGCAACAAGACCAAGACCAGCCCAGCGGCAGGGAAGAAGTCATTGTGGAGCCCAAGCAGGCATCACCACCAGAGCCTTTGACAGGCGAGGACCAACTTTAGTCAGATAAGTGTACCCGCTGTTCCCGTTCAAAATGGCCGATTGTTGGCGCCCTTCCCACTCAATATTTGGGAAGAGGCCCAGGGCCTTTGCCTATAAATAATACTATCCACCCCTAGGGTAAAGGGAGAGAGACGGAGAGATAGAGGCAGCTAGACCTGATCGAGAATCCAAGAGACAGAACCAAGTAGCACCAGCCAAGAACAGACCCTCGCGAGGCTGTTCTTCCTTGTATTGTTCATCATCAGCCCAAGAGGCAATCCACCACACCACACACTGGAGTAGGGTATTACACCACAATGGTGGCCTGAACCAGTATAAATCTTGTGTCTCTTGTGTTGTTCTGTTTAGTTTAGATCTTAGCGATTCAGCGAGGAGCAAGCCAGCAGAGGGTTAAATCTCCGCGCGCACCCCAGTGTTTGAACCTCAAGGGTCTGCTGGAACCCGAAATCCGACAACTACTAGAATCGCATGGTGGAGCGTTTGTACTCTTATTTCTTTTTATCTTTGATAAAGTACACGTTTATTCCGGAGAAGGGCGGAAAACGGCAGCCCAACATGTAATGAATGATATCGATCAACCAACCATGCTCGAATATATCTTGGCCTCCATGCGAACCCGTCTGTGTGTTCTCGCTGCTCGTCTCTCTCAAGGAACGGCGGGTTGGCTCTTTGCCGTCAATTGAGATCAGTTTGCTCACACTCCTGTCCCACATGCCAGTGATATGCCAAGAGGAGGTGCATTGACCGACTGGCCATACGTGTACTTGGTTCGAACCTTCATACTACTCCTCCCTCCGTCACAGTTTACAGGGCGCGCTTCATTATGATGCATTTCTCTCAATGCATTTCCACCACCAGAAAGACTTTAGACGCGTTTGGTTTAATGCTCAATTAATTAGGGTGTGGTAACCGCAATCAAGTACACAATTTTCTCTCCATGTAACTATGGAGTGGAGTAAGTGCATGCATGTGTGTACCCGGGGGTGGAAGCATTGCATGCATGTGTGTACGCATTATTCCCTCTAGTAATAGACGCCGTGCCATAACTACCAATGCTATTTATCAGGCCGATCGCTAGTCGCCTTGGTCCCACAGATCTTTTTTCTTTTTTCTGAAGTGCGCTGTATAAACAATGACGGATGGAGTAGTATGAGCGGATTCAAAGAAGAGCGTATTGATGGTTGCTTCTTCAGAGCAACTTACAGTGGGAAAGGTGGGGCTTAGATTTCACTGCTCATTACTCACTATTAATGCGGCGCAACGACCAGGCTGAGTCTCCCATGCAATTGTGCACTACCCCCTCGGTTCTTAAATATACTCCGAAGTATATTTGTCTTTCTAGAGATTTCAACGAGTGACTACTCAAATATTTGTCTTTTTAGAGATTTCAAATGGACTGGCACATACGGATGTATATACATATTTTAGAGTGTAGATTCTCTCATTTTGCTCCGTATGTAGTCACTTGTTGAAATCTCTAGAAAGACGAATAGAATATTTAGGAACAGAGGGAGTACACGTACGAAGCAAAATGAGTGAATCTACACTCTAAAATATGCCCGTTTGAAATTTGTAAAAAGACAAATCTTTAGGAATAAAGGAGTATAATTTTGTGCATGGCACATGGACCCGGATGATGAAGAGGCTTCTGGCAATGCTATCAAGATTCCATCATTTGTTTACATAATTGACGTAATATACAAATAATTTTCCAGCGAGACATGAAATTGTACAATGGTGTGAGCTTTCAGCTTCTATTTCGCGTGTCTTGCCATCGATGCTCTTTCGGAAACAATAAAAAACTAACTTCCTTGCTAATGCATGTCAATTATTAGCAGATCAGAGCTAATAATTACATCACAACTGAATACAGAGTTGTGAGAAGGTGTTAAATTAAAATTGATCCATGCTTTCATTGGCAGCAACGTCCTCCCAACTCTGTCTAAATCAACAAGGCATGTTGGGAAAAAAGTAGCTGCCTGGAGCATGCAACATTCCAATCATTTTGTGTAGTTCCTCTAAAATAGAGCTGAGCGTCCCTATTCCAAAGATATTAAGTGTTATTACGATAATAAAGGACTGCTGATGAAACAATAAACACATAAATAGAGCCGGTCACCTTTGCAATCTCTCTTAAGACTAACTAGTTGGAGAAGATTAGGCTTGGAGTTGGATGAGGAGGATAGAGTAAAACCAATCTCCCTTTGTGCAGTCGCATTGAAATGTAGAGACGTTGCCCATGTAACATTTTAGTACAACTGCACAAAACACTCTTACGAAAAAAGTGATTTGTCTAGTTCACCAAAAGGTCGCAATAGCAACGAGGTGAAATGGATAGCCCTGTTTGCAAAAAAGAGGTAGAAAGGAAAATTACTGGCCAATAACAGTTGATGACACATGCGACAACAAAAAAGAAGCATATTCCTTGTCGTAAGGGAAGATAACAACACGGTTGTGTTTGTCTAAAACGGTGTGAGGACGAGAATGCAATATGGAAAGTACGCTGGACGAGCTACATTTTGGGCAAAGAACTATGGAAGATCCACATGCATCGACGTGAGAAGACGGGCAGTGGATCAAGGCCGGAGGGGATACCTGGAGGTCGTCGGGATGTAACTAGGTGAGCGGCGGGAGGAGGAATCTGCGAGCAGGTGGCGTAGGCCCTGCCGCGCCGGAGCTTGGTCAGAGAGAACGGCGTATACCGCAGATCGGGACGTGCTGCCTCGGCACCGTCGAACGGAGAAACGATGCACTTCCTCCCTTTCCCCCGGCGGACGGGATGCGGCCGGATCAGTGACCAACGGTGAGAGAGAGAGAGGCCACCGCACTCCCTTTCCCCCGGCGGACGGGATGCGGCCGGATCAGTGACCAACGGTGAGAGAGAGAGAGGCCACCGCAGCCTTGTGTGAGATACTCTGAAGAGAGACAAACCAGGCACACAAGACTCCATTGTATATAGTGAGCGGACTACCTTTTTCTCCATAAAAATCATTTTATATTCTGTGTACATGCCATTGAGCGCTATAACTTTATTTAAAAATAACGCGGCAACTCGTCAAGTTGAACTTTGTTTCGTGCAGGCGTGGTACACGACCTCCCTAGGTAAACAACCGCTACAGGCGTTCAAATTAGCACGTGGGCTGCCATTTCATAAAGAAATGAGCTCCACCGTGTACCCGCGCGGGTGTGGCTGGGCACGAAGCGTGAGTACGTGCACGGTGCACCTATTCTCTTCTTGTATACGTACACCACCTATGCGGGGTTGTGTGAGAGAGATACAAACCTAGAGAGATATAGTGTGTGGGTTCTTGAGAGTTTTTTTTGGGGGGGGGGTCAATCAAAAAATGTAACATATGCAATGTGTGTGAAATAGAGTCCTGGATATAACATATATATAGAGGGGGCGATCCACGAGAAGAGAGTGGAGGTATCACCGGCTTGAGGTGTCCATAGAATAGAAAAGAGGGATGATGTGTGTGTGTGTGCGCACATGCGATCGATAAAGAGTGCCATCGAATTTTTGTGTGCCCACGTCAAAGATATAGAGTGGCTGTCCTACTGGAACGTGAGAGGGGACATGTGCAGTTTGTCTCTGTGGCATGGATACCTACCTGCAGCGCTCGACTATCGGTGTGTGGTGGGGGAAGAGGGAGGCCCAATTAACTATAGAGGTACAATGGCTGGTATATGTGTGGAGGAGGAGAGAGGCCTACCTCATGTATTAAGGAGATCGATCTGCCTCATGTATTAAGGGAGATCGATCGACATCTATGCATATGTGCAGGAGAGGAATAAGGTTGGGAGAGAGACAGAGCTAGAGTGTTGGAGGGGGTGGTAGTGGAGTTGCTTCTAACAAATGGTGGGATAGGCTTGCTAGACAAACGGAGGGCACACCCGCAATATCAATAAGAGAGGAGATGGCTGCTTGTTGTCTGTGCACGTGCGTGTGAGAGACGGGTCAGGAGGCATGCACGAATGATGAGGGGGGACGATGTGGCTGTGGTAAAGAGACATAACTACATAGGAAGATCAATCGCCCTTTGTTAGAGAAAGGAGAGACATAACTTGTGAGGTACGTCGATCGATGGGGGGGTAGTTAAAGTCGATCCAGGTATATGTTGGGAGATCGATCGGTATACATGCATGTGTCTGTTAGAAGCAAACGTGGCACGAGGAGAAGGATAGAGATAGAGGGATGCATGTAGGAGGTGGTACGAGAGGCATACTATATCGAGCGGGGAGTGTGCGAATACGAGAACGATGAAAAGAGTGGCGGGAGTGAGGCATGGACGGTGACAAGAGAAGAGGGGAAGCTTGTGTTTGTGCTAGGCACACCTGGCTAGAGAGGCATATCGATCGATGTGTGCCGTAAAGAAGGAGCCGGGGGGCCTACACACACCGTGGGTGAACGACCTAAAGTGAAAAGACGAATTTGCGTGATGGAGCTAGAGAATCTTGAGGGAGGGTGAGAGGGATGCGAGGCGTGTGCATGCACAAGAGAAAGTTAGCGCTAGCTACAAAGATAAGAGGGTTGTGTGGGTGTAAAAGACGAATAGAGATCATATATACTTCATTATAAAAAAGCGAATTCGGATATTTGAAGAATTTATCATAGTGTTTTAAACCGACGCATGTGTGAATATATATAACGGTGATACACATGGTGTGTTTATGAACATGTTATACTACATTTAATATATTTTATCTCTACTCTTATAAAAAACGGAGTTGTTGATGATGGTGTGTCTGCCATCCTGCATTATGGGCCATCCAATTTATATCTGGCGGATAGCAAGGAAACTATTATGGTTGAAGTTGGCAACAATCATGATTGTAGATTCTTAATGAAATAGAGAAACGAATTCAAATTTAGTTCGAATTGCAGCGGTAGTATAGACATTTGGAATGCACTAAAATGTTGGTATGAGTAGGTTACATGCATTATACAGCCAAGCAAAAAAATTAATCGGACATAACATGGATTCATACTCCCTCCTTCCATCTATATAGGGCGAATGAGATTTTTAAGACCGCCTTTGACTATTGACAAGATTAATAGTACATGACATGCACAATGTGAAAATTATATCATTGAAAGAACCTTTCATAGACGGTTAACGGTGTGCTTTGTGTAAGTTGCATGTCATATATCATTGCTCTAATATTTGGTCAAAGTTAGCATCGAAAAACGATTAGGCCCTATATAGATGGAAGGAGGGAGTAGCTTTGAATAGCATTTGTATAGTAAAACGGGCAAGACTCTCTTTGTGTGGTGTGAATAGTTTTATTTTTTTCATTTTCTTTTTGGTTGAGGGAAGTGCGAATTGATTTGGTACGTACAAGTACAATATTACTACACGTTAGGCTTGTCCCTAAAATTCAACCCGCGTCTTGTTATATCCCGAAAATTCAGATATCGTGTTCCCAAAACTAGCGCCTTCACAACCCGCGCCTTGCTATCCTGAAATTACAATGCACGCGAAAACTCCCTCCAGTTGCCAAATCCCGACACGCGAAATCCCCCTTCTAACCCTGAGTCGAAAGGGCCGCTAGTTCTAATCGATGGGGGGTACATTTGTAACACACCCTACATTTTGGACAAGCGCGTCCCTAAGTCATGCTTCACCACCTCCCATCGCCCCCTTTTCGCCATTCGAAATCCCAGGCCGCCATAACCTCTCTGCTCCAGCCGCGAAACACCACCCTCCTCCGTCCGCCACGTCACCACTGCCCAGTCGGAGCCTCTTCCCGGATGACGTCATCCACCGCAACAGCTCGACGTCCCTCGTCCACCTCCCCGAATGAGGATCCGTCGTCCATCTCGCCGTCCCGCCGGTTCAGCCGCCCCGTCCTCCACCTCCAAGGAGCTGCTCCGACGATCGCCTCGTCTATCGCGGCTGCTCCATCCCCACAGCGCCGCCTTAACCTGCTCCACCGGAACTGCAGCATCCTCACCGACTCCTCGGACGAAGCCGAGGCCTACTCGGCGCCACCAAAGAGGTTGTACACTCATCGCATCGCACCTTCTCCTTAACTCGACCTCCCGGCGCCGACGGTGCTCCATCCCGCACCCCCATGGAGCGGCTACCTTGAAGCCGACGCCGCGGGCGACATCTCCACGGCGGCTCTCCCCCAGTGCGAGGCCCCTTCGGCGGCGGCGTCCATACCAGCCGGATCTGCTGCTGCTCCTCCGGCTCTCGCTCGCTCGCGCTGCTGCTGCTGCTCCGGCTCTCGCTCGATCGCTCGCTCGCCTAGCTGCTGCTGCTGCTCTCCCCCTTGCTCGTGTTGCTGCTCTGCTCCGATTAAGCCACACTTCAGTCAACTGAATCGACTTTTGGGTCAGTCGATTTTCAGGGGTTGGAGGGGCTCGTCGGAGTTAAGGAAGAACCACCCGCAGTGGAGACGGGGGCTCGCCGGAGAGGTACCCCACTATCTATCTTAGGGTTCAGGGTGGGGGCGGGGGGCCTAGAGGGCTGGCTGGGGCGGCGGTGGCGAGTTGTTTCGGGGCGGCGAGGCGGTGCTGGGGCCGGCGGTTCGGCCGGTGGTGGCTGGCGGCTCAGGGGGTGCAGGTTGAAGATGAACTGCAGGCCCTCCCTAAACTACATGACAAGTGCCTCTCTGCTACCATTGCGTTCAATTTCGACAGTAGCATTCAGATTCCACAGTTAATTTCAGTTTTGACAGTTAAGTTCAGAGTCAACAGTTTTTACCTCATCTGTTGTAGTCAGGTGGTTTTTGGTGATGTTAATTTTACATCCATTTTACATCATATATTGGAGATGCTATTAGAATCCCACTTGAGATTGACGATGTCTGTCTTGTGTTGCTTCAGCCTTGACGTCTTACGGCTCACCGGAGCTGCTCCAACGACAGAACGATTCCATCACAACAAAGCAGTGCCCTGGACGCCGTCTACAGATTCCTCGGATATTCCACCACACCTCCGACAGCCACCTCTGCCTCAACTGCTTCAGCGACCAACCCAATGATGCTGATGTCGACACGGCTACGGCAAAGAGGTTGTACACTTGTTGCATCACTTATTACTATACATTCACGTCGATCCATTAGGGCTATTTTGGTTCAACGGAAAAACATCGATCCACTGGTTGTTACCATCACTCTAAATTTCTGCATGCTCTCCTTACATAATCTCACCATATTTTTTTCGTATGCATGTCAGATATTGTACACAGTCATGCTGAACATGTAGAGAAAAAGAGAAGAGTTTTGTGCGGCAATACAATGTCATGCAGACATCGCTCCATGGTGGGTTCAATGGCAAACCCTCCCACCCCTCTCCAGATTGTAATCCAGAGGAAGATATATATTCTGAGGCATATTCAGACGCCGCTGACCACTCCTATTTACCCCCCAAGGTGTTTGCTCTAACTTGGCATGATGATGTTAGTCATATCATGCATATGTTGCCTTGCAGTGCCTACTTTTGACATCATATATGTCATCTGCTTAGTTTAGACATGTTCTGTAATGCCACCTGTTTAGTTTCTATATCATATATGGGAATTATGCAGTCTCATGTCTTTTAGCCAGCCATAATATATGTGACATGTGCAATGCCATCCTATTTAACTAGGCATCATATATTTGAATGATATCTTGCCCATCCTTTTCTTCATTACATTTCCATTTGTCGACAATGTTTGTACATTAAACTACTCTTCCTGTGAATTAGCCATTTTGGTGGGAGATGGAAAAATCTAGAGTGAAAACAAGGCCTTCAGAGCAAACAGTGCTACCTGTCGAAGCAGATCTCTTGTTGGGTCCCAATAGCTCTTCAGAGATGGATTCAGAGACAGATGACCAGTCCTATTCCCCCACTGAGGTGTATGCTCTAACTTGGCACGGTTATACTGCTCATATCATGCATACAGTGTCTTGCATTGCATAGTTTAGACATCATATACACAATATTCAACACCATGTTCTTAGTTCAGACATCATATCAAATGCCCTCTATTTAGCATATAAATCACATATGTGAATTAAATGATGCGATCCTGATTACTTAGATAACATGTAGGTGAATTATGTCCTGCGATCATGTTTAGTTATTCATCATATCTTTGAATTATGTTATGCTATGCTATCTAGTTTAGATAGACATAATATATGTGAAATTATGTCATGCTATCCGTTTTAGTTAAGCAATATACATGTCAACTATTTCATGCCCTATTTTTTCCACACTATCTATTGCATTTGTCTCTCATACAATGTTTGTACATTCAACTATGTTTCCTGTTTATCAGCCATTTGAATTGGAGCGGTGATGCCAAGATTCAGCGGAATAAAACACGGTCTTCAAATAAAACAGTGCTACCTCTTGGTGGAGATAGCACCCCGGTTGTACATGCACAAGAACCAGCCCTACCCCACATAACCCAAATTCTCGCAGATTGTACCCCTACTGCGATGGACAGAGAACCAGCTTCACCCAATCTAACCCCAACCCTAGCCGATAGTAACCCAGCCTGTTGACACAAAGACCATCTCCACCACAGAGCTCCCAAACAACAGCAGTTAGTAAGGCAGCTCCAGTGCCCAAAGGGCCAGTACTATCATGGCGAACCCCAACTCCACCAGTTAGTACGCCTATTCCTGTGGAGGAAGCACAACCAGCCAGTCGTAGTTTAGCATCTATCGCATTTGATGTTGTTAAATCGTATGTGCGTATCTTCCCATCTTGGAAATATTATATCAAGATGAAGGAAAATGCCATTGCAGGTGTTTGTCCAGAGTTATGTGTAAGTAATGTTATTCATGGCAATTACTTTGCTTCGTCCCATACATCCTACCTCCATGATGGTTATAATACAGCAAATTTTCCCATTTTCTCTATAGAAAAGGACCGATTTGGAAACTCGGGATGAGGTAACCTGTGCTAATACCTCTGCTATCTTCAAGAATGCTTGGTGGCAGATCGAATTACTCAAGAAAACGTGATTCACCGCAAAGAAACTCATCAAATTCCCTTACGTTCTCCCCGAGACACATTTATGGACGATGATCGGGAACACCTTGTTCAGATCGTCCCGAACCAAGAATGTGGTAAGGTCTATGAGCTCATTTTCTATTTTTAAGTATTTTATTCTTGCGTCTTATCAGACTGCTCATGTAGAACAAGTGCCTAAACCTGAAGAACAACTGTTCTAATTTAAGATTCCATTGCTATCATAGTTCAAAAAAGCGCTAGGCGTTAATTGTGTGTTTTGCCACCGCCTTGCACTTTACTGACCAAAGCGCATGCTTATGCGCAGTTATGCATGATTATGCGTAGTTATGCGCAATGCGTTTTGCCAACGCCTAGAGCCTAGGCGCGCTTAAGCGCTCGCTTAGGCGCGCCTTTTTTAACTATGATTGCTTTGCTCTTGTATCACTGTATTTACTCATACAAACTTATTTTTAAATTGAAGGATCCAATCGAAACTCCAATGGCACAGCAGGTATGTTCACGCATGTTTCTTTAATAGGTTTGCTCTTATCAATAGCTCTGTTGATTTCAATTTCAATTGTGTATACAGTTGACTTTCATATCATGCACATTACTAGCATCACAACAGAGCCAATAGTGTTGTTGTACATGTAGACCCGTGGTACCCATCTGAAATCTTATTTTGCCGTGTAGTTTCCCACGCTTTATATTCTTTCACTGCTGCTTTGTCTTGAACTGATATGATTTGAACCGCGTCTCTATTTTGATTTGGCAAGACAATGAAGTGACCATAGGACATAGATATATGTTTGTTTGATGCTTTTATTATATACAAGTACTTGGCAATAGAAGACTTGGTAGTTTAATCTTGTCCACCTTACTACTGAACTAGTTCACCAAAATGAGTTTCATATACTAGTACATGCTAAACTTGTTATGTGTCTGCTTGTTTCTTCTTTTAGAATGCTGACAGAATATTGGGGAAGAGTGCCTTATTAAGCAATCGTAAAGGAAGTAATGCAGATAAGGTTCAAGATAGTGACACATCCTTGTTGGTCTCCAACAAAGCTGATAAAACAGCTAAGGAAGACTATCTTGAAGACAATGAGACAACCCCAAAGTCCTGTCTTGGTTTAGTGTTCGAGTTATCGCCACTACCGCATGCACAAGCTATTCAAACTCACCGTGCGAATCAGTTCGGTTTCTTGAGTCTCAACTACAAGTGAAAGACATCGATTAACTGTTTGCGACAAGAAGCGGAAGGACTGTGGAGTCCTGGAGCATTCAGATGCATACTTTCGTGCAACAAAGAAGCGTTGGAGGATTTAGCGCCAAACAGACAACACTAATCAGCTTGCTAAGCTTATTGCCGCATGGTGGATACCGTGATAACGTTTCTTGAGCTCTTCTAAAGTTGTTTCATTATGTTTTGTTTTGCTGCGCGCTTATTTGCATGGTGGCCAATTTTGACGCCAAGTGTATGTAATATGTCTTTGCTTTGTTCCCTATATTTGCACTGGTGGCGAATTTTGATGCCCAGTGGATGTAAATATGTGTAATAGCGGTAATAGGCTAGCCTTAATTGCTTGCTTATTTATTTCCTTATTGTCTTGTTTAGTTGTTTGCTTGTAGTCACTGCAGTTCTTTTTCTGTGTTTTTCTAGTGGCCACAATAACCTATTTTTGGTAACTAGGCCAAAATAATCATGGCAACACACGGACTATTGTAACCATGGGCCTCCTGCAGGCCGTATGATCCATGGGCCTTCGTTCGGCCGTAGGACCGTTGGCCTTCTATACGGGCCGTAGGATCCATCGGCCTTCTATACGGGCCTTAGGGATCAATGTGCCTTCTACAGGCCGTAGGGTCCATGGGCCTTCTACGGGCCGTACTATCCATGGGCCTCATACGAGCCGTAGGATCCATGGGCCTTCTACGGGGCGTATCATCATTTCACCAATCATGGGTCGTACTATTCGTGGACCATAATGGGCTGTTAATAGGCCGTATTTGATAACTCTATGAAAACATCCCAACGGGTTTTTTTACATGAAAACGGCCCAATGTATTAACGGTCCGCAAACGGGCCGACTGTAACGACGGGCTAAATTTGGCCCACAAGCAGAAAATGACAGTAACGGGCCGTATGTAACCGAATGCTGCAAATGAGCCCAAGAATCAATGGGCCCTGAGAAGGCCAAAAGATAACTTGGGCTGGAAACGGCCCAATGGAATAACGGGCCGTTAATGGGTATAAATCGATACTTCGCTCATTACGGGCCGTTTCACCACGGGCCGTTAATGGGCCAAGAGTTACAAAGGTCCTCATATGGGCCGAAAGAAGTCATGGGCCACACATGGGTCGGAAGTTAAAACGGGCTGAATCATATTGGACGGCCCAGATGACGCTACTGGGCCTATTTTGGATAGGGCATAACGGGCCCTGGGTTAGCGGGTTGTAAATGGGCTATATGCAAAAAGGCCGTTAACAGGCATTCTGTGGGCCGACCCGCCACCTTTTGACCAAGTCAAACGGGCCGGCCTTTTCACAGGAATGGGCCTCTGTTGGGCCGTGCCACGTGTCGCCGTATCATAGGCGCCTTCGTCCAATGAGCGGATGACATCTGTCCCAACGGTGAGCCGACACGTGTTTCCTCCAGCCAATGATGATTTTACACATGGAAAATCCCCATTGGTCGGGGCTGTTAACGGGTTATCGGATCCAAAACCCGACCCGATAGCTTAACAGTGTTCCGTTATGGTGGATGCCACGTGTCGGTTACCCTTGACGAAAGCAGTTCTGTGACGCGTGATTTATCGTCATGGAAGTGGACACTTCCATGATGATAATTTTGGTAATGTCATGGAACACTTCTACGACAGCACATGTATGACTATCTTGATTCTGTCATAAATTTGTCATGGATGTACATGCATGACAAAAGACGCGACCTACTGTGACAAACACGTATCATCACGGAAGTGTATTTTTTTGTAGTGAGGAGTGGCTTCACGAAACACTTGACGTGCTACTGAGTTGGGTTGCACTTTGCCTGCTGGAATGCTCGGCATAGCGACTTGTGGCCTTGGTCCTTTGTGAAGCCTACGGAAAGCAGGCAACGCTTTTGGAATGGTGGTTGTCTTGACCACAAAGTCATCATCATCAAGCACCGGAGTGGTAACTTGACGTGGGGGAGTACTGGGTGAACTTTGACTTGGAGTTTCTTGTTGGGGGCAATCAGCCCACGATGCATCCTCAGCGATTGGCGTCAAGAGACGACCAATGCTGATGATTTCGTTGTTCGTGAGAACAGGCGATGATACCATTTGGTGCTCGATCTGAGGAAGAACTTCATCATCTACTACATTGTCTTGGGGACCAATGTCTTCAGCTCCGGTGGGGTCAACAGCTAGAACAACTTCAGCTTCAGGAGACTCTGTGGAAGCAGGCTCATGAAGTACTAGCTGACGCTCTCGGTGGGGAGATGCAGGACGAGCAACTGAGAGGGGCTAAACAAAAAGGGGCTCTAAGGGAGCAGCCCGATCCTTCTTCAAAGACTTTGTCTTCCGCTTCTTGGCAATGGTGCGTTATCAGAGACATTTTTGTTCTTGCGTTTCCTGGCTTCGGCCTCAGCAGGCCTTGTCTTTTTCAGTTCTGAAGCAACTGTGGGGACCTTAGGCTTGGAGCCTGTCATGCTGGCAGGGAAGACTATGCGAGGTGCTTCCTGTCTTGACGCCTCACTTGGGTCACAGTCGGCTTCTTCTTTTTGGCAGCCATCTTGGGGTCGATGCCTGGACGCCCAAGAGCCTTGTGCTTTTCAGCTTCATTGTGAGCCCGAACACATTTTGCAGCGAGGAGTTTCATCCACTCTCTTGAACCTTTTGCTTCCTCACGTTTCTTGTGAAATGCTTCCTTGAGATCATGCAGCAACTGCTTGAAGTTCTGAACATCAGTGACACTGAGCTTGGCCATGTGCTTCTTGAATTGAGCCTTTTCATAGTCAATCTTGTTCTTCAGCTCAACTATCTTCTGAGCCAGAGCTAGTTAATTTGCAATGGCACTATGGAAGGAGACACTGATGCCAGTGGGAAGTTGAAGATCATCAATACTGAGGTCCGGATTGGCAAACCACTCATCAATGAAGTTATTTAGGATGTCCACATCAAAGAGGGGCAGATCGTTGAACATTTCCGCCTCTTGTTTTCTCTTTATCAGCAGCTCAAGAGCATCCTCACCAAGATCATCATCACTAGACGGATCAATGGCTTCATTCTCGGTCCTCAGAACGGCAGCTGGGGTCAGTGCTTGACCAGGACTTGGGATGGGCTTCTTATTCTGTATAGACTTCTCGGTCTTCTTGGAGATGTGAGAGAGATCTTCAGATTGCATACTGGATGCAGGAGGAGCAGTTGCCAATTGCTTCACACCCGAAGCTTTTGGTGCGACAGAGGGTTTTGAAGCCTTTGGCTTCTTCTGCTTCTGTGGTTTAGGAGGAGCTGGCACTTCATCAGAATCTGCGTCATCAGCTGAGTGATCCACGGTGGCCTCTTGAACTACAATGTGAGTGATGCGGCCTTCGAGGTTGTAGAAGGGGTCGATGACATTGGGATTGGCATCGCGGGTGCCATCATCCCGAGGAGCAGATGGACCAGGGTTGAAGTCGAGTCCAACTGCTTTCTTGTTCTTCACAGCAGAATCCTTGGCAAACTTGAAGTTGCGCTTGAACAGATTGACTTCACGACACCATAGCAGAGAGGATGGGTCAGCATTCTCTGGCTGTGGTCCACGAACCATGCAAGGGTAGAAGCATTGATTAATGGCTTCGGACAGAGACTTGGGTTGAAGATTTTTGTATAAGATATCTCCCCAAGGTTGCTTGATGGCATTCTTCTTGGCATACTCAGCAGTGACGAATCTGACTTAAACCATTCCTCTGGCCAATATCTTCGAATCCATTGGATTTGAGTTTTGCGTTCACCATAGGTTTCTTCAGGGTCTGTCTTATACATTTCATAGAGATCAGGTGGCAAATCTTTGGATGTATTCCCACGGCGCTATCTACCACCCTTTCTTGCTAACTTTTCTGTGGCCATGAAGTTCAAACTGGATGGCTTCAGAACTTGCAAAGGCTTTCGACGGCTGGTCAGACAGGAACTGGCTTCAGGAGAATTGATGTGACACTGTAAGAATTCTGCAAATGAATGCACACTATGTACCTGTGACAGCATTAGAGGTGCGAGGGAAGGGGAAGAGGTCATATGCATTCTCAGAAGATTTTGAAGATACATCGGTTTGAAGATATTGACCTCATAACGCGAAGACATTCACTTATTTGTTGAGAGTTGGTTCCAGATTTGTACGAATTCAAGAATAGGTACAAGTGAGGAATCTAACTTGATGTGAAGCATAAGTGAATATACAAGGCATGATATGAGATGCAGAACATGATAGATTCAACTTTGTAGGCATAGAAACCACTTTTGGGAGAGAAGGATGAATCTATTGGATCAAAAAGGTCGTAAAAAGTAAGTTTTAATTACCACATGAAGAACTGCTAGACGGAACGGAGTAGGAAGCCGAGCAGTTCAATCTCCCGTGCCCTAACTTGGCGATGGAAGACACCTATGGCAGCAGCGGAGAAGACAAGGTCCACGGCCTGCATGAGGACTACGTCGGTGAGGTTGCAGCAGCTAAGTGTTTCGTCGCCGGCGTTGTCAAGAGTTAGCGGTGGCGCTAGGGTTTGAGCGAGGTGTAGAGGTGGAAGAAGGATTTTGACCATGATGTGATGTGTATTTATAAGGAAAGGGATAACACGGTGCAATTATGCAGGTGCCCTTGGCGGTTCACATCTGAGGGACACGTGGCAAACATGCAACAATCGGTAGTTGTTCCATGTTCCCACGCACGCCTGGATTATCGGATGGTCGTTCCGGCTTCTCCAGTTTTCAGGCAATATGGATGCAACATTAAAATTAGATTAAATGTTTGTCAGATTGTCAACTGCTGACAAGGACTCGGAGAAGACAATCGACATGTTTCAATAGAATGCATATGATTTGGACAGATAGAGTTGAGGTAGAAGCACAGAATTAGTTAGGGTCCGATCACATTCACTTAGATCAAAATATTCAAGAGTGAAGACATAGCTATAAGTGAATGATGTAGAGGACAGAACACAAATATATATATATGAACCAAATCAACATTGTGAAGATAAATCATGAAGACAAATTATTGTTGAAGACAATCCAAATGCGAAGAGTTTGCAATTGTAACGCTAAGAGAAACACTTCAATAAGAATTTGGTGGTGGCATTACCCACCATATAGGAATTATTAGACCCAGACACGACGCACAATTATCGTGGAGCTCCAAAGTCAAATTCCACATTAATGTATTCACACTTAGAGGGTAATCTTCATTAATCGAAGATATACGTTACTTCGTGTGTTGCACATTTAAGTCGTCAACATGCATAAGCGTTAGGATGTGTGTCCATTCACAGGACATTCGAGGATTCTAAGATATTTAGCTCACACCGCAACTTGCAAAACCTTTTCTCATCCAAGGGCTTAGTGAAGATATCTGCCAATTGCTCTTCAGTGTTGACGTCAATGATATCAATGTCTTCCTTGTTGACATGATCTCTGAGAAAGTGATGACGGGTCTGAATGTGCTTTGTCTTCGAGTGTTGAACTGGATTCTTGGAAAGCTTGATGGCGCTTTCATTGTCACAGAAGAGTGGCACATTCTTCATGTTGATGCCATAGTCCTTGAGAGTTTGCTTCATCCATAGAAGCTGAGCACAGCATGATCCAGCAGCAATGTATTTTGATTCAGCAGTGGAGAGTGACACACAATTCTGCTTCTTTGAAGACCAACAGACAAGTGATCGACCAACAAAGTGACATGTTCCTGAGGTGGACTTGCGATCAACCTTGTCACCAAAGATAATCAACATCGAATACCCAATCGATCAAATGTTGAGCCCTTTGGATACCATAATCCTATTGTTGGGGTGTAAGCCAAATATCGAAGAATTCGCTTCACCGCTAGGTGATGCGACTCCTTTGGTGCCACTTGGAATCGAGCACACATGCAAACGCTAAGCATTATATCTAGCCTAGATGCACATAAGTAAAGTAAGGAACAAATCATGGAGCGGTATACCTTTTGATCGAACTCTTTACCACTGTCGTCAGGACCCAGATGACTTTTGGTTGGCATAGGCGTCGTGTATCCTTTGCAGTCTTGCATTCCAAACTTCTTCAGACAATCTTTGAGGTATTTCTCTTGTGATATGAAGATGCCATTTCTCTGTTGACGGATTTGAATACCAAGGAAGAACTTAAGCTCACCGATCATGGAAATCTAATATTGCTCTTGCATCATGTGCCCAAACTCATCGCTGTATCTTTTGTCAGTGCAGCCGAAGATAATGTCATCCACATAGATTTGGCATACAAACAGTTCACCGTCGTATGACTTCGTGAAGAGTGTTGGATCTAGCGAACCAGGTTTGAAGCCTTTGCTCTTCAAGAAATCTTTGAGCATGTCATACCAGGCGCGAGGTGCTTGTTTGAGGCCATACAGTGCCTTGTTGAGCTTGTACACCATATCAGGATGTGTTGGATCTTCAAAGCCAGGTGGTTGTGTAACATACACTTCTTCTTCAATCTTGCCATTGAGAAAGGCACTCTTCACATCCATTTGGTACAGAAGGATGTTATGATGGTTGGCATATGCAAGTAGTATGCGAATGGCTTCAAGTCTTGCCACGGGAGCAAATGTTTTATCGAAGTCAATCCCTTCTATTTGAGTGTAACCTTGAGCAACCATACGAGCCTTGTTTCTGACAACTTGACCATGTTAATCTTGTTTGTTGCGATAGATCCATTTGGTGCCAATGATATTACGCTTGCGAGGATCAGGACGCTTGACTAGTTCCTAGACATTATTCAGCTCGAACTGATGAAGCTCTTCGTGCATGGATTGAATCCATTCAGGTTCCATAAAGGCTTCGGCCACTTTCTTGGGTTCAGATAATAGAGACAAATGCAAAGTGCCCACAGAAATTTGCCAGTTGTGTTGCTCTTGAATGAGTGAGTGGACCAAGTGCATTGATGCTGTCAATTATCTTCTCAATCTTTACTTCATTTGCAACACAGGGATGTACTGGACGAAGATTTTGCCCTTGCAGATCATTGTCTTCAGCATCAGCATTGACTTCAGGCTGAGCATTGTCTTCAGGTTGACTTGGTGGAATGATGAGTTCATCTTCAGCCTGAGCCTCGGACGGTATGATTTCTCCAGTACCCATGAGCTTGACAGATTCACTAGGAGGAACTTCATCTAGCATGTTTGGCAGGTGCTCTCTTTGCGAGCCGTTAGTCTCATCGAACCGCACATCCACAGTTTCAACCACTTTATAGTGAAAGAGGTTGAAGACTCTGTAGGAGTGCGAGTCCTTTCTGTATACAAGCATAAAACCTTCATGTGCTTTTGGTGCAAATTTTGAAGTGTGATGTGGGTCCTTGATCCAGCACCTAGCACCAAATACTCTAAAGTAACTAACGTTTGGATTCTTACCAGTTAGCAGCTCATATGATGTCTTCTTTAGAAGCTTGTGAAGATAAACTCGGTTGATGATGTGGCATGCAGTGTCAATAGCTTCAGGCCAGACCTTCCTTGGAGTCTTGTATTCATCTAGCATCATTTGAGCCATCTCGATGAGGGTTCTGTTCTTGCGCTCCACGATGCCATTCTGCTGAGGTTTGTAGGGAGCAGAAAACTCATGAGTGATGCCTAGTGTATCAAGGTAAGTGTCGAGGCCGGTGTTCTTGAATTCTATGCCGTTGTCACTTCTGATGTGCTTGATCTTGACACCATAGTTCATCATGGCACAATTGGCGAAGTGCCTGAAGACATCCTGCACTTTAGTCTTATAGATAATTATATGCACCCAGTTATATCTTGAGTAATCATCAACAATCACGAAACCATAGAGACAAGCAGTTGTAGTAAGAGTAGAGTAATGAGTATGGTCGAATAAGTCCATGTGAAGCAGCTCAAAGGGTTGAGATGTCGTCATGATTGTCTTCGAGGGATGCTTGGCCCTAGTCATCTTCCCCGCTTCACAGGCACCACACAGATGGTCTTTCTTGAACTTGACGCCTTTGATGCCCACGACATGCTTCTTCGCGAGAGTGTACAAGTTCCTCATGCCCGCATGTCCTAGCCTCCGATGCCAGAGCCAATACTCTGAAGCTTTTGCTAGAAGACATACGGCTAGCTGTGGTCCTGCTAAGAAATCTACCATATACAGATCATCTTTTCGATACCCTTAAAAGGCTAGAGATTTGTCAGATTCCATAAGAAAAAGATAACGATATTTTCCAAATATCACAATCATGTTCAAATCACATAGCATTGATACAGACATTAAGTTGAAACCAAGGGATTCAACAAGCATCACTTTATCCATCTGTTGATCCTTTGAGATTGCAACTCTACCAAGACCCAATACCTTACTTTTACCAGTGTTAGCAAACGTGATATGACTTTTATCAGATGGCCGAAGAGTTGAATCCATCAGAAGACTTCGATCACCAGTCATGTGGTTGGTGCAGCCACTATCCATAATCAATTCTGAAGCTTGAGGTGTCATAGCCTACAGTACAGTTTGGGGGATAGGCTTCACCAAGAGAGTTGTGAAGCATAAACATTTGACGAACAAGTGGAACATAAAAGTTCAGATCTTGGTTAGGATAGATAGGATGAGTGCCAAGGAATCCCGGGACGAAATACATAGTGAGACCATTTGGGCATTTTATCTTGCGCCCCACAAGATGTTTAAGGTCCCCAGCATAAGCATCAGATGCCTTTGATTTCCGACTGGAGACCCTTCCCTGCAAAAGAGAGTTAAGTTTTCTTAACCACCCACATTATCAGGGGTGGCTTAGAAGCAATGAGTCTAAGTGCAGCATCTGAGAACTTCGGCTTTGAAGCCCTAGCAAATAGCCTTGCAGGAGGAGAATAATACTCATAGGAATAAGTAGAAAAGTTCTTAGACTTATGAACATAGCGGTTTGATGAAACATGCTCATATTCAAAGGTCTAAGTATGATTTCCCTGCAAAACATTGGCGTTAGGGTGATTCAGGTGAGTCTTCTATCTGTATGAAGCCTTTGGACCATATGAAGCCTTTGGTCTGGGGTTTGTCTTCTTCCCAGGTGGTGTCATAACGACAGTCACAGGAAGACTTTCGAGACACCTTTTGGGTACCCAAATCTTCTTAAGAGGTGGTCCATTCCTGCAGTTAGTACCAATATACCTGGCAAACACTTCACCATTCTGATTTCCGAACACTTTATAATTTGCATCAAAGGATTCATCAATGATAATTGGGTTAGCACTAGTGAAGCCAAATAGGGTAGATGGATCTACTGAAGGTTCGTTAGCAGCAACCCATGTGGTTTTGGGGTACTGCTCAGGCATCCAGTAAGAACCATCAACATTCATTTTCCTCTCGAACCCAACACCCTCTTTCCTAGGGTTTCGGTTCACGATCTGCTTTTTAAGGACATCACATAGTGTCTGATGCCCTTTGAGACTTTTGAACATTCCTGTCTCAAGTAATGACTTCAACCTAGCATTCTCATCAGCAATAGTAGTGGTATCCTCAGATGAGGGGTTAGTTACCTGATACGTCTCCAACGTATCTATAATTTTTTATTGTTCCATGCTATTATATTACCCCTTTTGGATGTTTATGGGCTTTATTTTACACATTTATATCATTTTTGGGACTAACCTACTAATCGGAGGCCCAGCTCGTATTGCTGTTTTTTTTTGCCTATTTTAGTATTTCGAAGAAAAGGAATATCACACGGAGTCCAAACGGAATGAAACCTTCGGGAGCATGATTCTTGGAACGAACGTGATCCAGAGGACTTGGAGTACAAGTCAAGAAGCAATCGAGCGGCCAGAGAGATAGGGGCGCCCACCCCTCCGGGCGCCCAGGTCTCCTGGGCCCCTCGAGCGGCCACCGGCATACTTCTTCCTCCTATATATACCCACATACCCCGAAAACATCCAGGGAGCCAACGAAAAACAATTTCCACCATCAGAACCTTCAGATCCGCGAGATCCCATCTTGGAGCCTTTGTCGATTGCTCCACGAGGGGAATCGACCATGGAGGGCTTCTAGATCAAGACCATAGCCCTCCGATGAGTTATGAGTAGTTTACACTGCAGACCTTGGGTCCATAGGTATTAGCTAGATGGCTTCTTCTCTCTTTTTGGATCTCAATACAATGTTCTCCCCCTCTCTTGTGGAGATATATTCGATGTAAACTCTTTTTGCGGTGTGTTTGTCGAGATCCGATATATTGTGGGTTTATGATCAAGTTTATCTATGAGAAATATTTGAATCTTCTCTGAATTCTTTTATGTATGATTGAGTTGTCTTTGCAAGTCTCTTCGAACTATCGGTTTGGTTTGTCTTACTAGATTGATCTTTCTTGCCATGGGAGAAGTGCTTAGCTTTGGGTTCAATCTTGCGGTGTCCTTACCCAGTGACAGAAACGGTTGCAAGGCACATATTGTATTGTTGCCATCAAGGATAAAAAGATGGGGTTTATATCATATTGCTTGAGTTTATCCCTCTACATCATGTCATATTTATTAATGCGTTACTCTGTTCTTATGAACTTAACACTCTAGATGCATGCTGGATAGCGGTCGATGTGTGGAGTAATAGTAGTAGATGCAGGCAGGAGTATGTCTACTTGTCGCGGATGTGATGCCTATATACATGATCATGCCTAGACAATCTCATAATTATTCTCTTTTCTATCAATTTCTCGACAGTAATTTGTTCACCCACCGTAATACTTATGCTATCTTGAGAGAAGCCACTAGTGAAACCTATGGCCCCCGGGTCTATCTTTTATCATATAAGCTTTCAATCTACTTTTATTCGCATCTTTACTTTTTGCATCTATATTATAAAATACCAAAAATATATTTATCTTATCATACTATCTCTATCAGATCTCACTTTCGCAAGTGGCCGTGAAGGGATTGACAACCCCTTTATTGTGTTGGTTACGAGTTCTTTGTTTGTTTGTGTAGGTGTGTGGGACTTTTGAGGAGCCTCCTACTGGATTGATACCTTGGTTCTAAAAAACTGAGGGAAATACTTACGCTACTATTGCTGCATCAGCCTTTCCTCTTCAAGGAAAACCAACACAAGCTCAAGACGTAGCATTACCACATCAGCAGTTGAAGATATTGCAACAGTAGCAGCAGTTGAACATTCAGCAATAGAGACAGCATTATCACGCTCAATACATTTTATACATGGTGGTTCAAATCCTTCCTGAGCGAAACTGATCTGCTGGGCACGGAGTGACTCGTTTTCCTTTTGAAGATCTTCATGAGCCAATCTCAATTTCTCAAGTTCCTGCTTCCTTTGAAGATAATCATAGGAAAGCTTTTCATGAGAGGTTGAGAGCGATTCATGACGACTTTCAAGTTCCTCATACTTAACATGGAGATTTTTAATGTCTTCAATTAAGGACTGAGATCGGGTCATTTCCGCGTCCAACAGGTCATTGCTTTTGTCTAACAGTTTTGAATATGTTCCATGGCATTCTGTTGTTCAGTTGCAATTTTAGCAAGTGTTTTGTAGCTAGGTTTAGATTCACATTCAGAGTCATCTTCACTTGATGTTTGAAAGTAAGCATCGCATGAGTTTACCTTGGCACCACGTGCCATGAAGCAGTAGGTGGGAGCAGTGTCATGCTCATCCTTGGCATCAGCATTGGTGACGAGGCCATTGTCTTTAGTGTTGAAGATGGACTTGTCAACGTATGCAAAAGCTAGAGCTAGGCTTGCCACTCCAGAATCAGATTCCTCCTCGGACTCCACCTCTGCCTCATCAGATGCAAACTCCTACTCTGAATCCATCTCCTTGCCAACAAAAGCACAAGCCTTGCTAGATGAGCTCTTCTTGGGTGAAGAAGACTGCGATGAAGACTTGGAAGACGACTTTGAGGATTTGTTCTTCTTCTTGTCATCAGAATCATATTCCTTGCTCTTCTACTTCTCATTTGTCTTGTTGTCCCACTGTGGACACTCAGAGATGTAGTGACCAGGTTTCTTGCACTTGTGACAGGTTCTCTTCTTGTGATCATGAGAGGAAGCTTCATCATTCCTTGAGCTGGATCTTGAAGACTTTCTGAAGTATTTCTTCTTGGTGAACTTTTGGAACTTCTTCACAAGCATAGCAAGCTCCTTTCCAATGTCTTTAGGATCACCAGAACTGCAGTCAGATTCTCCTTCAGACGAGGAGACGGCCTTTGCCTTCAAAGCGTGAGTACGACCATAGTTGGGACCATAGATATCTCTTTTCTCAGATAGCTGGAAATCATGTGTGTTAGGCTTCTCAAGTATGTCAGACGGATCGAGAGTCTTGAAGTCAGGGCGCTCTTGAATCATCAGGGCCAGGGTGTCAAATGAGCTATCAAGAGATCTCAGAAGTGTCTTGACGATTTCATGCTTGGTGATCTCAGTGGCGTCGAGTGCATGAAGCTCATTTGTGATGTTAGTGAGGCGATCAAATGTGAGTTGGACATTCTCATTGTCATTTCTCTTGAAGAGGTTGAAGAGATTGCGAAGAACACTGATCCTTGAATCTCTCTGTGTTGAGACACCTTCATTAACCTTGGAGAGCCAGTCCTAGACCAGCTTTGCAGTTTCCAGAGCACTCACATGACCATACTGCCCCTTGGTCAGATGACCACAGATAATGCTCTTGGCAGTTGAGTCCAGTTGCACGAACTTCTTGACATCAGCAAGAGTGACACCTTCACCAGTCTTGGGAACGCCGTTCTTGATGACATACCAGAGATCGACATCAATGGCTTCGAGATGCATGCGCATCTTATTATTCCAGTAGGGGTAATCAGTGCCATCAAAGACAGGGCATGCAGCGGAGACTTTGATTATCCCTGCAGTCGACATAGCTAAACTCCAGGTGGTTAAACCGAATCACACGGAACAAGGGAGGACCTTGCTCTGATACCAATTGAAAGTGCTAGTATTCGACTAGAGGGGGGTTATGAAAGTCTTCAAAACATGGGTGTTTAAAAGACAAACGATAGAAATGACCCTATTGATATGCAGCGGAAGGTAGACTACACTAGACAAGCCATAGTCAAGTAAGCAATGAAGTGAAAGCATGAACACTATAAGCAGCTAGGTAGATTGGATCAGGATGGAAGATAGTATGAAGCCAAACAGACAACAGTCTTCACACAATTAAGTCAAACAGATCAGGCAAGTAGGCAAAGACTTCACGAAGACAAACTGTAAGTAAGTCAGAGAGGTAGGATAGAACCAATTGCTCGGAGAGGACAAGGGATTTGTTGGACTAGTTCCAGTTGCTGTGACAACTGTACGTCTGGTTAGGGAGGCTGAGATTCAACTCAGGAGACCGCGTCTTCACCTTGTTCCCCTTGATCTAAGAACACTTAGTTGTTGCCAATCACTCTAGTAAGTCTTCAAGGGAGACTTCCAAACCTTCACAGACTTCATTCACCAGCAATCCACAATGACGCTTGGATGCTCAGAACGCGATGCCTAACCGGCTGGAGGATTCACAGTCCTCAAGTGTAACAAGTCTTCAGGTAACGCGGACAGAAAGACTTCAGTGATGCCTAACACTCTTTGGCTCTGGGTGTTTTGGGCTTTGTCCTTGCAAGGATTCTCTCTCTCAAAGGCTTCGGAGGTGGGTTGCTCTCAAACGACAAAAGCCGTGCACAAACTCTGAGCAACCACCAATTTATGGTGTAGGGGGTGGGCTATTTATAGCCACGAGGCAACCCGACCTGATTTGTCTGAAATGACCCTGGGTCACTAAGGAACTGACACATGTCCAAGTCAGATTTCAAATACACATGGCAGCTTGACTTGGGCTACAAGTAAAGCTGACTCATCTAGCTCTGGATAAGATTTGCTCTCATTGTCTTCGCTCGAAGACGTAGGATTTGGTTGAGCATCACATCGGTCACTCTGACTTTGTTCACTTGGACCCCACTTAATGTTGGGGAACGTTGTGGAAAATTAAAATTTTTCCTACGGCTTCACCAAGATCCATCTATGAGTTCATCTCAGCAACGAGTATTAGGAGAGAGTTTGCATCTACATACCACTTGTAGATCGCGTGCGGAAGCTTGCAAGGTGATGATGGAGTCGTACTCGAACGTGATTCAGATCACCGATGTCCAAGTGCTGAACGGACAGCACCTCCGCGCTCAACACACGTGACGGGACGAGCGACGCCTCCTCCGCCTTGATCCAGCAAGGAGGAAGGAGAGGTTGAGGAAGACAGCTCCACCGCAAAGACGACGGCGCAGTGATGGTGGAGAAGCAAGACTCGGCTGTGGCTTCACGAAAGACAACGGAGGAGGAGAGGTGTTTGGGAGGGAGGGCTGCGCCTTGGCTTGGGTGCGGCTGCCTCCCTCACCCCTCTATTTATAGGGGAAGGGAGAGGGGCCGGCCCTCTAGATCCAATCTAGAGGGGGCGGCGGCCAAGGGGGGGACTTGCCCCCAAGCAAGGGGGCGCCTCTAGGGTTCCCTCAACCCTAGGCGCAAGGGCCCAGGGGGGGGCGCCAGCCCACCAGGCTGGCCAACTCCCCACGCAGCCCAAGTGGCCCCCGAGAGGGTGGCCCCTCCGGTGGACCCGGAACCCTTGGTGGGCCCCAGATAACACCTGTATGCCCTCAAACTTTCGGTGTCCTTTAACAACTTCCCATATATAAATCTTTACCTCCGGACCCTTCCTAACTCCTCGTGACATCCGGATCTCATCCGGACTCAACAACATTCGTAGTCACATATTAGTCTTCCTAATAACCCTAGCGCCACCGAACCTTATGTGTAGACCCTACGGGTTCGGAGACACGCAGACATGACCGAGACGACTCTCGGGCAATAACCAACAGCGGGTCCGGATACCCATGTTGGCTCCTACATGCTCCTCGATGATTTCATCGGTTGAACCACGATGTCGAGGATTCGATCAAAACCTGTATGCAATTCCTTTGTCATCGGCACGTTATTTGCCCGAGACTCGATCGTCGGTATCCCAATACCTTGTTCGGTCTCGTTATCGCAAGTCACTTTACTCGCATCAGAATGCATGATCCCGTACAACACCTTGGTCACCTTGAGCTCATTATGATGATGCATTACCGAGTGGGCCCAGAGATACCTCTCCGTCACACGGAGTGACAAATCGAGCCTCGATCCGTGTCAACCCAATGATACTTTCGAAATACCTGTAATGCACCTTTATAGTCACCCGATTACGTTGTGACGTTTGATACACCCAAGGCACTCCTACGGTAACCGGAGTTACACGATCTCAAGGTCGAAGGAAGAGATACTTGACATTGGCAAAGCTCTAGCAAACGAACTACACGATCTTTTATGCTATGCTTAGGATTGTCTTGTCCATCACATCATTCTCCTAATGATGTGATCCCGTTATCAACGACATCCAATGTCCATAGTCGAAACCATGACTATCTGCTGATCACAATGAGCTAGTCTACTAGAGGCTCACTAGGGACATTTGTGGTCTAAGTGTTCACACGTGTATTACGATTTCCGGATAATACAGTTATAGCATGAACAAAAGACAATTATCATGAACATTGAAATATAATAATACTTTTATTATTGCCTCTAGGGCATATTTCCAACAGTCTCCCACTTGCACTAGAGTCACCAATCTAGTTACATTGTGATGAATCGAACACCCATAGAGTTCTGGTGTTGATCATGTTTTGCACGCGAGAGAGGTTTAGTCAACGGATCTGCGACATTCAAATCCGTGTGCACTTTGCAAATCTCTATGTCTCCATCTTGAACATTTTCACGGATGGAGTTGGAACGATGCTTGATGTGCCTGGTCTTCTTGTGAAACCTGGGCTCCTTGGCAAGGGAAATAGCTCCAGTGTTGTCACAGAAGAGTTTGATCGGCCCCGACGCATTGGGTATGACTCCTAGGCCGGTGATGAACTCCTTCACCCAAATCGCTTCATGCGCTGCCTCCGAGGCTGCCATGTACTCCGCTTCACACGAGATCCCGCCACGACGCTCGCTTGCAACTGCACCTACCATCGCTTCCACCATTCAACATATACACGATCCGGTTTGTGACTTAGAGTCATCCAGATCTCGAGTCGAAGCTAAGCGCCGACGAACCCTTTACGACGAGTTCTTCGTCTCCTCCATAAACGCGAAACATGTCCTTTGTCCTTTTCAAGTACTTCAGATATTCTTGACCGCTGTCCAAAGTGTTCCTTGCCGGGATTACTTTGGTATCTTGCAACCAAACTTACGGCAAGGTTTACATCGGTCAGTACAAAGATGGCATACATAATAGATCCTATGGTGAAGCATAGGGATGACACTCATCTCTTCTTTATCTTTTGCCATGGTGGGTGATCGAGCCGAGCTCAATCTCACACCTTGTAACATAGGCAAGAACCCTTCTTGGACTGATCCATTTTGAACCTCTTCAAAATCTTATCAAGGTATGTGCTTTGTGAAAGACCTATGAGGCGTCTCGATCTATCTCTATAGATCTTGATGCCTAATATATAAGCAGCTTCTCCAAGGTCCTTCATTGAAAAACACTTATTCAAGTAGGCCTTAATGTTGTCCAGAAATTTCGTATCATTTCCCATCAAGAGTATGTCATCTACATATAATATGAGAAATTCTACAGAGCTCCCACTCACTTTCTTGTAAACGCAGGCTTCTCCATAAGTCTGCATAAACCCAAACGCTTTGATCATCTCATCAAAGCGAATGTTCCAACTCCGAGATGCTTGCACCAGTCCATAAATGGATCGCTGGAGCTTGCATACTTTGTTAGCGTTCTGAGGATCAACAAAACCTTCCGGCTGCAACATATACAGCTCTTCCTTAAGATGTCCGTTAAGGAATGCCGTTTTGACGTCCATCTGCCATATCTCATAATCATAGTATGCGGCAATTGCTAACATGATTCGGACGGACTTCAGCTTCGCTACAGGAGAGAATGTCTCGTCGTAGTCAATCCCTTGAACTTGTCGATAACCCTTAGCGACAAGTCGAGCTTTATAGATGGTAACATTACCATCCGCGTCCGTCTTCTTCTTAAAAATCCATTTATTTTCTATCGCTCGCCGATCATCGGGCAAGTCTGTCAAAGTCCATACTTTGCTTTCATACATGGATTCTATCTCGGATTTCATGGCTTCAAGCCATTTGTTGGAATCCGGGCCCGCCATCGCTTCTTCATAGTTCAAGGTTCATTGTTGTCTAACAACATGATTTCCATGACAGGTTGCCGTACCACTCAGTGCGGAACGTGTCCTCGTGGACCTTCAAGTTCAAGAGTAACTTGATCCAAGTACCTTGATCATCATCATTGTTTTCCTCTTCAGTTGGTGTGGGCATCACAGAACGGTTTCTCGTGGCCGCACCATTTTCCCGCTCGAGAGGTAGTACTTCATCGAAGTTCTACTTTCCTCCCACTTAGTTCTTTCGAGAGAAACTCTTTACCGTAAAGCATCCGTTCTTGGCAACAAAGATCTTGCCTTCGGATCTTAAGTAGAAGGTATACCCGACAGTTTCCTTAGGGTATCCTATGAATACGCATTTTCCGACTTGGGTTCGAGCTTTTCAGTTGAAGTTTCTTGACATAAGCATCGCATCCCCAAACTTTTAGAAACGATAGCTTAGGTTTCTTCCCAAACCATAATTCATACGATGTCGCCTCAACGGATTTAGACGGTGCCCTATTTAAAGTGAATGTAGCTATCTCTAGAGCGTATCCCCGTAAAGATAGCGTAAATCGGTAAGAGACATCATAGACCGCACTATATCCAATAGAGTGCGACACGACGCTCGGACACACCGTTTACCGAGGTGTTCCAGCGGCGTGAGTTGTGAAACGATTCCACATTTCCTTAAGTGTGTGCCAAATTCGTGACTTAAATATTCTCCTCCACGATCCGATCGAGGAACTTTATCTTTCGGTCACGTTGATTCTCTACCTCACTCTGAAATTCCTTGAACTTTTCAAAGGTCTCAGACTTGTGTTTCATTAAGTAGACATACCCATATCTACTCAAGTCATCAAGGAGAGTGAGAACATAATGATATCCTCCGTGAGCCTCAACGCCATTGGACCGCTTTTACATCGGTATGTATGATTTCCAACAAGTTGGTTGCTCGCCCATTGTTCCGAGAACGGAGTCTTGGTCATTTTGCCTAAGAGGCATGGTTCGCATGTGTCAAAGGATTCATAATCAAGAGACTCTAAAAGTCCATCAGCATGGAGCTTCTTCATGCGCTTGACACCAATGTGACCAAGGCGGTAGTGCCACAAGTATGTGGGACTATCGTTATCAACTTTACATCTTTTGGCATCCACACTATGAACATGTGTGACATTACGCTCGAGATTCATTAAGAATAAACCATTGACCATCGGAGCATGACCATAAAACATATCTCTCATATAAATCGAACAACCATTATTCTCATACTTAAATGAGTAGCCATCTCGTATTAAACGAGATCCAGATACAATGTTCATGCTCAAACATGGCACTAAATAACAATTATTAAGGTTCAAAACTAATCCCGTAGGTAAATGTAGAGGCAGCATGCCGACGGCGATCACATCGACTCTGGAACCATTCCCGACGCGCATCGTCACCTCGTCCTTCGCCAGTCTCCGTTTATTCCGCAGCTCTTGCTGTGAGTTACAAATATGAGCAACGGCACCGTATCAAATACCTGTGAGTTACTACGAGTAATCGGTAAGGTACACATCAATTACATGTATATCAAATATACCTTTGGTGTTGCGGCCTTCTTATCCGCTAAGTATTTGGGGCAGTTCCGCCCAAAGGACCCTTCCCTTGCAATAAAAGCACTCGCCTCGTGCTTGGGTCCATTCTTTGACTTCTTCCGATGGCGGCTTACCGGGGCGCAACATCTTCGCCATCCTTCTTGAAGTTCTTCTTACCCTTGCCCTTCTTGAACTTAGTGGTCTTATTGACCATCAACACTTGATGTTCTTTCTTGATTTCAGCCTCTGCTGACTTCAAAGATCGAGAACACTTCAGAATGGTCTTTTCCATCCCCGCATGTTGTAGTTCATCACAAAGCTCTTGTAGCTTGGTGGGAGCGATCGAGGATTCTGTCAATGACCGCCTCATCCGGGAGGTTAATATTCATTTGGGTCATATGGTTGTGCAACCTGCACATCTTCAAGATGTGCTCACTAATGTAACTGTTCTCCTCCATCTTACAATCAGATAACTTGTCGAGACATCATATCTCTCGACCCGGCATGAGCTTGGAAAACTAGTTTCAGCTCTTGAACATCTCATATGCTCCGTGATGCTCAAAACGCTTTTGGAGCCCCGGTTCTAAGTCTGTAGAGCATGCCGCATCGAACGAGGGAGTAATCATCAAGACGAGATTGCCAAGCGCTCATAACGCCTTGGTTCTCTGGGACGGAGCGCCACCTAGCGGTTCGTCTAGGACATATTGTTTCTCGGCAGCTATGAGGATGATCTCGTGTTCCGGACCCATCCGTATAGTTGCTGCCATCATCTTTCAGCTTGGTTTTCTCTAGGAACGTGTTGAAGTTCATGTTGACATTAGCGTTGGCCATTGATCTACAAGACATATTTGCAAAGGTTTTAGACTAAGTTCATGATAATAAAATTCTAATCAAAATTATGAACTCCCACTTAGATTAGACATCCCTCTAGTCATCTAAGTGTTACACGATCCGAGTCGACTAGCCCGTGTCCGATCATCACGTGAGACGGACTAGTCATCGTCGGTGAACATCTTCATGTTGATCGTATCTTCCATACGACTCGTCTTTGACCTTTCGGTCTCCGTGTTCCGAGGCCATGTCTGCACATGCTAGGCTCGTCAAGTTAACCCTAAGTGTTTTCGCTGTGTAAAACTGTCTTACACCCGCTGTATGTGAACGTAAGAATCCATCACACCCGATCATCACGTGGTGCTTAGAAGCGATTTAACCGTAGCAACGGTGCACGTTAGGGAAGAACACTTCTTGAAATTTTGTAAGGGATCATCTTATTTACTACCGTCGTCCTAAGTAAACAAGATGCATAAACATAATAAACATCACATGCAATTATATAGTTGTGACATGATATGGCCAATATCATAAAGCTCCATTGATCTCCATCTTCGGCTCCATGATCATCTTGTCACCGCTTGACACCATGATCTCCATCATCATGATCTCCATCATCGTGTCTTCATGAAGTTGTCACGCCTAACGACTACTTCTACTTCTATGACTAACGCGCTTAGCAATGAAGTAAAGTAGTTTACATGGCGTTCTACAATGACACGCAGGTCATACAAAAATAAAGACAACTCCTATGGTTCTCGCCGTTGTCATACTCATCGACATGCAAGTCGTGAATAGTATTACAAGAACATGATCTCATACATCACAATTCATCATTCATCACAACTTCTGGCCATATCACATCACATGATCAATCGCTGCAAAAACAAGTTAGACGTCCTCTAATTGTTGTTGCATATTTTACGTGGCTGCGATTTGGGTTCTAGCAAGAACATTTTCTTACCTACGAATCACCACAACGTGATTTTGTCAACTTCTATTTACCCTTCATAAGGGCCCTGTTCATCGAATCCGCTCCAACTAAAGTGGGAGAGACAAACACCCGCCAGCCACCTTATGCAACTAGTGCATGTCAATCGGTGGAACCGGTCTCACGTAAAGCGCACGTAAGGTTGGTCCGGGCCGCTTCATCCCACAATACCGTTGAGCAAGAAAAGACTAGTAGAGGCAAGTAAGATGACAAGATCCACGCCCACAACAAATTGTATTCTACTCGTGCATTAGAGAACTACGCATAGACCTAGCTCATGATGCCACTGTAGGGGAACGTTGTGGAAAATTAAAATTTTTCCTACGGCTTCACCAAGATCCATCTATGAGTTCAACTAAGCAACGAGTATTAGGAGAGAGTTTGCATCTACATACCACTTGTAGATCGCGTGCGGAAGCTTGCAAGGTGATGATGGAGTCGTACTCGAACGTGATTCAGATCACCGATGTCCAAGTGCTGAACGGACAGCACCTCCGCGCTCAACACACGTGACGGGACGAGCGACGCCTCCTCCGCCTTGATCCAGCAAGGAGGAAGGAGAGGTTGAGGAAGACAGCTCCACCGGCAGAGACGACAGGCGTGGTGATGGTGGAGAAGCAAGATCTCGGCTGTGGCTTCGCCGGCGACAACGGAGGAGGAGAGGTGTTGGGAGGGAGGGCTGCGCCTTGGCTTGGGTGCGGCTGCCTCCCTCACCCCTCTATTTATAGGGGGAAGGGAGAAGGGGGCCGGCCCCTCTAGATCCCATCTAGAGGGGGGGCGGCGGCCAAGGGGAGGGGGGACTTGCCCCCCAAGCAAGGGGGGCGCCCCCTCTAGGGTTCCCCCCTCAACCCTAGGCACAAGGGCCCAGGGGAGGAGGTGCGCCAAGCCCACCAGGGGCTGGCCAACTCCCCACGCAGCCCAAGTGGCCCCCCAAGAGGGGTGGCCCCTCCCGGTGGACCCCCGGAACCCTTCCGGTGGCCCCAGACAATACCCAGTATGCCCCCAAACTTTCCGGTGTCCTTTAACAACTTCCCATATATAAATCTTTACCTCCGACCCTTAGGAACTCCTCGTGACGTCAGGGATCTCATCCGGACCAACAACATTCGTAGTCACATATTAGTCTTCCTAATAACCCTAGCGCCACCGAACCTTAAGTGTGTAGACCCTACAGGTTGGGAGACACGCAGACATGACCGAGACGACTCTCGGGCAATAACCAACAGCGGGTGCGGATACCCATGTTGGCTCCTACATGCTCCTCGATGATTTCATCGGTTGAACCACGATGTCGAGGATTCGATCAAAACCTCATATGCAATTCCCTTTGTCGATCGATGCGTTATTTGCCCGAGACTCGATCGTCGGTATCCCAATACCTTGTTCGGTCTCGTTACGGCAAGTCACTTTACTCATACCGTAATGCATGATCCCGTACAACACCTTGGTCACCTTGAGCTCATTATGATGATGCATTACCGAGTGGGCCCAGAGATACCTCTCCGTCATACGGAGTGACAAATCCCGATCTCGATCCGTGTCAACCCAATGATACTTTCGGAGATACCGTAATGCACCTTTATAGTCACCCGATTACGTTGTGACGCTTGATACACCCAAGGCACTCCTACGGTAACCGGAGTTACACGATCTCATGGTCGAAGGAAGAGATACTTGACATTGGCAAAGCTCTAGCAAACGAACTACACGATCTTTTATGCTATGCTTAGGATTGGGTCTTGTCCATCACATCATTCTCCTAATGATGTGATCCCGTTATCAATGACATCCAATGTCCATAGTCAGGAAACCATGACTATCTGTTGATCACAACGAGCTAGTCTACTAGAGGCTCACTAGGGACATTTGTGGTCTAAGTGTTCACATGTGTATTACGATTTCCGGATAATACAGTTATAGCATGAACAAAAGACAATTATCATGAACATTGAAATATAATAATACTTTTATTATTGCCTCTAGGGCATATTTCCAACACTTAATAGTACGGTGGTTCCTATGACTCAACAAAGAAGAAAAGGAAACTACAAAACAACTATGTCTTCGCACTCCATAGTCTTCACGCGATGTCTTCTCCTGTCATAGTCTTCAATGTGAATGTCTTCACACATTTTTAGGAGTCATCTCTGGTAGGTAAACCGAATCTATGTGGGACTACTACCTGTGTTATCCTGCAAATCTCACAAACACATTAGTACCACAACCAAGTTTGTCGTCAATACTCCGAAACCAACTAGGGGTGTCACTAGATGCACTTACAGGAACTACATCTCCACCTGTTTATGTTTCCAACATGATAAAATTGCAAGAAGCTTCTTATGCTATGTATTGGCCTTTACTTGCATGAAATTTTCTTGTATGACATGCCGATGCATAGGAAGAGAGTTAGACTTCGTCATTGCTTGATATATGTTGCTTTGTGCTCACTACTAAATGCCAAATCATTGCTAACTAAAATTGGCTTTGATATACCTTGGGGTCCAGGTGGATCCATTACTTGAGCACTTTATGCCTAGCTTAATGGCTTTAAAGAAAGCGCTGTCAGGGAGACAACCCTGAAGTTTTAGAGAGTCATTTTATTCTATTGAGTGCTTTTATGAAGTTTAAAAACAAAATTAAAAGTGAAAGTGATAGGGACGAGCATTGTGAAAGTGGGAGCTAGCCTTGAACTTTGTTCATGCCCATGGAAACTTTGTGAATCTTAATTACAGAAACTTCTCAAAAAAAATAACTATCTCCTTGTACAAATCCTTTGTATTGTAAAATTATTGTGCCAAGATTTGCCTTTAGGATGATTAGATTGATTGTTGTTATGTGCGGTGCAGAAACAGAAACTTCGGCTGTAGCGCGTGAATTTACATTTTTTACTGGAACGTCAAAAGGTTCTGAAACTTTTTGCACAGCCTTTCTATACAAATTTTTTATTTCTTCCTGATTTTTCGGAAGTTTTGGAGTACCATAAGTACAGTAGATGTTCAGATTGCTACAGGCTGTCCTGTTTAAGACATATTCTTCTTTTGATGCATTATTTTGCTTGTTTTGATGAAACTATCGATTTTTATCGGTGGTATAAGCCATGGAAAAGTTATATTACAGTATCTACAATGCAAAAACAAAATATGAATTGGTTTGCAATAGTACTTAGAGTAGTGATTTGCTTTATTATACTAACGATCTTACCGAGTTTTTTGTTGAGTTCTGTGTGGATGAAGTGGTCAAATATCGAGGAGGTCTCGATATGAGGAGAAGGGGGAGAGGCAAGAGCTCAAGCTTGGGGATGCCCAAGGCATCCCAAGTAAATATTAAAGGAGATTCAAGTGTCTAAGCTTGGGGATGCCCCAGAAGGCATCCCATCTTTCTTCAACAAGTATCGGTATGTTTTCGTGTTTGTTTCGTTCATGTGATATGTGCAAATCTTGGAGCGTCTTTTATGTTTAGCTTTCATTTTTTTTCTTTTATGCACCATGCAGGTATGAGATAGTCCATGGTTGATTCATAGAATGCTCATTGCACTTTACTTATATCTTTTGAGTATGGCTTTATAGAATGCTTCATGTGCTTCACTTATATCATTTGAAGTTTGGATTGCCTGTTTCTCTTCACATAGAAAACTGTTATTTGTAGAATTCTCTTTTGGTTCACTTATATTTGTTAGAGCATGATATTTTGCAGAAAGAATTAAACTCTCATTCTTCACTTTTATCTATTTACAGGGACAAATGGAATTGGTCAAGTGCATGGTTAGTCATAAAAATCCTACATAAAACTTGTGGATCACTGAATATGATAGGTTTGATTCCTTTCAATAGTTTTGCGATATAGAAATGATAATATGTGGGAGGTACTAGTGGATGATCATGTTTAGTAAGATATTGGTGCTAAGGTTTGTGATTCCCGAAGCATGCACGTATAGTCTCTCGTTATGCCGGGAAGTTGGAGCACAATTTATCCTTGATTGTCTATCGTTGTGTGAAGGTAGGGGGTGAGCGATAGTTAACTTCCTACCAACCTCCCCCCTAGGGGCATGCGTAGCATAGTAGTACTTTGCTTCGAGGGTGAAAGTGCAACTAATCCCCAGGTGGTTTTGGTAATTAATAACAACATATATATCATTGAACTAATCATTTCTTGAGAATATTTCAGAAAGTTCAGTGATATGGGTATGGCAATGACTGATGATGTGGACCCCTCAAAATGCTAAGGAAAACTTTGGCAAAAGCTCAAGACTCCATTTTTTGGTTTAGTGATCCAAGATCACATTGAGTCCATAGGAAAGCCAATACTATTAAAAGGGGGTGAGGTTATGATGATGACCTGGTTGCTCTAAAGTGCTTAGTGATTTATCTCTCAAACAATCAGCAATCTTTCATTCCAACATAAACTCATAAGTAATCTCGGTCCCACCGATTCCAAACTCACCACACCGAGATGAACCACCTCACCATATAGCCAAAACCCTAGAATCTCGGATTTTCCGATTCCAAACTCGGTCATTCGAAATTGGTGTTGCCAAGCTTCAGAATCTACAGTACTCAAATCGGTGTCACCGAGATGAGAAAGTCGGTCCCACCGAGATTGGCAAACCCTAGACTTTGGAAGAATCGGTCTAACCGAGATTGTATTTTCGGTCCCACCGAAAATCCCAACGCTCCCAAGATTTGAACTTTCGGTCCCACCGAGTTGTCAACTTCGGTCCGACCGAGATTGCTCAAATGTGTGTAACAGTTGGATTTTGTGTGGAGGCTATAAATACCCTCCACCTCCTCTTCATTCGTGGAGAGAGCCATCGAAAGAACTACCACTCCTACCTTACATTTCGAGAAGAAAACTTCCTACCCTTGTGTTGAGATCAAGTTGCTCCACTCCCACCATATGAAACTTGATTTCTAGTCTTTCCAAGTTGCTTTCCACTCAATCCCTTCCTCCACCACAGCCAAATCGGTGAGGAGAGTTGAGTGTTGGGGAGATTATCATTTGAAGCACAAGAGCAAGGAGTTCATCATCACCAACCCCATCTATTACCTTTTGGAGGGTGGTGCCTCCTAGATTGGTTAGGTGTCGCTTGGGAGCCTCCGTCATGATGTGGAGTTGAACCAAGGAGTTTGTAAGGGCAAGGAGATCGCCTACTTGTGAAGATCTACCCGAGTAAGGCTAGTCCTCCGTGGGCGTAAGCCATGATGGCATAGACAAGGTTGCTTCTTCGTGGACCCTTCATGGGTGGAGCCCTCCGTGGACTCAAGGCAGCCGTTACCCTCCGTGGGTTGAAGTCTCCATCAACGTGGATTGACGATAGCACCACCTATCGGAACCACGAGAAAAAATCTCCGTGTCTCCATTGCGTTTGCTCTTCTCCACCTCTCATTTACTATACATGCAATTTACTTTCGCTGCCACAACTCTAGAATTGCATGTGTAGGGTGATACTTGACTTGGTTATCATTGTGAACTTGCTAAGAAACTACTCCAATCAAAAGGCTGAATTTTTAAGTTGTCAAGTAGTCTAATCACCCCCCTCTAGACATACTTCCGATCCTACAAGTGGTATCGAGCTTTGGTCTCCATTGGATTGGTTTCCATTGCATTGACTCCATAAGCTTGGTTTCACAACCTAGGAGAGTATGGCGCCTAGTGAGGGTAATTTTCAGAGAGGTCCTTACTTTGATGGTTCAAACTTTGCTAGTTGGAAGCATAAAATGAAAATGCATATTCTTGGACATAACCCCGCCGCATGGGGCATTATTTGTGTTGGCTTGCAAGGTGAGTTCTTCGAGGAAGGAAAAGTTCGGATCGCGAAGCTTAGCGGATGAGTTGCGGATGTTACGTAACAATGCTCAAGCTTGTGACATTTTATTCAATGCTTTGTGTCCCGAGGAGTTCAACAAGATCAGCCGCCTTGAGAATGCAAAAGAGATTTGGGATACTTTGGTGAAATGCACGAAGGTACCGAGTCCGTGAAGGAATCAAAGCTAGATGTTCTTCAAGGTCGACTTGACAAGTTCAAGATGAAGGAAGGTGAAGGAGTCGCTGAAATGTACTCTAGGCTTGCTCTCATCACCAATGAGATGGCAGGCTTAGGAAGCGAGGAAATGACCGACCGATTCATCATCAAGAAGATTCTCAGAGCTTTGGATGGAAAGTATGACACCGTGTGCACTTTGATCCAAATGATGCCAAACTACAAAGATCTCAAGCCTACCAAGTCATTGGAAGGATTGTTGCTCATGAGATGACACTTAAAGATAAGGAAGAGCTTCACAACAAGTCTAGTGGTGCTTACAAAGCTGCAATTGAAGCTCCCACATCCTCAAGTGACAAGCTAGTTTCCAATGAAGAGATAAGCCTAATGGTGAAGAACTTCAACAAATTCTACAAGAGTAGAAGCAAGGAAAGAAGCTCAAAGTCTAGATCATATGATGAAAGGAGATCTTCTAGTCGTGATCGAAGCTGCTACAATTGTGGAAGACCGGACACTACTCAAATGAGTGTTCGACTCCCCACAAGAGAAGAGAAGAATCTCCAAGAAGAAGAAGCTCAAGAGAAGAGTCGCCTCGAAAAGAGAGAAGGAGTAAAGATGATCGTTATGAACGAAGATCCTCTCGGAGAAACAAGGATTCGGAAAGGAAAGACAAGTCATCAAGGAGCTACACAAGAAGTAAACATCAAGCTCATGTTGGTGAATGGGTTTCGGCTCCGACTCGACAATCACTCGAAAGAAGCTATCACTCCAACTCGAATCTGATCAAGATGAAGGTGTTGCGGTCTTGCTCTCGTATCCTCCAACTCCAACTCCTATGACATATTTGATTCACCAAATGAGGGAATTGGAAGATGCTTCATGGCAAAAGGCCCCAAGGTATCACATCCTGAATTTATTGACTTTGATAGTGATGAGGATGACTTGCTTGGAGAAGATGAGCTTTACATGATAAATCTAGTGAGCTTAGTAATGATGAACATGCTAGTAGTCTTTATAGTCGAGATGAGTCGAATGACAATGCTATGAAGGAGATTGAGCGTCTAACTAAAGAACTAAACACTCTTAAGTTAGCTCATGAAACAACTCAAGAAGATCATAGAGAGCTCCTAAGATCTCATGAGAAGCTACGCTCGAGAAGCTCAATCTAGAGCAAGAACATGAGTTTCTAAAAGCTATCAATGACGATCTTGAAAGAAGAGTTCTTCATATCTTGCCAAACGACTTCTCTTGTCTAATTTCTTGCCACCTATCAAAATTAAGCATGACAAGCATAAGAAAAATTCTTCATCTAGTAGTAACAATAATCATGTTAAATCAAATGTTGTTACTTCTAGTAATTCTCTTGATTCCACTAACAATGTTTCAAGCCAAGTTTCACTTGAGCAAGAAAATAGTCTATTGAAAGGGATTATAGAGAAAGGTGTCTACAAGAGTCTTGCGGAAGCAAGAGCTTTGAGGAAATTGTTCGCAAACAAGGAAGACAGGAAGAATCAAGGAATTGGTTTTGAGCGAAAGTTCAACGCCGAGGGTGTTGAATGGGAAGAAGGTCAATATCCCACTCCAAAGTTTGTCTCTCAAGAGAAGAAGTATGATCCTACTTCTTCCAATGAGGAACAAGCTCAAGATGACTTTCCACCACAAGACCACAAGCTAAAGGGCAAGGACAAGCTTCAAGAGGAGATTGATGCATTCATTGAAGCACCCAAGGCCATGGTCAAGTGGGTTCCCAAGGCAACTTCAAGTTCTACTTCAACGAGCTCAACTACTACCCCAAGGATTCCCATCAAGATGATGTGGATCCCGAAGAAGAAGAACTAGAGAGTTCTTGAGGGTGACTCCGCCAATATACTTCACTCATATTCATTTTGGCAAGGACTTGTGCAATCAACTTCCACATCTTGCACTAGTTCATGGAGTCACAAACCCTCATGTTGGTAAGTCAAGGGACAAGGTAATCATTGCGTTCATGGACATCATCATTTGTGAACTTCAATCTATGTCCATGGATACTCTTGTTTGTTCCTTGTGGGACTAACCCATGTAGGTATTGAAAGTGCCCGAATCCAAAGGATTGCTCCCAACTCTTGATGATCTTCATCAACATTGAGCATCCACATCTTCAACATCTACATGAAGTCTTCAACGACAACCCAAGGTTAGTTTGACCCTTTAAAAGGGGTTCTCACATCAAGGGGGAGCTTTGCTCTAAAGAAATGAGCTAAAGCATCTTCTAATGATGTGAACACATTAACGCTTTATGGAAAAGTGGTAACCCCACTTGTGCTTAAGCGATGAGTATGACCTATGATCAAATGTTCTCATTTGACTCCTAAGTCAATGTACTCATATATAGATGACCTAGTCATCGCCAAATTGTGTGCTAGCTGTCGTTGTTTTGTTTGTGCATGTTTGACACATATTTCATTTGCTATCTTATTGTGTGAGCATGTTGGATGCATGATTTTATCCATTCGAGGACATCCATTTGTTGCTTTGGTCTTTATGGTTTTCTTTCTTTTTGACCAAATGGATGGACAAGAATGCCTAAGTTTTTCCTAGCTATCTATGCTTTCTTGTCTCAAACTCTATTCATGCTTATATCACAAACTTTGAACAAGACTTTTTGGACGAGACCGAGTGAGGAGCACTCTGAGCCACCGATCCGTCAAAAGCCTAACTTCCAAAACCTTCTAAGTACTTTCGGTCAAACCGATATATTCAAATCGGACGGATCAAATCACTTGATTGATCTAGGTTTTCACCTCGGTGAAACCGAGTTTCAATTTTCGGCGTGATCGATGTGTGTAATCGCACGCAGATTAACCATCTCGGTCCCACCGAGTTTACAAACTTCGGTCCCACCGACAACCGAAGAGTATATATACTCGAGGACGAGCGTTGATTACTTCTTCAAACGCTTCGCCTCAAAACTCTTCGCTGCCGTCGCCTTGGTCTACGGATCGTCTCCGCCGTCGCTCAGGCGCCCTCGCCATGAGTCTCCATCGCCGTCAGCGGTCCTTCGCACCGCGCCGTTGCCAGAGTGAAGCTCCACCGCATTGGGTGAGCTTCATCCTCTCGTGTTCAATCGCTGATTCTATGCACGATAGGTGTTGCCATGATTCTTGCCAAGTTTGAGATCTCCTATCCAATTGTTTAGATCATAGGACAAATTTCGAGTGAAAATTTTAGGGTTAGGTTTCATGAACACATCTCGGTGTGACCGATTCTGCATTTTCGGATGACCGATTTGGCCTCTGGCCATTAGACCGCACTTTTCGGTGAAACCGAAGTTGTGCAAATCGGTAAGACCGAAGTGAAGATTTAGTGAAACCCTAACTGTCTCGGCTAGACCGAAACCCATTTCGTCCAACCGAAAGTGGTGTATGTGGTCTGTTTAGGCGTTTGGTTTCACGAATTGATAGACTTCGGTCGACCGACATGTATTCTGTGAAAACCTAAAACTAAAGTTTGAACTCATTTTTTTTGAAAAATCCTCTGCAGTTTGTGATAACTCTTCTATTCGCCCATACCCACTCTATTCACAGGTTGTCGACATGTGCGAAGGAAGTGACAATGAACAGTGCGAGATGCGCTTGAGATTCCGAGGCAGCAACAAGTCCGAAGCAAGCAGTTTTTCAGATGATGGAGAGAAGCACTCCAAGTGGATCTGCTGCTGCCACGGGCGTGGAGGAAGAGAAACTCAGATGAGGAAGATTCAGATTTCATTGCTGATGAGGAAATAACCTCTAAGCCTAAAAGGCAAGTGGTTGCAAAGAGCTATCAAGGGAAAGATTCAAAGAAAGGCACAACCAAGGTCAAGAAATCCTCTGTTGCACGAAGCTCAAGATGGAAGAAACCTCCAAAGAAGGTCAAGAAGACTTCCAAGAGGAAGAGGAAAGTTCATGAAGAGGCGATGATGATGATGATTCGATGAGGAAGCACCTCAGCCACCTCAGAAGCAGAAGTTGATGGGTGATGCCATCAGGGCAGGAGCACCTCCTAAAGCTAAGGCTTCAGCTCCAGCAAAGGCAGCCCAAGCCAAACCATTTGCCAAGCCCAGAAGACTGTGAGGAACATTCCAGCTTGAGAGAAGAAAAGGACAATGTGCCACTGCAGAATCGGATGATGAGGCTCATGTTACGCTCAAGCTAAGACAGAAACCGCCGATTCATAATGAAGCTCATCCTCGAGCTGAAAATATGAAGGAGAGAAAGGACAAAGGACTCAAAGCTATGGAGGCAAACAGATCCATATGCGGCCAGGAGAAGAACAGCAGATTGACTCAAGATTCCACACAAGAGAGCAACAAGACTTTTATGAGGCAAGACTCATGGACAAGAAGCCAATTGTTCTTGACACAAGATCGTTATTTCGAAATACATCGACAAAGTGAAGAGCACCGAGACTTTTTCCCACATGTGCATGAAAGCTTCACCGCTTGTGGGATTGCAGAGTTTGTTGGTCGAAGTCGATCGCTGGAACGATGAGATGATCATGCGTTCTATGCCACCGCACACTTCTATCCAGATGGCAGGATTGTATGGATGATGTAGAAGGCGTAGATTTCAGTCTGATTGAGGAATGGAGAGCATTGCTGAATGCACTGTTTCAAGAGAAGATGACATTGATGTGTATGGCATTCGAAGAAAAATCACGAGTCAATGAAGAACATGTATAATGAGGTTGATGAGAAGGATGTAGAGATTTGGAAGCTTGGATCAGTCTACTACCTTCAGCGGGTCTCCCAACAACCAACACCATTCGAGGCATACTTTGATGCCTAAGTCGAGGACCACCGCATGATAAGAGGGTACTCTATCAACATGCTGCACATTCTAGACCGTAAGACACCTTTTAAGGTGATGGACACGATAGTTGAGACTATCAAGAGGGAATGAATGACCAAAAGAGGTCGTGTGGGTTTGCTCGCATATTCAGATGCTCATCAATGCCAAGTTTGGCACGGACACCTACCGTTGGATAGACCCCACTTGCCCGCAGCCTGAACATGAAGACAACGAGGTTGTGATGGTGAGAATGCTCCCACGTCGTGGAAGGACATGCTAAGTCTGAAGTCGCTAAACAAGCTAAAGCCGAGAAGGAAGCAAAGACAAAGCCCAAGAGTGTTGCGAACAACTTCTTGAAGCCACTCAGAGAATTGAGCTACGCGCTGCCAGCATAGTGCAATCTCGGGAGAGCCTTGAGAGGATCGTTGAGGATAAGTTCCATGCTCTGGACGTCTGTCGATGAAGTGCAGGTCACCGTCAACAAGCTTGATGCACGGATATCGAGGAAGCTAAGAGGGAGAAGGCGAGAACTTATGAAGGAGATGGAAGGTGACATGGTCCAGATGACTATGAGCAGCCCGCTGCAGTGCCTACAAAGCCCAGATCAGCTGCTATTCGAGGTCGATCCTGGCTACCACATGGCACCTCCTACAGCTCCATCGGTTCAAAGACCAGCCCAGTATCCACTCCTCCGGCTCCACAGACTTCAGCAGAAGCTTTGCAGATGCAGCCATCTCCACTCCATCGGCGCAGACGGAGCCGCCAGCAGAGTCCCGAGGACGATTAGCTCTATACCTTTCGAACTTTTGGTAACTTGTTGCCAAAGGGGAGAAATTGTATAGATCATAGGGCTTCGAGAGAGAGAGTGCTCGTTTTTGCTCTTTCGTTTGCGGTTTTCCTTGAGATACTTTTTGAGTTCTTTTGAGATACTCCGTGTGTTTGATACTACGCTTGCTACGTTTGCTCTATCTTGATGAGTGCTTGATCATACTGTGCTTAATGTGTGCTTGATGTCTATCATACTCCATTCATATCTTGTATGATCATTTACTCATGTCTTGGTGATTGGGTGCATGTCATTCATTCTTATCATTTTGTGCGCTCCACCAAGATGTATGTGACATGGAAGAGTGACCCATGATCCTAATCGATTGTGCATTTGCATTCAAACGCAAATCTTAAATAATGCACAAATTTAGGGGGAGCTCTTGCTTATCACATACTTCTCAAAGCGACGATGTTATTCATTGATTATATCATTTGTCGAAGCTTTGATCTATATGTTGTCATCAATTACCAAAAGGGGAGATTGAAAGTGCAACTAATCCCGGTGGTTTTGGTAATTAATAACAACATATATATCATTGAACTAATCATTTCTTGAGAATATTTCAGAAAGTTCAATTGATATGGGTATGGCAATGACCGATGATGTGGACCCCTCAAAATGCTAAGGAAAACTTTGGCAAAAGCTCAAGACTCCATTTTTGGTTTAGTGATCCAAGATCACATTGAGTCCATAGGAAAGCCAATACTATTAAAAGGGGTGAGGTTATGATGATGACTGGTTGCTCTAAAGTGCTTAGTGATTTATCTCTCAAACAATCAGCAATCTTTCATTCCAACATAAACTCATAAGTAATCTCGGTCCCACCGATTCCAAACTCACCACACCGAGATGAACCACCTCACCATATAGCCAAAACCCTAGAATCTCGGATTTTCCGATTCCAAACTCGGTCATTCGAAATTGGTGTTGCCAAGCTTCAGAACATACGTACTCAAATCGGTGTCACCGAGATGAGAAAGTCGGTCCCACCGAGATTGGCAAACCCTAGACTTTGGAAGAATCGGTCTAACCGAGATTGTATTTTCGGTCCCACGAAAATCCCAACGTTCTAAGATTTGAACTTTCGGTCCCACCGAGTTGTCAACTTCGGTCCGACCGAGATTGCTCAAATGTGTGTAGCGGTTGGATTTTGTGTGGAGGCTATAAATACCCTCCACCTCCTCTTCATTCGTGGAGAGAGCCATCGAAAGAACTACCACTCCTACCTTACATTTCGAGAAGAAAACTTCCTACCCTTGTGTTGAGATCAAGTTGCTCCACTCCCACCATATGAAACTTGATTTCTAGTCTTTCCAAGTTGCTTTCCACTCAATCCCTTCCTCCACCACAGCCAAATCGGTGAGGAGAGTTGAGTGTTGGGGAGATTATCATTTGAAGCACAAGAGCAAGGAGTTCATCATCACCAACCCCATCTATTACCTTTTGGAGGGTGGTGCCTCCTAGATTGGTTAGGTGTCGCTTGGGAGCCTCCGTCATGATGTGGAGTTGAACCAAGGAGTTTGTAAGGGCAAGGAGATCGCCTACTTCGTGAAGATCTACCCCGAGTAAGGCTAGTCCTCCGTGGGCGTAAGCCATGATGGCATAGACAAGGTTGCTTCTTCGTGGACCCTTCGTGGGTGGAGCCCTCCGTGGACTCGCATGGCTGTTACCCTCCGTGGGTTGAAGTCTCCATCAACGTGGATTGACGATAGCACCACCTATCGGAACCACGAGAAAAAATCTCCGTGTCTCCATTGCGTTTGCTCTTCTCCACCTCTCATTTACTATACATGCAATTTACTTTCCGCTGCCACAACTCTAGAATTGCATGTGTAGGGTGATACTTGACTTGGTTATCATTGTGAACTTGCTAAGAAACTACTCCAATCAAAAGGCTGAATTTTTAAGTTGTCAAGTAGTCTAATCACCCCCCCCTCTAGACATACTTCCGATCCTACAGAGGGCTAATAAACTTTTGCAATAAGTATATGAGTTCTTTATGACTAATGTGAGTCCATGGATTATACACACTCTTACCTTTCCATAATTTTCTAGCCTCTATGCTACCGTGCATTGCCCTTTCTCACCTCGAGACGAGGTGCAAACCTCGCCAGAGCATCCAAACCCAGTGATATGATACACTCTATCACACATAAGCCTTATTATATCTTTCTCAAAACAGCCACCATACCTACCTATTATGGCCTTTCCATAGCCATCCTGAGATATATTGCCATGCAACTGATACGTCTCCAACGTATCTATAATTTTTGATTGTTCCATGCTATTATATTACCCATTTTGGATGTTTATGGGCTTTACTATACACTTTTATATCATTTTTGGGACTAACCTATTAACCGGAGGCCCAACCCAAATTGTTGTTTTTTGCCTATTTCAGTGTTTCGCAGAAAAGGAATATCAAACGGGGTCCAAACGGAATGAAACCTTTGGGATAGTTATTTTTGGAACAAACGCAATCCAGGAGACTTGGAGTGTGCGTCAAGAAGCAAACAAGGAAGCCACGAGGCAGGAGGGTGCGCCCTAGGGCGGTGGGCGCGCCCCCCACCCTCGTGGGCCCCTCGTGGATCCCCTGACCGACTTCCTTCGCCTATATATATCATCATACTCTGAAAACATCCAAGAGCACCACGAAACCCTATTTCCACCGCCGCAACCTTCTATACCCATGAGATCCCATCTTGGAGCCTTTTCCGGTGCTCCACCGGAGGGGGAATCAAACATGGAGGGCTTCTACATCAACACCATAGCCTCTTCGATGAGTTGTGAGTAGTTTACCACAGAACTTCGGGTCCATAGTGTTGGGGATCGTTGCAGAAATTAAAAAATTTCTATGCATCACCAAGATCAATCTATGGAGTAACTAGCAACGAGAGAGAGGGGAGTGCATCTTCATACCCTTAAAGATCGCGAGACGGAAGCGTTGCAAGAACGCAGTAGGAGGAGTCATACACGTAGCGATTCTGATCGTGGCCGAATCCGATCTAAGCACCGAACAATGGTGCCTCCGCGTTCAGCACACGTGCAGCCCGGTGACGTCTCCCGCGCCTTGATCCAGCAAGGAGGAGGGAGAGGTCGAGGAAGAAGGAGACAACAGCAGCACGACGGCGTGGTGGTGATGGAGTGGCAGTTCTCCTATAGGGCTTCGCCAAGCTCACGCGGAGGAGGAGAGGTGTTGGGGAGGGGAGGGGCTGCGCCTTGGATGTGGTGCTGCACCCCTCCCTCCACCCCTATATTTATAGGGAGAAGGGGGAAGGGGCCAGCCCCTCTAGATGAGATCTAGAGGGGGGCGGCGGCCAAGGGGGAGGGGGCTTGCCCCCCAAGCAAGGGGGGCGCCCCCTTTAGGGTTCCCCCCCAACCCTAGGCGCCTCAAATATTCCCCTCCACGATCTGATCGTAAGAACTTCATTTTCCTGTCACGTTGATTTTAAACCTCACTCTGAAATTCCTTGAACTTTTCAAAGGTCTCAGACTTGTGTTTTATTAAGTAGACATACCCATATCTACTTAAGTCATCAGTGAGGGTGAGAACATAACGATAGCCACCGCGAGCCTCAATGCTCATTGGACCGCACACATCAGCATGTATGATTTCCAATAAGTTGGTTGCTCGCTCCATTGTTCCGGAGAACGGAGTCTTGGTCATTTTTCCCACGAGGCATGGTTCGCACGTGTCAAATGATTCATAATCAAGAGACTCCAAAGTCCATCTGCATGGAGTTTCTTCATGCGTTTGACACCAATGTGGCCAAGGAGGTAGTGCCACAAGTATGTGGGACTATCGTTCACAACTTTACATCTTTTGGTATTCACACTATGAATATGTGTAACATCACGTTCGAGATTCATTAAGAATAAACCATTGACTCTCGGATTTAAATGAGTAGCCATCTCGTATTAAACGAGATCCAGATACAATGTTCATGCTCAAAGCTGGCACTAAATAACAATTATTGAGGTTTAAAACTAATCTCGTAGGTAAATGTAGAGGTAGCGTGCCGACGGCGATCACATCGACCTTGGAACCATTCCCGACGCGCATCATCACCTCGTCCTTCGCCAGTCTCCGCTTATTCCGCGGATCCTATTTTGAGTTACAAATATGAGCAACCGCACCGGTATCAAATACCCAGGAGCTACTACGAGTACTGGTAAGGTACACATCAATAACATGTACTCCCTCCGTCCCATAATGTAAGACGTTTTTTGACACTAATGTAGTGTCAAAAAACGTCTTACATTATGGGACGGAGGGAGTATATCACATATACCTTTGGTATTGCCGGCCTTCTTGCCCGCTAAGTACTTGGGGCAGTTCCGCTTCCAATGACCATTTCCCTTGCAATAAAAACACTCAGTCTCAGGCTTGGGTCCATTCTTTGGCTTCTTCTCGGCAGCTTGCTTACCGGACGCGGCAACTCCCTTGCCGTCTTTCTTGAAGCCCTTTTTACCCTTGCCTTTCTTGAACTTAGTGGTCTTATTCACCATCAACACTTGATGTTCCTTTTTGATTTCCACCTCCGATGATTTCAGCATCGAATATACCTCAGTAATGGTTTTCTCCATCCCCTGCATATTGAAGCTCATCACAAAGCTCTTGTAGCTAGGTGGAAGCAATTGAAGGATTGTGTCAAGTACTGCGTCATCCAGGAGATTAACTCCCAGCTGAGACAAGCGGTTGTGCAACCCAGACGTTTTGAGTATGTGTTCACTGACGGAACTATTCTCCTCCATCTTACAACTGTAGAACTTGTCGGAGACTTCATATCTCTCAACCTGGGCATGAGCTTGGAAAACCATTTTCAGCTCTTGGAACATCTCATACACTCCGTGCTGCTCGAAACGCTTTTGGAGCCCCGGTTCTAAGCTGTAAAGCATGCCGCACTGAACCAGGGAGTAATCATCAACACGCGACTGCCAGGCGTTCATAACGTCTTGGTTTGCTGGTACAGGTGCTTCACCTAGCGGTGCTTCAAGGACATATGCTTTCTTGGCAGCTATGAGGATGATCCTCAAATTCTGGACCCAGTCCGTATAGTTGCTACCATCGTCTTTCAGCTTGGTTTTCTCTAGGAACGCGTTGAAGTTGAGGGCAACATTAGCGTGGGCCATTTGATCTACAAGACATATTGTAAAGATTTTTAGACTAAGTTCATGATAATTAAGTTCATCTAATCAAACTATTTAATGAACTCCCACTCAGATAGACATCCCTCTAGTCATCTAAGTGATACATGATCCGAGTCAACTAGGCCGTGTCCGATTATCACGTGAGACGGACTAGTCATCATCGGTGAACATCTTCATGTTGATCGTATCTTCTATACGACTCATGTTCGACCTTTCGGTCTCTTGTATTCCGAGGCCATGTCTGTACATGCTAGGCTCGTCAAGTCAACCTAAGTGTTTTGCTTGTGTAAATCTGGCTCACACCCGTTGTATTCGAACATTAGAATCTATCACACCTGATCATCACGTGGTGCTTCGAAACAACGAACCTTCGCAATGCTGCACAGTTAGGGGGGACACTTTCTTGAAATTTTATGAGGGATCATCTTATTTATGCTACCGTCGTTCTAAGCAAATAAGATGTAAAACATGATAAACATCACATGCAATCAAATAGTGACATGATATGGCAAATATCATTTTGCTCCTTTTGATCTCCATATTCGGGGCACCATGATCTTCATCGTCACCGGCATGACACCATGATCTCCATCATCGTGTCTTCATGAAGTTGTCTCGCCAACTATTACTTCTACAACTATGGTTAACGGTTTAGCAATAAAGTAAAGTAATTACATGGCGTTATTCAATGACACGTAGGTCATACAATAAATTAAGACAACTCCTATGGCTCCTGCCGGTTGTCATACTCATGGACATGCAAGTCGTGGTTCCTATTACAAGAACATGATCAATCTCATACATCACATATATATCATTCATCACATCCTTTTGGCCATATCACATCACACGGCACATGCTGCAAAAACAAGTTAGACGTCCTCTAATTGTTGTTGCAAGTTTTTACGTGGCTGCTATAGGTTTCTAGCAAGAACGTTTCTTTCCTACGCCAAAACTACAACGTGATATGCCAATTTCTATTTACCCTTCATACGGACCCTTTTCATCGAATCCGATCCGACTAAAGTGGGAGAGACAGACACCCGCTAGCCACCTTATGCAACTAGTGCATGTCAGTCGATGGAACCTGTCTCACGTAAGCGTACGTGTAAGGTCGGTCCAGGCCACTTCATCCCACGATGCCGCCGAAACAAGATAAGACTAGTAGTGGCAAGTAAATTGACAAAATCGACTCCCACAACAAACTTGTGTTCTACTCGTGCATAGAAACTACGCATAGACCTAGCTCTGATACCACTGTTGGGCATCATTGCAGAAATTAAAAAAATTCTACGCATCACCAAGATCAATCTATGGAGTAACTAGCAACGAGAGAGAGGGGAGTGCATCTTCATACCCTTGAAGATCGCGAGACAAAAGCATTGCAAGAACGCGGTTGGAAGAGTCGTACACGTAGCGATTCAGATTGTGGCCGAATCCGATCTAAGCACCGAACAACGGTGCCTCCGCGTTCAACACACGTGTAGCCCGGTGACGTCTCCCGTGCCTTGATCTAGCAAGGAGGAGGGTGAGGTTGAGGAAGAAGGCTCCAACAGCAGCACAACGGCGTGGTGGTGATGGAGTGGCAGTTCTCCGGCACGGCTTCGTCAAGCACACGTGGAGGAGGGGAGGTGTTGGGGAGGGGAGGGGCTGCGCCTTGGATGTGGTGTTGCACCGCTCCCTCCACCCCTATATTTATAGGGAGAAGGGGAAGGGGGGCGGCCCCTCTAGATGAGATCTAGAGGGGGGGCGGCGGCAAAGGGGGAGGGGGCTTGCCCCCCAAGCAACGGGGGCACCCCCTTTAGGGTTCCCCCCTCCCCCCAACCCTAGCCGCATGGGCCCTAGGGGGAATGGCGCCCAGCCCACTAGGGGTTGGTCCCCTTCCACCTATAGCCCATAAGGCCCTCCGGGGTAGGTGGACCCCCGGAAGCCCTCCGGTGGTCCCGGTACAATACCGGTATACCCCCGAATATTTCCGATGACCGTATGATGACTTCCCATATATAAATCTTCACCTCCGGACCATTCCGGAACTCCTCATGACATCCAGGATCTCATCCAGGACTCCGAACAACATTCGGTAATCACATGCAAATCTTCCTTATAACCCTAGCGTCATTGAACCTTAAGTGTGTAGACCCTACGGGTTCAGGAATCATGCATTCATGACCGAGACAGCTCTCCGGCCAATAACCAACAGCGGGATCTGGATACCCATGTTGGCTCCCACATGTTCGATGATGATCTCATCGGATGAACCACGATGTCGAGGATTCAAGTAATCCCGTATACAATTCCCTTTGTCAATCGGTACGTTACTTGCCCGAGATTCGATAGTCGGTATCCCAATACCTCGTTCAATCTCGTTACCGGCAAGTCACTTTACTCGTTCCGTAATGCATGATCCCGTGACCAACTACTTTGTCACTTTGAGCTCATTATGATGATGCATTACCGAGTGGGCCTAGAGATACCTCTCCGTCATACGGAGTGACAAATCCCAGTCTCGATTCGTGCCAACCCAACAGACACTTTCGAAGATACATGTAGTGCACCTTTATAGTCACCTAGTTATGTTGTGACGTTTGGTACACCCAAAGTGTTCCTACGGTATCCGGGAATTGCACAATCTCATGGTCTAAGGAAATGATACTTGACATTAGAAAAACTTTAGCAAACGAACTACACGATCTTGTGCTATGCTTGGGTCTTGTCCATCACATCATTCTCCTAATGATGTGATCCCATTATCAATGACATCCAATGTCCATAGTCAGGAAACCATGACCATCTGTTGATCAACGAGATAGTCAACTAGAGGCTCGCTAGGGACATGTTGTGGTCTATGTATTCACACATGTATTACGGTTTCTGGTCAATACAATTATAGCATGAATGATAACAATTATCATGAACAAGGAAATATAATAATAACCATTTTATTATTGCCTCTAGGGCATATTTCCAACACATAGTTATTAGCTAGATGGCTTCTTCTCTCTCTTTGATTCTCAATACAATGTTCTCCTCGATCTTCTTGGAGATCTATTTGATGTAACTCTTTTTGCGGTGTGTTTGTCGAGATCCGATGAATTGTGGGTTTATGATCAAGTTTATCTATGAGAAATATTTGAATCTCCTCTGAATTCTTTTAAGTATGATTTGTTATCTTTGCAAGTCTCTTCAAATTATCAGTTTGGTTTGGCCTACTAGATTGATCTTTCTTGCAATGGGAGAAGTGCTTAGCTTTGGGTTCAATCTTGCGGTGTCCTTTCCCAGTGACAACATGGGCAGCAAGGCACATATTGTATTGTTGCCATCGAGGATAAAAATATGGGGTTTATATCATATTGCTTGAGTTTATCCCTCTACATCATGTCATCTTTCCTAATGCGTTACTCTGTTCTTATGAACTTAATACTCTAGATGCATGTTGGATAGCGATCGATGTGTGGAGTAATAGTAGTAGATGCAGGCAGGAGTCGGTCTACTTGTCGCGGACGTGATGCCTATATACATGATCATGCCTAGATATTCTCATAACTATGCACTTCTCTATCAATTGCTCGACAATAATTTGTTCACCCACCGTAATACTTATGCTATCTTGAGAGAAGCCACTAGTGAAACCTATGGCCCCCGGATCTATTTTCCATCATATAAGTTTCCGATCTACTTTATTTTGCAATCTTTAATTTCCAATCTATATGATAAAAATACCAAAAATATTTATCTTATTATTATCTCTATCAGATCTCACTTTCGCAAGTGGCCGTGAAGGGATTGACAACCCCTTTATCGCGTTGGTTGCGAGGTTCTTGTTTGTTTGTGTAGGTATGAGGGACTTGCGTGTAGCCTCCTACTAGATTGATACCTTGGTTCTCAAAAACTGAGGGAAATACTTATGCTACTTTGCTGCATCACCCTTTCCTCTTCAAGGGAAAACCAACGCAGTGCTCAAGAGGTAGCAGCAACTTCCACTGCTTCTGTTTTGATGACTTGAGCATTCATTGTCATATTGCTTTGCATGATCATATAGCTGACATAGTATTTGTGGCTCAGCCACCGTTCATCACTTTTTTTCTGCATGTTACACTAGATCATTGCACATCCTAGTATTGCCAAAGGCATTCATATAGAGTCATATTTTGTTATGGACGTGACTAACATCCTAACAGTCGGACGTTAGACAACAGATCCGCATGATCGTGTCAATCTCCTTCGATCTACTTCGTTCCTCTCCGCTTCTCCCGCTTCGTTCCCCTCCCTTCTCCCGTTTTTTTCTGGCATCGTAAAAAAAGATGTACGAAGTGGGAGTCGAACCCACTACATATGGTTCACTATAACTATTAGTAACCAACTGAACTAGCTTTTATTATGGCTTTAATCAGGTTGGATAATATTTATACCTCGACATGACACGACCTTGAGAAAGATAAACCATTTTCTTCCTTTTCTTTTTTACCCTTTTTTTCTTCCCTTTTGTACTGTCTTTTGTTTTGTTTTTCTAGATAGTCAGCTGCTTTGTTAGTATATACAACATAGTGGTAACTTTTTTTCTAAAGTACATTGTGGTAACTTTAACCTAAAAAAGTTGTTGACATACCTTGGGAACTTATGTGTAATAACATGATAATTTCTACACCATAGACCTGGTAATTATGTGCACGACCTAATAACTCGAGCAAAAATACCAAGGTAAAAATTTGACCTCAGGAAAAAAAGTTGTTGTAACACACTTCCATAACTTTCTCCGTAAAGAGCATGGTAATTTATAACCTCTGAACTTGATAACTCACACACAAACATCACTGTAACTTTTGAACTAGAGAAAAAAAGTTGTTATAACACACCCGATAACTTTTTCGTAAAAAGCATGCTAATTTATATGCCATGAACCTGATAACTCATGGACAAAAACCAGGTAACTTCTGACTCGGAGAAATAAAGTTTATGAAACATTCCTTGATAATTTGTGTGTAAATAGGATGGTAATATATGCACCGTAGAGCTGATAAAAATTTCATACTATCCTTGATTTTCTCTATTCAAGAATTTAAAATGTTTGCTCAAACTGGTGGTCCGATTGAAAAATATTATAAAAACCCCATTATGGCAAGACCGTCTAAACTAGATCCTATGTTGATGTGTTTCAACATCTTTTTGGGGATCAAAAGTTATCACGCCAGGGCTAAGTAAGATACCACGTTTATGGTGTGTATATTACCATGTTTCTCACATAATTTATCGAGGGTATACTTTCAACAAATTTTTGCCCCAGTTCCAATTTACCGCTATGTTTGTGTGTAAATTATCACCCCTGCGATGCATATATTACCATGATATTCACAAATAAATTACGGGATTTGTTTTCAACAACTTTTTCTCTTGATCAAAAAGTTATCATGGTGTTTATGTATCAGTTATCAGATTTGTGATGTGTATATTACCATAGATAGGAGCCGACAGCGGCTGGTTACAGAGAGGGAGCTAAGCTCACAGATCTGGGTAGTGGAAGCTTCAGTTAAAGACATTGCAGTGACAGTTGTAGAAAAAAATGTGAGATTTTGTTACAGAGTAAATACTACTCAAGTAGAACAGCAGTTTGTTCCAAGAAAAATTACAGAATAAAAACTACTCCAGGAGAAAGACGCTACGTCGTTGTTGTTACAGAATAAATACTAGTGGAACATCAGTTTCTCTAGACACTGATCCATCGAGAAACTAGATTTGGGGTCTTGTTTTTTCAATCACAGGACTAGTACTGTGACCTTGTTTTTGGGCAAGAGGAAGGTTTCAGCGAGATCGGCCCTAACATGTCTACCTTATTTTCTGATGATGTGAGTAGGGAGGTGGGCGAGTGCCATGGCCTGACCAGGGAGCTCGGGAAATAAGGCGGGGCATGAGCGGCTAGGAGGAGCCGGGCTAGAGAAGAGGCAGAGGAGCGGCCAGCCTCGGGCGGAACAGCGCACAACAGTGAGGGGAATGCCGAGGTGAGAGGGCGCGCAACGCGAAGCAGCTCGGCGCCATGGCTTCTGGGCTCATGGATGAGTCGCGTGCAGACGAGGTAAGACGCAACTGGCCGGGAGGAGAGAAAGGGCGTTGAGAAGATGAAGAGGGGAGGCGTGATAGCGGAGGAGCGGTGTGCTGCAGCGGGGTTAGTCGGTGCACCGAGGGGCGCGGGATCGAGCATCCTTCTCCTATGGCGGCGTGTGGAGGAGGATGGGAGGAGGCTGCATGCGGATCGGCAAACAAGAGACAGATGAATCATTTTCTCTCACTAGGCGGTGGCAAAGACTTGTAATATTGGTGAACTGTTTGTTTCAGTGCACGATGGTCGTATGATTTAAAACCGACGGCACCCGAGTAGTGCGGATCTGTAGCAGAATTCCTGCCGACTGGATTTTAGCTTCCTCGTTTTGTTATAGGTATCAAGTTGTAATTTTTATTTCTTTTGAGTTATAAGTAAATAGAGGATGATGATCATCAACTTTCATTATTAGAGCATTGCCCCAGTGAGGAAAGGATGATGGAGACTATGATTCCCCTACAAGTCGGGATGAGACTCCGGACAATGAGAGAAAAAAATATAAAAAGGAAAAAAGAAAGAAAAAGAAAGAAAAGAAAGAAAAAAGAAAAAGGAAAAAAAGAAAAGGGGAGAAGGGGCATGATAGTTCCACACTTGTGCTTCAAAGTAGCACCATGTTTTTTCATATGGAGAGTCTCCTATGTTGTCACTTTCATATAGTAGTGGGAATTTTTCATTATAGGATTAGATGCACACCCACTTAGTTTTCATACGGAGCTTTCATACACTTATAGCTCTTAGTGCACTCGTTGCATGGCAATCCCTACCCCTCGCATTGATATCAATTGATGGGCATCTCCATAGCCCGTTGGTTAGCCGCGTCGATGTGAGACTTTCCTACTTGTTTGTCTGCTCCATATTTACCCCTATCATCACACTCTATTCCACCCGTAGTGCTATATCCATGGATCATGCTCATGTATTGCGTGAGGGTTGAAAAGGCTGAAGCGCGTTAAAAAGTATGAACCAATTGCTTGGCTGACATTGGGGTAGTACATGATTTATACTTTGTGTTAAGAAGACAGAGCATGACAAGGCTATATGATTTTGTAGGGATAATGTTCTTTAGCATTGATATTTTGAAAGACATGATTGTTTATTGGGATGTCTGAGTATTGATGTCTTTATGTCAAATTATAGACTATTGCTTTGAATCACTTATGTCTTAATATTCATGCCATGATTAGACATATGATCAAGTTTATGCTAGGTAGCATTCCACATCAAAAATTATCTTTTTTATCATTTACCTGCTCGAGGGCGAGCAGGAATTAAGCTTGGGGATGCTAATATGTCTCCGCCGTATCTATAATTTTTGATTGTTTCATGCCAATATTATACAACTTTCACATATTTTTGGCAACTTTTTATTTGATTTATTGGACTAACCTATTGATCCAGTGCCTAGTGCCAGTTCCTGTTTTTTGCATGTTTGTTGTATCGCAGAAAATCCATATCAAACGAAGTCCAAACGCGATAAAAATTTATGGAGAATTATTTTGGAATTTATGTGATTTTTGGGAGGTGGAATCAACGCAAACGGGGGCCCACATTCCCCATCACCTACCAGGGCGTGCCCCAGGACCCAGGTGCACCCTAGTGTCTTGTGCCCTCCTCGGATGTCGGTTGGAGCCCTTCTTTTGGCGCAAGGAAGATAATTTATGGAAAACAATCAGCTAAAAATTTCAGCGCAATCGAAGTTACGGATCTCCGAGAATTTAAGAAACGGTGAAGGGCCAGATCTGGGGAACGCGAAACAGAAGAGAACAGAGAGGGAGATTCAATCTTGGAGGGGCTCCCGCCCCTACGCCACCATGGAGGCCATGGACCATAGGGGGAACTCACCTCCCATGTAGGGGGAGGCCAAGGAAGAAGAAGAAGGAGGGGGGCTCTCTCCCGGTGGCGCCGGAGTGCCGCCAGGGCTAGGATCGTGACGACGATCTACATGAACAATCTTGCTACCGGAAACACTAACTCTCTCCCCCTTCTGGTGCTCAACTCCATATATTATTTCCTAATAATATTTGGCTATCCTATGATGTTTGAGTAGATCCATTTTGTCCTATGGGTTAATCGTGATCTTGGTTGGTATGCTTGTATATTTTATTTATGGTCCTGTCCTACGGTGCCCTCTGTTTCGCGCAAACATGAGGGATCCCCGTTGTAGGGTGTTGCCATACGATCATGATTCGCTTATGGTGGGTTGCGAGAGTGGTAGAAGCCTAAACCCGAGTAGGTGGGTTGTTGCGTATGGGATAAAGAGGACTTGATACTTAATGCTATGGTTAAGTTTCATGACCTTAATGATCTTTAGTAGTTGCGGATGCTTGCTAAAGTTCCAATCATAAGTGCATATGATCCAAGAAGAGGAAGTATGTGAGCTCCTGCCTCTCCCTCATATAGAATTACAAGAATGATTACCGGTACTTGTTATCAATTTCCTAGGGAAAAATGACTTTCTTGCTGACAAAAGCTATCCACTTTTATTACCTTGCAATTTATTCGTAGTTTTATTCTCGCAAAGTACTCGTAGTTTTATTGTTGCAAAATAGTTTCATACTTGTTCTAGGTAAAGCAAACGTCAAGTGTGCATAGAGTTGTATCGGTGGTTGATAGAACTTGAGGGAATATTTGTTCTACCTTTAGCTCCTCGTTGGGTTCGACACTCTTATTTATTGAAGAAGGCTACAAATGATCCCCTATTCTTGTGGGTTATCAGAGATCAATGGAAGATTTTGACCTAAAGTCCCGTATGTGTGAAAGAAAATTGTTCCAGAAGATGTCTCTTGCCTTGTCTGCGATCTTCATCCCTGCAGGTACCCGGGATCATGGAGATCGAGCACCGGTGAGGCTAGGAGTAAGGAGACTGTGAAGTGTTATACCGAACACTGATGACAGTAAGGTTCGGTAGGGTAACATGGATCACATCCTTTGGGATAAATGAGGTGTAGTCATTAAATGCCAAAAGCTCTTGTCCGATCTCGTGATCTTAATTATCAAGGCAACCCTACGCGATGGATAGGGCATGCAGTAGGACAACTGATTCTTGATGCAGGACTCGTGTCGGTCAAGATGTTATTTGGACACATCCGCACTCTGAGCCGTTACAAGCACATCTCGATGGGTGACTTCCAGCGCACAAATTAATATCATATTTGGGCCTCAGGGAATGTAAGGTAGTAAGCATTATGACCTCATACCCATACCTCTTTTATTATTAGTATTGATGTACTATTTTCTTGTTGATCCAGTCAAAAGCTGGATTTGACACTATGACAAAAGCTTGCTGGAGACCATCGCCTCAAGGAAATCTTCCTCTCGTGGGTTCGATAACCCAGGGTCACCTCTTGGGAAATAGGTGCAGGATACTCTTTTCTGTTCTAATACCAGATCAATCAATCATGCATTTGATGATGAAATTTGGTGAACTGTGCAAACGTTGCCGCTCCTCCATGCTCTGGCACAACATATTCACCCTGAAATTGAAACACTTGGTCATAGATTTGATTCACACGCTCATCATCTACGATCATGTTGTGCATGATCACACAAGTAGTCATCACCTCCCACAACTTCTTGGTGCTCCAAGTTCTAGCAGGATACCAAACGATGCCCCATCGAGATTAAAGAACACCAAAAGCACACTCCACATCATTTCTCGCACTCTCTTGTTCTTGGGAAAATCTCTTCCTCTTCTCTCCTACCGGGTTGGGTATTGTCTTGACAAGGGTGGTCCTCTTAGGATAGATACCATCAGTTAGGTAGTATCCTTTGTTGTAGTGGTGGCCATTGATCTCAACATTGACCTCTAGTCAGTTGCCTTCTACAAGCCTTGCGAACATCAGAGAGCGATGAAGCACATTGATGTCATTGTGAGAACTGGCCATGCCAAAGAAAGAGTGACAAATCTAGAGATCTTGTGAAGCCACGACCTCAAGTATGACAGAGCAAGATTTCATATGGCCCTGCTACGTCTTGAGCTTGCATTGGTTTTCCTCGAAGAGGAGAGGGTGATGCAGCAACCTGTAGCATAAGTATTTCCCTCAGTTTTGAGAACCAAGGTATCAATCCAGTAGGAGGCTCCTCAAAAGTCCCACGCACCTACACAAACAAACTGAGAACTCGCAACCAACGCAATAAAGGGGTTGTCAATCCCTTCACGGCCACTTGCGAAAGTGAGATCTAATAAAGATAGTATGATAAGATAAATATATTTTTGGTATTTTATGTTATAGATGCAAAAAGTAAAGATGCAAATAAGAGTAGATGGAAAGAAAATATGATAAGAGATAGACCCGGGGGCCATAGGTTTCACTAGAGGCTTCTCTCAAGATAGCATAAGTATTACGGTGGGTGAACAAATTACTGTCAAGCAATTGATAGAAAAGCGCATAGTTATGAGATTATCTAGGCATGATCATGTATATAGGCATCACGTCCATAACAAGTAGACCCACTCCTGCCTGCATCTACTACTATTACTCCACACATCGACCGACTCCTGAGTATTAAGTTCATAAGAACAGAGTAACGCATTAAGCAAGATGACATGATGTAGAGGGATAAACACATGCAATATGATATAAACCCCATCTTGTTATCCTCGATGGCAACAATACAATACGTGTCTTGCAACCCTTTACATCCTTTGGGTAAGAACACGCAAGATTGAACCCAAAGCTAAGCACTTCTCCCATGGCAAGAAAGACCAATCTAGTAGGCCAAACCAAACTGATAATTCGAAGAGACTTGCAAAGATAACTCAATCATACATAAAAGAATTCAGAGAAGATTCAAATATTATTCATAGATAAACTTGGTCATAAACCCACAATTCATCGGATCTCGACAAACACACCGCAAAAAGAGTTTACATCGAATAGATCTCCACAAGAGAGGGGGAGAACATTGTAATGAGATCCAAAAAGAGAGAAGAAGCCATCTAGCTAATAACTATGGACCCGTAGGTCTGTGTTAAACTACTCACAACTCATCGGAGGGGCAAGGATGTTGATGTAGAGGCCCTCCGTGGTTGATTCCCCCTCCGACAGAGTGCCTGCGAAGGCTCCAAGATGGGATCTCACGGATACAGAAGGTTACGGCGGTGGAAATTGTGTTTTGTGGTGCTCCTGGATGTTTTCGGGGTTCATAGGTATATATAGGAGGAAGAAGTACGTCGGTGGCCGCCCGAGGGGCCCACGAGACAGGGGCACGCCCTACAGAGGGGCGGCCCCCTATCTCGTGGGGCCCTCGGAAGCTTCTTGACTTGCACTCCAAGCTCTCCGGATCATGTTCGCTCCAAAAATTACGCTCATGAAGGTTTCATTCCGTTTGGACTCCGTTTGATATTCCTTTTCTTCGAAATACTGAAATAGGCAAAAAAACAGCAATATGGGCTGGGCCCCCGGTTAGTAGGTTAGTCCCAAAAATGATATAAATGTGTAAAATAAAGCCCATAAACATCAAAAGGGGTAATATAATAGCATGGAACAATCAAAAATTATAGATACGTTGGTGACGTATCAGGCTCCAGCCAAGCAGAAAGGCAGTTCTTTCAATCCCAGTGCATATAATCTATGCTACCAAGCATCCCCGGAAATCCCCTACTAGCATTGATAGCTAACAACCGGGTTGTATCTCTAGAAGTCGGCTCTCTCAAGTACTCCGAGCCAAATACTGCTACCACAACATTGTAGAACTTTGATGACCCACAAGTATAGGGGATCAATCATAGTCCTTTCAATATGTAAGAGTGTTGAACCGAATGAGGCGCAGAAGGAAATGACAAGTGGTTTTCAGCAAGGTAATTTCTGTAAGCACTGAAATTGTCGATAATAAGTAGTTTGATAGTAAGATGATTTGTAACGAGCAAGTAACTGTAACGGTAAATAAAATGCAGCAAGGTAGCCCAATCCTTTTTGTAGCAAATGATAGGATGGAACGGTCTCTTGTAATAAGCGAAGCATTCTTGAGGACACACGGGAATTTCATCTGGTCACTTTCACCATGTTGGTTTGATTTGTGTTCGCTACTTTCATAATTTGATATGTGGGTGGACCGGTGCTTGGGAGCTGTTCTTACTTGAACAAGCCTCTTACTTATGATTAACTCCCTCGCAAGAATCCACAACTATGAAAGAAGAATTAGGATGACAATCTAACCATAACATTAAACATATGGATCCAAATGAGCCCCTTACGGAATAGCGTCTAGGGTTTAAGCTTCTATCACTCTAGCAACCCATCATCTAATAACTCCTTCACAATGCATTCCCTTAGGCCCAAAGATGTTGAAGTGTCATGTAGTCGATGTTCACATAACACCACTAACAGAATCACAACATACATATCATCAAAATGTCGAACACTATCAAATTCACATGATTACTTGCAACATGACTTCTCCCGTGGCCTTAAGAACAAGAACAACTACTCACAATAATATTCATGCTATAGATCATAGGGATATTAAATAGCATAATGGATCTGAACATATAATCTTCCACCAAATAAACCATATACCATCAACTACAAGATGTAATCAACACTACTAGTCACCCACACGTATCAATCTGAGATTCTGGTACAAAGATTGAACACAAGAGATGAACTAGGGTTTGAGATGAGATGGTGTTGTGGAATATGTTTATGAAGATTGGCCTCCCAAAGATGAGAGGGTTGTTGGTGTGATGATGGCTTCAATTTCCCCCACCGGGAGGGAAGTTCCCCCGGCGCAATCGCTCCGCTGGAGGGCAAAAGTGCTCCTTCCCAAGTTCCACCTCGAGACAGTGGCGCTCCATCCTGAAAGTCCTCTCCTTATTTTTTTTCTAATTCAAAAGACCTTATATACCAGAAGATGGGCACCAGAGGTAGGTTGGGCTACCCACCACCCACCAGGCACGCCTGGGAGGGCTGGTGCGCCCTAGTGTCTTGTGGACACCTGGCAGCCCCCTCTGGTAGAGCTTTTCTCCAATATTTATTATATATTCCAAAATAATTCTCCGTAAAATTTCAGCTCATTTGGAGATGTGCATAATAGGTATAGAATTCCAGTTGTCGGTATTCTCCCTCTTCATGTAAAACTTGCATATTATGAGAGAAAAGGCATTAGAATTACTCCATAAAGTGTTATTATGCATAAAAAATTATAAATAATTCTAGTAAAACATGATGCAAATGGACGTATCAACTCCCCCAAGCTTAGACCTCGCTTGTCCTCAAGCGAAAGCTGATATCGAAAATCATGTCCACATGCATAGAGAGAGAGAGAGAGGTGTCGATAAAAACAAAATACAGACATAGTAGCATCATTCTTATTATTATAATATCAACAAACTTTATCATATAACTTTATCATATAGCATCTCATAAACAAGTAACAATTCATCACAACATTGAAGTAAAAGGCATAAACTTTATTGGAAACCAACAAATTATGTTCTCGGTCAACTTTGCAACTATAATTCATCATATTTTCAGGAAGGGTCTCGTATCAGAGCCTTTTGGCAAGTCCACATACTCAACCATCATTTAATCTTCTATGATTGCTAACACTTACAACATATATTTGGGCAAAATTTTAACCTGACACATAGAAAGATAGGGGCTTATAGTTTCGCCTCCCAACTTATTCACCTCAAGGGTGATGTCAACAATAATAACTCATGCTCACTCATATCCAACTGGGTATATGTGCCTAGATCTTTCCCCACCACATGATGCTTGCCAAAGAGAAAAATAAAAAGGAATAGAGAAGGATACTTTGACTCTTGCATAAAAAGTAAGTACATAAAAGTAAAAGATAGGCCTTTCACAGAGGGAAGCAGAGGTTGTCATGCGCTTTTTGGTTTTGTGTGTGTAATGTCTTAATGAAAAAGAACATCATGTTATATTGCCCCTTATGATAGCAACATTTACTATGCAGTCTGTCGCTTTTATTACTTTGCCATCTCAAGTTCGTACAACGCTTATTTTCCCTTACACTAAATGATAAAACACAATTAGAGGCAATTTTATTGCCCTTTTGCATCGATGAAAACTTACTTGAAGGATCTTACTCAATCCATAGGTAGGTATGGTGGACTCTCAAACATGAGTTTGGGTGTAAGGTTTTTGGATGCACAAGTAGTATCTCTACTTAGTGCAGATTTTTGGCTAGAAAAGATATTGTGCAAGCACCACATATTGAAGGATCTATGACAATATAACTTCCATGTGAATACGAACAAACATGAATCATTATGTTTTCTTTCTTGTCAAGCGTCAATAGTTTGGCATAAGATATTTAGTGGGGGCTCACAATCATAAAAGATGTCCAAGATAGTGTATTTGCATGCGAATCTTCTCTTCCCTTATTAATTCTTTCATGAATTGCATTATTGACCAATGTTATGTTTGTTAACTTTCAACATAGTTTACCACTTGTACTTTTCCTTATGTGATGTGATTCCTTACCATAAGATTAACATATGATCTTTTCATTATTTCCTTTTATTTTGGTTGAAACATAAAAGTAAAGTAGCAAAAGCTCAAACTAAACTTTATTATATAACTCTCACTCGATTAGATAGATAGATAGATAGATAGATAGATAGATAGATAGATAGATAGATCACGAAACTAGCACTCAAAAATAGATCATACTAAACTTTTATTCAAATAAATCATAAAATAACTAAGGATCGAACTAAGATAGGTAAAGGTAATAAAGATGGTGGTGATACGATATCGGGGCATCTCCCCCAAGCTTGGCGCAAGCCAAGGGGAGTACTCATAACTGTGTACTCAAGTCTCCTTCTTTGGTGATGAAGATGAAGGTGGTGGTGTTCAGGTAGTCTTTTTCTCCAGCTTGCATCTGAGGCTAAAATTTTCTTCCCTGAGATCCTCAATCTCTAGCTCAACCTTTAATACCCTTTTGTATAACGCCGTCTTGCTCTCCTACAGAAAACTGTTGGAAATATGCCCTAGAGGCAATAATAAAAGGATTATTATTATATTTCCTTGTTCATGATAATTGTCTATTATTCATGCTATAAGCGTGTTATCCGTAAATCGTAATACGTGTGAATACATAGACCATAATATGTCCTAGTAAGCATCTAGTTGACTAGCTCGTTGATCAACAGATAGTCATGGTTTTCGACTATGGACATTAGATGTCGTTGATAATGGGATCACATCATTAGGAGAATGATGTGATGGACAAGACCCAATCCTAAGCATAGCACAAGATCGTGTAGTTCGTTTTGCTAGAGCTTTTCCAATGTCAAGTATCTTTTCCTTAGACCATGAGATCGTGTAACTCCCGGATACCGTAGGAGTGCTTTGGTTGTACCAAACGTCACAATGTAACTGGGTGACTATAAAGGTGCACTACAGGTATCTCCGAAAGTGTTTGTTGGGTTGACGTGGATCGAGACTGGGATTTGTCACTCCGTATGACGGAGAGGTATCTCTGGGCCCACTCAGTAATGCATCATCATAATGAGCTCAAGGTGACCAAGTGTCTGGTCACGGGATCGTGCATCACGGTACGAGTAAAGTGACTTGCCGGTAACGAGACTGAACGAGGTATTGGGATACTGACGATCGAGTCTCAGGCAAGTAACATACCGATTGACAAAGGGAATTGTAAACGGGGTTGATCGAATCCTTAACATCGTGGTTCATCCGATGAGATCATCGAGGAGCATGTGGGAGCCAACATGGGTATCCAGATCCCGTTGTTGGTTATTGACCGGAGAGCCGTCTCGGTCATGTCTACGTGTCTCCCGAACCCGTAGGGTCTACACACTTAAGGTTCGGTGACGCTAGGGTTGTAGAGATATGAGTATGCAGCAAACTGAAAGTTGTTTGGAGTCCCGGATGAGATCTCGGACGTCACAGAGAGTTCCAGAATGATCCGGAGGTAAAGAATAATATATAGGAAGTGCAGTTTCGACCATCGGGAGAGTTTCGGGGGTCACCGGTATTGTACCGGGACCACCGGAAGGGTCCCGGGGGTCCACCGGATGGGGCCACCTATCCCGGAGGGCCCCGTGGGCTGAAGTGGGGAGGGGACCAGCCCTTGGTGGGCTGGTGCGCCCCCCTGGGCCCCCCTCTGGGCCTAGGGTTGGGAACCCTAGGGGAGGGGGCGCCTCCACTTGCCTTGGGGGGCACTCCACCCCCCTTGGTCGCCGCCCCCCCTAGAGATCCCATCTCTAGGGCCGGTGCCCCCCTGGGGGCCTATATAAAGGAGGGGGAGGGAGGGCAGCCGCACCCTGAAGTCTTGCGCCTCCCTCTCCCCTGCTACACCTCTCCCTCTCGCAGAAGCTCGGCGAAGCTCTGCCGGAACTCTGCTGCATCCACCACCACGCCGTCGTGCTGCTGGATCTTCATCAACCTCTCCTTCCCCTTGCTGGATCAAGAAGGAGGAGACGTCATCCTCTCCATACCTGTGTTGAATGCGGAGGTGCTGTCTGTTTGGCACTTGGTCATCGGTGATTTGGATTACGACGAGTACGACTCCCTCAACCCCGTTCTCTTGAACGCTTCCGCTCGCGATCTACAAGGGTATGTAGATGCACTCCTATCACTCGTTGCTAGATGAACTCATAGATGGATCTTGGTGAAACCGTAGGAAATTTTTATTTTTCGCAGCGTTCCCCAACAAAGTGGCATCATGAGCTAGGTCTATCGTAGTTCTCTATTGCACGAGTAGAACACAAATTTGTTGTGGGCGTAGATGTTGTCAACTTTCTTGCCGCTACTAGTCTTATTTTGCTTCAGCGGTATTGTGGGATGAAGCGGCCCGGACCGACCTTACACGTACGCTTACGTGAGACAGGTTCCACCGACTGACATGCACTAGTTGCATAAGGTGGCTAGCGGGTGTCTGTCTCTCCCACTTTAGTTGGAGCGGATTCGATGAAAAGGGTCCTTATGAAGGGTAAATAGAAGTTGACAAATCACGTTGTGGCTTTTTCGTAGGTAAGAAAACATTCTTGCTAGAACCCTATTGCAGCCATGTAAAAGATGCAACAACAATTAGAGGACGTCTAACTTGTTTTTGCAACAATTGCCTTGTGATGTGATATGGCCAAAAGTTGTGATGAATGATGAATGATATATTGTGATGTATGAGATCATGTTCTTGTAATAGGAATCACGACTTGCATGTCGATGAGTATGACAACGGCAGAGCCATAGGAGTTGTCTTAATTATTGTATGACCTGCGTGTCAATGATTTAACGCCATGTAATTACTTTACTTTATTGCTAAAACGTTAGCCATAGTAGTAGAAGTAATAGTTGGCGAGCAACTTCATGGAGACACGATGATGGAGATCATGATGATGGAGATCATGGTGTCATGCCGGTGACGAAGATGATCATGGAGCCCCGAAGATGGAGATCAAGGAGCTATATGATATTGGCCATATCATGTCACTACTATATAATTGCATGTGATGTTTATTATGTTTATGCATCTTGTTTACTCAGAACGGCGGTAGTAAATAAGATGATCCCTTATAATAATTTCAAGAAAGTGTTCTCCCCTAACTGTGCGCCGTTGCTAAAGTTCGTCGTTTCGAAGCACCACGTGATGATCGGGTGTGATAGATTCTTACGTTCACATACAACGGGTGTAAGATAGTTTTACACATGCAAAAACACTTAGGGTTAACCTGACGAGCCTAGCATGTACAGACATGGCCTCGGAACACAGAGACTGAAAGGTCGAACATGAGTCGTATGGAAGATACGTTCAACATGGACATGTTCACCGATGATGACTAGTCCGTCTCACGTGATGATCGGACACGGCCTAGTCGACTCGGATCGTGTAACACTTAGATGACTAGAGGGATGTCTAATCGGTGGGAGTTCATTAAATAATTTGATTAGATGAACTTAATTATCATGAACTTAGTCTAAAACCTTTGCAAATATGTCTTGTAGATCAAATGGCCAACGCTCATGTCAACAAGAACTTCAACGCGTTCCTAGAGAAAACCAAGCTAAAAGATGATGGCAGCAACTATACGGACTGGGTCCGGAACCTGAGGATCATCCTCATAGCTGCCAAGAAAGCATATGTCCTAGAAGGACCGCTAGGTGAAGCACCCATCCCAGAGAACCAAGACGTTATGAACGCTTGGCAGTCATGTGCTGATGATTACTCCCTCGTTCAGTGCGGCATGCTTTACAGCTTGGAACCGGGGCTCCAAAAGTGTTTTGAGCAACACGGAGCATATGAGATGTTCGAGGAGCTTAAAATGATTTTCCAAGCTCATGCCGGGGTCAAGAGATATGAAGTCTCTGACAAGTTCTATAGTTGTAAGATGGAGGAAAATAGTTCTGTCAGTGAGCACATACTCAAAATGTCAGGTTGCACAACCGCCGTCCCGGTGGACATTAACCTCCGGACGAGGCGGTTATCGATGAATCCTTTAGTCACTCCCACCGAGCTACAAGAGCTTTGTGATGAACTACAATATGCAGGGGATGGTGAAAACTATTCCTGAAGTATTTTCAATGCTGAAGTCGGCATAGGTAGAAATCAAGAAAGAACGTCAAGTGTTGATGGTCAATAAAACCACCAGGTTCAAGAAGGGCAAGGGTAAGAAGAACTTCAAGAAGGACGGCAAGGATGTGCCGCGCCCGGTAAGCCAGTTGCCGGGAAGAAGTCAAAGAATGGGCCCAAGCACGAGGTGAGTGCTTTTATTGCAAAGGAAGGGTCTTTCGAAGCGGAACGGCCCAAATACTTAGCAGACAAGAAGGCCGGCAACACTAAAGGTATATGCGATATACATGTAATTGATGTGTACCTTACCAGTACTCATAGTAACTCCTGGGTATTTGATACCGGTGCCGTTGCTCATATTTGTAACTCACAGTAGGAGCTGCGGAATAAGCGGAGACTGGCGAAGGACGAGGTGACGATGCGCGTAGGGAATGGTTCCAAGGTCGATGTGATCGCCGTCGTCACACTACCTCTATATTTACCTACGGGATTAGTTTTAAACCTCAATAATTGTTATTTAGTGCCAAGTTTGAGCATGAACATTGTATCTAGATCTTGTTTGATACGAGATGGCTACTCATTTAAATCCGAGAATAATGGTTGTTCTATTTATATGAGAGATATGTTTTATGGTCATGCCCCGATGGTCAATGGTTTATTCTTAATGAATCTCGAGCGTAATGTTACACATATTCATAGTGTGAATACCAAAAGATGTAAAGTTGATAATGATAGTCCCACATACTTGTGGTAATTGCCGCCTTGGTCATATTGGTGTCAAGCGCATGAAGAAGCTCCATCTTGATGGACTTTTAGAGTCTCTAGATTATGAATCATTTGACACATGCGAACCATGCCTCATGGGCAAAATGACCAAGACTCCGTTCTCCGGAACAATGGAGCGAGCGACCAACTTATTGGAAATCATACATACCGATGTGTGCGGTCCAATGAGCGTTGAGGCTCGCGGAGGATATCGTTATGTTCTCACTCTCACTGACGACTTGAGTAGATATGGGTATGTCTACTTAATGAAACACAAGTCTGAGACCTTTGAAAAGTTCAAGGAATTTCAGAATGAGGTAGAGAATCAACGTGACCGAAAGATAAAATTCTTATGATCAGATTGTGGAGGAGAATATTTAAGTCACGAATTTGGTACACACTTAAGAAAATGTGGAATCGTTTCACAACTCACGCCGCCTGGAACACCTCAGCGTAACGGTGTGTCCAAACATCATAATCGCACTCTATTGAATATGGTGCGATCTATGATGTCTATTACCGATTTACCGCTATCATTTTGGGGATACGCTCTAGAGACAGCTACATTCACTTTAAATAGGGCTCTGTATAAATCTGTTGAGACGAGACCGTATGAATTATGGTTTGGAAGAAACCTAAGCTGTCGTTTCTAAAAGTTTGGGGATGCGATGCTTATGTCAAGAAACTTCAACCTGAAAAGCTCAAACCCAAGTCAAAAAATGCGTCTTCATAGGATACCCCAAGAAACCATTGGGTATACCTTCTACTTAAGATCCGAGGGCAAGATCTTTGTTGCCAAGAACGGATCCTTTCTGGAAAAAGAGTTTCTCTCGAAAGAAGTAAGTGGGAGGAAAGTAGAACTCGATGAAGTACTACCTCTTGAACCGGAAAGTAGTGCAGCTCAGGAAAATGTTCCCGTGGTGCCTACACCATCTGGAGAGGAAATTCATGGTGATGATCAAGGTACTTCGGATCAAGTTGCTACTGAACTTCGTAGGTCCACAAGGACACATTCCACACCAGAGTGGTATGGCAACCCTGTCCTGGAAATCAGGTTGCTAGACAACGGTGAACCTTCGAACTATGAAGAAGCGATGGCGGGCCCAGATTCCAACAAATGGCTTGAAGCCATGCAATCCGAGATAGAATCCATGTATGAAAACAAAGTATGGACTTTGACAGACTTGCCCGATGATCGGCGAGCGATAGAAAACAAATGGATCTTTAAGAAGAAGACAGACGCGGATGGTAATGTTACCATCTATAAAGCTCGACTTATGGCTAAGGGTTATCGACAAGTTCATGGGGTTGACTACGATGAGACATTCTCTCCCGTAGCGAAGCTGAAGTCCATCTGAATCATGTTAGCAATTGCCGCATACTATGATTATGAGATATGGCAGATGGACGTCAAAACGGCATTCCTTAACGGGTATCTTAAGGAAGAACTGTATATGATGCAGCCGGAGGGTTTTGTCGATCCTAAGAATGCTAACAAAGTATGCAAGCTCCAGCGATCCATTTATGGGCTAGTGCAAGCATCTCGGAGTTGGAACATTTGCTTTGATGAGATGATCAAAGCATTTGGGTTTATGCAGACTTATGGAGAAGCCTACGTTTACAAGAAAGTGAGTGGGAGCTCTGTAGCATTTCTCATATTATATGTAGATGACATACTCTTGATGGGAAATGATATAGAACTTTTGGACAGCATTAAGAGTTCTGTAGGAGATCGTAATACACGTGTGAATACATAGACCATAATATGTCCCTAGTAAGCATCTAGTTGACTAGCTCGTTGATCAACAGATAGTCATGGTTTCCTGACTATGGAAATTAGATGTCGTTGATAATGGGATCACATCATTAGGAGAATGATGTGATGGACAAGACCCAATCCTAAGCATAGCACAAGATCGTGTAGTTTGTTTTGCTAGAGCTTTTCCAATGTCAAGTATCTTTTCCTTAGACCATGAGATCGTGTAACTCCCGGATACCGTAGGAGTGCTTTGGGTGTACCAAAATCACAACGTAACTGGGTGACTATAAAGGTGCACTACAGGTATCTCCGAAAGTGTTTGTTGGGTTGACACGGATCAAGACTGGGATTTATCACTCCGTATGACGGAGTGGTATCTCTGGGCCCACTCGGTAATGCATCATCATAATGAGCTCAAAGTGATCAAGTGTCTGGTCATGGGATCATGCATTACGATACGAGTAAAGTGACTTGCCGGTAACGAGACTGAACGAGGTATTGGGATACCAACGATCGAGTCTTGGGCAAGTAACGTACCGATTGACAAAGGGAATTGTATATGGGGTTGATCGAATCCTCGACATTGTGGTTCATCCGATGAGATCATCTAGGAGCATGTGGGAGCCAACATGGGTATCCAGATCCCGCTGTTGGTTATTGACCGGAGAGCCATCTCGGTCATGTCTACGTGTCTCCCGAACCCGTAGGGTCTACACGCTTAAGGTTCGGTGATGCTAGGGTTGTAGAGATATGAGTATGCAGCAAACTGAAAGTTGTTTAGAGTCCCGGATGAGATACCGAACGTCACGAGGAGTTCCGAAATAGTCCGGAGGTAAAGAATAATATATAGGAAGTGCAGTTTCGGCCATCGGGGAGTTTTGAGGTCGCAGATTGTCTGGGACCAGGAAGGGTCCGGGGTCCACCAGTGGGGCCACCTATCCCGAAGGGCCCGTGGGATGAAGTGGGAGGAACAGCCTGGTGGGCTGGTGCACCTTCGGCCCCCTCTGCGCCTAGGGTTGGGAACCCAGGGAGGGGGCGCCCCACTTGCCTTGGGGGCACTCCGGCCCCTTGGCCGCCGCCCCCTAGAGATCCCATCTCTAGGCCGCGCGCCCTCCTCCCTGAGGGGCCTATATAAAGGAGGGGAGGCAGCCGCACTCAAGTCTTGGCGCCTCCTCTCCCTGCTACACCTCTCCCTCTCGCAGAAGCTCGTGAAGCTCACGGAACTTCTCTGCATCCACCACCACGCCGTCGTCTTCTTTGGATCTTCATCAACCTCTCCTTCCCTTGCTAGATCAAGAAGGAGGAGACGTCATCTGCGCCAGACGTGTGTTGAACGCGGAGGTCTTTGTCCGTTCGGCACTTGGTCATCGGTGATTTGGATCACGACGAGTACGACTCCCTCAACCCCGTTCTCTTGAACGCTTCCGCTCACGATCTACAAGGGTATGTAGATGCACTCCTATCACTCGTTGCTAGATGAACTCATAGATGGATCTTGGTGAAACCGTAGGAAAATTTTTATTTTCTGCAACGTTCCCCAACAAAAACGAGATGGGATAAATTGGATCTTAGATTTGGTTGCTTTGTTAGGGAGGCTTGACTTCTTGAATTCCATGTGCATATCTCTAGGTTGGGGTAGTGGAGCTTCATCTTATTCGGAGCTGGCATCCCCCATCTCCTCCGGATCAGTGTCTTCCTCCTCATCCATAGCACAGAAGTAATGATAGGTATCCTTAAAGATATTTTGATCTAGAGCATGATGGGAAGCATAGCTCTCTCCCTCCGAATCTTCAGACGAAAAAATTTCAGATCTGCCAGAAAAATAGCACGAAACAAGAATAGAGGATTTCTTCGCGATACGGAGGCCAAATCGTCCGGGGAAATATATAAAGATTTTTTTATCTTGGGAAACAAGCATATGGAAGGGAAACAAAGTCAGGAAGGTGCCCGAGGGGCCCACCACCCACCAGGGCACGCCAGGTGGGGCAGGCGCACCCTAGTGTCTTGTTGGCACCTGAGTTGCCTTCCCGGTTATTTCTTATTTCCTATTTTTTCTAATATTCCAAAACTAACAGAATTTTTTTTTGCGGATTTTTTGAAGTCTGTTTACTTACCGTATCATGTACCTCATCTTTTTCAGGGTTCTGGAGTGTTCTAGAAGGTTTTTTATGTGTTCCTCTGATGTCATGGTTTGGATAATGTTAGTTTCAACATTAATAGGCGTACCTGAAATATAGTGCTTAATTCTTTGTCCATTGACCACCTTTGGGTTGGTACCTTCGGCATTATTATAGCTCCAGAGCAATAAAATTCTTCGATGATATATGGTCCTTCCCATTTGGAAAGAAGTTTTCCTGCAAAAATCTAAAACGAGAATTGCACAATAGAACATATTCACCAACTATCTTTGAATAGTTTGGCATTTTCATAAGCTTGGGTTCTCCATTTATCTAGTGAGCTAATATCAAACAACCACTTTTCATCGGCAAGTATGAAGTCATAATTGAGTTCTTTAATTGCCAAATATGCTTTATGTTCCAACTCAAGAGACAAATGACAAGCTTTTCCATAAAGCATATTATATGGAGACATACCCATAAAATTTTTATAAGCTGTTCTATACGCCCAAAGTGCATCATCAAGTTTTTTATACCAATTCTTTGGTACCTATTAACAGTCTTTTGTAGTATTAATTTTACTTCTCTATTGCTAAGTTCAACTTGACCACTAGATTGAGGATGATAGGGTGATGCAATTCTATGGTTGACATTTAGCAAGCATTTTACGGAAAGCACCATGAGTAAAGTGTGAACCACCATCAGTCATTAGATATCTAGGGACTCTAAACCTTGGGAAAATAACTTCTTTAAGCATTTTAATGGATGTGTTATGATCAGCACTACTAGTTGGAATAGCTTCTACCCACTTAGTGACATAATCAACAACAACCAAAATATGTGTATACCCATGAGAGGAAGGAAAAAGTCCCATATAATCAAATCCCCAAACATCAAAAGGTTCAACAAGTGAATAATTCATAGGCATTTCCTGACGCTTACCGATATTACCTATTCTTTGACATCACCACAAGACAAGACAAACTTATGGGCATCCTTGAAAAGAGTAGGCCAATAAAAACTAGATTGTAATACCTTATGAGCAGTTCTATCTCTTGAATGATTTCCTCCATAGGCTTCGGAGTGACACTTCCGTAGGATTCATTCTTATTCATGCTCAGGTACACAACGTCTAATAATACCATCTACTCCCTCTTTATAAAGATGTGGGTCATCCCAAAAGTAATGTCTTAAGTCATAGGTGAATTTTTTTCTTTTGTTGGTATGTGAAACTAGGTGGTATAAATTTAGCAACAATATAATTAGCATAATCAGCATACCAAGGAGTATTATGAGAAGCATTAATGACAGCTAGTTGTTCATCGAGGAAGCTATCATCAATAGGTAGTGGGTCATCAAGAATATTTTCTAACCTAGACAAGTTATTAGCTACGGGGTTCTCAGCTCCTTTCCTATCAGTGATGTGCAAGTCAAATTCTTGTAGCAAAAGAACCCACCTAATGAGTCTAGGTTTAGCATCTTTCTTTTCCATAAGATATTAATAGCAGCATAATCAGTGTGAACATTTACTTTAGAATCAACAATGTAGGATCTGAATTTATCACAAGCAAACACAACTGCTCAAAATTTAGTAGTAGCATAATTTCTTTGGGCATTGTCTAGAGTTTTACTAGCATAATGGATAACATTTAATTTCTTATCAACTCTTTGTCCTAGAATAGCACCAACAGCATAATCACTAGCACCACACATAATATCAAAAGGCAAGTTCCAATCAGGTGGTTGAACAATAGGTGCAGAGGTTAAGGCTTTCTTAAGTGTTTCAAAGGCTTCTACACAATCATCATCAAAAACAAATAGAAATCCTTTTGTAAAAGATTAGTAAGAGGCCTGGAAATTTTAGAGAAGTCTTTAATAAACCTCCTATAGAAACCAGCATGAGCGAGGAAACTAAGAATACCCTTAATATCTTTAGGACTTGGCATTTTCTCAATTGCATCAACTTTAGCTTTATCCACCTCAATACCTCATTCAGAAATTTGATGCCCCAAGACAATGCCTTCATTAACCATAAAGTGGCACTTCTCGCAATTCAAGACAAGATTAGTTTGTTCACATCTCTACAAAACTCAATCAAGTTTTTTTAAACAAACATCAAAAGAAGTTCCATAAACGGAAAAATCATCCATGAAAACCTCAACAATCTTTTGAAAAAAAATCAAAGAATATAGCAGTCATACATCTTTGAAAGGTAGCAAGGGCATCACATAAACCAAAGGGCATACGTCTATGAGCATAAGTTCCAAAATGGCAAGTAAAAGTGGTTTTCTCTTGATCAGATTTTGAAACGGGTATTTGAGAGAAACCAGAATATCCATCCAGAAAACAGAAGTGTGTGTGCTTAGATAGTCTTTCTAGCATTTGATCAATGAAAGGCAGGGGGTAATGATCTTTTCGAGTAGCTTTATTTAATTTCCTAAAAACAATTAGCATTCTATAGCCAGTCACTATTCTTTATGGAATAAGTTCATTGTTATCATTAGAAACAACAATAATACCTCCCTTCTTAGGGACACAATGAACAAGACTTACCCATCTACTATCAGCTATGGGATAGGTTATACTTGCTTCCAGAAGCTTTAGTATTTTAGTTCTTACCACTTCTTTCATCTTAGGATTCAATCGTCATTGGTGATCAACAACGGGTTTGGCATCAGGTTCCATTTTAATCTTGTGCTGACAGAGAGTGGGACTATTGCCCTTAAGATCATCAAGAGTATATCCAATAGCAGCACGGCACTTCCTCAAATTTTTTTGATAATCTTTCTTCTGTTCTGAAAGGTTAGCACTAATAATAACATGATATATTTTTTCTCATCAAGATGAGCATACTTCAAAGTGTCAGGCAATTGTTTTAATTCAAACACAGGATCACCTTTAGGTTGAGGTGGACCTCCTAGAGTTTCAATAGGCAAATTGTGTTTAAGGATAGGTTGCTATTCAGAGGATATTTTATCTATTTCATATATTTCACGCAAGTGCAATCATTTCCATGGTCTAGCAAGTATTGTTTTAAAGGATCAGTTGGAGGTACGGCAATAGAAGCAAGACCAATTATTTCATCTTTACTAGGTGATTCTTTATCGTGAGGTTGTCTATGAAACTTAGAGGAATTAAACTCATGAGACACATCACCAAAATTAACACTGATAATTTCCTTAAGGCAATCTATTTTAGCATGGTCAGAGTTCAAGAAAGGTCTACCAAAAATTATGGGACAAAAGTCATCTTGTGGGGAACCAAGAACTTGAAAATCAATAGGGCATTTTATTTTCCCACAAAAGACTTCAACATCTCTAACAATCCCAAGTGGTGTGATGGTGTCTCTATTTGCAAGTTTAATAGTAACATCTATGTCTTCTATTTCAGCGGGTGCTATATAATTCATAATTTCTTGATATCAGGTAAAAGGGATAGCACTCACACTAGCACCTAAATCACATAAACCATGATAACCATGATATCCTATTTTAACTGAGACAACAAGCATGCCAACAATAGGTCTATGTTTATCCATTTCATCGGGTTTGGCAATTCTGGCAGCTTCATCACATAAGTAAATAACATGCCCATCTATATTATCGACCAAGAGATCTTTAACCATAGCAACACTAGGTTCTACTTTGATTTGTTCAGAAGGTTTTGGTGCCTTAATACTTTTGCGAACCACGGTTGATACCTTAGCATGTTCCTTTATCCTAATAGGGAAAGGTGGTTTTCCAATATAAGCAGTAGGCACAATTGGATCAACATTGTAAATAATAGTTCCATCTTTAACTATACCCGGTTCTTTAATTTCTTCTTTAATAGGGGGGTGATATTTAAACCACTTCTCCTTAGGGAGATCAACATGAGTAGCAAATGATTCAGAAAAAAGGCTACTATCTCAGAGTCAAGTCCATATTTAGTGCTAAACTTGTGAAAAGCATCGATATTCATAAAAGATTTAACACAATCAAACTCAAGCTTAATACCTGACTCGTTACATTCGTCAAGTTCCCAATCTTCAGTATTGTGTTTAATTATTTCTAAAAGAACCCACCTGAATTCAATAGTCTTGTTCGTAAAAGAACCAGCAGAAGAAGTATCAAGTATGGATTGATCATTACGAGAAAGCCGAGCATAAAATTTCTGAACGATAATTTCTCTTGAGAGCTCATGATTGGGGCATGAATATAACATTGACTTAAGCCTCCCCAAGCTAGAGCGATACTTTCTCCTTCACGAGGCCAAAAAGTATATATATAATTCCGATCACGATGAACTAGATGCATAGGATAAAACTTTTGGTGAAATTCCAATCTCAATCGATTCCAGTTCCAAGATCCAATATCATCGCATAGCCAATACCATGACAATGTCTTTCCCCCCAAAGATAAAAGGAAAAACTTCTTCTTTACTTAATCTCCGGGTAAACCTGCAAGCTTAAATAATTCACAATTTCATCCACATATATCAAATGCATATCGGGATGCGTTGTTCCGTCTCCTGCATAAGGATTAGCTAGCAGTTGCTCTATCATACCCGAAGGAATTTCAAAACTAATATTTTCAGTAGGTGTAGTAGGTTGAGGGCCAACTCTTTGTGTATCCGGTCGAGGTGAAGATACCCCGAACAAACCCCTCAAAGGATTTTCTTCCATAGTAACAAGTGACAATAAATTTCAGCACATATTATAACTTTTTCCTTACCGATTTCCACTTACCAAGAGTGCTTCACTCCCCAGCAACGACGCCAGAAAAGCGTCTTGAGGACCCACAAGTATAGGGGATCAATCATAGCCCTTTCAATAAGTAAGAGTGTCGAACCCAACGAGGAGTAGAAGGAGTGATTTTCAGCAAGGTAATTTCCGCAAGCACTGAAATTGTCGGTAACAAGTAGTTTGATAGTAATATAATTTGTGACGAGCAAGTAACGGTAACGGTAAATAAAGTGCAGCAAGGTAGCCCAATCCTTTTTGTAGCAAAGGATAGGCTGGAACGCTCTCTTGTAATAAGCAAAGCGTTCTTGAGGGCACACGAGAATTTCATCTAGTCACTTTCATCATGTTGGCTTGATTCGCATTCGCTATTTTGATAATTTGATATGTGGGTGGACCGGTGCTTGGGTGCTGGCCTTAATTGAACAAGCCTCCCACTTATGATTAACCCCCTCGCAAGCATTTGCAACTACGAAAGAAGAATTAAGACAACAATCTAACCATAGCATTAAACATATGGATCCAAAACAGCTCCTTATGGAATAGCGCATAAACTAGGGTTAAGCTTCTGTCACTCTAGCAACCCATCATCTAATAACTACTCCACAATGCATTCCCTTAGGCCCAAAGATGGTGAAGTTTCATGTAGTCGACGTTCACATACACCACTAAGGGAATCACAACAACATACCATCAAAATATCAAACGAATATCAAATTCACATGATTACTTGCAACATGACTTCTCCCGTGGCCTCAAGAACAAGAACAACTACTCACAAATAATATTCATGCTCAAGATCAGAGGGATATTAAATAACATAATGGATTTAAACATATAATCTTCCACCAAATAAACCATATAGCATCAACTACAAGATGTAATCAACACTACTAGTCACCCACTGGTACCAATCTGAGGTTCCGGTAGAAAGATTGAACACAAGAGATGAACTAGGGTTTGAGATGAGATGGTGTTGTTGAAGATGTTGATGAAGATTGACCTCCCAAAGATGAGAGGGTTGTTGACGATGGCTTCGATTTCCCCCATTCGGGAGGGAAATTCCCCCGGTGCAATCGCTCCACCGGAGGGCAAAAGTGCTCCTGCCCAAGTTCCGCCTCGAGACGGTGGCGCTCCGTCCCGAAAGTCCTCCTTATTTTTCCTAGGTCAAAAGATCTTATATACCATAAGATGGGCACGAGAGGTGGGCTGGGCTGCCCACCACCCACCAGGGCGTGCTTGAGAGGGCTGGCACGCCCTGGTGTCTTGTGGGCACCTGGCAGCCACCCTCCGTTAGTTTTTTCTCTAATATTTATTATATATTTCAAAATAATTCTTTGTAAAATTTCAGCCCATTTGGAGATGTGCAGAACAGGTATCTCTGACATAGCTTTTTCAGGTCCAAAATTCCAGCTGCCAGTATTCTCCCTCTTTGTGTAAAACTTGCATATTATGAAAGAAAAGACATTAGAATTACTCCATGAAGTATTATTATGCATAAAAACATTATAAATAACAGTAGTAAAATATGATGCAAAATGGACGCATCAAACTTATACATGGAGTCTAGGCACGTGGACTCGCTCATTCAGACATATTCATCAATGAGATCACTTGGTACTCTGTATGCAAGCATCTGAATAGCTGCAGTGCATTTCTTATAAGAGGAGAAGCCAATCTTTCCTAGGGAATCCTCGTTGCACTTGAAATAGCTATCGTATGCCAACACCCCCTCCCGGATACGGAAGAACACATGTCTAGCCATCCAAAAGCTGCGCTGAAAAATGTTGTGCTTCAAGAGCGGGCCAGGGGACTAGAAGTAGTCCCTCCAGAGTAGGTAATGGCCACTCTCTTTGTTGCGATTCAACACCGGAGTATGCCCTGGGATCGAGCCCCTAAACATCGGCTGCTGCCTACTAATGTGGTCATCGACGACCAAAGCATCAACCACAATCTCCTCATCGTCAGACGACGAAGCATACGAGTCGCAAATGAAATTGTTGAAAAAGTACTCTCGCCGTAGTCCATTTGTACCTTGCGGCGAGCCGTCGAACACCTTGCGGGCGTGGTGGAAGAAGCCTGCCGGTGAAGAGCCTCGCACCTCACCCAGACCAAGCAGCAGGCCTGTTGGCGTGGAGGCAAACGTGGTGTCGACCTGCGAGCGAGGTAGCCACGGTTGGCGGTGCTGCCGGCGTCGGAGGCGAGGGGGTACCGTCGACATTTGAGTGCTGCGAGGGCGGCGAAAACAGACCACCCATGTCGTTGTATGGGGCCGTCGAGGGGTGGCGTGCTGCTGGGCGAGGTATCTGTGTGCAGGTGACAGGCCTGGGTACCGGAACTGGGCGGCACCGGCGGCGGCAAGGGGAAAGGGGGGTCGGTCGGGTGTGGTGGATGTCGACGGGAGGAAGGGGGAACGACCAATGTGACACCGACTAGTGAGCCGGGAGGGACAAGGGCAGGGTCGCGCGCGTCCGTTGCATGTCCGCACCGACGCAAACGCGGCCCAAATTTGGGCCTGAAATGGGTCGCGCGCAGATAAAAAGCGGACGTTGGTCCGTTTGCATCGGCGTGTTGGGTCCCCTTTTGTGTCCATTTCGATCCAAATGAATACGCGCACACAGTTTGGGTCGGCGCGTTGGAATTGCTCTTAGGCCTAGGGTGGAAGTTGACCGGGCTCAGCCTACAATATTTTTGTATGATGAGGCCGTTCAAGCAAAATGTCCAGCGCATCTCCACCCTTCTTGATCTGTACCGTGGGATCTTAATCCAGTGGCTGAGGTAGCTGGATCACACGATCTCACCTGACGTGCTGATCCCATTTAGTATCAAGTTCTCCTTCTTTGGTAAATGACCACTGTTTTGCTTGAAGAATATCAGACACTAGATACGCTGCAAAATTTAGGATATTCGATCCGATCCGGCGCAGAGACTACACAGCCTCTACCCATAGGGAGCGTCGATGTTAAAGACCTTGCAGAGCACATTTGCTGGCCTCCGTCAACCGCGCCGGTTCGCCCTGCTGTGGCCGTGGGGGTACGTAGCTCGCAGCTAAAGCTAGCACGTAGTGTTCGTAGCACCTCTGACCGATCGACGAGGGCGTTAATGCGATCGTAGCGCACGCGCCCCGGCTAGCTGCAGCCGGCGTGGGCTCAGTAGGCCGCCCCGCCTATGCCGCCCCGCCTAGGCCGAGCACGCACGGTGCTCGCCCATGCCGCTATGCACGGCCGGCCGGCCGGCAGATTGTTCTGACGGGCTGGCTGCGGATCGATCGGCGGTCGGTTTTCGGAACAGGGGGGAGGCCGTTTTCTGATCGGGTGATCATGCAACGTCACATCGATCCATTGCCCCTCCTTTTACGAGCACAGTACGTGAGGATGCTTGGTGGTACGATTACGAACAATAATTTCGAGGTGCTCGCACTGGCTACAGCGCGTCCTGTCCTGCCCTGCCCTGCCCTAGATGCGTTGCGTCTGAAATGTCATGTGCGCGTTATAACGGAACACTGGCCTATCGAAGTTGACGAGCCTTACCGTTTGCAAATCATAGAGGTTCGCACTGCCAAAAATACAAATGAAAATCATAGAGGTTCGGGTACAAACTTTACGGCTGGTGCGCACTACAGCCCGCCGGGAGGTTTTGTCCTCTTCAGGGCATCTCCTGTCGACCCTTTTTTTTCCGCGTTAGTCCACGCCAGGGTACAGTCAGTGAACATTGATACGAGAGTCGGTCATTTAATGTTATCCGCATATATTTCAAGCAGCATTTCAGCAAACTGGATGAAATTTATCAAACCCGACAGGATTCATCAGAGTTTGGATAGAAAATAACACAAATCATCCCTACATCGCATGCAACTAAGTCTAGTACATCAATAGTTCAAATTCAACGAGATCAATCGGATGTTCAACAAATTTTTCATGAACGGATTATGTCGTCCTATACATTGTGCCCTTTCAATTTCATCCAACAATGTATGTACGTAAATAGCCGTTCCTTTATCATGTGGTCCATCATGACAACGCGTACGGGATACACAATGTGTAGAGCAACTTTAAATGAATGAATGATTCAATCAACAAGTTGAGCAAGAAGAAGCAAAATTTACGATCTCCTCCGCTGCCGCACGCAATGGCCACCTTGCCTCCAGCCGAGCAACCGTGTGCAAAACTTGATGACGATGGTCGCGATGGCATACCATCGATACGATAACGACTTCACATTGCGTTGTTGGATAATGTGCATGTCGTATGGCGCAATGGCTGGCTACGAACGGGTCCTGGGTGGACGGCGCCATCGTAAAACGCGAGCAGACGGGTTGGTGCTGGTTGCGGAGGTCGGGCAATGCATGTGTGGCCTCTGAAGAGGCACAACAACGACGGTGAAAGAGGAAGGTGCGGATGCAAAGCAAGTGAGAAAGAGACGGATTGGAACAAAATGAGACCTGGAGGGGGGATTCAATGGGCTTGGGGTGTCAGAGCCCTACGTGGTTGTTCTCCAGACTCCCGCAAAGCCCTCCCAACTCTGCTTCCAATTTGCGGAAAAAAGTGCGTCCAGATCTGTCGGTGGACTCATGTAGACCCAAATTGAATGGCAAAACACGTCCGGATCGTTCGGTGCGGATGTATTTGGGAGGTTGTAGAAGAGCAGAATGGGAGTGCAACTGTATCGTCCTATCCCAGCGTATGTTCAGGTTGCGTTCGTAATCAGTCCCGAATGTAAGGGTCTGTTTAGTTCATGACTATCTTTGCCACAACTAAGCTTAGGCAAAGTGCGGCTGCCATAAAAAATGTGGCTAAAAGGGCTGTTTGGTTCTAGCCCTAGCATTGCCACAATTTGCCACACATTTTTGCCAAACTTGCCTAAGGTTAGTTCATCAAAATGAAAGTCACAAGTTGGCAAGCCTAATGGAATCTTGCCATACTTTTTGTGTGTATGCCATGTGGGACCCAAGTGTGCTTGCCAAAGATGTGGCTAGAACCAAACACTTGCCTAAGTTAGTCAAACTTGCCTAACCTTAGGTGTAGCAATCTTTGGCAAAGTTAGTCACAAACCAAACAGCCACAAAATGGTCACCACAAGTGTGACAAGATTTGGCCAGAAATTGAGTCTATGACATGTGGACCATGTAACTAGAAAAGTATGACAAGCCACAAATGTGACAATGAACCAAACACATGCCTAAGATATTGTGGCATGCCTAAACTTAGGCGTGGCAACATTAGGCTGTAAACCAAACAGGCCCTAACTATTACTAGTACGGCGGATGTACGTGATGGCCGCGTGCGTACCGTTGTTGTTATCTTTCAGCGCACACTGCCGTGATGCGTGACGTTTATTATGCTCCGGCCGGCGCCGTTACACGTGACAAATGCAAGGACAAACTGACGAACCATGCATGTGCATGGGTGAGTTGGTTTACCGGCCGGGACTCTTTTTCCACCGCAACATGTCGGCAACCAGTACGACATTTTGTTCGGGCGCACGTACGCAAATAATCATAGGAACACAAAGCGGATCCATCAAGTGCCATGCTCATGCATGGTCCAACTAATCCATAGCAGGGCAAATGCATTGTCGCCATCGCATCTCTAACTTCGTCGTGTCTCTAGATCCGTCGTCTGTTCTCCCTCATTTGGTTTGGTGAAGTGAGATTAGCCGGCCGGCAGGGTGGCGTGACCGACGGGGACAAGAAAACGAGGCCTAGGGCAACACGGCAAGAAAGATAAATCTGACATGGTGCCACGGTACGTACGATACGAGGCGTGCATGGCGCGCCCTACTGGCTGCAAGGGTCGCCGTCGCGGGGCTACCCTGCCGTGCCACGGCTCGGGAGGGATCAGGGATCATGTCTCCGTCGATTACCGACCGGGCGTACGCCGCCGGCCGGCGACAAGATGTGCACGTACGGATCGGCGGCCACTCTGCATGCCTTTTCCTGACAGAGGAGAAGAAAAACATGGCGCGGCGAGCTAGGCCGGCATGCGTGTGGCAGGGTGCCTGGCTAATTAACGTTCTGCCGGAAGTGGGAGGCCGCGCCCATGATTTGGTTGGGCAACACGACAATGCGCCAATCTGATCATGATGGCCTAGCAGGAGATAATGCTTCGGCGTAACAGGACGGGTAAAGGCTTCGGTGAGCAAACTGAAACTGATCCAGATGATACACAGTCGACACGAATTAGTATGGCCCCGTAGCGTAAAATTTGGCCTTCACCAGGCAAACATAACAATTTACAAGGTCAATAATAGAATGGACCCGAGTTGCTCATGGAAGCATGTACTAGGGGTCTAGTACAAAGAGAGATTTTATTAGGCCAACTCTAACTGGTTCCCTATCCGACTATAAGAGAAAATTCGTTTTTTCTCCTCCACATCACATCTAGCCAATCCCCTAAACTAAATACTACTAAATAGAAAGGATAATTTATCCTGATCTGCCTATCTCTTCCCTAAATATACTCCATCTGAAGGCGGCCGAGGATAAATTTCTTCACGCAAAGGCCTCCTTTTAGCCGGCGGGCGGCTCACATGAAGCTCCCTCGTCGACGGCGGCGACCTCGGACCTCGCCGGCGTAGGGAATCCTCACGGGAGGTGGCTGTCACAGTGCCTGGTGCAGCTGATGCGCGCCCACGGCGACAGCAACAAGCAGATGCATGTGTGCGTGCCGCGGCCGTCCAGCGAGTTCAAGCTCGCTGATGGCCGGAGATGCATGCGTGCGTGCCGTGGCATGGTCGATGTTGCATGCGTGCCGCCGCTGCCCGCACGTGTTGCTGCTTGTTGTGTACGCGTGCGTGCTTGCCGCCGCTGCTTGCTGCGGGCGCGCGCGTGCTACCGGTTGGATTGCCGTTGGTTTGGTTGCCTCGGACCGAGCCCATTGTTGTACTAGAGTTCACTGTCCACTGTTACTCTTGTCCACCGTTTTCGTCGGCCTGGTCAGCATTGTCGTCGCTCCCGCGGAGGCGCATATCAAATGTTCGACGAAATGCATGAGTCAAATAAAGGTTTTGTTTTGTTTTATATAGAGGGTCGTCTAGGTTCAGCCAAAATATGAAAAGGGCCAATAAACCATGACGGAGATAGTAGTAGCAGTAACGGTTAGGGTTGGCCTTACGACGACGGACCGATCGAGCAGCCTTTTTATCTGTGCAGTATTGATTGCACTAGGGGTTGGGGCGACATCCGGTGGCGCCTCCTGAGAGGAAATTTGTGCGGTGCCAGATCGGCAAGCGACCCGTCCACCCCTTTTTCTCTAATTGCTGACGAACATGCACATATAAGCAAGGAAAAGGAACATCTTCAAGAAAGGAAAAGGAACATTCTCCAAAAAATTCCTCATCTCCATCTAAAAAAGAAAAAGAAAATTCAAAAGCTCAGTGAACTGATCCCACTGTGACAGATAACCATTTGCGTAGCAGATGTCTTCGATATGCATCACCATATCAATATTCTTCAAGTCCTTTACCAGTTGGTGTGTTGTGCTGACTGAACCACGCTCAAAGTCATTGTATTCATTTGAGACATCAATCTCGGCATGAGCAAAGAGTTCAGTTTTCAGTTTTAAGGCCAGGCATCAAAAAGAAGCTCAACAATTTCCTGCGAACGAATTGTCTTATTTACGAAAAGTAGAACACAATCAACTTTGTTTGCTTACTTTTCAGTACTTGTTACTTTGACTCAGCATTGTAAAACTTATGTAGAAATCAGTTTTTTGCTAAGCCTAACTGAAAGTGCAGCATGGATGTTGTGACCAAAAGGACCGATACTCTTATAACAACAATAAAATGCACATTCTCGCGTTGTATATTCATAGTTCAACTCGAGTGCAGATAAGACAGACCCGAAATCAACGGATGCTTAAATGGCCTCTGCCACGCCAACACTTCGATAGTTATGTAATCTAATGATTCTATCCCATGCTCTTATAGTTTTTTATTTATTTTAAAAATTGCAGAAATCATACTAGTGAAGTGGCATATAACTCACCTTGCCCAAATCTCCAAATATGACACGCTGTAAAGAATCCTCCCCGGGATAGGGAGGCGCTTTGAAGCTATACTGACGTCCCCAAACAATTTGACCATTAAATAGCCAATGGCCAACCCTGTACGTTTACCTGAAATTTGCAGTCACCTATAAATCTCCTAGGTGCTTGCATTTGTACAATTGAATAGCTAATGATAGGAGCCCATGTGCAAATAGGCCAAGGTTATGAACACTTATTTACTTGAGATTAGGCCATAGGTCCTTGTGGAAACCTGTAGTTTATGAAACCAGGATCGCGCCATCCAACTGTCCTAGCAGGCGGGCCCGTTGTAAAATCACAATAAAACACTATGTCATATGCCTTATGGGGTTAATTAGAAGTTACATGTCAATGGTGCTTCATTCAGAGCTCTGCCATGCACATACAATAAGAATTGTTCGGCAATTATAATCTTCTTTCAATACAATCTTTTGTTTTGTTTCAGACCTTATGAAGATGTTAGTTCCTGTATAAGCCGATGGAAGTACAACATGGATATTGTTGGCATGGTAAGAATTACTGACCACACATAGTGTCACGACTGAGCGTGAGGGTGCCTGCTGGAGAAAGGATTTGAATTTGCCCTTGTATGCCCCATTCGACAAACGGTGCAGGCTCCTTGGTACTATATCCACTTGTCCACTGTCATCTAGCATCAAGTCATTTAACATCAAATCAAGATCCTGAAAATATGGTACGGTATTAATTCACATAAGCGCCAGGCACATATTTCTTCAAGAAACTTTGACGACAAAGAACAATTTTGAACATAAAACCTACAACTACCACCCTTAATGAGAACTATCTGAAAGACATTAAATTCGTGTTTCTGTCGCTTTGAAATTCCAGCCCCTTTGTGTTGGCCAGCCGATAGCTTTTGTTACCGAAATGGCCAAAGGAATAAGCTAGATTTCTCATTTATTTGCATTTGGTGTTTCTTTCCTCCATAGGCGAAATTTACAATTTTCAGTTTATACCCATTCATTAATCAAATATTTAAGGAAACGGTACTTCATCCCAGGATTTTCCTTGTTTCAGGCGTGGATACACAGGAGCCTTCGGGTTTGCGAAAGTTATGCTATTTGAATGTGCGATAAGCTCCGGCTGTTATATTATATATAAAAGATGCAAATAGCCATGTTAGAGCATTGATAAAAGATGAGAAGGCTAAAATAAATATTACTCCCGTGTATCTCAGTTGAAATGGCATTAACTGTCATGGTGTCAGAAAAACAACATATGAACTACTCCCTCTGTAAACTAATATAAGAGCGTTTAGATTACTAAAGTATTTGTTTACGGAGGGAGTATCAGTCTACCATGCACATATTCAGAGTGACCACTCTTCAACTCTTTCCACCAAAAAATATGGAAGATGTCCAGTTTCAACTTTCAACACCCCGTAGCCGTAGTTCAGTGTAGTGAGCTGAGCTGCTATATGAATAAATAGCGAGCATTTGTACCATACTCCCTCCGTTTCTTTTTACTCCGCGTATAAGTTTTGGTCAAAGTCAAACTACACAAAGTTTGACCAAATTTATATTAAAAAATATAAACATCTACAATACTTAAACTATATAATATGAAAAAATACATTTCATGGTGCATCTGAAAATATAGATATCATATTGTGAATGTTGATATTTTTTAATATAAAGTTAGTCAAACAATGCAAAGCTTGACTTTGACCAAACCTTATATGCAGACTAAAAAGAAACGGAGGGAGTACATTTGAGAGGCCTCCAGAAAATAGTGTGAATGATATATCACTGTGTTTGATGGTTCAACATGCATTTCTACAGTACTAGTACTCCCTCCCTTTCTTTTTACTCCGCGTATAAGTTTTGGTCAAAGTCAAACTACACAAAGTTTGACCAAATTTATATTAAAAAATATGAACATCTACAATACTTAAACTATATAATATGAAAATACATTTTATGGTGCATCTGAAAATGTTGATTTCATATTGTGAATGTTGGTATTTTTTACTATAAAGTTAGTCAAATTATGCAAAGCTTGACTTTGACCAAACCTTATATGCAGACTAAAAAGAAACGGAGGGAGTACTGCGGTGAACGCATGGTCCTCCTGTACCTAGAGTACTACGTGCCCTTCATGTCGCTCGTTTACTTTGTCCAGATGTCCAAAGCTAAACATTTATTTACCCTACACATGCGGAGAAAGCTGCACACCTACAACTCAGGCCGTCACCACCCTATGGCGACTTCATTGTTCAAAAGGTATTACGTAGTGCTATATACTCCACTTTTTTTTTTTAAACTATATACTCCACTTCAAGTGATCCGAAGCAGCTCATCCTCATCGTGTCCCTGACCAGCCTATTAATTACACGCTCCAACAGAGTAAACCAAACACCAAGTCCCCAAGACCCCAACCGCGGTCACCATCGCCATCGCACCTGTGAACCCACCGGCACCAGTGTGTAATCTCGGCACCGGCCCAGTGCCCTGCTCCTCCCATCCACAGACGACACGACAGCGCGCGCGCGGACACACACACGCACAAGAACCAGAAAAGCGCCCAATGTACTGCGACTCCACTGCTTACTAGTACTACTACTACTAGCATCCGTGCAGTCCAACACTGGTCGCGTGAGTCGGACCCCCGAGCCAGGCCATCTCCATTGCACCTGGCCGAAGCAGACACCGCGCACCACGGGCACGGCCGGCCGCACGTCACCGGCGACTGTGAGCGGCGGCGTCGGGGCACGCGCGCATGCAGTGGGTCGGCGCCGACGTGCCGCCCTGCCGTTCGGGAGCATATACGTAGGGGGGATGCCGCCTTGTTCCCGCGTTCCAGGACAAACGAATGCTTGCTCTCTAGCCACGGTCCTTTCGCGAGCGCCATGCACGTTTGCTCTGACATTTATGGTTACTCACAGTGTCTCCAAAACGATTGTCGGGGGAAAGCAGTGGCCTTTTTCAGCCAGGCACTTTGCCGAAAAGCAGTCGGTAAATGGCAAGTATGCAAAGAAGTCATTAGCGACCGCAAAATAGGCACTCATCATAAAGTCACAAGTCACAAGCCACAAGCGAAGTGACTGAGCGAGGAGTGACGTGGTGTTACTAACAACATTCGAGCCACACACCCGCCTCCACGTCGCCGCCGCTTTTTCGCCGCTCGATTCGAGCTTCTTGCGCTGCCCCGCCGCCGTTAATCTGCCGCCCAATTCGAGCCCCTGCCGCCGTCCATTCGAGCTCCCGCCACCGCATTCGAAGGCAGAGGCTCGGGCGCCACGCCGCTCCTCATCGCTCAGCCGCTGGCGCTCCTCTAGAAGCTCGGTCGCTGCCGCTCGGTCCGCAGTCACACCGCCGCCATGCTGCCGTTGAACTAGTTTACATCTTCATTTGCATCATCTGTTGGAGTTGCACTTTTACATCACAAATATACATTATCTGTTGTAGTTGCCTCTCTTTTGAAGATGCAAAATGCACTTTTTAAAGATGTAAATTTTAACATCTCCTGTTTTACATCTCGAAATTTGCATCTTCTATTGGAAATGCTCTAATGAGCAAAGTGGATCCCCTAAACGTCACCTCTATTTACTTCAAAAAAAAAATCCCAAATAGAAACCGGCCCAAAGCTGCTTTCCCCTAAATGAAATCCGCTTAAGCCACATTGTGCCAAATATAGGGGTGGAAACGGATCGGATGCGGATCGGATAGTGCTCATACCACTTCCGTTTTCATATTTTCGAAACGAATACGAATCCGAATACGGATGATATCGGATACGAATGCGGCTCGGATGTTATTCGAATACGGATACATATCGGATGTTTTCTTGATTCGGAACGGATACGAATAATATCAACTTATTCCTTAAGTAAATTAGTCAATAGCTATGTAACATAAATTAATCAATTTGTGACATACAATAAGTCAATGATAAATAGGTTTATGAATAAATACTATTGTAGTGCATAATAATTTCTAAGTTTAATATACAAAGAGTTAAATTTGACCACTAATTTGGCTTTTATGTTGGATAATTGGAATATTGGGGCTAGAATTTTGAAAATTACCTCCCATAATCTTATCCGGATACGGATATATCCACTTCCATATCCATATTTGTGTCAAAATGTCCTACCATATTTTATTTTGTATTTGTTTAATAAATTCGGATATGGATAATTTCCATTTCCATTTTAGTTCGGATGCGGATGTTTCGGATACGAATAGGTATTTTCTCGAATATCGGATATTTCGGATTATCCGCTACCACTTTCCACCCCTAGCCAAATACAAGGCATCTCTCACCAAATGAAATTTACTTTCCGTCAAATGAAAGCTACTGTCCGTCAACAAATCACTAATCCGTTTTCTGCCACAACGCAGCACACTGCAGGCGGACATCTGGACTCTCACAAACGTCCCACAGATTTGGTTCTGATTTGCCTTATTTCAGACAAAAACATGCGTCGGGTCCACGTTACGGTCTAAGGGTCTGTTCGTTGGTGATGCCCTAACTAATGACAAAACTCAAAGCACGGGATACAGTGACGTGCAACAGTTCTGGGATAGCAACGGATCATGTGGCAGTACTCCATTTCGAGCCGTGGTAAACTCGTGCATTCATGGAGACTCCACGTGTTCCGGTGAGGCTTTTCAGCCTTTCCACCCGGTACCATGCTATCCCTACGCAGCTACGCCAATAGACTTTCCCCAAGCTAACCTTCCACTGTCTGACACTATCCACTCTCACCAATACCCAAAGGTTGTTAGCTGTGAGAGGAGTTAATTAATCAGGACTTAGTGCTGATGTAGTGTACTTATCTTATCCCTTAGCTCGCCTTCCCTTGCAATCCTGGCAAATCTTGTTCACCGGTCATGAACCAGGACAAGCCAGTGGGATTGGACCGGATTATTAGAGTAAAGTTAGTGTGCACCGTGAATCCTGGTCATGTCCTCATCTACCTTAATTAGTCAAACCTCTGGTGCGCGTGATAAAATTATTGGTATGCATGATCCTAGGCTCAGAGGCTAAAAAGGTACTGGTACTAGTACGGTCTAGCTAGCTTATTCTTTATTTGTCTTCGTCACGTGCGTGGTTTGATGTTTTTTTTCCGGGTGGTTTGATGCTTTGTAGTAAGAGGGTTTTTTTCACTGTTTTGACCCATCTGGCAAACTTTAGCACGATTTGACCCGCTTTTGAATTTTTTTTCGTATCTGACCCAAACCGAGACGCCAACATCCATGGCGTTCTGCTTGCACTGAAGACGCCGTGAACCCTGGCGTTTGGCACTGGCCCACCTCCCTGGTTAGCCAGTTTGACCGTCCGACGTGGCAAGTGTGGACCCCGACCCTAGACGCCGTCAACCTTGGCGTCTACCCCCCTGAGAGATAAGTGGTCACGGGAAAAGTGTGTGGGTCCTCTCCACACACTCTCCCAATCTTACATCCCGAGAAAGAAGAACAAAGGAAAGCTCCCCCCTCTCTCTCCCACCTCAAGGCTCACTCAAATCCCACTCCAAATTTGATTTTCCTCCGTGGATCTTTCTCTCCCTTGTTGTTTGAGGTAATCTCCCCCGGCTCCCTAAATTTTGTTGGTAATTTCTTGTTAATTTAGTGGCATTATGTAACCCTAGGTGGCACCTTAGTTTCTAGATTTATTCGAATCCTTTGGTATTGGATGGCTTTTAATTAATATGTAGTTGTGGTAGTAGTAATGGGATATGAATTTTGTGGGTACAAATGATGGATTTGATAAATATGATGGTTATGGTTAGGTTATGTGTTAAGCTAATGACATGATTTATTTAGTACATAAGTTTTAACTTGTTTTTGATACACAACTCATTAGGATATATAGCTGCCATTGCTTCATTAGAGTTGTTGGGGAACGTAGTAATTTCAAAAATTTTCCTACGCACACGCAAGATCATGGTGATGCATAGCAACGAGATGGGAGAGTGTTGTCTACGTACCCTCGTAGACCGAAGCGGAAGCGATCACAACGTAGAGGAAGTAGTCAGACGTTCTCCTCGCGATCCAACCGATCCCAGCCGTTACTCGGCGCCCGAAGTTCTTGACACACGACAGCTCGGTGACGCTCCTCGGGCTCCGATCCGGCAAAGCTCCGGGGAGAGAGAGTTACAAGACGACGGCGTGGTGGACGATCTTGATGTTCTATCGACGCAGGCTTCGCCTAAGCACCGCTACAATATGACCGAGGTGGAATATGGTGGAGGGGCACCGACACGGCTAAGGAACGATCTCAAGGATCAACTTGTGTGTTCTAGGGTGCCCCCGCCTCAGATATAAAGGAGCAGGGGAGGCCGGCCGGCCTAGGGCGCGCCAGGGGGGAGTCCTCCTCCTAGTGGGAGTAGGACTCCCTTCCTAGTCCAACTAGGAAGGAGGAAGGGGAAGGAAGGAGAGGAGAGGAGAGGAAGGGGGCCGCCCCCTCCTTGTCCTATTCGGACTCCCACAGGGGCGCCACCTCTGGTGCGGCCCTCTCTCCCTCTCGGCCCAATAAGGCCGATTACTTCCCGGGGTTCCAGTAACCTCCCAAGCACTCCGGTTTTCTCCGGAAGCTTAGGAACCTTTCCGGTGTCCGAATATAGCCGCCAATATATCAATCTTTATGTCTCAACCATTTCGAGACTCCTCGTCATGTCCGTGATCACATCCGGACTCAGAACTCCTTGGTACATCAAAATACACAAACTCAAAATATAACCGCCATCGAAACCTTAAGCGTGCGGACCCTACGGTTCGAGAACAATGTAGACATGACCGAGACACGTCTCGGTCAATAACCAATAGCGGGACCTGGATGCCCATATTGGCTCCTACATATTCTACGAAGATCTTTATCGGCCAGACCGCATGACAACATACGTTGTTCCCTTTGTCATCGGTATGTTACTTGCCCGAGATTCGATCGTCGGTATCCAATACCTAGTTCAATCTCGTTACCGGCAAGTCTCTTTACTCGTTCCGTAATACATCATCTTATAGCTAACTCATTAATTGTAATGCTTGCAAGGCTTAAGTGATGTGTATTACCGAGAGGGCCCAGAGATACCTCTCCGACAATCGGAGTGACAAATCCTAATCTCGAAATACGCAAACCCAACATCTGCCTTTGGAGACACCTGTAGTACTCCTTTATAATCACCCGCCACGTTGTGACGTTTGGTAGTACCAAAGTGTTCCTCCGTAAACGGAGTTGCATAATCTCATAGTTATAGGAACATGTATAAGTCATGGATAAAAGCAATAGCAACATACTAAACGATCGGGTGCTAAGCTAATGGAATGGGTCATGTCAATCGATCATTCAACTAATGATGTGACCTTGTTAATCAAATAACAACTCCTTTGTCTATGGTTAGGAAACTTAACCATCTTTGATTAACAAGCTAGTCTAGTAGAGGCATACTAGTGACACTCTGTTTGTCTATGTATTCACACATGTATTATGTTTCCGGTTAATACAATTCTAGCATGAATAATAAATATTTATCATGAAATAAGGAAATAAATAATAACTTTATTATTGCCTCTAGGGCATATTTCCTTGATCTCCCACTTGCACTAGAGTCAATAATCTAGATTACATAGTAATGATTCTAACACCCATGGAGTCTTGGTACTGATCATGTTTTGCTCGTGGAAGAGGCTTAGTCAACGATTCCGCTACATTCAGATCCGTATGTATCTTGCAAATCTCTATGTCTCCCACCGACCAAGTCCGGATGGAATTGAAGCGTCTCTTGATGTGTTTGGTTCTCTTGTGAAATCTGGATTCCTTTGCTAAAGCAATTGCTCGAGATTGTCACAAAAGATTTTCATTGGACCCGATGCACTAGGTATGACACCTAGATCGAATATGAACTCCTTCATCCAGACTCCTTCATTAGCTGCTTCGAAGCTGCTATGTACTCCGCTTCACATGTAGATCCCGCCACGACGCTTTGTTTAGAACTCGCACTAACCGACGGCTCCTCCGTTTAGTGTAAATACGATCCGGTTTGCGATTTAGAATCGTCGGATCGGTGTCAAAGCTTGCATCAACGTAACCATTTACGATGAGCTCTTTGTCACCTCCATATCGAGAAACATATCCTTAGTCCTTTTCGTATTTCAGATGTTCTTGACACTGTCCGATGATCCACTCTGGATTACTTTGGTACCTCCTGCTAAGCTTATAGCAAGGCACACATCAGTCTGGTACACTGCATTGCATACATGATAGATCCTATGGTGAAGCATAGGAACATCTTTCATTTTCTCTCTATCTTCTGCGGTGGTCGGGCATTGAGTCTTACTCAACTTCACACCTTGTAACACGAGCAAGAACCCTTTCTTTGCTTGATCCATTTTGAACTTCTTCAAAATTTTGTCAAGGTATGTGCTTTGTGAAAGTCCAATTAAGCGTCTTGATCTATCTCTATAGATTTTGATGCCCAATATGTAAGCAGCTTCACCGAGGTCCTTCATCGAAAAACTCTTATTCAAGTATCCCTTTATGCTATCCAGAAATTCTATATCATTTCCGATTAGTAGTATGTCATCTACATATAATATCGAAATGCTACTGAGCTCCCACTCACTTTCTTGTAAATCTGAGCTTCTCCAATAGTCTCATATAAACCCAAATGCTTTGATCACACTATCAAAGCGTTTATTCCAACTCGAGATGCTTGCACCAGTCCATAAATGGATCATTGGAGCTTGCACACTTTGTTAGCTCCTTTGGATCGATAAAACCTTCTCGTTGCATCATATACAACTCTTCTTCCGTAAATCCATTCAGAATGCGTCTTTACATCCATTTGCCAAAATTCATAATCATAAAATGCGGCAATTGCTAACATGATTCGGACAGACTTAAGCATCGCTACGGGTGAGAAGGTCTCATCGTAGTCAATCCCTTGAACTTGTCGAAACCCTTTGCGACAAGTCGAGCTTTGTAGACGATAATATTACCGTCGGCGTCAATCTTCTTCTTGAAGATCCACTTGTTTTCTATTGCTTGCCGACCCTCGGGCAAGTCAACCAAAGTCCACACTTTGTTTTCATACATGGATCCCATCTCGATTTCATGGCCTCAAGCCATTTTGCGGAATCTGGGCTCACCATCGCTTCTTCATAGTTCGTAGGTTCATCATGATCTAGTAGCATGACTTCGAACAGGATTACCGTACCACTCAGTGCGGATCTTACTCTGGTTGATCTACGAGGTTACAGTAGTAACTTGATCTCAAGTTTCATGATCAACATCATCAACTTCCTCACTATTTGGTGTAGATGTCTCGAAACCGATTTCTGCGATAAACTACTTTCCAATAAGGAGAAGGTACGATTACCTCATCAAGTTCTACTTTCCTCCCACTCACTTCTTTCGAGAGAAACTCCTTCTCTAGAAAGGATCCATTCTTAGCAACAAATGTCTTGCCTTCGGATCTGTGATAGAAGGTGTACCCAACTGTCTCCTTTGGGTATCCTATGAAGACACATTTCTCGATTTGGGTTCGAGCTTATCGGGTTGAAGCTTTTTCACATAAGCATCGCATCCCCAAACTTTAAGAAACAACAACTTTGGTTTCTTGCCAAACCATAGTTCATAAGGTGTCGTCTCAACGGACTTTGACGGTGTTCTATTCAGCGTGAATGCGGCCGTCTCAAGAGCATAACCCCAAAACGATAGCGGTAAATCAGAAGAGACATCATAGATCGCACCATATCTAGTAAAGTGCGATTACGACGTTCGGACACACCATTACTGTTGTGGTGTTCGGGTGGCGTGAGTTGCTAAACTATTCCGCATTGTTTCAAATGTAGACCAAACTCGTAACTCAAATATTCGCCTCCACGATTAGATCGTAGAAACTTTATTTTCTTATTACGATGATTTTCAACTTCACTCTGAAATTCTTTGAACTTTTCAAATGTTTCAGACTTATGCTTCATTAAGTAGATATACCCATATCTCGCTTAAATCATCTGTGAAGGTGAGAAAATAACGATATCCGCCACGAGCCTCAACATTCATCGGACCACATACATACAGTATGTATGATTTCCAACAAATCTGTTGCTCTCTCCATAGTACCGAGAAGCGGGTTCTAGTCATCTTGCCCATGAGGCACGGTTCGCAAGTGCCAAGTGATTCATAATCAAGTGACTCCAAAAGTCCATCAAGATAGAGTTTCTTCATGCGCTTTATACCGATATGACCTAAACGGCGATGCCACAAATAAGTTGCACTATCATTATCAACTCTGCATCTTTTGTTTCAACATTATGAATATGTGTATTACTACTATCGAGATTCATTAAAATAGACCACTCTTCAAGGGTGCATGACCATAAAAGATATTACTCATATAAATAGAACAACCATTATTCTCTCGATTTAAATGAATAACCGTCTCGCATCAAACAAGATCCAGATATAATGTTCATGCTCAACGCCGCACCAAATAACAATTATTTAGGTCTAAAACTAATCCCGAAGGTAGATGTAGAGGTAGCGTGCCGACCGCGATCACATCGACTTTGGAACCATTTCCCACGCGCATCGTCACCTCGTCCTTTGCCGGTGTTCGCAATCCGTAGTCCTGCTTCGAGTTGCAAATATTAGCAATGTAACCCGAGATCAAATACCAGTGCTACTACGAGCTCTAGTAAGGTACACATCAATAACATGTATATCACATATACCTTTGTTCACCTTGCCATCCTTCTTATCCGCCAAATACTTGGGGCAGTTCGCTTCAAGTGACGATCTACTTGCAAGAGAAGCACTCGGTTTCAGGTTTAGGTCCGGACTTGGGTTTCTTCTCTGAGCAAAGAACTTGTTTGCTGTTCTTCTTGAAGTTCCTTCTTCTTCCCTTTGCCTTTCTTCTTGAAACTAGTGGTCTTATTGACCATCAATACTTGATGCTCCTTCTCGATTTCTACCTCCGCAGCCTTTAGCATTGCGAAGAGCTCGAGCATAGTCTTTACTAACCCTTGCATATTATAGTTCATCACGAAGCCTTTGTAGCTTGGTGGCGTGATTGAAGAATTCATCAATGACACAATCATCCGTAAGATTAACTCCCGGTTGAGTCAAGTGATTGTAATACCCGCACATTACGAGTATGTGCTCACCGATGACCCATTCTCCTCCATCTTGAAGCTATAGAACTTATTGGAGACTTCATATCTCTCAATCCGGGCATTCATTTGAAATATCAACTTCAACTCTGGAACATCTCATATGCTCCATGACGCTCAAAACATCGTTGAAGACCCGGTTCTAAGCCGTAAAGCATGGCACATCGAACTATAGAGTAGTCATCGGCTTTGCTCGCCAGACGTTCTTAACGTCGTCGGTTGCATCGGCAGCAGCAGCCTAGCACCCAGCGGTGCATCCAGACGTAACTCTTCAGGCAGCAATGAGGATAATCCTCAAAGTTACGGACCCATCCGTGTAATTGCTACCATCATCTTTCAACTTTGCTTTCTCAAGGAACGCATTAAAATTCAACGGAACAACAGCACGAGCCATCTATCTACAAACAAACATAGACAAGCAAGTGTTGGAAATATGCCCTAGAGGCAATAATAAAAGTATTATTATATTTCAATGTTCATGATAATTGTCTTTTGTTCATGCTATAACTGTGTTATCCGGAAATCGTAATACACGTGTGAACACTTAGACCCCAATATGTCCCTAGTGAGCCTCTAGTTGACTAGCCCGTTGTGATCAATAGATGGTCATGGTTTCCTGACTATGGACATTGGATGTCGTTGATAACGGGATCACATCATTAGGAGAATGATATGATGGACAAGACCCAATCATAAGCATAGCATAAAAGATCGATAGTTCGCTTGCTAGAAGCTTTGCCAATGTCAAGTATCTATTCCTTCGACCATGAGATCGTGTAACTCCGGTTACCGTAGGAGTGCCTTGGGTGTATCAAACGTCACAACGAATCGGGTGACTATAAAGGTGCATTACGGTATCTCCGAAAGTATCTGTTGGGTTGACATGGATCGAGGCGGGATTTGTCCTCCGTATGACGGAGAGGTATCTCTGGGCCCACTCGGTAATGCATCATCATAATGAGCTCAATGTGACCAAGGTGTTGGCCGGGATCATGCATTACAGATGCAGTAAAGTGACTTGCCGGTAACGAGACCGAACAAGGTATTGGGATACCGACGATCAAGTCTCGGGCAAGTAACGCATCGATTGACAAAGGAATTGCATACTGGGTTTGATAGAATCCTCGACATCGTGGTTCAACCGATAAAATCATCGAGGAGCATGTGGGAGACAACATGGGTATCCAGACCCGCTGTTGGTTATTGCCCGAGAGTCGCCTCGGTCATGTCTGCGTGTCTCCGAACCCGTAGGGTCTACACACTTAAGGTTCGGTGACGCTTAGGGTTAGTAGGAAGACTAGTATGTGAATACCGAATGTTGTTCGAGTCCGGATGAGATCCCGGACGTCACGAGGAGTTCGGAAGGGTCCGGAGGTAAAGAATAATATATAGGAAGTGGTGTTTCGCCATCGGGAAAGTTTGGGGTTTCGGTAGCACTGGGACCACCGGAAGGGTCCCGGGTCCACCCATTCCGGAGGGCCCCATGGGCCAAGGGGAAGGAACCAGCCCACAAGGGGCTGGTGCGCCTCAGGCCCACCCCGCGCCTAGGGTTGAAACCCTAGAGGGGGGGGGCGCCCACCGGCTTGGGGGCACTCCACCCCTTGTCGCCGCCCCCGGAGATTGGATCTCCGGGGCCGCCACACGGGGCCTATATAAAGGGGGGGGGGGCTGTGCACACAACTCCCAAGGCGCAGCCCTCCCTCCCAACACATCCTCCTCCAGAGCTCGTGAAGCCTCAGCCGAGTATTGCTTCACCACCATCACCACGCGTCGTCTTTGCCGGTGGTGTTGTCTTCCTCAACCTCTCCTTCCCCTTGCTGGATCAAGAAGGAGGAGACGCCGCTCGTCCCGCACGTGTGTTGAACGCGGAGGTGCTGTCCGCTCAAGACTTGGCATCGGTGATCTGAATCACGCTCGAGTACGACTCCATCATCACCTAGCAAGCTTCGCGCGATCTACAAGTGGTATGTAGATGCAAACTCTCTCCGTTACTCGTTGCTTAGATGAACTCATAGATGGATCTTGGTGAAACCGTAGGAAAAATTTTAATTTTCTCGCAACGTTCCCCAACAAAGTGGCATCATGAGCTAGGTCTATGCGTAGTTCTCTAATGCACGAGTAGAACACAAATTTGTTGTGGGCGTTGATCTTGTCATCTTACTTGCCCCTACTAGTCTTTTCTTGCTCAACGGTATTGTGGGATGAAGCGGCCCGGACCAACCTTACACGTACGCTTACGTGAGACCGGTTCCACCGATCGACATGCACTAGTTGCATAAGGTGGTGGCGGGTGTCTGTCTCTCCCACTTTAGTTGGAGCGGAATCGATGAACAGGGCCCTTATGAAGGGTAAATAGAAGTTGACAAAATCACGTTGTGGTGATTCGTAGGTAAGAAAACGTTCTTGCTAGAACCCAATCGCAGCCACGTAAAAGATGCAACAACAACTAGAGGACGTCTAACTTGTTTTTGCAGCGATTGATCATGTGATGTGATATGGCCGAAGTTGTGATGAATGATGAATTGTGATGTATGAGATCATGTTCTTGTAATAGGATTCACGACTTGCATGTCGATGAGTATGACAACCGGCGGAGCCATAGGAGTTGTCTTTATTTTTTGTATGACCTGCGTGTCATTGAAGAACGCCATGTAAACTACTTTACTTCATTACTAAACGCGTTAGTCATAGAAGTAGAAGTAGTCGTTGGCGTGACAACTTCATGAAGACACGATGATGGAGATCATGATGATGGAGATCATGGTGTCAAGCGGTGACAAGATGATCATGGAGCCCCAAGATGGAGATCAATGGAGCTTGATGATATTGGCCATATCATGTCACAACTATATAATTGCATGTGATGTTTATTATGCTTTTACATCTAGTTTACTTAGGACGACGGTAGTAAATAAGATGATCCTTATAAAATTTCAAGAAGTGTTCTCCCTAACGTGCACCGTTGCTACAGTTCGTCGTTTCTAAGCACCACGTGATGATCGGTGTGATGGATCCTTACGCTCACATACAACGGGTGTAAGACAGTTTACACAATGAAAACACTTAGGGTTAACTTGACGAGCCTAGCATGTGCGAGACATGGCCTCGAACACGGAGACCGAAAGGTCGAACACGAGTCGTATGGAAGATACGATCAACATGAAGATGTTCACCGACGATGACTAGTCCGTCTCACGTGATGATCGGACACGGGCTAGTCGACTCGGATCGTGTAACACTTAGATGACTAGAGGATGTCTAATCTAAGTGGGAGTTCATAATTTTGATTAAGAACTTTATTATCATGAACTTAGTCTAAAACCTTTGCAAATATGTCTTGTAGATCAATGGCCAACGCTAATGTCAACATGAACTTGGCGTTCCTAGAGAAAACCAAGTTGAAAGATGATGGCAGCAACTATACGGATCGGGTCCGAACCCGAGGATCATCCTCATAGCTGCCAAGAAACAATATGTCCTAGAAGCACCGTTAGGTGACCCACCTGTTCTCCCAAAGCCTTTGCAAGATGATTTGAACGTCTGGCGGACTCGCTCGATGATTACTCCCTCGCTCAAAGGCGGCATGCTCTACAGCTTAGAACCGGGCTCCAAAAGCGTTTTGAGCATCACGGAGCATATGAGATGTTCAAGAGCTGAAACTAGTTTTCCAAGCTCATGCCCGGTCGAGAGATATGATGTCTCGACAAGTTCTACAGCTTGTAAGATGGAGGAAAATAGTTTCGTCAAGTGAGCACATCCTCAAGATGTCTGGGTTGCACAACCGTATGACCCAGTGAACATTAACCTCCCTGATGAGGCGGTCATTGATGAGAATCCTCGATCGCTTCCACCAAGCTACAAGAGCTTTGTGATGAACTACAACATGCAGGGATGGTGAAGACCATTCTGAAGTGTACTCAATGCTAAAGTCAGCAGAGGCTGAAATCAAAAGGAACATCAAGTGTTGATGGTCAATAAGACCACTAAGTTCAAGAAGGGCAAGGGTAAGAAGAACTTCAAGAAGGACGGCAAGGATGTTGCCGCGCCCGTAAGCTCGCTGCCGGAAGAAGTCAAAGAATGGACCCAAGCCCGAGACCGAGTGCTTTTATTGCAAGGAAGGGTCATCGAAGCGGAACTCGCCCCAAATACTTAGCGGATAAGAAGGCCGCAACACCAAAGGTATATTTGATATACATGTAATTGATGTGTACCTTACCATTACTCGTAGTAACTCCCGGTATTTGATACCGTGCCGTTGCTCATATTTGTAACTCACAGCAGAGCTGCGGAATAAACGGAGATGGCGAAGGACGAGGTGACGATCGCGCGTCGGGAATGGTTCCAGAGTCGATGTGATCGCCGTCGCACGCTGCCTCTACATTTACCTACGGGATTAGTTTTAAACCTCAATAATTGTTATTTAGTGCCAAGTTTGAGCATGAACATTGTATCTGGATCTCGCTTGATACGAGATGGCTACTCATTTAAGTCCGAGAATAATGGTTGTTCGATTTATATGAGAGATATGTTTTATGGTCATGCTCGATGGTCAATGGTTTATTCTTAATGAATCTCGAGCGTAATATTACACATGTTCATAGTGTGGATGCGAAAAGATGTAAAGTTGATAACGATAGTCCCACATACTTGTGGCATCGCCGCCTTGGTCACATTGGTGTCAAGCGCATGAAGAAGCTCCATGCTAATGGACTTTAGAGTCTCTTGATTATGAATCGCTTGACACATGCTAACCATGCCTCTTAGGAAGATGACCAAGACTCCGTTCTCGGAACAATGGAGCGAGCAACCAACTTGTTGGAAATCATACATACCGATGTGTGCGGTCCAATGAGCGTTGAGGCTCGCGGAGGATATCGTTATGTTCTCACGCTCACTGATGACTTGAGTAGATATGGGTATGTCTACTTAATGAAACACAAGTCTGAGACCTTTGAAAAGTTCAAGGAATTTCAGCATGAGGTGGAGAATCAACGTGACCGAAAGATAAAATTCTTACGATCAGATCGTGGAGGAGAATACTTAAGTCACGAGTTTGGCACACACTTAAGGAAATGTGGAATCGTTTCACAACTCACGCCGCTCGAACACCTCAAATAAACGGTGTGTCCGAACGTCGAATCGCACTCTATTGGATATGGTGCGGTCTATGATGTCTCTTACCGATTTACCATCGTCATTTTGGGGATACGCTCTAGAGACAGCTACATTCACTTTAAATAGGGCACCGTCTAAATCCGCTGAGACGACACCGTATGAATTATGGTTTGGGAAGAAACCTAAGCTGTCGTTTCTAAAAGTTTGGGGATGCGATGCTTATGTCAAGAAACTTCAACCCGAAAAGCTCGAACCCAAGTCGGAAAAATGCGTATTCATAGGATACCCTAAGGAAACCGTCGGGTATACCTTCTACTTAAGATCCGAAGGCAAAGTCTTTGTTGCTAAGAACGGATGCTTTCTAGAGAAAGAGTTTCTCTCGAAAGAAGTAAGTGGGAGGAAAGTAGAACTCGATGAAGTACTACCTCTCGAACGGGAAAGTGGTGCAAAGACAGAAACCGTTCTCGTAATGCCCACACCAATCAAGAGGAAATCATTGATGATGATCAAGATACTTCGGATCAAGTTACTCTTGAACTCGAAGGTCCACAAGGACACGCTCCGCACTGCAGTGGTACGGCAACCTGTCATGGAAATCATGTTGCTAGACAACAATGAACCTTCGAACTATGAAGAAGCAATGGCGGGCCCGGATTCCAACAAATGGCTTGAGGCCATGAAACCGAGATAGAATCCATGTATGAAAACAAAGTATGGACTTTGACAGACTTGCCCGTTGATCGGCGGCGATAGAAAATAAATGGATTTTTAAGAAGAAGACGGACGCGATGGAAATGTTACCATCTATAAAGCTCGACTTGTCGCTAAGGGTTATCGACAAGTTCAAGGGATTGACTACGACGAGACATTCTCTCCGTAGCGAAGCTTAAGTCCGTCCGAATCATGTTAGCAATTGCCGCATACTATGATTATGAGATATGGCGATGGACGCCAAAACGGCATTTCTTAATGGACATCTTAAGGAAGAGCTGTATATGATGCAGCCGGAAGGTTTTGTCGATCCTCGTAACGCTAACAAAGTATGCAAGCTCCAATGATCCATTTATGGACTGGTGCAAGCATCTCGAGTTAGAACATTCGCTTTGATGAGATGATCAAAGCGTTTAGTTTACTGCAGACTTATGGAGAAGCCTCGTTTATAAGAAAGTGAGTGGGAGCTCAGTAGCATTTCTCCTATTATATGTAGATGACATACTCTTGATGGGAAATGATACAAAACTTCGACAGCATTAAGGCCTACTTGAACAAGTGTTTTTCAATGAAGGACCTTGGAGAAGCTGCTTATATATTAGGCATCAAGATCTATAGGGATAGATCGAGACGCCTCATAGGTCTTTCACAAAGCACATACCTTGATAAGATTTTGAAGAGGTTCAAAATGGATCAGTCCAAGAAGGGTTCTTGCCTATGTTACAAGGTGTGAAATTGAGCTCAGCTCGACCACCCACCACGGCAAAAGATAAAGAAGAGATGAGTGTCATCCCTATGCTTCAGCCATAGGATCTATTATGTATGCCATCTGTGTACTGACCGATGTAAACCTTGCCGTAAGTTTGGTTGCAAGATACCAAAGTAATCCCGCAAGGAACACCGGACAGCGGTCAAGAATATCCTGAAGTACGAAAAGGACAAAGGACATGTTTCGTTTATGGAGGAGACGAAGAGCTCGTCAGTAAAGGGTTACGCCGACGCTTAGCTTCGACTCAGATCCGATGACTCTAAGTCACAAACCGGATACGTGTATATGTTGAATGGTGGAGCAAGAAGTGGTGCAACCGCAAGCGAAGCGCCGTGGCGGGATCTACGTGTGAAGCGGAGTACATGGCAGCCTCGGAGGCAGCGATGAAGCAATTTGGGTGAAGGAGTTCATCACCGACCTAGGAGTCATACCCAATGCGTCGGGCCGATCAAACTCTTCCGTGACAACACTGGAGCTATTTCCCTTGCCAAGGAGCCTGGTTTCACAAGAAGACCAGCACATCAAGCGCCGCTTCAACTCCATCCGTGAAAATGTTCAAGATGGAGACATAGAGATTTGCAAAGTGCACACGGATCTGAATGTTGCAGATCCGCTGACTAAACTCTCTCGCGTGCAAAACATGATCAACACCGTAACTCTATGGGTGTTCGATTCATCACAATGTAACTAGATTAGTGACTCTAGTGCAAGTGGGAGACTGTTGGAAATATGCCCTAGAGGCAATAATAAAAGTATTATTATATTTCAATGTTCATGATAATTGTCTTTTGTTCATGCTATAACCGTGTTATCCGGAAATCGTAATACACGTGTGAACACTTAGACCCCAATATGTCCCTAGTGAGCCTCTAGTCGACTAGCCCACAGATCAATAGATGGTCATGGTTTTCGACTATGGACATTGGATGTCGTTGATAACGGATCACATCATTAGGAGAATGATATGATGGACAAGACCCAATCATAAGCATAGCATAAAAGATCGATAGTTCGTTTGCTAGAAGCTTTGCCAATGTCAAGTATCTATTCCTTCGACCATGAGATCGTGTAACTCCGGTTACCGTAGGAGTGCCTTTGGTGTATCAAACGTCACAACGAATCGGGTGACTATAAAGGTGCATTACGGTATCTCCGAAAGTATCTGTTGGGTTGACATGGATCGAGATGGATTTGTCACTCCGCATGACGGAGAGGTATCTCTGGGCCCACTCGGTAATGCATCATCATAATGAGCTCAATGTGACCAAGGTGTTGGCCACGGATCATGCATTACGGATGCGAGTAAAGTGACTTGCCGTAACGAGACCGAACAAGGTATTGGGATACCGACGATCAAGTCTCGGGCAAGTAACGCATCGATTGACAAAGGAATTGCATATGTGGTTTGATAGAATCTCGACATCGTGGTTCAACCGATAAAATCATCGAGGAGCATGTGGGAGCCAACATGGGTATCTGCACCGCTGTTGGTTATTGCCCGAGAGTCGCCTCGGTCATGTTCAAGATGTCTCCGAACCCGTAGGGTCTACACACTTAAGGTTCGGTGGACGCTAGGGTTAGTAGGAAGACTAGTATGTGAATACCGAATGTTGTTCGAGTCCCGGATGAGATCCCGAACGTCACGAGGAGTTCGGAAGGGTCCGGAGGTAAAGAATAATATATAGGAAGTGGTGTTTCGCCATCGGGAAAGTTTCGGGTTTCGGTAAAATCTGGGACCACCGGAAGGGTCCCGGGTCCACCGGTGGGGCCACCCATCCGGAGGGCCCCATGGGCCAAAGGGGAAGGAACCAGCCCACAAGGGGCTGGTGCGCCCTAGGCCCACCTCGCGCCTAGGGTTGAAACCCTAGAGGCGGGGGCGCCCACCGGCTTGGGGGCACTCCACCCCTGGCCGCCGCCCTCGGAGATTGGATCTCCAGGGCCGCCACTGGGGCCTATATAAAGGGGGAGGGGCTCTGTACACAACTCCCAAGGCGCAGCCCTCCTCCCCAACACATCCTCCTCCGTAGAGCTCGTGAAGCCTCGCCTTGAGTATCGCTTCACCACCATCACCACGCCGTCGTCTGCCGGTGGTGCTGTCTTCCTCAACCTCTCCTTCCCCTTGCTGGATCAAGAAGGAGGAGACGCCGCCGTCCCGCACGTGTGTTGAACGCGGAGGTGCTGTCCGCTCAAAGACTTGGCATCGGTGATCTGAATCACGCTCGAGTACGACTCCATCATCACCTAGCAAGCTTCCGAGCGCGATCTACAAGTGGTATGTAGATGCAAACTCTCTCCCGTTACTTGTTGCTTAGATGAACTCATAGATGGATCTTGGTGACACCGTAGGAAAAATTTTAATTTTCTGCAACGTTCCCCAACAGCAAGATACTATCAGGTACTAAGTTCATGATAAATTTAAGTTCAATTAATCATATTACTTAAGAACTCCCACTTAGACAGACATCTCTCTAGTCATCTAAGTGATCACGTGATCCAAATCAACTAAACCATAACCGATCATCACGTGAGATGGAGTAGTTTTCAATGGTGAACATCTTATGTTGATCATATCTACTATATGATTCACGCCGACCTTTCGGTCTCCGTGTTCCGAGGCCATATCTCGCATATGCTAGGCTCGTCAAGTATAACTGAGTATTCGCGTGTGCAAAACTGGCTTGCACCCGTTGTAGATGGACGAGAGCTTATCACACCCGATCATCACGTGGTGTCTCGCACGATTTAACTTTGGCAACGGTGCATACTCGTGGAGAACACTACTTGATAATTTTATTGAGAGATCATCTTAAAATGCTACCGCCAATCAAAGCAAGATAAGATGCATAAAGGATAAACATCACATGCAATCAATATAAGTGATATGATATGGCCATCATCATCTTGTGCTTGTGATTCCATCTCCAAGCACCGTCGTGATCACCATCGCCACCGCGCGACACCTTGATCTCCATCGTAGCATCATTGTCGTTACGCCATCTATTGCTTCTACGACTATCGCTACCGCTTAGTGATAAAGTAAAGCAATTATGTATGCTTGCATTTCATACAATAAAGCGACAACCATATGGCTCCAGCCAGTTGCCGATAAGTTCGGTTACAAAACATGATCATCTCATACAATAAAATATAGCATCACGTCTTGACCATATCACATCACAACATGCCCTGCAAAAACAAGTTAGACGTCCTCTACTTTGTTGTTGCAAATTTTACGTGGCTGCTACGGGCTTTAGCAAGAACCATTCTTACCTACGCATCAAAACCACAACGATAGTTTGTCAAATAGACTCCGTTTTAACCTTCACAAGGACCGGGCGTAGCCACACTCGATTCAACTAAAGTGAGAGAGACAGACACCCGTCATCACCTTTAAGCAACGAGTGCTCAGAGCGGTGAAACCAGTCTCGCAGAAGCGCACGCGTAATGTCGGTCCGGCCGCTTCATCTCACAATACCGCTGAACCAAAGTATGACATGCTGGTAGGCAAGATGACTTATATCGTCCACAACTCACTTGTGTTCTACTCGTGCATATAACATCAACGCATAAAACCTAGGCTCGGATGCCACTGTTGGGGAACGAAGTAATTTCAAAATTTTTCCTATGCACACGCAAGATCATGGTGATGCATAGCAACGAGATGGGAGAGTGTTGTATACGTACCCTCGTAGACCGAAGCGGAAGCGATCACAACGTAGAGGAAGTAGTCGACGTTCTCCTCGCGATCCAACCGATCCCAGCGCCGCATTCCGGCGCCCGAGTTCTTGACACACGACAGCTCGGTGGACGCCTCGGCTCCGATCCAGCAAAGCTCGGGAGAGAGAGTTCCACAAGACGACGGCGTGCAGGACGATCTTGATGTTCTATCGACGCAGGCTTCGCCTAAGCACCGCCACGATATGACCGAGGTGGAATATGGTGGAGGGGGTACCGACACGGCTAAGGAACGATCTCAAGGATCAACTTGTGTGTTCTAGGGTGCCCCTGCCCCAGATATAAAGGAGCAAGGGGAGGGCCGGCCGCCTAGGGGCGCGCCAAGGAGGGGGAGTCCTCCTCCTAGTGGGAGTAGGACTCCCTTTCCTAGTCCAACTAGGAAGGAGGAAGGGGAAGGAAGGAGAGGGAGAGGAGAGGGAAGGGGGGCGCGCCTCCTTGTCCTATTCGGACTGGGGGCGCCACCTCCTGGTGCGGCCCTCTCTCTCCCTCTCGCCCAATAAGGCCCATTACTTCCCGGGGTTCCAGTAACCCCTCCCGGCACTCGGTTTTCTCCGAAGCTTCGGAACCTTTCGGTGTCCGAATATAGCTGTCCAATATATCAATCTTTATGTCTCGACCATTTCGAGACTCCTCGTCATGTCCGTGATCACATCCGGACTCGAACTCCTTCGTACATCAAAATACACAAACTCATAATATAACCGCCATCGAAACCTTAGCGTGCGGACCCTACGGTTCGAGAACATGTAGACATGACCGAGACACGTCTCCGGTCAATAACCAATAGCGGGACCTGGATGCCCATATTGGCTCCTACATATTCTATGAAGATCTTTATCGGTCGACCGCATGACAACATACGTTGTTCCCTTTGTCATCGGTATGTTACTTGCCCGAGATTCGATCGTCGGTATCCAATACCTAGTTCAATCTCGCTACGCAAGTCTCTTTACTTGTTCCAGTAATACATCATCTTACAGCTAACTCATTAGTTGTAATGCTTGCAAGGCTTAAGTGATGTGTATTACCGAGAGGGCCCAGAGATACCTCTCCGACAATCGGAGGACAAATCCTAATCTCGAAATATGCCAACCCAACATCCGCCTTTGGAGACACCGTAGTACTCCTTTATAATCACCCGATTACGTTAGACGCTTGGTAGTACCCAAAGTGTTCCTCCGTAAACGGAGTTGCATAATCTCATAGTTATAGGAACATGTATAAGTCATGGATAAAAGCAATAGCAACATACTAAACGATCGGGTGCTAAGCTAATGGAATGGGTCATGTCAATCGATCATTCAACTAATGATGTGACCTTGTTAATCAAATAACAACTCCTTTGTCTATGGTTAGGAAACTTAACCATCTTTGATTAACAAGCTAGTCTAGTAGAGGCATACTAGTGACACTTTGTTTGTCTATGTATTCACACATGTATTATGTTTCCGGTTAATACAATTCTAGCATGAATAATAAACATTTATCATGAAATAAGGAAATAAATAATAACTTTATTATTGCCTCTAGGGCATATTTCCTTCAAGAGTTGCATAGTTTTTGCAACTATGCATTATAATTGTCATTTCATCTTGTTTGTTGTCCCTTTTAGATGGATGATAGACTTGTTAATGTTCATTATTTGGACAAAGCGTCATTTGTGACCAAAACTGCAAGTGACAACGAGGAAGTGGTGGTATTCGACACAAGTCCTAGTTATGATGAGGTTGTTATTAAAGTAAGAGATAAGTTGAATTGGATGGACCCCAACGATAAAGTTGAATTAATAGGAAGGTATGATGTTGGGGTGGGAACAAAATCTCGACTGAAGAATATGCCTATCATCTCCGAGTTGCATTGGGGGATATACAAGGGTAAAGTTGCGGCCTCGGAAGACATGTCACTTGAATTGTTTGCTACGAAGGGGCAAGGTTCGCGGCTTGATATTGACTTGAACCTCCAAGTGTCCTCCCCATGTAGAAGTGTGGCTCGTGTTGTGGATAGTGCCGAGGTCTATGCCCCCGATACTTCTAGCCAACCGCCACCTAGCCAAGAAAATGAAGTTGTTGGGCATGCTCTTGAAAAAGTTAATGAACAATATGTTGATGGTCATGGTGATGTCCAATGTGGTCATGGTGATGATGATGATGACATGCATGAGGATGAGACTCATGCAAATGAGAAGGAGAAAAGGGAACAACTGAAGCGTGAGGCGGACATGGCATGCAAAAACAAGAAGATGGCTCAAGAGGAGGAGAGAGTTAGGAAGCTTGAAAGGGCTCGTCTTGCACTAGAGGATGGATGCAGTGCTGATGATGAGCAAGAGGATGAGATTCATGGCGATGACATCGGTGACTTGGAAGCGTTTGTCAGGCAGCAGGACATGGACCGTGAGATCCCCTATGGTCGTGCATATGCATATGACTCGGATGATGAAGGTCCGGAGGAAGAACTAGACGTGGATGGATTCACGGAGAGAGAGAACCGTATACACACAGAGGTGACCGGTTTGGAAATAAGAACTCCACTGTTTCGTGATCTCAGGCTGGCCCACAAGGCGGTAGTTGATGGTGGCATGAGTAAGGCGATAGAACCGAGAGCTTGCCCGGAACCGGGCGAACCAAGGGTCAAGGATGAAGACGAGAATGCTTACTTGAAGAAAGGGTTGAAGTTTGTGAGTTTGCAGGCCTTTAAAGTATGGCTAAGTGACTATGCTATTAGGAACCATAGACCATATCTTGTTCGGCACTCGGACCAAAAAGTGCGTTACTCCATCCATTGTGACAAAGAAGGATGCCCATGGGCGGTCCATGGAAGAAGAATTAAAACCGGGCAATGGCTGTTAACAAGTTGTGTGTGTACTCACTCGTGCAGGCCACCGTCAAAAAAGAAGCCTAAAACACACCGTCAACTCACGTCTGAGTTTCTTGGGTTTAAATTAATGAAAGAAGTATCAAGTGATCCAACCGTGAAGGTGAAGCTCCTCATGACGACGGTGAAAAAAATGTTTGGATACAAAGTCAAGTATGGGAAGACATGGAAGGCCAAGTCAAATGCTTTAAGGATGTTGTATGGTAGTTGGGAAGAAGCATACAATCGCCTCCCGCGGTTGTTGGGAGCGATTGCCCATAGGAACCCTGGCATGTACCATGTGGTCGAGGATGATGGTCATGGGGTGTTTCACCGTGCCTTCTGGAGTTTCGGACAATGCATCACGGCCTTTAAGCATTGCCATCCGGTTTTGTCTATTTATGGCACATTCTTGACCGGCCGATACAAGGGCACAATCATGGTGGCAATGGCGCACTCCTCCAATGACAATGTGTTGCCGGTGGCATTTGGTTTGGTGCCTTTCAAGCACCAAGACAACTGGGAGTGGTTCATACGTCATGTTAGGGAAAATTTCATTGGTGATAGAGAAGTGTGCATTATATCAGACCAACACCAAGGCATACTGAAAGCCATGGACATTGTTATTCCAGGACTTCCAAAGCTCCACCATCGATGGTGCATGAGGCATTTCGTGGCAAACTTTACAGGCATGTAAGAGCAAGGAGTTGAGCAAGGATCTAACCCATGTTTGTGTGGCCTTCAGCACCGGTGCGTTCACCATTCGCTATGACAAGCTCTACGAAGCTGCAAACGAAGGAGGGAAAGATTTCTTAACACGAAATTTTCTGGAGAAACACAAGTGGGCACGCGCTCATGACGAAGGAGGTTGGAGATATGGAGACATGACCAGTAACATGGTCGAATGTTTTAACAAGGTGCTCAGAGGTGCCTGCCCATTGCCAGTGACTGCAATAGTGGAATATACTTTCTTCAAGCTTAATGAGTATTTTCTGATGCATTCAGAGGAAACCGTGAAGTGGATTGGTGAAAAAATGGAATATCCACCAAAGGTTGAAGAGTGGATGATGTTACAACAAAGCAAGTCCTCGGCACAGAAACTTAGGCTATTCAACACCTACGATATGACCTACCAAATCGACGAGCCTGGTGGGACAACAAGAGATGGTATGTCATATGGTGGTCGTGCATTCGAGGTGCACCTTAAGAGACGGTGGTGTCAGTGCGAGAGGCCTAGTAAGTATCATTGGCCGTGCTCTCATCTTTTGGCGGCAAGGCCAAGAAATATACATGTGTCCGATGGGACAACCGTGAGGATGCATGAGTTCGATCTTGAAGCTACTAGGTTGACATGGGCCCTCGATTCCAACCCTTCCTAGACCCATCGCAGATGGCCCGACTATAATGGCCGGAGCTTAGGCCCAATCCTTTGTCAAGGTTGAGCCCAAGGGTAGAATCGCATGTAAACGATTGAGAGGCGATATGGACAACCGAGCTGGATACACTGGCATGAACCAATTTGGTAGCGGGCACTTTATGGAGCCTCCGGACACTATCAACTGTGGTCAATGTGACAATCCAGGACACAATGTGAGAACATGTTCTAAGAAAAAAAACATCAAAGAAGGGCAATCCAACCACGAGTCAGGCAGGTGGTGGCAGAGGGGGTTCCGGTGGTCGTAGAGGGGGTTCCGGTGGTCGTAGAGGTGGTTCCCGTGCTGCTAGAGGTGGTTCCGGTGGTCGTAGAGGTCGTAGAGGGGGTCGGGGTCCACACTTGCCACGTCGGACGGTCAAACTGGCTGACTAGGGAGGTGGGCCAGTGCCAAACGCCAGGGTTCACGGCGTCTTCAGTGCAAGCAGAACGCCATGGATGTTGGCGTCTCGGTTTGGGTCAGATACGAAAAAAGTTTCAAAAGCGGGTCAAATCGTGCTAAAGTTTGCCAGATGGGTCAAAACAGTGAAAAAACCCTAGTAAGAAGAAGAGTAGAGATTACATGCGTTTACAGTACGACTTACTATTATTTCCCATCCAACCTAGCTACCTTTCAGTTAGCTGAGTTTTCACTTTTGCGTCAGTCGAATTCTGGTCAACGGATCGTGATTTGAGATGCGTGCTTTTTTTTTCTTGGACTGCCTTGTGTTCTTCATTGGGCCAGCTAGTGTCGACTAAATCCTGGTTTGGGTCAGTCGATCTGGCTTTGTGGCTGGGCTCGTGCGGCGCAGGGTGGCGACCGTTGTGAGTGCCCGTTAAGCAGCCCGACCCGTTATTGGTGGAACGCGGACTGTCGCCGCTCTTCTCGTCTTATCCTCTCCCCCCTCATTGGTGGCAGTCACTTTCCCCCCTCTCTGCCTCAGTCATTGTCCTCTCCTCTTCCCGTCCCGAGCTAGGGTTCGTGGTTCTTAGCTTCTAGATCCCCTCCCTTGTGCTTCCTCTGACCATTCATCTGCTTATGCTTTCTGTTTTCTTTGCTAGATCTGCTCACCTGGGTGTTTCTCTGTGGTTATCTGTGGTGTTTACAGGACTTTCCAATCGGGTTTTTTGGTTGCTATAGGATTTGCCTCTCCTGCATCTCATCTCTTATCCATGTATTCTTTGTCTTGTTGAGCTTCTCTGCCTTAGTTTATATTTGCTAATTGTGTTCTCGTTTCATGCGCGGAGTTAGGGTTCGTGTAGTTTCTTGCTAGATCCGGTCCTTGTGCTTCCTCTACTCGTAGTTGTGCCATTGCTTTTTTTGTTTTCTTGCTAGATCTGCTTACTAACGAGCTTTCTATATGTTTCTCTCTTTTTTTGCAGGATTTTGGTTGCTGACGGATTGCCCTTGGTGCATCTCCTCGTTTTCAAGTATTGTATGTCTTTTGTTGAATCTTACTGTTTGGTCGTAATGCATGTAGTATGTTTAGGGATTGGTGATGTGCGGTGATTTGGTTTTAGGGATTGGTTTTACATTTTGGATTATTAGGGTTTGAAGTGGGTAATTCAGTATGTCTTGTATGTTTTTAAAGATGCAATCTTTTTAGTGTAAATTTTGTTATTTGTGATGCAGATTCTAGGTCGTGTGCATTTTTTGTAGGTCTTTCTTGATTGTTTTTTAGTAGTAGGATGGTGTCAATGATTTTTTCTTACAGTTGGTTTGTTGAGGAATTTCTGGAAGTTTAGCTCTATAGAGATGTAATTTGTTCTTATTTAGTAAAGATTAGGGAGGTTTTTTAAGTATTTTTTTAAGTTCACATTTTAGAATTGTGAATTCTTTTCTTTTGTAAGATGTAATTAGTTTTGATAGTGCTTAATTTTCTATAGTTAATGTAGGTTGTCTTTCTTGCTTATTCCCTTTTGTTTGATTATGTAAATTTGTCTTTTTATTTACTTCTTGTTGTTTTACTTGTTGTGTAGCTATGGTTTGCCCAGTTTGTCGTTGCCCGGGTGCCCCTTGTGTACCATTTGCACCAGATGATGAAGTCCCTGAAGTTTTTGATGTTGTCCTTGATGAGGATTGCTTCAGGAGGATGGTAAGTGATACGTCTCCAACGTATCTATAATTTTTGATTGCTCCATGCTACTTTATCTACTGTTTTGGACTATATTGGGCTTTATTTTCCACTTTTATATTACTTTTGGGACTAACCTATTAACCGGAGGCCCAGCCTGAATTGCTGTTTTTTGCCTATTTCAAGTTTCAAAAAACGGAATATCAAACGGAGTCCAAACGGAATGAAACCTTCGGGATCGTGATTTTCCAACCGAACGTGGTCCAGGAGACTTGGACCCTACTCCAAGAAGTGCCAGAGGCGGTCACGACGGTGGAGGGCGCGCCTCTTGGCGCGCCTCACCTCGTGGGCCCCGACGCTCCACCGACGCATTCTTCCTCCTATATATACCTACATATCCTCGAACGATCGTAACAGAGCCAAAACCTAATTCCACCGCCGCAACCATCTGTATCCACGAGATCCCATCTTGGGGCCTATTCCGGAGCTCCGCCGGAGGGGGCATCCACCACGGAGGGCTTCTAGATCATCACCATAGCCCCTTCGATGAAGTGTGAGTAGTTTACTTTAGACCTTCGGGTCCATAGCTAGTAGCTAGATGGCTTCTTCTCTCTTTTTGGATCTCAATACAATGTTCTCCCCCTCTCTCGTGGAGATCTATTCGATGTAATCTTCTTTTTGCGGTGTGTTTGTTGAGACCGATGAATCGTGGGTTTATGATCCAGTATTATCTATGGAAAATATTTGATTATTCTCTGAATTCTTTTATGTATGATTGAGTTATCTTTGCAAGTCTCTTCAATTATCCTTTTGGTTTGGCCAACTAGATTGGTAGCTCTTGCAATGGGAGAAGTGCTTAGCTTTGGGTTCAATCTTTATGTGTCCTTACTCAATGACATAAAGAGTTGCAAGGCACGATTGTATTGTTGCCATCGAGGATAACAAGATGGGGTTTTTATCATATTGCATGAATTTATCCTCTACATCATGTCATCTTGCTTAAGGCGCTACTCTGTTTTTACTTAATACTCTAGATGCATGCTGGATAGCGGTCGATGAGTGGAGTAATAGTAGTAGATGCAGAATCGTTTCGATCTACTTGTTTTGGACGTGATGCCTATATACATGATCATTGCCTAGATATACTCATAACGATGCTCAATTCTGTCAATTGCTCAACAGTCATTCGTTCACCCACCGTAGAATATCTATGCTCTTGAGAGAAGCCACTAGTGAAACCTATGGCCCTCGGGTCTATTCTCATCATATCAATCTCTGTCACTTTATTTACTTGCTTTGTTTTTACTTTGCCTTTTTTACTTTTTACTTTGCATCTATCTATCAAAAATACCAAAAATATTATCTCTATCAGATCTCACTCTCGTAAGTGACCGTGAAGGGATTGACAACCCCTAAGCGTTGGTTGCGAGTTGCTATCGTTTTGTGTAGGTACGAGGGACTTGTGCGTGGTCTCCTACTGGATTGATACCTTGGTTATCAAAAACTAAGGGAAATACTTACGCTACTTTGCTGCACCATCCTCTCCTCTTTGGGGAAATCCAACGCAGTGCTCAAGAGGTAGCAGTAAGTTGTATTTATCTTTTATTTTATAGGAACTCTTTAATTTTCTTTACATATCAGTTTTTTATTGCTCTCATGAAACTTGTGCAAGTTTTACTTATAATTATGAAACGAAGTTAGTATATTCTTAATAAGGGAGAGTGTAATTTGTGTAGGTTGCTTCCCTTTTTTATGAAAATGTGTGCATGTTTAGTTTAATGAAAAGAATCTTTTGCAAATGTAGAATGTATGCAAGTTTATTATGATGAAGTCGCAAGAAATATACAGAGGTATAATTGAAACTGTGAGTTGAGTTATACATTCTGTATTTTCATGCAACCTGAATTCCTTTTTGTGCATATGAATATACATGTTTTCAATAAATTATATACAAGATATCTTGAAGAATAATGTGGATCTTTGCTGTTGTAGATTGTGTACATGTTTTCAATATACACATTTTTAATTAGGTATTTACTACTTATATTCATGTGAGTTTTAGACTAATTAGGTATTTGTGAAGTTCAGTCTTTAAAAAAAAATCTTGTTGCAATGTGCTTGCAGTAAGTAGACTCATATTTAATGTGTAACTTTTAGATTTATGAGTATGCAACTTTTAATTGTACTTATATTATGATGGAGGCTTCTACAAATCTTCCTGTTGTGTAATGTATGCAGGTTTATCATGAAACATTGAACTTTTTCATGTAATCCAGTGTATCATGTAGGCTAGTTTGAGTATTTTTTTCCTGTTGTAAGATGTGTGCAATTTTACTATGGTGAGGATGCAAGTTTTTAAGTGTACCTTATTTATTTATTTTAGGAAGTAGTTTCTTGTACTCATACTGAACGTTGTGCATTTTTTTTAGCTATTTAGTATGACCTAGTACTTATCAATGTATCTACTTGCAGTAAGTTGTATTGCAGTGCATATAGCTTTGTATGAATCTGTTGCTATTGTAAATTTCATGCTAGTTTAGTATGATGAGGATGCAAGTTGTAATTGTAGATTTTTCGATTTTAGGTATTAGCTATTTGTATTCATACTCAAGCTTGTCTATTTTTAGTTTTTGTCTTTAGTATGACCTAGTACTTATCAATGTTCGTGCTTACAGTAAGTTGTAATCCACTGTATCGTGTACGCTAGCATGAATGTTTTTGTTGTTGTAAAATGTGCTCTGTTTTAGTACGATAAGAATGCAAGTTTTAATTGTACCTATTTAGGTTTTTAGGAATTAGGTTTTTGCACTAACACTGATGCTTGTGGACTCATATTCAAGCTAACTTATAGATTTCTTTCTATCATCAACGCTAGTTGTGAATTTGAGTACACTGGTACAATTCATAAAAACCTAATTCCAGTGTATCATGTATGCTGATTTGAGTCTTTACTTGTTGTAAAATGTGTGCAATTTTACTATGGTGATGATGCAAGTTTTTAAGTGTACCTGTTTTTGATTTTAGGAAGTAGTTTCTTTTACTCATGCTAATCGTTGTACATTTTTTTAGTTTAGGTATTTTAGTATGACCTAGTACTCATCAATGTATCTGCTTGCAATAAGTTGTATTGCAGTGTATATAGCCCAGTATGAATCTTTTGCTTTTGTAAATTTCATGCAAGTTTAGTATGATGAGGATGCAAGTTGTAATAGTAGCTTTTTTATTTTAGGTATTAGCTTTTTTTACTCATACTCAAGCTTGTGCATTTTTAGTTTAGGTCTTTAGTATGACGTAGTACTTACAAATATATGTGCTTATAGTAAGTTATAATCCACTGTATGATATACACTAGTATGAATCCTTTGCTAGTATAATAGAAATGCAAGTTTTAATTGTACATTTTTAGGTTTTTAGGAATTAGGTTTTTGCACTCATACTGAAGCTAATTTATACATTTCTTTCGTATCATCAATGCTAATATGAACATCGAACTTTTTGATATAATCCACTGTATCATATACTCAAGCTAGTTTGAGTCTTTTGCTTTTTAAAAATACGTGCAATTCTAGTATGATGAGGATGCAAGTTTTTAAGTGTTTGATTTTAGGAATTAATTCCTTGTACTCATACTGAAGCTTGCACATTTAAAAATGCGTGCAATTCTAGTATGATGAGGATTCTTGCATGTATTTTCTTGCGTGCATTTTTAATTTTAGGTATTTAGTATGATGTAGTACCAATATTCTATTTGTTTGCAGTAAGTTGTAATTCAATGTATCATATAGCCTAGTATGAATCTTGTGCTATTGTAAGATTCATGCAAGTTTAGTATGATGAGGATGCAAGTTTTAAGTGTCCCTTTTTGATTTTACGAATTAGTTTCTTGTACTCGTACCGAAGCCTATGGATTTTTTAGGTATTTAGTATGACATAGAACCTAGCAATGTGTCTCCTTGCTACTGTAATGCATGCAAGTTGTCGTTGTGGCTTTTTTTATTTTAGGTATTTGGTTTTTGTAGCCATACTCTAGCTTGTGCACTTTTATTCAAGCTGTTTTATAGTTTTCTCTTTATTGATTTTTGCTCTTGTTCAATCCAGTACATCCCCTGCAATGTGACGGCTTTCCTAGCTGCTTACATTGAGGAGCACAGGAATGTTGCCAAGATGTTCGCATTACAAGAGGATTGAGCCTGCTCTGCTAACTTTCGAGAGTAGATCTTATGTTGTTGTTTTTAAGCATCGAGCCCATTACTCCAAGTTTTGTGGTTCAGCCTGGTTCGAACTTACATAGGACTATGCTCTTGGTTCTGGACATCATGTGGTCTTCACTCTGGACCACTCAGCGTTTGATCTGAAAGTAGAGACTTACCGTGCTGGGCATAGGATCCTTCCTACTCCTTGTTGTGGTATGTTTCTGATATATAGTTTTTTTACTACACTAATGTCGTAGATTTTTACTAGATTGTGGTTTTTTCTTGTTTTGTAGCTTTTGAAAATATGACCGATGCGAAGTACCAGCTTGTTTGCTCTGCTATCATGCCTCGAGGTTTGCAATTCAACTATCATGACAATAGCTTGTTTGTAATATCTCTTTTCCGTACATCAAGCTGTCTGAATTGCACCCCGTACGTTCATGTGTTGACTCCAACAAACACTGAGGAGTTCATCATGGTAATTTTTTTATCTTGCTTCTTAATTTTTGTTGTTATTGCTTTAATTTTTGCTCTTGGTGCTTAATTTTACTCTTATCTCAAATAATGCCTTTGTTTTAATGATTGTGTACCAATATATTAGTTGTTAGAATGATAAAAATGCAATTTTTAATTGTACATTTTTAGGTTTTTGCACTCATACTCAAGCTAATTTATAGATTTCTTTTCTGCCATGAATACAGTATGAACATCAAAGATGTATCTACTGGTTTGAGTCTTTTGCTGTTTAAAAATGTGTGCAACTTTAACTTATGCTAGCATAATAAAGTCAGGTTGTTTAATTTTTTTAATGAATCCCTTGCTTATTTTACTGTTTTGATTCACTAAATTCATTTTTATGTAATAAATGTATTTATTTTTGCTATTCTAGTTTTGTATTTTCATATAAAATTCCAAAGGATGTTGTCTCCAGCTTGAAGGTCTTCGTTGATGTGCCAATGAGTGCGAATGTTAGTCTTGAAGCTTTCAAGGGGGATTTGCCTGTCATAACTCCATCTTCATACTCTATGTGCATGCAAGATGGCAGGATGGTCATTGACAAGAGCACTTTCAATGGCTTCCTCACAGCTGCTGCTTATTCTAAAGACAATGTTGTCCTCATCACTTTCAAGGACTGTCGTGATCATGCCGTTTCAATCGTATTCCAGCAACTGAAGTAAAGGGAGCAGCTAGAAGTCAATGGAAGATTTTGCAATTTGGAGGATGAACTTTTGCCTATATATTTATCTATAAACTTTTGGACTTGTTCTATCTTAGTAATGTATAATTATGTAGAGAAGTGAATTGAATGTTTTATGCTCGATCTATTTTGAACTATCTCATTAGTGCTATATTCGTTAAATGTAAGATGGTACTCCCTCCGTCACAGTTTAGAAGGCACAATTAAATTTGCGTGCGTTTCCACAATAGACAATGTTTAGGGCGCATTGCATTTATTTCTAGTAGCTAATTAGTACTCCGATATACTATTTCTATATGCATGCGTAGTGTGAATGCTATTTTTTAACCCATCTCACAACCAATAGATAACCACCTAGGTCCCAGAGAATTTCCAAGCGCGCCTTCTAAACCATGACGGAGGGAGTAGTTCTGGTTGTGTGTTTTACTTCATTTTTTATGAGTTTTCATCATTAGTATTTTCCCTTTTTTTTTAAGTTTTTAATGTGATGTTTTATTTATATGGGTGCTCAACAATTTTTTGATTGATCTTTTTTATTATAGATCATATCAATTGTTAACTCGTAGACACCCTATATATTTTGGATGTTTTTCATTAATTATACCTTTTCAATATATTTGTTTGTTGATCCTCGCACTTTATTTTTGCAACATCTAGTGCAGTCTTATTACTATTTTTTGACAATAAGTTTAACATTGCGGCTCAATGTTTTATTTTTTAATGTAAGATTGAGAGAGTAACGTTTTCTGCAAAAAATAACTATGCCGACTGCCCATTTCTTCTATTTTGAATGTAGGCCGTTCGTTCCATGCTTTGAGATTCGTGTTTCATTTTCTGTGTATTCGTGTTCTATTACGCTCTGCTAGAGTTTTGCGTTATCGCAGTGCTGACGTCACATTTTTTTTGAAATTCCTCATCGCCTTCATCTTCTTCCTCTTCGCCTCCTCCTTTTCTTGAGAGCTTCATCCTCTCGGGGCGACGAGGTCGCCATTGCTCTGCCCCCAGTACCGCGATTTCATGGTGAATTCAACACCCACAGGACCGCCAGCCGCAGGTGCCCGAGGTACCTCCGTTAGCTTCCTTCACCCCGTTCAATTTTGTGCTCCCTTCTGTTGGAACCCTAAGTTTTTGAGATGAGGTGTGTCGAATCCCTTGCATGAACTCACGAATTCAACCATTTGAGATAGTTTCGGCCAGGCTGATTGTTGCATGCAATTGTTTGGAGTCCGTCAGTGCCTTGGTTTCCACCTTTGTTGTTTGAATCCCGTACATGCCCCTGTGTAGCCCTGATTTTGTATGATGGGTGGCAATTTAATTCACATAATATTTTCATATTATCTGCTAGTTTATTAGATTTTCCCTGTTTTACAAATTGGTTGATGGGCTGAGGCACATGGGTGCACTGCGTGCAGCCCGTGATTTTTGATCCATGCTTTTTGATTTGCAAATTCCAACCAGTGTGTCTATATTCAGGTCTATTTAGTGGTGTTGAACACTATTAGGTAGTGTTTATTCAGAGTAGTGACTTATGTAACTAATTATCCTTATTTATTTAAACGTTTGTCTCTGTGCCATTGATATGCATTTCAATTATTATCATGGTATCGAGCTCTGATTTGAATGTTTGATTCCTGCAGCTAGCGATGATTTTTGTGTCTGCAAATATAATTATTGATTGAACTAGTTTTATGCATTTATGTGCTTGTTTATTGCAGCTGTGTAGGTTTATTGCAGTTCATAAACAATACTTTTTATGCTTTTGTGCTCATGATTCCAGTAGTGATATAAGTTGAGTCAATTTTATAATTGTTTGCAACATGCTGGCACCTCATCTTTCTGTATAGTTATTTTTATTGTGTTTTTTTGTTCTCAGATAATGGCCAGTGATACTAATGATTTGGATGATAGTGAAGCTCTCTACTACGATGATGAGTTAGGTGGAACAGTCTCTCAAACCCAATATGAGGATGGACAGACTCAATTCCTTGATGTCTTTTTTTGTGTTTATTCTTTATCTAGTTTGCATAGTTTCGTGTATTCTTTTCTTAGTAGTAGTAAAAGTTAGTGTTCTAAACTTTTTAAATCTGTGGTGTTTTCCAGGTTGGTGGTGGAGATCCTCAATTTGATGTAGAATTTTTTCCTAATAATCTGCGCAATCTGGTAATTATCTGTTGTTGCTCTTCTAATGATCACAATTTTAATTATGTATGTGTTTGTCTTTAGATTTTAACAATATTATCTTTTTTGAATGATCCCAGTTCTACTCTTCTAATGGCAATGCTCAATCTTCTAAGAATACTTGTGTACGTGCATTCTACCCCTCTTATATCATTTCTATATAGTGATGTCCCAAATCATTTTTTATCAAAATTGTGCTGTGTACCTCGAATCAGTTTAGGTTTTACCTTTTGCTCTTTTTCTCAACATCTGTCCAATATGCATTAGATTGCTTTGACACTTTTGTTATTTTTCTCAGCATGCCCACTCCCACCAAAGAAAGCAACTAGCAGATGCAATCATGACTACTTTACTCACCTCCTAAAGAAAATGCCTCCAAGGAGAGATGATGTTGTTAGAAAGTATGGTTTCGATTTTCTGCTAGATTTTGAGTGCAGTTCTGTTCCAAGAGGTTTTGCACAGTGGGTGGCTGGGAAAGTGTATCCTTGTCGTGGTGGGCGCACGACAGATGCCAAAGGATGGCTAAAGAGAGGAGGAGGCTTGAGGGCACCGGTGGGCTCCAGAGGCAAGGTCGACATGAGCGAGAACGGGACGCAAGACATACCCAGGTTCGGGGCTCTCCAGAGAGATAACACCCCTAGTCCTACAGAGAGTGGTTTATATGTGATAGTACAGAGTTGCTCCTAGAGCTGTTTGGTGGAGGAAGGAAGACAGGCCAAGGCCTAGGCTACTCCTTTTCCTTGTGTATGTGTGTCTACTGGTGGTTTGATCAAGTGTTCTCCTGCCCGTGTACATGGGATCCTTGGGGGGGAGGGTTATAGGTCAATCCCCCAGGGTTACAATGGTAAAGTTACAGGGCCCTAGGGCCGGGGTGTCAGCGTCCGGGAAGCTGGCGCTGGGGCCCGCCGGGTGTCAGGGTTCGCCGGGTTCTCCGGGTGCGCCCACCCCCCCGCGCGCGCCAAGGGGCACTGTTCTCCATCTTGTCGATCATCACGGAGTGGTTGGGCTGGCTCAGCTACAGTGGCACACCACCTGGTCGTCATTGGCTTGCGTCGGCGGGACGAGGGTGGCACTTTTGCCACGCCGGCCTCGGTCAACGGGGTTGGTGGCGCACTGTTTCCATGTCCCTGCCGGTCAGAAGAGTTGGCGGGGCACTGTTGCCACGCCCCTGCCGGCCAGTAGAGTTGGTGGGGCACTGTCGCCATGCTTATCCTCCTTACAGGGACCTGTTCCGTCGTACGCCCCGGATGGGACGGGAGCTGACCCGTGGCCGGGTTGAGGAAGATGCCACGAGGGAGATTGTTTGCTGGAGAAGTCTTGGTCTGCCAGGTTCGGCTGTTATGTACCAGTCGGCCAGGCCGCGTTGCGGTCTTGGTCGGGTTGAGGCACTTTGGCCGGGTTGAGGAACCCGGCCAAGCGCGAGCCGAATTGAGGGGCGATGTCGGCCCCGATCTTTTTGAAAAGGACCCGGGTTCCGTTGCTTGCCCGGGGCTCATCCTCCCAACAATCCTCCAACTAAAATTATCCGGTGCACAAGCCACTTTAGTGAATCAAATGGCCGCTAAACCAATCTCGTTAGAAGATAAAAGTGATGAAGATCTTAAAATGATTGGTGTTTCTTCTATTGATTCTTTGTTTAGTAAGTTTAAGATTGATGAAAAAGGGATTGGAGAAGAGTCAACTTTAGTTAGAAGGCGTCCCTATGATTCGGAGGGTGAAAGTCTTGTTGAGAAAATTGATAAAAGTGGGTTTGAAGAGGCCAAGACTTTAACTAGTGACGTGCCCACTATTTTGGATTACAAAGACTTTAATTATGATAGTTGCTCTATGGTTGATTGTATTTCTTTGTTACAATCCATGATAAATTCACCCCATGCTTATGAACAAAATAAAGCTTTTACTAAACATATTGTTGATGCCATGATGAAAGCTTTTGAAGAAAAGTTGGAATTATCAGTTTCAGTTCCTAGAAAATTGAACGATGAGTGGGAACCTACTATCGATGAGGACTCGTGAGAACTTGCAAGTGCGCGGGGCATGACGATGATGGGGTCGAGGACAAGGGCGTAGCCACCCGGGTTCGGCGTGATGGTCAGGTGGTGGTCCCGGGTCCAGCTGATCGGGCGCTCCGACCAATGCATATATTCCGGCTTGGCCGGGACGATGGTCTTCACCTCCTGCCGGAGCAGGTGCTCGCTATGCTTGTCATTGCCAAGGCTGGTGAAGACGACGTAGCTCATGTTCTGGTTGGGGTAGACGTCATCGTGCATTGCGCCATTGGCCGGGGGCGGGGGCGGAGGAGGCGGAGCCGGTGCGCCCGCTCCTGGAGCCGGAGCCGGAGGAGGCGGGATGTCGCCCCTCATGATACGCTTGGTGATGGTGCACTACTAGAACTTGTGTGTGGATGGCCTTGCACCACTGTGGTGCTTGCAGGGGGCATCAAGCATCTCCTCGAAGCTCATGGCGGGTTGCCACGCTGCCTTGCCGGCGACCCGGCTGGGCTCAGCCAATGGTGCCTGTTCGGCAGCCATGACAAGGCGGTTGTCGTAGAGCTGGGCTGCTGGTCGGCCCTGCGTTTATTGTTCTGCTGGTTGTTTTGCTGGCGGCTGCTCTCGCCGGCCGGCTTCACTTTGCCGGCTTCGTCTAGCACCACTAGGATCTTCATGGCGGAGTTGGCGTTGGCGTACTTGTCCGCGATGACCATGAGCGCGGCCTTGGTGGAGTGTAGGAGCTTGTGCTTGAGGAGGGTGCCATCTTGGCAACCGTTCATGAAGTACTGGATGGCCTGGACCTCGTGGATTCCCTCGCAGTTGTTCCGAAGCTCGGTCCAGTGCGGGAGGTACTCGTAGCTGGTTTCAGCCGGCCCCTGCACACACATGGTGAGCTGGCTGGGACGGCCCGGACGCTTGTAGGTGCCGGTGAAGTTGCTTATGAAGGCCTGCTCGAAGTCCACCCAGGCGTTGATGCTGCCAGCCGGCAGGCTATACATCCACGTGCGGGCCGAACCCTGGAGCATGAGAGGGGCGTAGCGCATGGCAAGGCGGCGATTGCCGCCTGTGATGCCGATGGCGGCGGTGTAGTCGATGAGCCAGTCCTATGGCTCAATGGTGCCATTGTATTTGGGGGTGTCGCGGGGGAGCGTGAACCCTTTTTGGAAGGGCTCGTCCCGGATGCGTGGGCCAAAGCAGGCCGGCCCAACGGTGTTGTCTTCCTCCAGCTCCAAGGAGAGGGCGAGTTGGTCGAGGTGATGGCAGGCGTCGGTGTCGTTGATGGCGCATGGACCTAGCCGGCTTGCGATCGGGCCACGGGGGGCCGGGTGGGCCGAAGCCGAACGGGCGCAACAACCGGATTGCTGGGGAGGATCCTCCTAGGGCCGTTCTTCTGGAGCCGGCTCGTCGCCCAAGCCAGCGCCGGTTGTCGGGACGCGGTTGCGCCGGGTCCGGGTCTGGCCGGATTTCATCGGGGCGTGGGGAAGACGACGTGTTCTGACGCCCGGGGGTCCTTGGAACGGTGCAAGACGGATCCCGCGGGACGAGCGAGACGGTCTTGCTGCGTATTCACAACATTGAGGAGCTCGTTGACGCGCTGCAGGCGCTCCTGCAGCTCTTCTCCCTGGAGCCGCTCCATGCCGACGGCAGCCGCCTACGCCATGCACATGTTCTTGACAGGGGTGTCGTAGATGGTTGGGACCGCACCAAGGGCATGACCGATGGCGCCACCATGGGCCCGCACCTTGGTGACCCGGCTGGGCTCGACAACGGTTCGTGAAGCCGTATGATGCGTCGTGCTCCCACTGGGCGGAATCCAGACGACGTTGCGTGGCAGCGAACGCCTCGGAAACCTCGACCTCGGTGGAGATGGGGACGCGGAGGCTCTGCATCACGGCGCGCAGTGGTTTGGGCGTGTTGGCGTGATCCACTGAGGCCTTGGCCTCGACGGTCCTCCTCGCAGTGCTGGATGTGGTGGAACCGGTGTCGGTAGCGAACACCTCCACCCGAACGCAGAGATCCGCTGACCTGATGGAAGCGTCGCTGCTGAGGGGGACGAGGGAGTTGGTGAACTCAAGCACCACGTTGGGGTACTAGTCGACCGCGGGCGCATCTTAGATGCCAGCGCAGCAAAGGAGGCGGCGAGCGCGTCGATGACGTCGGCTGCCAGCGCGACGGGATCGTCGGAATCGGTGAGGGGCCCCGTCTGGAGCATGCCTCCGACCGGGACCTCGAGTTGCCCCACGATGGGCACCAACTGTCGTGGTGGGCGCACAACGGATGCCAAAGGATGGCTAAAGAGAGGAGGAGGCTCAAGGGCATCGGTGGGCTCCAAAGGCGAGGTCGGGCTGAGTGAGCGCGGGACGCGAGATATACCCAGGTTCAGGGCTCTCCAGAGATATAACACCCATAGTCCTGCCGAGAGTGGTTTATATGTGATAGTACATAGTTGCTCCTAGAACTGTTTGGTGGAGGAAGGAAGAGATGCCAAGGCCTAGGCTGCTCCTTTTCCTCGTGTATGTGTGTCTGCTGGTGGTTTGATCAAGTGTTCTCCTACCCCGTGTACATGGGGCTCCTTGGGGGGTTTTATAGGTCAACCCCCAGGGTTACGATGGTAAAGTTACATGGCCCTGGGGCCGGGGTGTCAGCATCTGGGGAGCCGGTGCTGGAGCCCACTGGGCGCCAGGGTTCGCCGGTTCTCCAAGCACGGGTTCCATGTACGAGGTGGCACTGTTCTCCGTCTTGTCGATCGTTACAGAGTGGTTGGGCTGGATCGGCTATAGTGGCGCACCACCTGGTTGCCATCGGCTTGCGTCAGCGGGACGAGGGTGGCACTGTTGCCATGCCGGCCTCGGTCAGCGGGGTTGGCGGGGCACTGTTGCCACGCCCCTGCCCGTCAGAAGAGTTGGCGGGGCACTGTTGCCACGCCCCTGCCGGTCAGAAGAGTTGGTGGGGCTCTATCTCCATTCTTATCCTCCTTATGGGGACTTGTTCCGTCGTACGCACCGGATGGGATGAGAGCTGACCCGTGGCCGGGTTGAGGAAGACACCACGAGGGAGCTGGCTTGCCGGAGAAGTCTTGGTTTGACAGGTTTGGTCGGTATGCGTTAGCCGGCCTGGCCGCGTTGCGGTGTTGGCCGGGTTGAGGAACCCGGCCAAGCGCGAGCCGGATTGAGGGGAGATGCCGGCCCTGATGTTATTGAAAAGAATCCAGGTTCTGTTGCCTGCCCAGGGCTCATCCCACCGACAGTCCTCAAACTAGAGATATTGTTGTTGATGACAAGGTCATTTCCATGAGCCCAGAATCATTTCATATGCTCTTTGGTCTTCCATTAGGTGGCAGGAAAGTATTATTTGATAGTGACCTGACAAAATCTTCCTTCCTAAATATTATTGGCGAACCTACATTGTCCTCTATCAAGTGGTTTGGCCGTGAAACGCTTAAGCCTGACATATCTGAAAATGAATGCTTGAGGTGTTTTCTTCTAGTTGCCTTTTCAACTGTTCTGTGTCCTAATTCAAATATCTACCCAAGCGCCAAATACCTAGGAATTCTCATTGATCCATTGGAAGCTAGGCACTATGATTTGTCTAAGTTTGTTTTGATTGGCTAATGGCATACATAAGGAAGTTTCAGAAAGAACCAAAAAATCGTAGCAAAGAAGATGGATTCACTACAATGGGTGGTTGCATATATGGCCTTTGTGTAAGTTTCTTGTACTATTTTTCTTTTTCCTAGCAGATGATATCTTTATGCAATTTTTAATTTTTTCCATATTCATGAAGATTGTTTAAATGTTGTTCTTAAATTACGTTTTTTCTTTTAACAATGTTACTACTTAGATTTCCTGGACTTTGGTTTACGTCGAGTGCCTCCTGGACTACCTAAAGTGAAGGCGTGGAAGAATTCATTAGTGAAAGAGTTTGTTAATCTGGATTGCAAAGCTCCAAGGGAATACGACCTACGTCATGTAAGTTTTGTGATTGCTAATCTGTTGTTTTAATTTGTTTTGATGTGTTCAATCTTATCTCCTATTAATGGCTTCTTCTTCCCATGCTGATGTTATTCCAAAATACTATGTTAGGTCTCAAACTGTTTATTCAATGGGTTGTGTTGGTTGTTGTGTTGACCAAGATTCCAGTCACGAATTTGTGAAGTTTAGATCAGCTCTTGACAAGACTGTCGGTGGCTTACTTCCAAGCTCGGTACTTTTCTTTGTTTGAATATTCTATTTCAAATTTCTTATGTCTTATATTTTTCTCTTTTTTTTGAATGCAAACTTAGCATTTACATGACTATTGCCCGATTTTTTGTAGGTGAAAGATCAATTATCTTTACTAGCTAGGCATTTCCGTGAAACTGCCTACGACAAGTCAATTGAAGGGGTTTAGAATATGCCTCTTCACTCGTTGAATTGTATTGTTCTTGTTAGTGGTGCAGATCAGGAGGAAAATTATTCTGATACAAATTCTAGACGAGATACGAGTAATAACCTGGAAAACTTTGATAACTCAGCAATGAAAACCTATGGTACTTTTCTTCATTTTCATATTTCACTATTGTATTCATGTTTTCACTTTTTTTGTTCTTTCATGATTTATAGTCTCATTTTTTAATCTGAAATAATCTCTGGACCTAATGACCATACTCGCAATATTCATGTGACACCATTAACCCAATGCTCTCCAAATGCCTGCAATGCAAATGTGGATTTACGTGATACTACAGGTGTGTTTTCCTCACACTTTGTTTCATTCTCTTGTCTAGAAAAACAACTTAATATGTTCAAAATCACCATTTAATTGCTTAGGTTAAGTTTCAGGTATGAAAAGGAAACCTCAATTACCAGTTGATGAAGAGTTAGACAAAAAAGGATGGGGAATATGTTGAATACGGAGGGGAGCAGGGCAGAACAGAATATTTGGCCGGCAACTATAAAGGGAAATAGTTGCCACCTAACTTTGCTGGTAGTTGCCACCATGTTATTGATATGTATCCAACATATCTATAATTTTTGATTGTTCCATGCTATTATATTATCTGTTTTGGATGTTTTATATGCATTAATATGCTATTTTATATTATTTTTGGGACTAACCTATTAACCTAGAGCCTAGTGCCAATTTTTGTTTTTTCCTTGTTTTTGAGCTTCATAAAGAAGGAATACCAAACGGAGTCCATACGGAATAAAACCTTCGTGATGATTTTTCTTGGACCAGAAGACACCCAGGAGACTTGGGGATAAAGTCGGAAGAGCCACGAGGCGGCCACAAGGGGGGAGGGTGCACTCAGGGGGTAGGGCGCGCCCTATCGGTGTCAAAACCGGCAGATCTTGGGTAGGGAGGGATCCAAGCTGTGCGTGTGAGGATCAACAGTAACAATGGAGAAGGGACATAATGTTTACCCAGGTTCGGGCCCTCTTAATGGAGGTAAAACCCTACTCCTTCTTGATTATATTTGAGGGTATAGGGGTTACAAGAGTTGATCTACCATGAGATCGATTTGGCTAACCCTAGATAGCTAGCCTAGCAATGTTGTCCTCCTACCTCCGATCTACCCTCCGGTTTGTATAGACACCGGAGGGGCTTAGGGGTGTACAAAGTCGATTTGGCTAACCCCAGATAGGTAGCCTAGAAATGTTGAGCCCGTGCAATAGGCCTCCACTCCTGGTATCACACCTTTAAAGGTAGTGGTACTAGGCTTGATCCATGATGGGTCAATCCCCATCTTTCAGACAGTATCTTGATAGATCAAGTTGAGACTGCTTCCTCCATCCATGAGGACTCTAGTGAGGTGGTATCCGTCGATGATTGGATCAAGGACCAGGGCAGCCGAACCCTCGTGACGGATACTAGTTGGGTGGTCCCTGTGATCGAAGGTGATCGGACAGGCTGACCATGGGTTGAACTTGGGAGCGACAGGCTCTACGGCATAGACGCCCCTTAATGCGTGTTTGCGCTCCCTTTTAGGGATGTGAGTGATATATATCATATTCACTGTCCTCACCTCGGGGGGAAACTGCTTTTGACCCCTGATGTTCGGCTGACGGGGCTCATCCTCGTCTTTGCTTGGAGGCCCTTTTCCCTTGTTTTCGGTATTTAACTTACCGGCCCACTTGAAGATCCAACATTCCCTGTTGGTATGGTTTGCAGGTTTATCGGGTGTGACACGAATCTGGCAGGGCCTCTCGAGGATTTTGTCTAAGCTGGATGGCCCATCTTTGCTACCTTTGAAAGGTTTCTTCCGCTGACCGGACCGAGGACCGCGGAATCCAGCATTGACTGCCATATCGTTTGCGTTGTCGGTGCTATTGTTACGACATTTGTTTTTATTGCGGCGAGGTTTGCCATTGCCGTCCCGTACCTTGGAGGTGCTGGGGTCGCCTGAGCTGTTGCTTCTATGAGCCAGCCAGCTATCTTTGCCTGCACAGAAGTGAGTCATGAGTGTCGTTAGAGCTACCATGGTCTACGGTTTTTCCTGCCCAAGGTGTCGGGCGAGCCATTCGTCACGGACGCTGTGCTTAAAGGCCGCTAAGGCTTCGGCGTCCGGACAGTCTACGATCTGGTTCTTTTTAGTTAAGAACCGATTCCAAAGCTTGCAGGCTGATTCACCTGGCTGCTGAATTATGTGACTCAAGTCGTCAGCATCTGGTGGCCGGACATAAGTGCCCTGGAAATTAGCCCTAAAGGCATATTCCAAGTCTTCCCAGGTTCCAATGGAGTTTTCTGGGAGGCTATTTAGCCAGTGCCGTGCTGGCCCCTTTAGCTTTAGGGGAAGATATTTAATGGCGTGGAGATCATCTCCTCGAGCCATATGAATGTGGAGAAGGAAGTCTTCAATCCAGATGGCCGAATCCGTCGTTCCATCGTATGGTTCGATGTTTATGGGTTTAAACCCTTCCGAAAACTAATGCTCCATAACCTCATCAGTGAAGCATAGGGGGTGTGCGGCTCCTCTCTATCTAGCGATGTCGCGGAGATCGGCTGGCATCTGGGTTCGGTACTGATCCCGAACGTAGTAGCGGTCATCATGCTGGGCTTCCTAGCCATTATCTCGCGTCGTGGCATGCCCCCTTGATCCATAGATTGACACGGTCTAACCAGCTTTATAGGCTAGGTCGTGTTGCAAGTCGTATGTATAGCCCGCGGCTGTAGTCTCCCCGCCTCTTCGACGAGGGGCGCGGGTTTGTATTCGGCTTGATATGCCGTTTTATCCTGTCCATGTGGTGGTCGGTCTGGTTGGTCTGCCTGATTGTATTTTGATGACATTCGTTCAAGGACTTCATCATCGAATTGAGGCAACAACTTACGCCTCAGGTAACTTTTGACAGGTCTCTCTTGGCCGCATTCCTTAGCGGCCAGTACATTAGTCCACCTTTCGTTCAGCATGTCTTGCTCTTCTTTGAGCTGCTGCTGCTTCCACTTCAGGCTCCGAGCTGTAGCAATAAGCTGTCACTTGAAGCGTTCTTGGTCGAGGGGTTCCTCTGGGACAATGAAGTCCTCATCACCAAGGCTGACCTCCTCTTCGGATTCTGGCATGTAGTTGTTGTCCTCTGCGTCTTTGTTGTTCGCGCGTCCAGGGCTGTATTCACCTTCTTCCCGTTCGTCCTGTTCGGATGTGGGCTCGATAAGGTGTTCATTATCTTCGGCGCCATCCTAAGTCTCGTTGTCTCTAGTGCCGATATTACTATCCTTCTCTCGACGCGATCGGGAGCGACGCCGCTGACGTCGGTGCTTTGGTGGTTTATCGATGGGTCTATCCTCATCTGGGCTTGGGTTCTCCTCGTCATTCTTCGGAGTGTCCACCATGTATACATCGTATGTTGAGGTGGCCGTCCAACGACCCGTAACGGGTGGGACTTGGCTTGGTTCCAAGTCAGCATCGTCGTCCATGCCGTTGATGTCTTCGGACGCATAATATAGCATGTCGGTTAAGTCCTCGACAGTGGCTATCAAGTGGGTGGTGGATGGGGCGTAAAATTTCCCTCTCTCAGCCCCCAGTTCGAGCTGGGTGTAGTTCGGAGGTAAAGCCTCCGTGATGGCGGGAGACTGCATTAGACCCAATGCTTCATCTAAGAGCAGGAGCGGGACCGGAAACTGCGGGTCTGCCGCTCTGTGTTCGGCATGGAGCGCCCTAATTGGACTCGCTAAGCGCAGACCTCGGCAGTTCGGGACGGTTGCCCAAGGCCAGGTCTAAGCCTGCGTCTGGGTCTTCAGTAGGAAGTTCGGTAAGGGGAGGAAGTCAGGCGGGGCTTATGCTCCCGTCTTCGGACGATGGTGCCTGCCCCGAATCTAAGGCCGGGGTGGGTGTTGACCCCTGGACGGGATCTAACAGGGGATCCAAAAATTCTTCTTGGATGGGACACAGAGTGGCGGTCGAGGCCGCAAACCCATCAAAGACTAGATCTCCTCTGATATTAGCAATGTAATTCAGGTTTCCAAACCTGATCTGGTGGCCGTGGCGTAATTGTCGACCTGCTCAAGGCGGCCGACTGAGTTAGCTCGAAGCACAAAGCCACCGAACACAAAAACCTGCCCGGGAAGAAACATCTCCCCGGCTACTACGTCACCGTTGATGAAGAGGTGAGCCATTGATCCTTCTGTCGACGATACAGTGGGGCTCTCAATGAAAGCACCAATGTCGGTGTCAAAACCGGCTGATCTCGGGTAGGGGGGGGCCAAGCTGTGCGTCTGAGGATCAACAGTAACAATGGAGAAGGGACACAATGTTTACCCAAGTTTGGTCCCTCTTAATGGAGGTAAAACCCTACTCCTGCTTGATTATATTCGAGGGTATATGGGTTACAAGAGTTGATCTACCACGAGATCGATTTGGCTAACCCTAGATAGCTAGCCTAGCAATGTTGTCCTCCTGCCTCCGATCTACCCTCCGGTTTATATAGACACTGGAGGGGCTTAGGGTTGTACAAAGTCGATTTTACAGAAAGGAATAAGATATCCGGACACCTATACTTGCCATCCACGCATGTTAGAGTCCCTACCGGACACGAGAGATAGTCTTCTGTCTTGTGTCTTGACGGCCCACCAATCCGGCCCACATCAGTAGACCTGATGCCCGAGGACCCACTAATCCAGGACTCCCACAGTAGCCCCTGAACCAGTCTTCAATGATGATATGTTCGGTGTTCAGATTTTCTTTGGCATTGCAAGGCGTGTTCCTCCAAGAATACACATCGGCTTTCCTATATAAAAGAATTATATCCAGCTTTTCGCAATAAACAGAAACCTCAGCCACGAACACATGATATACAAAAAATGAGAATAGTGTCTCTTACTGACAACTTTTCTGGCGAAGCGTCAGACTTGACCTTTCGGTTTTTTGAACCGTTTTCACACCCCGCGTCCCATGTTTCGGGGTCACACCTCATTGGTACACCCCGTCAAAACAAAGATCATGCCCACTTAATACGGAATTGCGTATCAATTATATCTGGGTAATCCAACCGACTGCGGTGCATGCCCGCATCGGGAACAGACAAGGTTTTAAGGCTAGGGAGGCGGGCACTCGGTATTTATGGCTTATATAAATGGGTAGAGATTCATCTTTTCTATCCCACGCTTTCTTCCTTCCTCCCTATCTCCGAGCTCTAGCGCCCGAGCCTCGAAACCTCCCACCACCAGCAGCTTCTCCAGTCATGTCCAGATCCAACCTTCAACGCAAGTGGGCAGCCTCCTCCGTGAGGGAGAACGACATCAAGGAGCTCCAGGATGCGGAGTACCTGAGTGCAGAGATCGTGTACAGGATCCCTGCCAAGAAGCAGGTCATCCCCACCCCGGAGCCTAGCGAAAGGGTGGTATTCATCCCCCACTTCCTCCGCGGACTAGGATTTCCACTTCATCCTTTTGTCCGCGACCTCATGTTCTATTACAGGCTTGATTTCCATGATCTGGCCCCAAACTCATTCCTCCACATCTCGACGTTTATCGTCGTGTGCGAAGCGCTCCTCCGCATTCCCCCCCCACTTCAGCCTCTGGCTCAAAGTTTTTGATGTGAAGCCAAAGGTGGTGGACGGGGAGCACGCAGAGTGCGGAGGGGCGATGGTGAGCAAGCTTCCCAACATCACCTGGCCCAAAGGGGCTTTTGTGGAGATTGTGAAAATACGACAGCAGGAGTGGTTTCACATAACCAAACCCCGCAGCGCCAACTGGGCGGCTACTCCTTAATTTAGATCCGGACCCCAATGCGGCTAGCATCATGGATAAACAAGGGCTTGGACTGGGGTCAGCGGACGAGGTGACGATGCAGCAAAAGTGCATCAAAAACATCATAAATAGGGACACCGACCTTACTGATGTGGTCCAGGTGATGCTATTCTGCCGGATCCTTCCCTGCCAGCACCGGCCTCTCCACATGCGGGAGTTTAATCCGGAAGGGCCATGTACCCTGTAACTATTCTTCGGCACAACACATGAAGATATCTCGAGGTACTTTTCAAGACCCAGAAGCAGAAGTCGTGGCCGGAGACGACTAGCGACATCGGCCTCGACTGTGCCCACCCAGCCACTCCGGTAAGCTTTCAGTTTCCGAACACAACCTAGTCCGAAAATCACAGAGGTGTATTGAGACTCTCATGTTTGAAACAGGGCTGGACGAAGAAGGCGGAGCGGATTAAATGTCCGGCTCCGCTGCTCGAAAGCCCTGTTGATCCTCTGCTGACAAGGATGTTGGTTCCAGCACCGTACCAGGCACCGGAAAAGAAGACCAAGAAGAAGGGCAAGGAGGCCAAAGATGGCCCCCGCCAAAATGGTCCCTCGTATACTATGTTCGGGGAGTCTGAAGCCCTTTCCTCCCACGAGGGAGATGAAGATGAGAAGGAGGAGGAAGATAACAACTCTCCCCTAAGGGGAGGAGGAAGAAAAGGGCGGCCTCCGTAGACCCAAAAGCGGAGGCGTCCAAAAGGGGGAGCGTATCCCACATGGAAGACTCAGATTCAGATGCTGAAGTCATCCCCGAGTACCGCCCCAGGTCGAAGCCCCTGGCCGAATTAAGTTTCTCCAGATTCCTTACCTGCATCGGTGTTTGCAATTATCGTTTTTAACATGTTGTACTGTGTGTTTCAGTCCGGCCCGTGACCTCCCTCAAATATCATCTCCGGGGAATTCGCTGGAGCCAAGGATGGTGGATTGCGAGACACCTCCGCGAGCCTCCCCGCTTACTGCTCTAGATGACACCAAAGTCGTGTCCCGAAGGGCCCCTCCAGGTAATGAAGAGGTGCAGAAGGTCATCAAGTCGGTGCTAGAGGGTAATGCCTCGGCTGCTGAAGACATGGGGGAGGAGGAGGGGGGGGGGCGAACCCCCATGGAGACCGAGGACGGGGGGCATGACCAGTCCGGCCCCCAGCCGCACACTATTCTGGAAACCCATACGGTTCCGGAATCTAGTGAGTGACCCCCTTTGAAGGAGGGAGGCGTCGACTCCACCGGCGACATCCCTGAATCTGGAAGCGCCGGATAATTTGGCGGAAGTGCTTCGTCGTGCTTCCGTCGTGGAGGAGCACCGCACCCTTGTGGGTGTGGTGGCTGAGAAGGTTCAGTCTGCCAAAAGCGGGCTAAACGAAGCCTTTGCCAGCCTGTTAACGAGCTTTTAGGTATGTGATGTAATTTTCTAACCGATTTCAATAAAGAGATATACATGTGTGTAGATAGTAGCCCCTGAGACTCTGTCTGGTTTCGGAGAAGGGGGACAGAGGATCATATAGCGTTCGGGAGAGGTGACATTCTATTATACAACAGGCTTCCCTGCTGGTGGCGAGCACCCAGTACGCCGAAGTTTCCGAACTTACTCAGAAGCTGCGGCTGGCCGATGAAGAGGTTGTCCGCATCAATAAGCGGTTTGAGGAGACGCAAGGTATGCGTACATTGAGTATAAGTCTCCAAGTGTAGATATGTTGATCATTTGATGACGGACTAAGAAGTGTTTTAACTGCGCTCGCAGTCGGTGTCGATGAGGTCGAGTCCCTCAAACGCGCTCTTGCCGAAGCCAAGAAGGAGGCAGAGGCGAGCAAGGCGGCCGAAAGCTTAGAGGAGGAGAAGACCACCCGCCAACAACATGAGGCACGGGTGGGTGAGGTTGAAAAAGAGCTCAAGGATGCCATTGCTAGATGCGAGTCCTTGGAGCACACAAGCTCGGAATAGGCCTTCGAGCTCACCAAAGCCCAGGAGAGCCTAAAGGAAGCCCGGGCTAATGCCTAGGATGCCCTCCAGGAAATCCAGGAGGCGAGGCGTATTGTGGCTGGTAAGGCCTTTATTATGCAGAGTAGGTATACCAATAGAAGATATATTTTACTAACCCGAGTTCGGAGTCCTCCAGGCGCCTTTGCCGATCTACAAGGAAGCATTGCAAACGCCACCGCATTCTTCTAAGCCGAAACGGGCAACTCAACAGAAAAGCTGTTATGGTCGCAGTACCTAGCACCAGAGCTTCCAGTGTCCCTGAGCGACCAGATGAAGCAGTTGTCTGAGCTGCATGGGATGGCTGGTCTAGCCATGAAGGACGTGATAGTCCGTCTACGGCTGACCTAAGCCTTTCCCAGCAGCCACTTCGGGCTCGTGAAGAAGTTGGTGGAGGCGCTCCCTCGGATTGATGCCCTTAAGCGGTCATCCTGTATTGAGGGTGCTTGGATGGCCTTTGTCCGCGTGAAGGTTCAATGGGAGAAGATGAAAGCCACCAAGGTTGCCACCGAAGGGCCACCAGAGGGCAAGGAGAACCATCGGCCGGAGAGGTACTTCGACGAGGTCCTCGACGGAGCCCACATTGTAGAGGGCCAGTGTTCCAAGGACATAATGTTTGAGTAGTTGTGTCCGGTTTGTAAGGGCAATGTAATGAATGCGTAATGTATGATAAGTACAATTACGCTTTATTTTTAGTTTATCCTCCTATTAGCTGTTTATATGTCTGAAAGTTTACCAGTCGTCGGCTTCAGCCCCCACATATATGCTACAGGGGTGTTCGGGACCACATCATCGCACTTTATCCAACATCTTGGTCCAATGTAGGAGGCGTTTTGCGAAGTGAACCAGGCAATCATACTATACGGTTTTAGTACTTTCATTTTAGCCATAAGAGTCCATTAATGGTGCTAATTACATAGCCCTTCGTTGCATGATCGGCAATCCGGAGTGTGGTGCCTTTGCAACATGGTTGTTCAAAAATCTAGCCCCTCGTGTAACACGGTGTAAATCGCGAACGGCTCATAGTATAACACCAAGTTACCAAATAGCTGATCCGCTGTTGCTTATCATGACAGTCAGTTTTCGGCTTTCTCTACTGAGGTTCTTGACCAGACGAACCAGAAATACAATCGCATCAGTTCTCCCTTTACTACCTTAGCTGAACTTGCGGAACGTAAGGTGGAAAACATAGGAGCCGGGCAACCCAACGACAGACCAATGACATGATTCGGAGTAGATGCATATAATGCAATATCCGGGACACCGAAGAGTTCCCTATGGGAGTTCAGACTTTAGAATGAGGGCTGGAGACATCCCCTTGTATGAAGACCATGTCAAGCCACGTAAGCCTGTCGACCATAAGGGGGAGCGCAAATAACAAGGAGAAAATCCAAAGAAACCAACCAAGGGGGTGATAAGCATCAGTGCCCACCGTATCTTTATTGATATGTCGACTACAGGCAATGTTGTTCAATATGAGGGTCATGTTACATGCCTGGGGAAAAAAGGGAAAATATTTGACATAAGGGAAAGTCTATCACAGGGCCTAAAAAACATAGTTCGGGAAAGGAACTCCAATGATGCCTTGCCACACGTGTGCGCCTTTCCTCCTTAGTAGCGGGTCCTTTGAGAGGATCGTTTGATGGTTGGGATATGCTGGCCTTAAAGGGGTCTCCTGTGGCAACCATCTTGTAAGTAGGGCTCTTGATGAATCTGTGTTAAAAGGAAAAAGATATATGCGGTCCAATTATGGTCAAGCCGTGTAATGGACCTATTCTGCAGTGTGCCTCCAGCGTCGCCCAAGGTATTTTTAGTGCGTAGTTATGTATGCGCGGTACGTAAGCTGCGGCCTGATGGGGCGGTTGGCGGAGGCCGAACTGCTAATCAATGTCCGTATCCGTTGATTTATCACTGTTATGCGCAGACCGGACTCGTTTGGGTGCGTCGTTGGCTTTGTTGGCTAGCGAGTTGTTTGGCTTGGTAAGGCCGCTGTACACTTCGGCTGCGAGGGACGCAGTGTGCTCTTTGGTACAGAGTGAGCGCTCCATATTACCATTGACTGTAATAACGCCACGAGGTCTAGGAATTTTGAGCTTCAAGTAGGCATAGTGCGGAACTGCATTAAAGTGGGCGAAGGCAGTTTGTCCGAGCAGTGCATGGTAGCCACTTCGGAAAGGGACAATGTCAAAGATTAACTCCTTGTTGGGAAAGTTGTTTGGGGAGCCAAATACTACCTCCAGAGGGATTGAGCCCGTGCAACGGGCCACCACTCCTAGTATCACACCTTTACAGGTAGTGGTACTAGGCTTGATCCCTGATGGGTCAATCCCCATCTTTTGGACAGTATCTTGATAGATCAAGTTGAGACCGCTTCATCCATAAGTACTCTAGTGAGGTGGTATCCGTCGATGATTGGATCAAGGACCAGGGCGGCCGAACCCCCGTGACAGATACTAGTTGGGTGGTCCCTGCGATCGAAGGTGATCGGGCAGGCTGACCATGGGTTGAACTTGGAAGCGATAGGCTCTACGGCATAGACGCCCCTTAATGCGCGTTCTCGCTCCCTTTTAGGGATGTGAGTGACATATATCATATTCACTGTCCTCACCTCGGGGGGAAACTGCTTTTGACCCCCGGTGTTCGGCTGACGGGTCTCATCCTCGTCTTCGCTTGGAGGCCCTTTTCCCTTGTTTTCGATATTTAACTTACAGCCTGCTTGAAGACCCAATAGTCCCTGTTGGTATAATTTGCAGGTTTATCGAGTGTGCCATGAATCTGGCAGGGCCTCTCGAGGATTTTGTCTAAGCTGGATGGCCCATCTTTGCTACCTTAGAAAGGTTTCTTCCACTGACCGGACCTAGGACCGCGGAATCCGGCATTGACTGCCGTATCGTTTGCATTGTCGGTGCTATTGTTAGGACGTTTGTTTTTATTGCGGCGAGGTTTGCCATTGCCGTCCCGTACCTCGGAGGTGCCGGGGTCGCCTGAGCTGTTACTTCTATGAGCCAGCCAGCTATCATCGCCCGCATAGAAGTGAGTCATGAGTGTCATTAATGCTGCCATGGTCTTCGGCTTTTCCTGCCCAAGGTGTTGGGTGAGCCATTCGTCACGGATGTTGTGCTTAAAGGCCGCTAACGCTTCGTCGTCCAGACAATCTATGATCTGGTTCTTTTTAGTTAAGAACCGATTCCAAAGCTTGCGGGCTGATTCACCTGGCTGCTGAATTATGTGACTCAAGTCGTCAGCATCTGGTAGCCGGACATAAGTGTCATGGAAATTAGCCCTAAAGGCATCTTCCAAGTCTTCCAAGGTTCCAATGGAGATTTCTAGGAGGCTGTTTAGCCAGTGCCGTGCTGGCCCCTTCAGCTTCAGGGGAAGATATTTAATTGCGTGGAGATCATCTCCTCGAGCCATATGAATGTGGAGAAGGAATTCTTCAATCTAGATGGCCGGATCCGTCGTTCCATCGTATGGTTCGATGTTTACGGGTTTAAACCCTTCCGGAAACTGATATTCCATAACCTCATCGGTGAAGCATAGGGGGTGTGCGGCTCCTCTATATCTAGCGATGTCGTGGCGGAGATCGGCTGGCATCTGGGTTCGGTACTTATCCCGAACGTAGTAGCGGTCGTCACGTCGGGCTTCATAGCCATTATCTCGCGCCGAGGCACCCCCCCTTGATCCATAGATTGACCGGGTCTGACCAACTTTATAGGCTAGGTCGTCTAGGAAGTCGTATGTATAGCCCGCGGCTGTAGACACCCTGCCTCTTCGGCGAGGGGGTGCAGGTTGGTATTCGGCTTGATATGTCGTTTCATCCCATCCCTGTGGTGGTCAGTCTGGTTGGTATGCCTGATTGTATTTCGATGTCATTCGTTCAAGGACTTTGTCGTCAAATTGAGGTAACAGCTTACGCCTAGGGTAATTTTTGATAGGTCTCTCTTGGCTGCATTCCTCAGTGGCCAGTACCTTAGTCCACCTTTCGTTCAGTGTGTCTTGCTCTTCCTTGAGCTGCTGCTTCTTCCTCATCAGGCTCCAAGCTGTAGCAATAAGCTGTTGCTTGAAACATTCTTGGTCGAGGGGTTCCTCTGGGACAATGAAGTCCTCGTCACCAAGGCTAACCTCCTCTTCGGATTCCGGCATGTAGTTGCCCTCCTCCGCGTCTTCGTCGTCTGCGCGTCCAGGGTTGTATTCACCTTCTTCCTATTGATCCTTTTCGGATGTGGGCTCGATAAGGTGTTCATTATCTTTGGCGCCATCCGGAGTCTCGTTGTCTCTAGTGCCGATATTACTGTCCTTCTCTCCACACGATCGGGAGCGACGCTGCTGACGTCGGTGCTTTTGTGGTTTATTGACGGGCCTATCCTCATCTGGGCTTGGGTTCTCCTCGTCATTCTTTGGAGTGTCCAACATGTATACATCGTATGCAGAGGTGGCCGTCCAACGCCCCGTAAGGGTGGGACCTGGCTTGGTTCCGCATCGGCATCGTTGTCCATGCCGTCGATGTCTTCGGACGCATAATTTAGCATGTTGGTTAAGTCCTCGACAGTGGCTATCAAGTGGGTGGTGGGTGCCCCCAGTTCGAGCTGGGTGTAGTTCGAAGGTAAAGCCTCCATGATGGCGAGAGACTGCATTAGACCCAACACTTCATCTAAGAGCGGGAGCGGGACCGGAAACTGCGGGTCTGCCGCTCTGTGTTCGGCATGGAGCACCTGATCGGACTCGCTAAGCGCAGACCTTGGCAGTTCGGGATGGTTGCCCAGGTCGAAGCTTGCGTTTGGGTCTTTGGTAGGAAGTTTGACAAGGGGAGGAAGTCCGGCGGGGCTTATGCTCCCGTCTTCGGACGATGGTGCCTGCCCCGGATCTAAGGCCGGGGTGGGTGTTGACCCCTGTACGGGATCTGACAGGGGATCCGAAAATTCTTCTTGGATGGGACACAGAGTGGCGGTCGAGGCCGCAAACCCATCAAAGACTAGATCTCCTCTGATGTAAGCAACGTAATTCAGGTTTCCAAACCTAATCTGGTGGCCGGGGGCATAGCTGTCGACCTGCTCAAGGTGGCCGACTGAGTTGGCTCGAAGCACAGAGCCACCGAACACAAAAACTTGCTCGGGAAGAAAAATTTCCCCGGCCGCTGCGTCACCGTTGCCGAAGAGGTTATCCATTGATCCTTTTGTCGACGATACAAAGGAGCTCTCAATGAAGGCACGAATGTTGGTGGCAAAACCGGCAGATCTCGGGTAGGGGGGCCAAGCTGTGCGTTTGAGGATCAATAGTAACAATGGAGAAGGGACACAATGTTTACCCAGGTTCTGGCCCTCTTAATGGAGGTAAAATCCTACTCCTGCTTGATTATATTCGAGGGTATAGGGGTGACAAGAGTTGATCTACCACGAGATCGATTTGGCTAACCCTAGATAGCTATCCTAGCAATGTTGTCCTCCTGCCTCCGATCTACCCTCCTATTTATATAGACACCGGAGGGGCTTAGAGTTGTACAAAGTCAGTTTCACAGAAAGGAATAAGATATCCGGACACCTATACTTGCCTTCCACGCATGTGAGAGTCCCTACCGGACGGAGAGATAGTCTTCTGTCTTATGTCTTGACGGCCCACCAGTCCGGCCCACATCAGTAGACCTGATGCCCAAGGACCCCCTAATCCAGGACTCCCACACGGCCCACCTTGTGGTCCCCCCATGACTCCCCTGACCAAACTCTTCGGCCTATATATTCCCAAATATCCCCAAACCACCAGAAGCATCCACGAAAAGAATTTTCCACTGCTGCAACCTTCTGTACCCGTGAGATCCCATCTAGGGGCCTTTTCTGGCATTCTGCCGGAGGGGGATTTGATCATGGAGGGCTTATACATCGACTCTATTGCCCTTCCAATGAAGCGTGAGTAGTTTACCTCAGACCTACGGGTCCATAGCTAGTAGCTAGATGGCTTCTTCTCTCTCTTTGATTCTCAATACCATGTTCTCCTCGATGTTCTTGGGGATCTATCCGATGTAATCTTCTTTTGTGGTGTGTTTGTCGAGATCCGATGAATTGTGGATTTATGATCAGCTTATCTATGAATATTATTTGTATCTTCTCTGAATTCTTATATGCATGATTTGATATCTTTGTAATTCTCTTCGAACTATCGGTTTAGTTTGGCCAACTAGATTGGTTTTTATTGCAATGGGAGAAGTGCTTAGCTTTGGGTTCAATCTTGCGGTGTCCTTTCCCAGTGACTGCAGGGGCAGCAAGGCACGTATTGTATTGTTGCCATCGAGGATAAAAAGATGGGGTTTATATCATATTGCTTGAGTTTATCCCTCTACATCATGTCATCTTGCCTAATACATTACTCTATTCTTATGAATTTAATACTTTAGATGCATGCTGGATAGCGGTCGATGTGTGGAGTAATAGTAGTAGATGCAGAATTGTTTCGATCTACTTGTCGCGGACGTGATGCCTATATACATGATCATGCCTAGATATTCTCATAACTATGCACCTTTCTATCAATTGCTTGATAGTAATTGGTTCACCCACCGTAATACTTATGCTATCTTGAGAGAAGGCACTAGTGAAACCTATGGCCCATGGGTCTATTTTCCATCATATAAGTTTCCGATCTACTATTTTTCAATCTTTTACTTTGCAATCTATAAACCAAAAATGCCAAAAATATTTACTTTATCTTTTCTTTAGTTTCATCTTTCTCTATCAGATCTCACTTTTGCAAGTAACCATGAAGGGATTGACAACCCCTTTATCGCGTTGGGTGCAAGTTGTTTGATTGTTTGTGCAAGTCTTGGTGATTTGTGCATTGTCTCCTACTGGATTGATACCTTGGTTCTCTAACTGAGGGAAATACTTATCTCTACTTTGCTTCATCACCCTTTCCTGTTCAAGGGAAAAACCAAATGCAAGCTCAAGAAGTAGCAGTTATATAGTTAGTTGCCGCCAATCCTACATGGTAGTTGCCATCCAGATTGTAGAAAGAGAGTGAATATGCATGCCCTGTCAACAAGATGCACGACAACAATGTTCTACTTACCATGCTATGCTAGTGGTTTATGCCAGTCATGTGATAACATTGCCGTGTTTCCTTTTGTGGAAACAACAAAATGGAATTGGAATAATAATGCGTTCTCATTCATGCAGTGATTGAAAAATCGTTCTACAGTAGTGTGTGAAAATAGTCGCAGAAGGAGAAAATGAATCTTGAAGACGGGACTGATCCTTGGTTTTCCGAACAGCCACAAGCGCCCCCTTGGGATGCAATAGGGTACAATGAACTCATTTCAGCAGGACCATTGCCTCCACTACTAGAGTAGTACGCGGGCATTGGTACGGTGAAGAAAAAGTGACAGTTGACATGTTTGTGGAATTGGAAATGGCATTCTACTTATGTATTACAATGACATTGGTCACAGGTTCTTATGACACAACCAAGCACTAGGAATACCATGGCAAGTTGCAACACAAGGGCTATCGGTAGTAGAGATGCGAGAGACCAACTTTAAGTAGCACATATGGAAAATCAAGGTATTGTGAACCCCAAGAAATAATGCAAGCATGTTGATGTGGCAAAAAAATCATGCAAGGATGGCAGTCTTATGAGTATTTTGAAAGTACAGTACCATCATGCTGCACGTGGCAACATGTGGCAACCGGAGACCTGCCATCAACATCTTATACATATGAGGCATAAGAAAAATGACCATGCGCACAATGTATCAGAAAAGGAAACTAGAGAAAGACAAGGCAATTACGAGGTGTGACAAAAATGAAAAAATAGATGACATTGGCGTTTGTAGCTGATGCAAAACAAAAAAAATGATAGAACTGCACCTGCCAGCCTGGTCAACTATATTTGCCATCGATGGACAACTGCATTTGCCAATTAATGTATGACTGCCATTGCCATATGTGATTGCACGCAGTTGCCATGTTGGTTCAACTGTGGTTGCCATGACTGAACAACTGCAGTTGCCATGGCTATTCAACTACAGTTGCCATGTTTTAACAACTATAGTTGCCATGCCTGACCAACTACAGTTGGTCAATGCTTGTCGACTGTAGTTGCCTTGCATGGTGTACTATGTTTGCCATGATTTGAAACTTCCACATGATGGATGATGAAAAAAAAGAGATTTAACATGTTTGTATACATGAAAATATGGCATCCCATCTTATGATTTACGTTCACATATTCACAGGTTCTTATGGTACAACCACATCACCAGGATTCTTGTGGCAAGGTGCACCATTGCGGGCCATCAATAATGCAGATACATCACACCAACTTCAAGTAGCTGATGTCTAGTATGCAACTTTATTCTTGTAGACTCGTGTTGGGCCTCCAAGCGCAGAGTATTGTAGGACAGTAGCAATTTTCCCTCAAGTGGATGACCTAAGGTTTATCAATCCATGGGAGGCATAGGATGAAGATGGCCTCTCTCAAACAACCCTGCAACCAAATAACAAAGAGTCTCTTGTGTCCCCAACACACCCAATACAATGACAAATTGTATAGGTGCACTAGTTCGGCGAAGAGATGGTGATAAAAGTGAAATATGGATGGTAGAAATATATTTGTATAATATGAATAAATAAAAATAGCAAGGTAGCGAATGATAAGAGTGAGCACAAACGGTATTGCAATGCTTGAAAACAAGGCCTAGGGTCCGTACTTTCGCTACTGCAATCTCTCAACAATGCTAATCTAATTGGATCATATAACCATCCCTCAAAGTGCGATGAACAATCATTCCAAAGTTCTTATCTACCAGAGAATATAAGAAGAAATTGTTTGTAGGGTACGAAACCACCTTAAAGTTAATTCTTTCCATTCGATCTATTCAAGAGTTTGTACTAAAATAACACAAAGCTATTCTTTCCGTTTGATCTATCCAAGAGTTCGTACTAAAATAACACCATATGATAAGAATCAACCAACTCTAATGTCACCTACATACTCCAATGTCACCACAAGTATCCATGAGTTAATTATATGATACGCATCAAACAATTTCAGATTCATAATACTCGATCCAACACAAATAACCTCAAAGAGTGCCCCAAGATTTCTACCGGAAAAACAAGGACGAAAACGTGCATCAACCCCTGTGCATGGATTACCCCAATATCACCTAAGAATCCGTGAGTTGAGTGCCAAAACATATATCAAGTGAATCAATATGATACCCCATTGTCACCACGGGTATTCATAGCAAGATATACATCAAGTGTTCTCAAATCCTTTAAAGTATTCAATCCGTTAAAACAAAATCTCAAAGGGAAAACTCAATTCATCACAAGATAGAGAGGGGAAAACACCATATGATCTAACTATATTAACCATGGCCACGATACATCAAGATCGTGACATCTCAAGAACACAAGAGGGAGAGATTAAACACATAGCTACTAGTACGAACTTTCAGCCCCGAGGGTGGACTACTCCCTCCTCATCATGGTGGCCGCCAGGATGATGAAGATGGCTATCAGTGATTTACGTGGATACAAAGGCTTGGGTGCCGAAATGGGGTGTAGATTGATTTTTGTGGATACAGAGGCTTGCGGCAGCAGAACTTCTGATCTAGGGTTACTCCGAGGGTTTTTGGAACATTTGACAATTTATAGGGCAAAGAGGCGGTGCGGGAGGCCACCAAGGTGGGCACAACCCACCAAGGCACGCCAGGGCCTCCAGGCGCGCCCAGGTGGGTTGTGCCCTCCTCTGGTACTTCTCTGGCCCATCCTGGGTGTTCTGGTCCATAAAAATTCTCCAAAAAGTCTTGCTGTGTTTGGACTCCGTTCGATATTGATTTCTTGCGAAGTAAAAAGCAAGAAAAAACAGCAACTAGCACTGGGCACTATGTCAATAGGTTAGTCCCAAAAATGATATAAAGTTGCTATAAAATGATTATAAAACATCCAAGAATGATAATGTAACAACATGGAACAATCAAAAACTATAGATACATTGGAGACGTATCAGCATCCCCAAGCTTAATTCCTGCTCGTCCCCGAGTAGGTAAATAATAAAAATAGAATTTTTGATATGGAATGCTAGCTATCATTTTCATCACATTTTTTTCTTTTGTAGCATGGACATATGGACTTTTATATGGTTCAAAGCAATAGTCTAATAATTATTTTGCGCGTAATAAGGAGGCACTTCCTTGCTGCGGCCGTGGACCCAACTGTTAGCCTCTCCATGTACAGTCCATGTCCGATGGAAGCGGTTCCTTGACCACGTTGACCACACCGCGCCGAGAGCACCAGGGCGGTGGACGATGGCGAGACCTAGGAAGGGAACGACATGGAGGCAAGGAAGACGCGGCAGTTGTTTCCCACGCGGAGGGGAGTACGACTGTACGAGGGTTTACTGGTTCGTCTGCCGTCACCATAGAATAACAACAGGTGTGGGTGAGTAGAGGGATGGATAGGCCAGAGATGGGAGTACGGTGGGGCGGTGAGGCCTACGCGGTAGCACAGCCGACCGCGGGGAGGCGGGAACAGGCAGTCCCGCCGGCGCTTGTTTGAGCGGCTGGAGCAGGAAGAGCAGAGATTGAAGAAGCACGACGGCCATTGGATGGACATCCAATAGTCACCGCTTAAAGGCCAACCTTTTTAGGAAAGCCTCAAATCTGTGGAAAACAGCATACAACCCATCTGCCATTATTTCTAATAATTTACAGCCCATTTGCTAATTCCTAAGGTTTTTTTAGCACATATTCTTTTTGTTAGCATTACAGCCCATATTGTGGCCACGGTTAAAAAATTATACAAATTTTTGCATATTTCGGTGCGCTCCGAACTGTTTTTAATCCCGAAATTTCGACTCAGATTCAAAGTGATTTTAAAAATAAATGTATATCAACATAAAATCCAACAAATTCTCCACGCATAAAAATTAATCTAATTTAAAATCTTGAAATAAAAAAAAGATATTTGAAACTAATTGCCGATTTGATGTGTTTTAAAAATGTACAGCCCGTTTCTCATTACTGATGGGCCATTTTCTCAGCTAGCCGAATGAAAGCTCTCCTCGTCTTGAAAGATTTGCAGCCCAATAGGCCTGACAAAGCCACATACTTGGCAAATCACAAAAAAACTGGGCTGTGGTCGTGGACCCAGCTGTCATCCTCTCCACGTACAGTACTCTTCCGATGGAAGTCGTTCCTTGACCACGTTGACCACGCCGCATGGAGAGCACCACGGCGGTGGACGACGGCGAGGCCTAGGAAGGGAAGGACATGGAGCCGGGGAAGACGCAGCAGTGGAAGCCCACACAGAGAGGAGTATGAGGGTTCACTGGTTCGGCTGCGGTGTGAGGCTGCCGTCGCCGCAGGCTGGCAGCATGGTGGGAATAGTAGAGGCGGTGAGGCCTCCGCGGCAGCCACAACCGCCACGGGAGGCAGGAGCAGCAAGCACGACCAAGCGCTGCTTTGGGCGGCCGGAGCAAGAAGACCAGAGGTTGAAGAAGCACTACGGCCGTTGGATGGACATCGACGGTCCTTTGGAGCTAGAATCGTTCATATTGACTAAGTTGACAAAGCCCTTCGTCCCGTCAACTTAGTAGGCCCTAAGTCAGCCTCCCACCAAGGTGGGGTCCCAGCTAGCTGGGGAGTATTCATTTTTGTGCGTAATAAGGAGGCACTTCCGGTGGGTCCGAGCCGACAATGGGGAGCGTTTTTGAAAACGGTGGCCCGTCCGTGGGTCCTGTGAGTCGGGGAAACGTTTCTTTCGCAAAATACTGGTGGATCGTCCGGTGGGTCCCTACTGTCAGGTGGAGGAATAATTATTTTCCGTGTAATAAGGAGGCACTTCCTTGCGGCTGCCGTGGACCCAGCTGTCAGCCTCTCCACGTACAGTACTCTTCCGATGGAATTCAGCCGTTGACCACATTGACCACGCCGCGCCGAGAGCACCACGGCGGTGGACGACGGCGAGGCCTAGGAAGGGGACGACACGGAGCCGGGGAAGACGCGGCAGTGGATGCCCATGCGTAGAGGAGTATGAGGGTTCACTCGTTCGGCTGCGGTGTGAGGCTTCCGTCGCCGCAGAATAACAGGGGGTGTGGGTGAGTGGAGGGATGGCCTGGACATCGGCGGGAGTAGTAGGGGGCGGTGAGGCCTCCGCGGCATCACAGCCAGCCACGAGAGGCAGGAGCAGGCGACATGATCGGCGCTGCTTTGGGCGGCTGGAGCAAGAAGACCAGAGGTTGAAGAAGCACGATGGCCATTGGATGGACATCGTATGGTCACTGCAGCTAGAATCGTTCATATTGACTAAATTGACAAAGCCCTCCGTCCTCGTCAACTTAGTGGGCCCATAAGTCAGCCTCCCACCGAGGTGGGTCCCAGCTAGCAGGGGTAGTATTCATTTTTTCTGCATAATAAGGAGGCACTTCCGGTGGGTCCGAGCTGATAGCGGGGGGGGGGGGGGGACATTTTTTTCGAAATACGGTGGTCTGTCAGGTGGGTCCCAGCAGTCAGGGGGCAAACATTTTTTTCGTAAAATACGGTGGCTCGTCTAGTGCGTCCCTATTGTTAGTTGGAGGAATCATTATTTTCCGCGTAATAAGGAGGCACTTACTTGCTGCGGCCGTGGACTCAGCGGAGACTCTCCACGTAGAGTATACTTCCGATGGAAGTCGTTCCTTTACCACGTTGACCACACCCTGTTCCGTTGCATGCATGCATCCATGGGCGTGGTGCGTCCCCACTGTCAGCCTCTCACGTACAGTCATCTTCCGATGACTCTCGGTTGTTGACCATGTTGACCACACCGTGCCGAGCGCACCCAGACTGGAACGACCCGGAGATGGGGAAGACGGGGCAGTGGAGTCGCAGATGGAGAGGAGTGGTAAACTTCACTGGTTCGGGTGCGCGGTGCCGCCCACGGGAGAGCAAGAACAGAGGTTGAAGAAGGAGCACGACTGTTGGATTAACATAGAACGGTTCAGCGGCTAGAATCATTTGTTGATTAAGTTGACAAAGCCGTGCGTGCACGTCCGCTTAGTAGGCCCACAAGAGAGTCACCAAATCTGATGGGTCCCAGCTGTCAACGGGATGAATAATTTTTTCGCAAAAAAGGAGGCACTTCCTTCCGTGCGAAGATGCAGCCGGTGGGTCCCAGCTGTCAGGTGGAGGAAACATTTTTTTCAGCTTAATAAGGAGGAACTTTCCTTGCGTGCGACCATGGACCTTGTGGGTCCTAGCCGTTAGGCTCTCCACGTACAGTCCTCTTCCGATGACTCTCTTTTTTTATCACACCGCACCGAGCGCAGCAAGGTGGTGGACGACGGTGAGGCCCCGGATGAGAACGACTCGGTGATGGGAAAACCCGGCAGTGGAGTCGCAGATTGAGAGGAGGAGAAGGGTTATAACTGGTTCTGTTGCGGCGTGGGGCTGTAGTCTGTGGAGAATAACAGGAGGTGTCGAGGGGTGGAGGGATAGCCTGGCCGGCGGTGGGGTAGCGCTTCGCAGCGATGCGTCCTAAGCAGAGCCGCTAGCCACCGGAGGCCGGACCAGGCGGTCCCGGCGACACCGGAGGAAGAAGACGAGAGATTGAAGGTGCATGCCGGCCATTGGATATAAATCCAATGGCTGTCGATGACACAATGATTTGTTGACCAAGTTGACAATGCCCTGCGTAGGCTTCGACCTATTGGCCCACATGTCAGCCTGCAAAAATGTGGCAAATATTTAACCCATGTTTTCTAGAATGTACAGTCCATTTGCTGGGTTGGGTCAACAAATAATTTCGCATCAATCAGGCCCATATATATTTTCTAAGAAATCCCGGCCCATTTGCACTTCCTTGAAATACACGTATTAGGTGGGCTCGTTATATATATATATATATATATATATATATATATATATATAATGTTATGTTAGAAGGAGCAATTAATATAAAAGAATAAACCGGAGAGGCACATTATATATATATAATTAACAAATTAGCGAGTTATTGCTCAAAATAAAAATGAGCTCATTATTATTAAATTGGTCCTTAAAATCTTCGCAAGCTTTTGTACGCAATCACCAGGATTTTCCTTGCGTGTGAGTCAAAAACAACCAGGATTTTCCTTGCCAACTTCCGGTAAACATTTACTTTTATAAGTTAATAACACGTGGGATGTTTTTGTAATGTATATATAAGTCTCTATAAAATATACGATAATAGTAATAATATAAATATATATAATGTGGTTAGAAGGGAAAACATAAATTGGACACAACATTACTTTTATGAGTGACCTGCGTTTTATACCCCACAGTAGGCATACTAACAAGTTCACACACAAATACAACAGAAAAGGTAAACATTCGTATGAAACTCAGGTTCATAGGAAACATTCATATTCATAGCCAACATTCACTATCAACATGTCAAAAGATTCATATATACACAAGCTCAGCATATCTATGCATCCAAATGATTGATAGATCACATGACAATATTCATACATAATTCACAAAAAGATTCAGATATACACATGTTCAGTATGTTTATGCATCCAAATGATTGAGATCACAGCCAATATGATCCATGGACGAACTTTAATTACCTAAGTGCAGATTGGTAAATGGTGTTCAATCGGAGGTACTTCTTGCTAAAATTAGTTCTTGTACGAGTAAACTTTCGAGTACATAAGAGGCAACACAAACAATCGAACTTTGCTTGTAGGTTTATCCTCAAATAGTGGCCTCGTCTTTGAGGAGGTTTGAGCAACTTGGCCACTACTTTCATCCAACTAGTTTACTGGCTCATCTTGGTCCTGTATCTCGCCAAAATTCTACATTGCAGACGAGAAAGGAGGTGGTTGAGAAAATGAACCACCCAAATTTTTTGTGCAGTTCAACTGAAATGGAGCATCCTTGGCGTGCTGACTGATTAAGTGCCAGATGAATATACGCGTCAACCAACTTGTTTGGAATCTTTAGACTCCATGCCAAATAGTTCCCTACCATATGTGCCGATAACCAAAAGGCACAAGTTGGGACCAAAGAGGCGTTTTTTTGGGCTATGCACCAAGCAATATTTTTGGTGTTCACTCTCCTAATACTTGGAGTTTGACAATTGGTTGATGCCGGTTGATACTCGAATGAATATAGGCACTTCTTCTTGTCAACATCGATGCTTGTCTGAGTGAACTTTAGAGTACATAGCAGCAGCATAAGTACCTGTCCATCTGATCATTTTTTGCAGTTCTACTGAAATCACCCGATGTAATGATTTGCCTGCGAGTTCAGGCTCCAGATTACTCCTTTATGTAATCGGCAAAAAGTAGCACAATACAAAATTACCAATACATATGACAGGCACAATAATCAGGATGAAGAACAGTACCAACCTGTGTGAGGTACCATATCAATTACTATTTCCTTTGACAGGAAGCCGAGATAAGCCAAGCAATTGACAGCAAAGGAAGAAAGCAAGTGGAGATTAGCGACTGATAGGTAAGGACGGAAGCTGTGGAGGCAATGAAGCACCCAAAGTATTTGTGCAGTTCCACCAAATTCGAGCATCCTTGTTGGCACATATATTGAGAGAGTGAGATTACTGTAATAGTGGGACTAGTTGATGAAACATACACTAACAAATAGAAGCACCCTCATTATCTTAATGGGTAAAGTTAGCAACATACTAGTCTTGCTTAAAGAGAGGTATTAGTTTATTTAATCAATGCCAATTAGCTCAACACTCAAAGCATTGCCATTTACCATAGGTTGCAAAACTTTAACGTGCAAAGATAAAGGAGTTTCTCATGACAGTAGCACGATACAGATAGAGATGACAACAAACTAATATGGATGAAGGCCTTAGGCCCGTACCAACCTGAGAAAAAAAGCTTATTCGTGTAGTCCCATAAGAGATGATAAAGCACTCACTGGAATCACACAATAGTATATATTTTTGTGCACTTCAAATGTATGGTTAAAATCACTCTTGTTTACCAGTGCTGAGATTATATCGAAAGATTATCAAGAACTTCCAGCAGAGTTAAAGCACTGGCTGGGATACAGTTCATTGTATTGCCTTGTGTAGTTCCACTAAAATGTATGATTGGCACAACATGATCCCTGTTTGCACAAGTAGGAACAAGGTGAAACCTTCATTAGCTTAGTGAGAAAGGATAGGAAGACATTAGCATATTACTCAAAAAGTAGCATCAAATTCATGATGGACAATACGCAAAACATTGCCTCATTGAACCAATGACAATAAATTGACATGCAAAACAATAGCACTATTATGTCATGACACTAATAATATTCCCTCCCTGCTCCACCACATGATTCACCTCCATAGGCAAACATACACACACACATGATTCATCATAGGGTCCTACTAAAGATTTGTTTAACTCCAACAGGAAAATTAGGCAGTAATAAATTAGTGGTACTTAAGTACTCCTAATTAATTAAGTGAGACAGCAGAAGTGGAAGGGCTCCCTGGAGGATCGTCTCACATGTAAGGTAGTCGTTGCCGGAGCCCTTGAATGGCCTCGACTGAGGCCTCTGGCTTCAGCAAGATCGCCTTGGCACTGTTTATTATTCTTCTTCTTCTTCCTCTTCATGCGCCGTTTCTCTTTCTCCTCGCCAGTTGGTGAAACCAAGTACATGATTGGCCTTCTAATTCAGAATTGGTTTTGTTAGTGAGGGAGTACAAGTGTACTAGTAAAAAATAGCATTATTTTCTCATGGCAGTCAGAAAATAGAGATGAACACATGCATTAAATATCATTCTTACCTAAAGGAAGGTTATGGCGCCAATATGGATGATGAGGATTGGAACACGGATCTCCCTTTGTGTAGTTCCATCAAAATGAACCAACTGTTCCATTCTGACATTCCAGTTAAACAGCACAAAAGTCACTTCTTTTAAGAAGAGTTTTGTGCAGTGCACCAAAAGGTCTACAACAACCGGTGAATTGGATATCCTGTTTGCACAAAAAGTCTACAGAGGAAAGCAAATCGAGTCTCAAACAATTACATGCAAAAACATTTGGCTAAACTTGACATGGCTTATAACAGTGGCATGGCCTCATTTTTACCAGGGACATTAGATTAAGAACAACTAAGGATGCATTCGGTTCACAGGTTTTGTTGGGGATATTACCACTAGGTATAAACCGGCGAGCTTGGGCGGTTTAACTCCGCTAATAGTGTAATCATGTAAAGGCCCAAGGCACATGGTTGGCTTAGACCTTGTAGCCGTAAACCGGCACGATGTGTAACTTGTACTATAAGTTAGGAATAGAGAGATACCAACCGGGATCACAGTATGAACGGTTGGGACTCTACTAAACCGGACAGGCGTCACCCGTGTATATAAGGGGACGGCCCGGCGGCGGTTCAAAGACAGACAACAACATCTCGAGCCTAGGAGAAGCTTATTTGCTCCCTAGCCATCGAGATTACATCAATTCCATCACAACTAGACGTAGGCTTTTACCTTCATCGAAGGGGCCGAACTAGTATAAAACCTCGTGTCTTTGTGTCCGCTTTAACCCCTGCAAGTAAACCCGTTGCGATGGCTCCACGACTAAGTCCTCGTACTAGGACATCTGCCGTGACAAATCCACGACAGTTGGCGCCCACCGTGGGGCTATCGCGCGATAGTTTGACGATCTTGGAGGGCAAGCTCAAAGGACTCGAAGGCTACGTTGTGGGCCGGATGACCAAGAGTCGTCGCGGCGGATCTACATCGGCGATCTGGATGGGGTCGAGGCGATTCAATCGAGTATGGATACCGGGTCCCCTTGGCGGCATACACGTCTTCATCGGCAAGATCGGAGGGCTGGCGGACACTGCACCGACCTCGTCGAGAGCGGCTCAGCGCGACCAGCCCGGGCTAAACGGCGGTGAAGCATGTCTTCGTTGGAGTTACCCATGGAAGGAATGTGATACCGATTCGAGAATCGGTGGCGAGACCGTCGTTTATTCGGCGATGAATCCTCGGCGGGAGAGCGAGTCATTGTATCAGTGCAGGATGGTATGATCGAGGCTGTTCGGCGGTGACGATATTCCGGACCCCCAAGCCAGCTGAACGGATTGGCATATTCATGGCGATACGCGAGCGCAACCCTTTCGTCGACCGCAGCAGCGATACTTTCCGGTTCAGCAGCGGCGCGGCAGGAGGCCCGGAGCGTCCGCCGGTTCAAGTTTTGTCGAATCTGTTTGATGCAGCGGCGGCTCATGGCGGAGGATAATCCGGCGATCGAGGCTCATAATGCGAGATTGCAAAGGTGAGAGAGCGAATCCGCGAGCTAAAAGCGGATCTAGCGGCGAAGAAGGAGCGCATAGCCTCGGGCGGGCGCTTTAGATGCATAGCTTCTGAACTCATGCTCGACGAGCGCGTCGCAGAGGTGTTAAAGCGGAAATACGATCGCGCTTTGCCATCCGGTTGACCCTAGAAACCTCTTTCGGACACGGGCGGACCCGGCAACCCGCCCGGCCAGGAGGTAAACCGGATCGAAGCGCCCGGGAAGGGGCGGCGGTCCAGCCACGCCAGATGGAGCCCCGCAGAGAATACGGTGATGCCTCCGCCGATACAAACGCCTCCGGGGCATTACTCTAACCCTATGGACAACCTTGTTGCGGCCGCAGCACGATTGGAGGCAATCCCAGTTGAAGGAGATTCCCCACAAGCAATTGAGACACGCCGGGTTAAGGAGCTTCTCGGACTGCACTAACCCGGCGGAAGCATATTCATATAGCGCGGCCGGATTCACTCTACACCCGTCAAGCCGAACTCTGATGGCGCATGGATGAACCGGCCCTATCAAGTAGCGCGGGACCGAGAAGCGGCCGAGGCAACAACCGATAGGGCGGCGCTTCGTAATGCTCGGGAGGTAGTAGATCGGGCCCGGCTCGCATGAGGAGGCGAGTTAGCGGCACCGAGGTGATGTGGTTCAGCACACGCCGGTTCGCCCTACCTCCTTCGCGGGACCGGAGTTTCCTCCGCTTTGGGAGTGCCTGTTTAACCCGCTGCGCAATGTGCGTTGCCTAAAGTTTTAAAGGCCCGTAAGGTGCGAATTACACTGCCGATCTATCCCCTGAGGCGTGGGTTGAGAGTTATGAGATGGCCATGGAGATGCTTGATGTTGATGAAGCGGCATGTGCAAAATACTTCACCATGATGATGGAGGGTACAGCCCGTACTTGGTTGAAAAGCCTGCCGCCCAATTCGATCAGTTCATGGGGTCAGTTACGGGCCCAGTTTATCCAGAATTTCAAAGATACATGTAAACAGCCGAAGTCCATAGTGGACTTGGCGGCTTGCGTTCAGGAAGAAGGGGAGTCCACAACCCGCTGGGTACGCCGTGTGTCTGAGATTTTACACTCCTCTGACCGGATCAACGCTGACTCGGCGATCATCACGCTAGAAAGCAAGCGCGGTTTGAACCTCTGGCTGAAGCTGGGGCGTATGAAGCGGTTACGCAGCGATACTGAGAACCCTCATGACTGCTTTGGTAAAATATGCCGATTCGAGGCGGTACCAAGGATCTGAGATAGATGAAGGCGAAGCGAGGAAGGGAAGAAGAATGGCAACTCAAGCAGCGACATGTCAAACCGGCAGGTCATGGAAGCGGGCAAGCGCAAAGGCTGATGATTTTGTAGCTAACACTAGTGCCGGGACAGAGGCCATGGCGTGAAACCAGCGAATCGGGGTCCAAATACAGGTGCAGACCGTTTAAATTACTTCTGAATCAGCCTGTCCCAAACACGGACGAAAAGAAAACCCATCGAATCATCTTTGGAAGGACTGTTCTATTATGCAAGCGTTCAAAACTCGATGCTTTCGATATGATCAAGGATCGGTGGCGGTTCAGTTCCGTTTTCATGGGCGGGTCAAGGCGGAGCTTCGGTTGAGGGCACAACGAGCAATTTCAACAACGGAACAATCAAGGTAGCCAGCAGCAGCAGCAGATCGAGCTATCGAGCCAGCCAAAGCAGTTGAGCGGCGGGCAATATCATGTTTTCGACGGTTTTTGGACAAGCGGGATAGAAAGCTTCAAAAGCAGGCGATAAATTCTGTTGAACGGTGTGCCACGGTATCTCGTTGGTCGAACAGCCGATCACATGGAAGCGAGAGGACCATCCCCGGGTTGATAATCCGGGTCGGTGGCTTTGGTGGTGGACCCCCAAGTTGGGGCTATAAGTTTACTAAGGTACTTATGGATGGAGGAAGCAGCATCAATATATTGTATTATGACACTTTCCGTCGCATGGGTCTCACAGATAAGGATCTCAGACCGTCCAACACGGTGTTCCATGGTGTAGTGCCAGGTAAATCTGCGTATCCCATTGGCAAGATAGCCTTGGATGTGGCCTTTGGAGACGAACATGATTCCCGGTCTGAAAAGCTAACCTTTGAAGTGGTGAAGATTCAGAGCCCATATCATGCCCTGTTTGGGCGGCCGGCTTATGCCAAGTTCATGGCGCGACCTTGTTATATCTACTTGCAGCTTAAAATGCCGGGTTACAAAGGAACAATAACGGTGCATGGAAGTCGCCGAGTCGCTTTGGAATGTGAGGAAGGAGATGCAGACTTCTGTGAAGCGATGCGTGCTACGGAGGAGTTGAAATTCTATAAGGATAATGTTGATCCGGCGGACATGACCCCTCTGAAGAAGCCTACTACGGAGCATGACTCAGATCTGAAATTTAAATCGGCGGCTGAAACCAAGCTTGTTGACTTTGTGCAGGCGATTCGTCTAAGCAATTCACCATCGGTGCCAACTGGATCCCAAATAGGAAGCGCTCATCGAGTTCATCCGTGAGAACCGGGACATTTTGCATGGAAGCCTTACGACATGCGGGTGTACCGAGGAACTCGTGAGCACACACTTAATGTGGATCCTAAGTATAAACGGTGAAACAGTTCCTCCGCCGGTTTAATGAGGAAAGCGCAAGGCCATCGGAGAAAAAGTAGCGGGCTTACGGCGGTGGCTTTATCATCGAGTGTTTCATCGAGTGGCTCGCTAATCCGGTGCTAGTCCTTAAGAAAAGCGGCACTGGCGTATGTGTGTGGACTACAGATCTTAACAAAGCTTGTCCGTGGATCCGTTTGCTCTCCCGCATTGATCAGATTATCGATGCCACGGCGGGATGTGGCGTTTAAGTTTCTTGGGCCGCGTACTCGGATATCATCAAATCAAGATGGCGATTAAGGACCAGGAGAAAGCGGCGTTTATAACTCCCTTTGGAGCCTACGCTATGTATCTATGCCTTTTGGGCTCAAGGCGCCCAAGCCACGTATCGGCGGTGTGTGCGAAATTGTTTGCATACAGTTGGCGCAATGTACATGCCTATGTGGATGACATTGTGGTAAAATCAAAACGAAGGAGAGGCGGTGGGCGATTTGAAGAGACCTTCGACAACTGCGTATTTATAAGATGATGCTTAATCCGGCCAAATGTGTTTTGGTGTCGGTGGCAAGCTATTGGGGTTCTGGTATCCAACGAGAGGATCGAAGCCAACCGGAGAAAATTAAAGCGATCACCTCCTTGGCTAAACCAAAGTGTATCAACGGCGTTCAACGCTTGGCAGGCGGATTGCGGCCACGAGCGATTTATCGGCCGACTTGGAGAAGGCTATTCCTTTATACCGAATCTTTGAGGAAAACGGTCGGTTTATGCAGGAGTCAGCTGCGGACGAAGCTTCGAGGACCTAAAGCGGCAATTGGCCAATCCGCGATCCTTGCGGCGCCGGTTGACAACGAACCGTTGTTTTATATGTGGCAGCCAATGCGCGGCGGTGGCGTGGCTATTGTGGTCGGCGTAAGGAGGCGGGAAAGGAATATCGGTTCAACGGCGGTTTATTATATCGATGAGGTACTTATTGAATCCAAGCAGAGGTATCCGCATTGGCGAAGTTAGTCTATGGTGTTTTTATGGCCGGCGGAAGCTGAAACAATATTTCCAAGGGCATCCTATTACGATGGTTAGTTCAGCTCCCTTGGGTGATATCATACAAAACCGGGCGGCGGCGGATTGCAAAATGGGCCATCGAGCTTGGGCGCGCGGGCTCAAATATATACCACGCGCGGCGGTGAAATCCTGGCGCTTGTTGACTTCATTAATGATTGGGCCGGAGTTGCAAGCTCGGAGGAGAAGCGGATCATACATCTTGGACTATCCACTTGATGGGTCGAGCAATTGGAAAACTCGGGGCTGGAGTTGTGTTAACTTCCCACGAGGTGATAAGTTTTATTCGTTCTCCGTCTAATGTTCCTTGTACTAATAATGCAGCTAGTCTGACTTTACTCCATGGTCTCCGGATGGCTAAGGAAATGAACTTGAGCGGGTCAAGTGTTTTGGTGACTTCGGACCTGGTGGCGCAGCAAGTATCGGCACTTGGGATTCTAAGGACCCCCTCATGGCTGCCCTATCGGCGAGAGGTGGATAATATTGCGGGGTGCTTCAAGGGATATCAAGTAGATCATGTGGATCGCGGAAGAGCGAAGCGGCGGGCGCTTTAAGCGGCTGGGTTCTCGGCGTAAACGGTTCCCCTAATGTTTTCCTCGACATCTTGCACAAACCGTCGGTTCGGCTCCCTGGTGAAGCGGTTGGCAATTCGACCGGAGGCCCAGTTGGTGGCAGCATTACATGATATTCGGATTGGGCGGTGCCTTATCTTGCATATATGACTCGAGAGAATTGCGGATGATGAGATTACGGCGAGCGGTAACCGGCGTTCCAAGTCCATAGCGATTATCAATGGTGAGTTGCATCATCGCGGCGTTTGGGGCATTTCAACGCTGTGTTTCCCACGAGGAAGGTGGCGAAATTTTAAGAGAAATCACGAAGGGATTGCGGGCACCATGCAGTTCAAAGTCCTTGGTGGCGGCGTTCCGTCACAGGTTCTCTTGGTTAACGGCTCATCTTGATGCGGAGGATTTGGTCAAGCTCTTGTGATGGGTGTCGAGAAATTCTCGAGCGTGCCCATATCTGCACGGGAGTTGAGGATGATCCGATAACATGGCTGTTTGCGACATGGGGGCTGGATATGGTCAGACCTTTTAAGAGATCCAAAGATAAGAAGACCCATCTGTTGGTGGCGGTGGACAAGTTCACCAAGTGGATTGAAGCGGAGACTGTCAGTAAGTGTGATGCGGCAACAGCGGTGCAGTTTATCAAGAAGGTGATTTTCCGGTTTGGCTTTCCACACAGTATCATCACTGACAATGGCACCAATCTGTCCAAGGGAGCTATGAAAGAGTTTTGTGACGCGAGCATATCCGGCAGCGTATCGTCGATGGCGCACCCCAATCAGCAGGCGGCGAGGCGTGCTAATCGGGAAATATTGCGAGGCATCAAACGCGACTTCGGTCCCATTACAAAGGGCGCCCGGTGCTGGGTTGAAGAGCTCCCATCGGTGCTATGGAGTATCAATACTACGCCAAACCGGTCTCTGGTTACCGCCCTTTTCATGGTTTATGGGCGAGCGATTCTCCCCAGCGATATTCGCACGACTTCGCCCGTGTAGCGGCTTATGTTGAAGCGGACAATGAAGCGGCACGACGGGGCGCTTTGGATCTGCTGGATGAGGGCGTGATGTAGCAGCCGCTCGATCAGCGATTTACCGGCAAGACCTTCGTCGTTATCACAGCCGCCGGGTTAAAACGAGCTTTTCGGGAAGGCGATTTGGTGCTTCGTCTCATCAAGATCGAACGGACATGCACAAGCTATCCCCACCTTGGGAAGGGCCCTTTGTGGTCGACAGAATCGCATAACGGCTCCTATTATCGGTTGATATTCGAGAGCATAAAGACTCACGTCGTCGGAGGAGGAGACCAACGGGCCGTGGAATATAGCTCATCTTGACCTTATTACACATGAGTCATCGGCTCGGTTTATGTACATAGCATAACAATGTATATATTATCTTTTGATATAATAAAAATCAGGGCCTCGGCCAAGCGGGGTCTCTGTCTTTCTTTTCATGCGTGGTTACAGGCGTTTCTGTTTTCAAAGCGACCTCGGTTTACCCTTGACAATTATATTTATCACTTGGGGGCTTGGTGGTATCCGAACGATTGCTACACCTCTTGATAGGCGAAAGCCACTAGATCATTGGGGACACGGTCATGTACAGAACCGGTCACGCCTCTTGGTCGACCACTAGGGCCGGCGCCACTTGAGGGCTTGGTCGAACCCGAACCAATGTCACGCCACTTGGCGGCGTACTCGCCACGAGTCTTTGGGGACTGGCTGACTAGCACCATCGCTACACCTTTGGGGGCTTGGTAGCATCGACCATGGTAATGCCATCGACCAGCTCCAAGCAGCTCTACTTTTTACAAAGTGTTATTGCCTTTGTTGCCATATTTGGTATTTGATTTTTGTTGCGTTTCCAACATGATGAATATTTTCTCGGTTTATTTGTCGATTACCAAGCTGATAAGCGCCGCGGTCCGATATTTCAACAGTTTTTACTTTTCCGGTTTACCATCTTCGGTCCATCTTTATGGGAAACTTCGGGGCTTGTGCTCATTCAGCCTTTATATGGGAGTTATTGCTTCCCAAGGCGGTTATGGTTTTTAACAAGAAAGCCTCCGCTTCAAGATTGGCTATGCCAGCTTTATGCCAGATATGGCGGTATTTGTATCACATACTAATTAATTTTCAATACATAAGCACATATTGGATGCCATAAACCGTTGGCGGTCTCACCGCCACAGTTACTCTTTTGGTTGCGAGGCGTGAATCAAACAAGGTTTACTCGATGCGAAGGCATACCCAGGCAATAAAGTTTGGCTAAAAGCTATTACAAGGCAACACGGTGCCCAAATGATCATTGTTAAACCGGCTACGGTTCAAGACTATTCTTCGTCCTCCCCGCTTGACATCCTCTTCCCTACCCATTGGTACGGAAATCCACGAAGTCGATCGATGCCCATCGATCTTGAAAAACAGCTTCTTCATGAATCAAAGTTGGCGGTTCAATGTCGGGGGCGTAAGTGTGCTTACGGTTGGAGGATCAAATTTTCCGGCTCAAAAGTTGGAGGCGGACACACGCTTATTCGATCATTGTATTGGGCTTGATAGTGCTTCAAATCGGCTTCTTCCGCCAATTGACGCAAGTGGGCGTCTTGCACGATTTATTGCGCAAGTCCTCTTCATTAAAATCTCGAGCCATCTTCCTTCTGCTTTGGGATAACCTGGGCTGCTTCCTTTGGATCAAAATCCGGCACCCAGGCTTTGGCCGGATCAAGGCGTTGATCGCTCCGGTTCGTCTGCAGATTTCTTTACCTCTTCAATCCGGGAAGGCGGGATGGATAGCCGGTCAAGGTGTCTTGGATCAAAGGCGGCGCCGGGTTATTGTGTGACATTGTGGTAATCACGTTGGGCTCGGTATACAGCTGTTCTACTAAGGTGTATACAGCTTTGAGTTTCTTCCATACGTCATTCCCCAAGTGTCCAATGCGTGTGCACGCATTTCATAAGCAGGACAGTTTTAAGCGGTCTTTGGAGATACCGACAAGTACAATTACACTTATTCTGAGGAGGTGTACGAAGATGGCTGCCGTCATAGAATGCACTTGCCGCTTCACGGTTGTCAAATCATCTACCACGGTTTAAGGCGGCTTCAGCATTTTCCGCCCGCTTGAGCAAGTTGGCCTTCTCCGTAGCCCGAAAGCCTGTTCCTTCTTCATTTTGTCCTTCGTTTCTTCGCAGCAGCCGGGGCAATAGTCAGCTCCTTTTGGCCTTATGCATCTCGACATCTTTGGAGTCTCCAATCTTTGCACGTAAATCGGCAATCCGGCCATCCTTGATTGCCACATCAGCCTGCGCATTGATAGCATCGTCAGCCAGCAATTAAAGTGCAAGTATCAACCACACAACATTGTTATATGCTTGACACTTGGGGGCTAATGTACCTTCAATTTTTTCTACTACTAATACATGGACAAGTCCCAAGTTCAATACGCGTATTCAACTCGGCACTTGGGGGCTAATGGCTATTTGATTTTACCAAAAATGTTGATAAGCAGTTTTTGGAGTACCGGTTTAGGTTTGCATACTTAAACCGGCCTTGGCGGTTATCAGGGAAGATTGCAAAGTGTCAAAGAAAATTATCAAGTACCGGTTTGATCAAAGATTGCAAACCGGCCCTTGGGGGCTCTGAGGATCATTATATCGATATGAAGGAAAGGGCGTTACCTCAAACTTGTCTCTCATCGGTTTCACCAAGCCAGCTTCATAATCACGGCTCTTTGTAAAGCGGTTGGATATCCGGAATGAAGGTCTTGGGCGCTCATAGCGGCGTATGTTTCAGCTCTACATTCCATTTTCCTTTCTTAAAAGCAGCAGAGTCCTCTTTCACGAGTGTGCGGGTTAAGGTAGCGGCGTTGCCGGTTGAGTGGCCCATCGATAATTACCACGTCGTCATCTTCGATTCGACGGATTGAGTAAACACGGTGGCTTTGGCAGGGCTAGGAGGCTTTGCGGTGGATGGTCTTTGCAGCGGATCAACGAACATTGAAGCATCTGTAGGCCTCTCCTCAGTATCACATCTTCTTGAACCGAGGATTGTTTGGAATATCTTCAAAAGCGATATTATCTCGATCCGGTGCTGTTCATGATCGGAGGTGGCAGCTTCCTCGGTGGTTTTTCCAAGCGAGCTTTCTTCTTTGGGCGGTTTGGTCTGAAGAAGCGAAATAAGACACGTACATTGCGAAGAAATTTACAAGTATATGGTCATGTTGGCTTACCCGCGGCTATCTTCATTGGCGGCGGTTAGTGGTGACGATTCGCGGAGAGGGCGAATGAAAGTGACACGATAATGAGTCGGACGGATTAAGAGGTTGTGGAATAAACCCGCTTTGGAATTCGACATAATAAAATGGTTGGAAACCTCGGTGCGGCGTTTTCGAGCGGGCTGTTGATAAACCGCGAAGTAACTACATCCTTTGTCTTGCGGAGTTGTGCGGCGAGCCTCGTCTTGCTGCGTCTTCATAAGTTGGGGATCAAGTGAGCAAGAGGATGAGAAAAGCTAACTTTCCGTTTGCCGGCGAAATTTTGGGAAGGTAAGCTTGTTGAATCGGAGTAAGAATGATTACCTCGGCAAATCCAGCGTTCTTGGCTTCATAAATCATCGACAAGCATCGTCATCAATAAGGCGTGTAAAAAACAAGCCAAGAGAATCAAGTTCGGATTACCCACATCATCGATGGCGGATCGAGGCGAAGCCGTGGTTTTCCTCTTATGGGCAGGCTTCTTGACAACTTCGTTTTGGGCGGTTTTGCCGCCCGGCCTTATCCGCTTTGTCTTGCGAGAGCTTCTTGCTCGAATGGATCGCCATACTGGATCGGAAATAATTGAGAATTGCAAGCATGAAAGTAATGGCAAAAAATTAAAATGGCGGCACGATCGAGGAGCTTACCGCAGGAGGTGTGTTGAGAGTGCGATGAAGGGCCAAGCGGTTTGGGCACGAGAGGTGCTCCGGTTAGTTCAGCATTTTCCTCCTTGAATCAGTAACCGTCTTGAGCAGTTCTAATTTGGTGTGTCGGGTGGGTCATTGACACTACCGGTGTCTTGACACATCAAGCGGAACGCCGGCTTAAAGCGGTATGCCCCAAGATAACCAACAGCGTGCCGTCGATCCAGTCAAACCGTTGGCCATAAAGGCCGGAGCTTGGGCAGTTGGGAGCGAATCTACTTCTCTCTTTTGCGGTCAATCGTTGCGGAAAGGGGTGTGTGTTCTTGAGCGCTCTGGCGAAACCGAGTAAAGGATTTTCACCTTCGGGGAGGTATCTCTGATAGAACCAAGTTGCATTCCATTCTTTGGGGTGAGAGTGGAGTTTCACATGAGGATAAGTGATTTCTTTCCTCTTCTGGATAGCCATACCGCCCAGTTCAGTATTTGGGCCATCAGTGAATTCGGTACGGCGGTTTAGGTGGAAAAGATCCCGGAATAACTCGACAGAAGGCTCCTCTTGCAGATAAGCTTCGGACAGCACTTGAAAATGACACAAGTTGGTAATAGAATTGGGGCCGATATCTTGGGGGCGTAATTGAAAGTTGGCCATTACGTCCCGGTAAAACTTTGACCCGGGCGGTTTGAAACCCCGGAATAAGTGATCTGCGAAAACTATGACTTCACCTTCCTGGGGGGTGGGAGGACATTCCTCACCAGGAACCCTCCAGTGGATGGTATTTTGGTCATCCAAAGCACCAATGGATACTAGCTCGTTCAGTTGCGTCTCAGAGACGCGGGAAGGAACCCAGTTGCACTCGTATACCTGTTTGGCCATCATGAGGTCTACAAAGAGAAGAATCCGGTTTGAGAAGATACTCATCGCAGAACAATTGATCCGAGATATGACAAACCGGAAGATGATCCGATGCATCGATCGTCACGGTATGGTGTCGGATATATATTGGCGGTTCAACACGAGGACTAATGGTGTGCGAAGCCGGTTTAGCAATTTTGTTTCTATGATGAGTTAAACCGCCTAGTCTTGGCTTCAGAGGAAATCGACAGAAACAAGTTTCACAAGAGTTCATGTTTATCATGGATCGAACGCGGGTTTTCAGAAAACAGGGACGGCGTTGCGAAAGAACAGAAGAGGCAGGAAACACACTATGAGGTATACAAATATATACGACAAGATCTATGGGATTCAGATAAGAGAATGCAGCGGATAAGCAGGAGTTTTCATCTGATACAGAACAGCATTCATGGCATGGTTCAAAAGCTAGAAAAGGGAAAGCACGCGAAGAACATGGTATGAGGCTTGAACCCTAGAAATAGATCTAGAATGACGAAACAGATTGATAAGGGTAATAGAGTTACGAGGCGGAGGAGATGCGGAGAAAGACCGCAATATTCTGATCCGAACGAGGTTGATCTGACCAAGGTTGAAGCGAGCGACGACGGCAGACGGAGCTCCAAAAGCAGCGAGGAAGAAGAAAGAGGAGGCGAAGGGGAAACCGAATGACCCTTCGGTCCTATTTATAAGGAAGTAAGGCTAGGTCAAGTCGTGAATCCGAGGCCAGTCATTAAAGAAGCGATAAGCGGGGATGGCGTCATGCGGTTCTGATGATCGAAGAAATGATGTCATGCCGTTTCTGATGACCGGAAGCAATGATGATGTGACGGTTTATTAAGCAAAGAAGATGTCAAGATGCAAGTTTATTGAAGGATTGACATGAACAGTTCAAACCAATGCAGGGGCCTAATGTTGGGGATATTACCACTAGGTATAAACCGGCGAGCTTGGGCGGTTTAACTCGCTAATAGTGTAATCATGTAAAGGCCCAAGGCACTGTAGTTGGCTTAGACCTTGTAGCCGTAAACCGGCTGATGTGTAACTTGTACTATAAGTTAGGAATAGAGAGATACCAACGGGATACAGTATGAACGGTTGGGACTACTAAACCGACAGGCGTCACCCGTGTATATAAGGGGCGGACGGCGGTGATTCAAACAGACAACAACATCTCGAGCCTAGGAGAAGCTTATTTGCTCCTAGCCATCGAGATTACATCAATTCCATCACAATTAGGCGTAGGCTTTTACCTTCATCGAAGGGGCCGAACTAGTATAAAACCTCGTGTCTTTGTGTCCGCTTTAACCCCTGCAAGTAAACCCGTTGCGATGGCTCCACGACTAAGTCCTCGTACTAGGACATCTGCCGTGACAAATCCACGACAGGTTTGGTGCAGGATTTTCGTAGGAACACAATTCCTACGGTATTCTTTCTCTTCCAACCGTTCGGAACACGGGAAAGGTGAATAGTGTTTCAATGATTTCATAGGGTTAGAAACATCCACGCGCTGCTCATTTTTTGGGTGGAAGCCGAGGCGAGGCGCTTCGCCATGCGTTAGGCAGAGTTGTTGTCTGTGTGTTTGCGGAATAAAAAAAATCAACCTATGTGTGGTACGTGAGGTGAGGACAAGAGTAGTCACTGTGCAGCTGAATAAACAAATATCATCTCTTGAGAGTTTCCTCCGGTTCACTGTTCTATAGTTTTATACCTACATTCCTTTCCTATTCCTCTATTTTCATCAAGACCTATGTTTCTGCCCTTTATTCGAGCGGAGCCTAAATATTTGGTGTAAGGGCATGGGACATTGGGTGCACCAGCGATCCAGCACAATAATGCGTAAATCAGGGCATAAAGTGGTGATTCATAGTTTGTTGCCCGAGAAACAAACATCCAAGAAACATATCTGGGTTGGTCCCATTTTTTGTTCCTCTAGCCACCTAATCCTATGTGTGGATAGGAAATCTAGTCTGGTCATACCACTATGTACAGCGTTACCCCTATATTTCCCTTTTTAGAGCAAGAGACCGGTTGGATGACG